>CM061548.1:377951747-378612580 GCA_030864215.1 Capsicum pubescens
GTTGAACAAGTAGACACATATATCCTATGTGGCATTTTACATGGCCAATTCTTCTCTTACATGGTGTCCTATTTGTTTTATGTCATATAAGACGTGTGTGTCTATTTGTGTAACTTTATACAAGTTTATGTGCCTATTTGTGCACACTCAATGTTGGTTCATAGATGTTATTTTAATTCAAGTTAAAAGAGCAGGTTTATGTATTATCCCTTTTTATTATAAGACAAAGAAAATAAGAATAAGTATCTAAAAAACTTTTAAAGAAATATTTATACACGTGGCGGCACGTGTATAGCACCACAATTAATTGAATTTGGTTGTCGTGCCATGTCAGCACTGAATGACGTATTTATTACACTTTAAAATAGTCAGGGGTAATAGGAACTCCTTTTTGGGGTGTCTAAAAAATTTTCATTATAGTTCAAGTGGGTAACAATGTTTTTTTCTCTTTATGACCAAAACTTTTAAATCTATCTATTTTAATACTAGAGTTGTAAAATAAAAATTCACGTTCCTCAAATTCTACTTGTGCACATTAATTCACTCATTTAGGAAATGGAAATACAAGGTCTTTCACATATCATGACTACATCATTAGTAGGGTTCCTATAAAGTACACACAACTTTCAATGGGTCTTTATTTTCATCCCCTCACAAATTATCACTACTAATTATCCGCCTAAACAATAGACAATGAATCTAGTAAATAAAACCTGTGTTTCACATATTGAAGATAAATTGTGATATCCTTCACTAATATTTTCATGTGATTGTGACTTTGTCACGACCTGAGCTGGGAACCAAGCCGCGATGGGCATCACGAACCATGGAGGCCCGACAACCCATTTTTAACCTGGTAATCACAAGTGAAATTTAGCTAATATATAAATGCGGAAAACAAAATGGAAACATGGTCATCTTTGTATTTCAAACTACGCAATACGGAAATGATTTCATAAAGATTCAAAAATATCTAACACCAGTCTGGAAAATCTCTAACAATACTTGAAACAACATCTTTCTGAAAAATCGGGACTAGGCTCCGGTCGGACTATTAACCAAAACTAAATGAAAACATCACATTGAAAAGGACTTCCGAAATAAGGGTGGTTGACCAACTCCAAATGTCTGACAATGATCTACTGTTTAGCAGGACCCCTAGACTGTGCCTCAGATCCTAAAATATAGGGGGTCAATAAAATTGTACTGGTACAAAGAGCAATCCAAAATAATATAGTGTTTATATAACATAAGTGAGAGTGTTTCGTAAATCAATTTAGCAATTTGTACGTAAAAAGCACACGGGCATATTCTTATGAGCATCAAGAAAATTCCTTGAAAACCATGACTCCACTCTTTATTTTAATTCTGAGCTAGACAGTACACCCTATAACTCTGCAATCCCCCGGGCTATATGGGAACTTCCCTTTACTCGGCGGACAAGCCCCCAATCCGTGTTTGCAGCAAGGATTGGAATATCAGTAATGGGGACACACAAGACCATAAAGCGGGGTGGCGTAATTCCTAATCAAATCAACAGGACATGATAGTGCACAAGACCACAAAGCATGGCTCCTAACCATAGTCCCGAGTTGGGATGACAAGAATAAAGGTACACAAGACCACAATGCATGGTACCAAAATCCCGAGTCGGCAAACCACAGTTTCCAGCATGGAGTCTTTCAACTCGTGCTTTCTTTAGGTAACCGTCTAGCTCTCTTTTAGTCCAATTTTAAGCCTCTTAAAACATAATTCATGCTTACTAACAAATCTTTCTCATTTTTATTAAGGGCGCATCACAATAGGATATCGTCATACCAAGACTTGCAAGTCATTCATATCATATCAATTCCACAACCCTTCACATTCAAAACATGTAAATGAGCACCAAAGATTTTATCAAATCACACGTGGATTCTCATTATCAAAGTCATATAAAACTCATGCAACCCATTTTCTTTACAAGATATTAAAATGTTGTGGCCATTCCTTTTATTCAACACATGCACAATGATTAGGGAATCTATTAAGACTCAATAAGTTGTCCTCATTCATAAACCAGCCCATACATAGTTAAAGAAAATACTCATGATCAACAAAGGTTCTTAAATCATGCTCTCAAAATAATTTATAAAACATATCATGCAAAGTCCGTAAATGTCATCATAGAGAGTAGAGATTTCACAATTTACATTAGTAATTCATCTTTCAAATTCAAATCATATATGCACGGAATTATAAATCAAACTAATGAAAAAACCCCATACCAATAACGTAATTTCATCAAATTGGTTTCACAATGCATGGTTTCACAATGCATTCCCTTGAAATAATTTACCAAGGCCAATTTCATATACATACACATATATACATTTAAAGTTTGTAGAAATCGTAAAGCTTATTCCCATGAGATTTAGGATAGCCCCGCGTACCTTAGGTTACTTGAGAAAATTAAAGGAAAGATATCATTTAAGTCTTGAATGAAGGATTGATGACATTTACCAACTTAAAAGGTCAAACATAATTAGGAAACTTCATTAAGTTAATTGTGGACTTGATTAATATTTTTAAAACTTTCTAATCTTTTAAAAAATATAAATCAACATATACCCCTCTCCTTTCCATATCAACCGTCTCTCTTCTCTCTCGAGAGAGACAGTCTCTCTCAACTCTCTCCCAACCAACAGTTCTAAAAAATTTCTCCCTTCAATCTCCGGTGACAAATAGCTGGGCGAGTTTCTTTTCGGTTTTCAACTGTCAATCAATATGACAAGTAGTGTTATATGGAGACAACAACTTAGAGTTCTTGGTCATCCCATTTCTAGAAAACAACTTAGAGTTCTTTGTCGTCCCATTTCTTCTTTCACAGGTAAAAAATTACTCCCTCCATTTCAAAAAGAATGACCTACTTTGACTTGGCACAAAGTTTAAGAAAATAAAGAAGACTTTTGAATCTTGTGGACTTAAATTAAATTTGTGTTAAATGTACCAAAATACCGTTTAATCTTGTGCTCCTAAACATGTCTATGAAAAGTTGAAATTAAAGTATTGCCAAAAAAAGAAAGGGGTCATTCTTTTTTAAACAGACAAAAAAGGAAAGTAGGTCATTCTTTTTTAAATGGAGGGAGTATGTCTTTTTAGTTATGAAGAAAAAATTAAATTGATCCAAATTCTCTTCTAGTATTGGTTAACAATTTCAATATTTCTTGCTTAAATTTGAAATGTAGACTGAAGAAAATTTCGGGCATTTTTTCTCTACTCTTTCAGGTGTGAAATATAATTTTTTGTTGTTATTCTAGTTCTTGGTTACTATTCATGTTCTTAATGTGTGTGTTATGTTGGTGTTTTTTTTCGTTAATTTTTCATTTCTCTTGGTAAAAATGGTGTATTTGATATTAAAAGGTGATAATGTTGTCGTTCTATTGAACAAAATCTTGGTACTATTTATTGTGCATCAAATGAACCATTTGATGCAACAAATGAACCATCTAATGCAACATATGAGCCATTTGACGCAACAGATAAACAATCTAATGCAATAGATAATCCATTTAATGCAAAAGATGAACCATCTGATGCAAGAGATTAAACATTTGATTCAACAGATGCAAAATCTTGTGCAACAAATGAAAATTTGATGCAACACATGAAAATTTAATTTAACAATAAAAATCCGATGCAATAGATAAACAATCTAATAGATCATTCATCCATTGCGATAGACGACTCTTTTGTTTGGAAAAAATCTAATCAATATTGATCCAACAGATAACTCATTAGGCAACAGATGAGTGATTTATTTCAACAGATGAGTGATTTATTTTTATTATTTCTAATGGATTACTCATCCAATGCAACAGGTTGGTTAAAGGATAGAACATATAACCTACCTGATGCAACAGATGAGTGATTTGTTTTTATTATTTCCAACAGATTACGCATCCACTGCAATAGGTTGGTTATAAGTCGCAACAGATATCCTACCTGGTGCAACAGATGAGGAATCTATTTTTATTATTTCTAACAGAGTACACATCCACCACAACGGGTTGGTTATAAATTGCAATAGATAACCTACATGGTGCAATAACTGAGTATTTTTTTATTATTTCCAACAGATTACTCATTCCTTGCAACAACTTGGTAATATGTTGGAACAAATATCCTACCTGGTGAAACAGATGTATGGTCTATTTTTGTTATTTCCAATAGATTAATCATCTCTTTGAATAGGTTGGTTATATGCTACAACAGATATCCTACCTAGTGTAACAGATGTGTGGTCTATTTTTATTGTTTTCAATGGATTACTTATTCCCTGATACAGGTTGGTTATATTCTGCAATAGATAACCTACCTGGTGCAACAGATAAGTGATCTATTTCTATTATTTTCAATGGATTACTCATCCGTTGCAATAGGTTGGTTATAAGTTGCAATAGATAACCTTTCTGGTGCAATAAATGTGTGGTCTATTTTTATTATTTCTGATAGATTACTCATCTGTTGCAACAGGTTGGTTATATGCTGCAACAGATATCCTTCTTGGTACAACAGATGTGTGGTCTATTTTTATTATTTCTAATAGGTTACTCATCTGTTGTAACGGGTTGGTTATATGCTACAACAGGTATCCTACTTGGTGAAATAGATGTGTGGTCTATTTTTATTATTTCCAACGAATTATTCATCCACTGCAACACGTTAGTTATATGCTGCAACAGGTCGGTTATATGTTGCAACAAATAACCTACATAGTGCAACAAATGAGTGATATATTTTTATTTTTTTCAATGGATTACTCATCCGGTACAATAGGTTGGTTATAAGTTACAACAGATAACCTATCTAGTGCAACAGATCTGTGGTCTATTTTTATTATTTCCAATAGATTACTCATCCATTGCAACAAGTTGGATATATGTTGCAATAGATATCCTACCTGGTGCAATAGATGTGTTGCCTATTTTTATTGTTTCTAATAGATTGCTCATCTGCTGCAATAGGTTGGCTATATGTTGTAACAAATATCCTACCTGGATCAATAAACGTGTGGTCTGTTTGAATTGTTATTTTACTATTGTACATGTTTGATTTACTGTTATTCTTTTTTTAACGATGCATTAACCAATTATAATCTATTTTATGTTCCTATTAATTTTAGATACTATGGCTCCCAAAAGAAAAGAAACCGAATCAAGTCCAAGTAAAGGAACAAGTTAAGCAGCTAGGCTACATCCACCACTATATGAGCTTTCTTTACAAGTATTATCTCAATTAGGAGCAGAAGATGATGAACATGGGGTGGAAGAATATTTCAAAAGAGAAGAGCCAAATCTAATAGCCCTTCCACCGAAGAGTCGGTCAAAACCCTCAGCATTGATCGTTATCCTATGAGAATGCAGTGCGATGGTGCCATAGATTTAACGGGTGATTTCGTGGTTAAGTCATCCATGGAAAAATCTTTCGACCCCATCAAAAAAATACTTCAAGAATAAAAATTTGATGCTTATTGCAGGGACAACTGCTTTGGATAATATCTTGATTTGTCAAGGACAACAATGCTCATTTCCAAATAAAAATGGAATATGGTCTTCTTAAGCGTAGGTTTATGTATGAAAACAAAGATAAGATGGATGAGGTGTGGATAAATTACTATGGCATGCCTTTTTGTTTTGGTTGGAAGGAGTTATCCACAGTTACTGTATTAAAATGGTATCCTCCTTATCCTTCTCAAGTTATACCTATTCTAACTCAAAAAAAGCACCCCGCACACCCAAAAAAGGCAAAGACAAGTTGAGTGATCGTGATGACCTGGAGTCCCTTGTTGGTCCAAGCTTCAAAAACATAAATTTTGTAGAAAAATAAGCAATCATTGTTTGGATCAATCAAACATGTTAAGTAAAATAATTTTGGATTGTACCTAATATTTCTTAGGCGAGAGACGTTAATAACAAAATACCACTTGGTTTTGTAAGGCTCTCCGCAGATCTTGCAGCATTTAATAGTTATCCTTGGGGTTATGAAATCTTGAAAATGACTGTCAAATATTTGTTGACTCCTTTAATGTAAAAGATAGTCAACTTATATGGCTTTCCATGGGCTTTCATGGTAAATATTTTTTTTAATATGACATGGTTTATTTTTTATTATTAAATAATACTTTTGATTTAATGGCATTATTTTATAGGCTTGGGCATTTCAAGTTATTCGTTATTTGAGACAACAAGTGAACTAAGAGGAAGAAGTTTCTTGTCTAATAATGTTGAGATGGTTGTCGGTCAAAACTGAAAAAAATGTAAAATTTCTTGATCTCTTCAACCCCCAAAGAAAGAAGTAAGTCTAATTCTAATTAAGTTTTTGTTTTAATTAATGATTTGTTAAAATGATTTCATCATCATTCTAATATATGTACTGATTTATTTTAGATTGTCCATCTTTATCTTGTTTCGACCAATCCAGAGTTGAAGATGCCATTTTTTTCTACTTTACGATTTGTGCAAACTTTATCGGACCCTAAGGTCATTGATAGAATAAAGAAGGAATTGTTTGGAGAAACAACCATTACAAGAAAAATAATTTTGAAGGATGGGTTTGTTGTTGATAATGATGGTAGAGGTAGTGGTGCTACTGTTAGGGATAATGATGCTTCTCTTACAGTTTTTGAAACAACAAACCATTATGATTATGATCATGCTGGTTATACAGATTTTTCCACTTTAGCGAATGTTCTGCATGAAAATGTTAAAACTACAAGGCAAAACATAATGGAGTGATTAATGTTATTAATGCATTAACTGCTTCTGTAAAGGAAATAACATCTAAGAGGGGTGTCATTCCATCATTGAGTATTTCATATCCATACACTCCACTAGAGATCAGGGTGTCTAAGAGGAGAAGGAAAGAAATTTCCAAGGCATCATCAAGCATTGAAAAGGCAAAATCGCAACTTCTCTATCTTTGTCTTGCAACTTTGATAAATTTGCAAGGGCCACAGAAGAGCAACATGAGCTGAAGAAGGTGAGTGTATATCATCTATTCCAATAAACAAACAAACACATATCCATTTCAACAAATTATACATCTGCTGAAAATTATCAAACAGATATATACATCTGTTGCAACTGTCGTATAACCTGTTGCATCAGATGCATTATCTGTTGAAATATATGTCCATCTATTTCAGCAAAGCAAATAGGGATTAGTATTGTATTAATTTATACCAACAGATGAGCCATATGTTGCAACAGATGGGTCATCTGTTAGAAATTATCATACAACTCTGTTTTACCTGTTCGAGCTTATCCCAACAGATAATCCATCTGATGCAACAGATAGATAATCAATTATATATCTGTGATTAGCATTAACAATTCTAGATTTCCAAGTGGATGTCACAGCAGAAGCTCCTGCTGAACAACATAATATCACAGTTGATAATCCATCCACTGCTTTCATGGAGGAAGAAAAACAAGAGCATGTCAGTTCGGGAGAACGGAAGAATTACCCATTTGAAGGGTTCAATATCTCGGATGAGGCTCCAACAGAACTAACAAAGTTATCAATGACTATTCAAAAAGGATTTCCAATGGGTTGTTAAAGCATCACGCCGGCAGGTACATAAATCATTTTTAAAGATATTGATTTATACAATTCTTGTTGTAAAAATATGACATTAACACAGATAAATCATGTAGAAAACAAAAAGATAAACACTAATAAGTGAAAGAATTATGTCTTGGTTTTGATATGTTTGACTTTGTTATTACACATCCTGAAATAAAAGATTGGTACTATATGATGTCACAGCCCTAAACTTGCTGGAATGATGAGATTTAAATGCCATACATATTACTATTAATTAATACTTTATTTAATTGTATTTGTGTATTAATTTTATTGTTACGTAATCTGAAATATTTGATAACATGTGCAGCACATGAATGTCATTTTTTACTACCTCCGAAAGTAGGCCAAATTGCAAACTGAAGAACAATATAGATACACGACAGGAAATTGTTTGTACAAAGTTACATCAAAAATGCCTACGATAGGGTTTCTCAACAACAGCCGGAAGTTTCTCGAATTGAGGAATGCTTAATCAACATCATAAAAGATTTTACCACTCCAGTTGGCTTACCTAGGCATTTGTACGACGAAGTGTACATCCCAACCAATTTTTGTGATGAATTCCATTGGGTGTTGGATATCATCGTTCTAAAAGAGAAGAGCATCCAATTTTATGACTTGATGTCACAAAGGAGACGTTCTGGGCCATCGTATGAGATAGAAAAGCTAACCAAAATATTATATTTACCTTGATATGAGTGGCTTTTTGGACCAAAAGTTTTGTACTGATTGGTCGACGATTGAAGCATACCGAGATAAAAAGAGCAATACATTTGATGTAGAATATGTTGAAGAAATTTTTCAACAACCCATTGGTATCCTATGAGAATCATGATTTAGTTTCATTTCATTAATTTCACAATGCTTACATGAACTACAAGATATAGATTATCTATTTTTTTAAAACGTAGGGATTACAGTCTTTTTGTTGCCACTGACGTTGAGTATTTGAGTGATGGATTACAAGTAAAAAGTGATGGACTTGATGCTAGATTACTCTGCAAAAGATATTCTTCTCTTTTATAGAAATACGGAGAAGCGAAAGATCAGAAATCGTATGCAACCAACATTGAAGTTCCACGATGACCAAAGCCGAATTTCATAGCACCGAATGATGAACAACTTGTCCATATTGTGTAGATCTTTATAACTTGATTCTGTCAAAGTAATAACCTCTCATTGGTAACTGTTTGCACCAAAGATTAAATTTTTGATTTATTTGTAGAGTAGATCATTTGTACCCATAATGATTTTTTTACATTTCATTTATTTGTTGAGTTATTTTATGTAATTTCTGAAGGCTTTGATTTATTTTATGGTGTCTATGAATATAATTTATTCCTTAGTTTTGAACTTATTAATTGAAATGGAATACTATATTCAAATATCACAACAGATAATACATTTGTTGCAACAGACGACAAATCTATTGGAAATTATCAAACAAATTTAGACATATATTGAAATATGTAGGTCATATTTTGGAAATTATCAAACAGGACTTCCTAATTTTTTGATTTGTTCCAATAGATTGCCTATCAGTTGCAACAGATAGTCTATATGTTGTAACAGATTATATATATGTTGCAACAAATAAACTAAGAAACATCTACATAATGCAATAGATGACCAACCTATTGCAACAGATAATCAATCAGTTACAATAGATATACTATCTATTAAAATAGATAGACAATCTGTAACATTATAAAAAATTCAACATTCGTCAAACATAAAAAATTGTTATGGTGTTTGTCTTTGTACATCTTCTTCTTTATACACTGATTTCGAGCATTTAGTTAGTACCCCATAAGCCCAGACCTCTTGCATATTTTTCACAATAAAATCGTACAGATCAAACATTTTTGTACTGGTCAACAAACTTTTGATGTATGTAAGAGAGTATGGCTCAAACGCAACATCAAATTTATTTTTTTAAAGGTGCATGCCCTTGTTTCTACCTTCAAAATCCCATGCTTTCTTCATCAAGACTTTGTCTAGCAAATGATACATTAGTTTACTCTTCCTCAACAAGATAGGGAGCAACTCCAATAGTGGCTGCATGTGGATAAAAATAGTGGCAGCGTCAAAGATAGGTAAGTTGCAATCATAAACCTTAAAATTTCCCTCCTCAAGAAGTATCTCAACAGCGAGAAAATGTTGGACTTCCACATTCATGACTGAAAAAATTCTATTTTCCTTGGTCCATCTCTTGCCGTGTGGATATGGCCTCTTTCTTCTAACATAGTTAACTATATCTTCGTCCTATTCATACGTAAAATCTAACATATCAAATCCCGTGCCACAAGGAGTTGATGCTACCCTATGGATCCTATTTTACTTATTCTTGAAATTGTTGTAGAAGTTGAGGTTCATTATCTTATCGGCAATATCATAAGTATCCGGGTTCGCTAATTGCCAGCCCCTCTTAAGGAAGAAAATTTCATCAACATAATGTGATATAAGAAGACAATTTTTAAATAGGATAGTAATTGTAAAGAAGAAAAAAATAGTGGAAAGATGCAGCGGATGGTCCATTTATCGCAGAGGGTTCTCTGAATCTGTTCACAGATTACCCATCTAACACAACTTATGAAACAGATGCTTAATCTATTGCAACGAAACAACTAGCTATTGCATCGGAATACCCAGTTGTTGCAAAAGATAACACATCTATTGCGTAGCTTCTTCTTCATGGAGTAGATTAGAAGGCTAGGTTAGGAAAAATAAACTTACCCTATCCACGTACCACTTACGCATAGTTGTCATACTCCTGAAGTCTTGGGTGTCAAACATATGCATGGTGTATTCTTCTGTTGGTTTCTTCTTCTCGGGAAACTTGGAATTTCTCTATTCCGTCCTCTCTTCATCGCCAAGTGCCGCGTATATGTCCACATTCTTCCATGGCCCATGAACTTCAACAACTTTTGGAGAGAGAAGTGTTGCAATTTTTTTTGTTTTTAGACTTGAGAGTATTTGTTTAATTTTTCCTTTCTTCCTCTTAATAGACACTGTAGGAGTGTATGGCTCCCTCAGATTCTTTGATGGTATGACACCCATCTTGGATTTTAATTCCTTGGTAGCTTCAACGATAGCCTCTATTTCTTCAAGGACTTTATCCTGTTTGTCCTTGTACACTTTACATCTTCAATGAGAACATGAGGGTGAAGAAGGGTGAGAAGTGCCAACAAATCATCTTCGATGACTTTCTTGATGTCTCTTGACAATATAATATAATGAGCAAACCAACCCAAGCACAATTTTTCCCTATACTTCTTTGGTATGGTTTTATCCTTGATATCTTCTATCAAATCTGTTGCTTTGTAGCTACGTCCAGCAATGCTGAACAACCCATCTATTTTTTCCTTTCGTTTATTGGTTTTGAAGAGCAGTTACTTGGGCAATGCCTTCCTCCTATTTGATGGTTGTGGTGGTTTTGTTGTCCTATTTGACTTAGACCTTTTGCAAGTAATTTCCTTGCTGAGAGGTTCTTCTGGATGATCGTATCTCAAGGTTGTCACTAAGGATAACTCTTTCAAGCCAAAAAAACCAACATACCATAGTAGTTGATCTAGATTTCATCCATATTTTCACCCCCCCCTTCTTCAAATCTTTATCATCCCCCATGTACTTTATCCTACGCTTGAGAAGACCGTATAACATGCTCATTTGGAAATGGGTAGTGTGGTCATCAGGCAGCTCAAGAAAGCATCCAAAGCAACTCTTCTTAAAAAGTTCATCTATGTTTTGATTCTTCATAATATTTCTAAATTCTTCAAAAGGTTTTCCCAACTGACATTTAAGTATAAGTTCAAAGGTTAGTTCTTTAGGGTCATCTATCGGCATCACAATTTGAAAGCTGTCAATACTAATAGTTTTGACTGCCTCATGCTGGGATTTTGATCTTAATTCATTGTAACGCCCCAAAATCTCATATCGAGATGCCACACGGTTCTTAGTGCTACACGTAGCCCTAAGCTAACTCTCAGAGCCAGAAACTACCTCAAGGAATTCAATTCAACAATAATCATGCACAACAAAGAGATATACCACATCAGGTATAAGAGAAATACTGGAGAATACAAGACTGAACAACCAAAATATATTGAATGTCTGTACATACCAACCCTCTAGTCTGACAAATTCTCGAATATACAATCTAGCATAATCCTCAGTTGTATAAGACGAATGCACTAGCAAGAAATGAGTTGATTTAGTCAACCGGTCTACAACTACCCAAATCGAATCATGATGACAATGAGAAGGAGGCAAACCAATTACGAAATCTATATTCACTTCTTCCCACTTCCAAGTAGGAATGCTAAACTCTTGTATTACACCACCGGGCCTTTGGTGCTCTACCTTAACCTGTTGACAAGTAGAACACTTTGCCACAAATTCTGATATGTCTTTCTTCATACCGTTCCACCAATAGATTTCCCGCAAATTGCGGTACATCTTGGTAGCACCGGGATGAATAGAATATCGCGCGCCATGCGCTTCAACCATAATTCTCTACCTTAGATCATCAACATCGGGAACACATAATGTACCCTACAATCTCAACACACCATCTCCCCTTTGAGAGAAAACCTCTACCCTTTGGTCCTTAATTGACTCCTTCAGTCTGACAAAACTAGGATCTCTGTCTTGCTTCTCCTTTACCTCCGAGACCAAAGAGGACTCCAAACTACTATGAACTAACACACTCCCCTCAGCGGAATCAAGTAATCTAACACCCAACCTAGAAAAATGATGTACATCAAAAGCTAATTCTTTCTTATTATTCTCTACATAAGCTACACTACCCATAGACAACTTGCTAAGAGCATCTGCCATAACATTGGCCTTGCTAGGGTGATACAACACACTTATATCATAGTCTTTTAACAGCTCCAACCACCGTCTCTACCTAAGGTTCAACTCCTTCTGGGTGAACACATACTGCAAGATTTTATGGTCCGTAAAGACATCAATGAACACCATACAAATAATGTGTCCAGATTTTCAAAGAAAAAACTACAGCTGCTAATTCAAGATCATGGGTTGGGTAATTCTTTTTATGAGGCTTCAACTGTCTAGAGGCATAAGCTATAACTTTACCCCTATGCATCAGCACATAACCAAAACCAACTCTATAAGTGTGACAATACACCACAAAACCATCAGTACCAACGGTTAAAGCTAATACTGTGGCTGAAGTGAGTCGAGTCTTTAACTCCTGAAAACTCTTCTCGCAAGGTTCCGACCATAGGAACTTCACTTTCTTTTGGGTCAACTGGTTTGTGAAAGGCGCAATGGAAGAGAATCCCTCACCAAAATGACGGTAGTAACCAGCTAGACCTAAGAAACTCCTAATGTCAGATGGAGAGGTAGGTCTAGGACAATTCTTTACAGCTTCTGTCTTTTGGGGATCGACTCTAATGCCTTCGACAGAAATAATGTGACCCAGGAAAGCAACTGACCTTAGCCAAAATTCACACTTGCTAAATTTAGCAAATAAATTATGATCTCTAAGAGTTTGCAAGACAATTCTAAGATGGTCGGCATGATAATCCTCACTTCGGGAATATACAAGAATATCGTCTATGAATACAATGACAAACATATCAAGATATTGCTTGAACACTCGATTCATAAGATCCATGAAGGCTGCTGGAGTGTTGGTTAACCCAAAGCACATGACAAGAAACTCAAATTTATCATAACGGGTTTGGAAGGTTGTGTTTGGAATATCACACTCTCTCACTTTAAGCTGATGATAGCTGGATCTAAGGTCTATTTTTGAGAAGTAGCTTGCACCTTATAACTGATCAAACAAGTCATCGATTCGAGAAAGAGGGTACTTGTTCTTGATAGTTACCTTGTTGATTGGACGGTAATCAATCCACATACGCAATGTACCATCTTTCTTACGCACGAATAGAACAGGTGTACCCCACGGGGAAACACTGGGTCTGATAAAGTCTTTGTCTAAGAGATCTTTGAGTTTCCCCTTCAAATCTTTAAGTTCTGTGGGAGACATATGATACGAAGGAATAGAAATAGGCTAACTGCCGGGAAGTAGATCAATCCCGAATTCTATTTCTCTATCAGGTGGGACCCTTGGGAGATCTTCCGGGAAAACATTGGGATACTCATTAACAATGGTAACTGACTGAATAGTCGGAGTCTCAGACATGAGGTATTTAACTCAAACTAGGTGATAGATGCAACCCTTGGAAATCAACTTCCTCTCATTGAGGTAGGATATGAAATGGCTCTTCGGAGTTACAAAACTCTCGGACCACTCAAAAATGGGATCGTCAGGAAAATGAAACTTGACCACTTGGGTACGACAATATATAGATGCATAGCATGAGTGAAGCCAATCCATACCCAAAATGATGTCAAAATCAACCATATCTAGCATAATCAAATTAGCACATATGACCCGATGAAGGACAGTGATAGGACACTTCTTATATACATTCTTAGCAATAACAGATTCTCCTATAGGGGTAGAAACCAGAATAAGCTCAGGAATCCATTCAGGGTCTATCTCCAAATTTACAGCAACTAGGGGTATCACATAAGAGAAACTCAAACCGAGGTCCATCAATACATTCATATCAAAATGAAATAAATGGAGAATAGCAGTGATAGCATATGGAGAGTCCTCCTACTCCTCGCGAAGTGGTATAGCATAGAAGCGATTATGGCACGAATCGCAAGCAGTACTAGAAGAGGTGCCCTGAGGAGGAACTGGGCGGACTACGGGAGCGGGGGCACTGGTAGCCTGACTCTGGGGATGAGCATCTGGACTCCCATGTCTAGCATATGGAAAATATCTAAGTCGGTGGCCCAACTTGCCATAACCAAAGCAACCCCTCTGATCAACAAAACACTCGCCAAAATGATCTCTACCACACTTGGCACATGAAGGAGGACGAGGTCGGTTACCTACACTTTCCTGAGACCTGGATAGGATAGGCCTGTTCTCCTGCTCATTTTTGCTTCTACGTATGGGAGCACTAACTGAGGAAGGCGCGGGCATATATGGACATCCCTGGAATTGAGGGTGGTTCCCTCCATGTAATCTGGACTGACTGGATCCCTGCTGCTCTGATCTAGCTCTTTTATTCCCTCGTACTCTCTCCCTCTCTTTCACCTTATCAGCTTTAATCTGTTGGGCATGTATCATTAATCGAGAAAGTTCCATCTCCCTATTAAGCATAGCGGATCTACACTCATTCACAACGTAACTCGACATACCGGTCACGAACTTACTCATGATGGTCCTGGAGTCAGCCATCATACTAGGAGCACATTTGGATAACTGATTGAATCTAAGACAATACTCCTTAACAGTCATGGATCCCTGTCTCAAATTCATGAATTTTTCTGTCTTTGCTTCCCTCATCTCAAGAGGAAAGAATCTATCCAAGAACGCATCCTGGAATAACTGCCAAGTCATGGGAGAGGCATCCTTCCCTCTACTCATCCTCCACATCTCCACTCAATCATATGCAACATCTTTCATTCGATAGGGAGTCGATTCAACACTCTTCTCCTCAGCCACATGCATATTCTGGGTGATCTTTCTCACATCATCCAAGTACATCTGTGGGTCTTCACCTACCTTCGACCCATAGAATACAAGCGGATTCATCCGTATCAATTCACGAACTCAAACTACAGCAGAATTATTCTCTTGAGAAGGTGGAATAGTAGCCTGGGTGTTAGATTGAGCATTGGTGGTAACTCCCTGGGCTAGCGCCTGAAAAGCTGCCCGGAATTCCGCATGAGACATATGCTCGTTCAAGGGATCAACGGATTGAGGTTTCTCGTTGTTTCTACAAGCTTGACAAGGAGGCTTTTTCTGTTATAAGAGAGCACGACTTAATCGCAGACAAAGAGACAGTTATAGGCATGATAATCTTTAGAAAGAAAGAAACAACTTTCCCTAAAACGTTCCGTAGCCTCTTGCTCATAGATGTGGCGCACTACACACTGATAATCAAGACTCTACATAACGTGGTTTGTCAGACTCCCTAAGACTCCTTAAACCTTAGAATCTGATACCAAGCTTTGTAACACCTCAAAATTTCATCCCGAGATGCCACACGGTGCTTAGGGCTACACGTACCCCAAGCTAACCCTCGGAGCCAGACACTACCTCAAGGAATTCAATTCAACAATAGTCATGCACAATAAGAAATATACCACATCGATTTCAAGAAAAATACTAGAGAATACTAGACTGTACAACCAAAATATATTTAATGTCTATACATACCAACACTTTAGTCAGACAAAGCCTCTATACATCAAAATCAAGGTGCCATTTGGGTAAACCCCAACTTACTCAAATAGTAATGAAAGCCAAAACAACAGAACGATATCACCAAAAATATAGAAACGGTCGTCGAACCATGAGGACTCACCACTGAGGTAACGTAGTTGAGTCACTCAAATATTGCTGACGCGGATGCGGCTGAGTACCTGAACCTACATTACGAGAAAATGTAGCCCATAGGAAAATATATGGGTCAGCACTTTGGAATGTACTGAGTATGTGGGCGTGCATGCAACAATGCAAATATCATTATCAATTTAATAAAAATATGCATATGTACAATGATGGCTCACTTGGCTTGAGTTAGATTGAAACATACTTTTCATGATCTCATAGTAAATAAATCATATAATAAAAAACTCATAAATCATCATAAATAACTCAACTCTTCAACTCAAGACACAGAGTGACTCGGTAATTCAAGAAACTCAACTCTTATGGACATAGGAGGTTCTTATAACCGACATAAACCATGTGAGATACATGGAGTCCAATGTTTTGCCATCCTAAGGAGAGAACCACACATTGGCAGGAGCGTCGTACTCTTTCCAGGGAGTACAACCTAAATTTAGTCATCACAATCTCCTACTCGGCCTCTGGGCCACAATTATCAATATCAATCCTATGGTGGAACGTAGTTTCGGGGAAATACCATATTTCACGCTCGGTGCTAAATACTACTCCCAGACACAAGCTCAGAACGCGTTAGGAAATCCATCACAAGCGTCACAAGGGTCTATCATGAAGACCAAATCAAATCTCTTTCTCATTTATCAAATCATAATCAATTTGTGGATTCCTAACTCGAGTCAAATCAAATCAATCTTTCTCAATATCAAAATGTATCAATTCATTAAATCAGGACAACATCAATAACTTTGAGGAAATATCAAGACTCATTGTAACAACTCAATCTCATGAATCAATATACTCAATAATCCAATTTATCATAAGGAAGCTTAAAGCTTGACACATATCTTGAAAGAACTTGAAATATCAATTCATGGTAGACAATATGAAATTCACAATATTAAATATCAAGTCATAACTTGGGGAGTAGCAAAATAATCATGTATAACAAAGCTTGAACAATTTATATTCTCATAATCTCATGATGAAGTAATTTGGGTATAAACCCACTTGCAAAATCATATAAATCCATGATAGAAATCAAAGCTTTGGGCACAAGAACAAAAGAATTGCTCTTGTTCAAAACCCACATACCTTAATCTTTGAAATTAGATGAATTCTAGTGCTTGAGACTCTATCCGCACTTGTAATAAATGATTCTTGAAGCCCACACTATGAGGAACTTGATTCTTGAAGAAATCTTGAAGATTTATGGATGATTTTTGGAAGATTAAATGTCTTTAAATAAAAATTCTAGATATATTTCTTAAGAGAATTGGAAGAGAGAATGAAGAAATTAGGGTTTAGATGGGAATTGTCATATATATAGGGGCCTCCAAAAGATGGGGAAAGACCAAAATACCCTTGCAAAAATGTCCTTTAATTGCTGAAAAAAATAGCTGACAACATTCATGACAAGTTGTCAGTCTTGCGACTAGTCGTCACGAAATGTCATCACAAAAGGGTGAATTTTATGATTTTCTGCTTAAGGTTGACGACATTGGTGATAAGTCGTCACACTTGTGACAACTTATCACAAAATGTCGTCACTGGGGATGGAAATCTGCCTAAGGCTGACGACATTGGTGATAAGTCATCATACTTCTGACAGCTTATCACAAAATGTCGTTACTCAGTTTTCCGACCTGACATGCTGGAGTAAAATGGGCATAACTTTTGGATCTGATACCAGATTTGGGTGAAATTTGTATCATTGGAAAGCTAATTCAATTATCTATCTTTTGGTAGGTCATGAGATCAATAATTCGTAGTATAACTAGAGATATGCTCATTTGATGTTAAATATAGCAATATCCTTCAAAGGAATTTAATCAGTAAGGAATGTTTTAATTCACCTAATCGCTAGGACATCTTTGAGGCCTTAATACACATCACCTTTGATCAGAAAACAACCAAAGAACTATAATTTAATTCTCATGAGCTTGAGTTATGGTTGCACTATTTGTTAGAGTCTCGGGGTGTTACATTCATAGCCCATTGGTGATGAATTATCATCATGTTGATCATCCTTCTCTTTCTCACTTTATACTTCTTCCTCTTCTTGTTTATCATCATGTTGATAAGCATCCTCTTTCTCACTTTCTACGTGTTCCTCTTCTTATTCATCTTCTTCTTCTTCCTCCTCACATTTATTTTCCTCACTAGACTTTATATACCCTTCTCCACCTCCCTTTTCATAACTTTCCTCAGCTTTATTTTTCCCTTACTAAGATTGTTCAGGAAGTTCATCTGAATCCATCTATACTCTGGCCATTTTTGTTGGGTGGTCAGAAGTTGATCCATTTTCAGTTTCTGTTCTTTTGGGAGACATCTTTTAACTACAAACAACAGAAAAACAAAAATATATTACATTTGATATGTCAGCATAAATTTTTAAAAAAAGGTAAGACAAAGTTCAATAAATTATTATACGCCACATTACAAAAAAATACTCCAACAGATAGACGACCATCAGTTGGAATAGATGGGAAATTTGTTTGAAGACCTATTTAATATCTCTCAATAGATGTTCCATCTATTGCAACAAATGGACCATCAAGTCCACCAACACCAATACCACCAAGACCACCGCCAATTCCACCAAGACCACTAACAATGCCACAATCACCAATACCACCACCAAGAGCACCAAGACCACCACCAAGACAACTAAGACCACCAACACCATGACTAAGACCACCAACACCACCACCAATGCCACTAATATCCGCATCAAGACCACCAAGACCGCCACCACCACTACCAATACAACCAATACCAACAACAAGACCACCGACACCACCACCAAGACCACCATTACCGACACCACCAAAAACAACCACCAACAATACCATAAATACCATATAATAATACTACGACAGTAAATGAAATACTGTGACAAAAAGTAGTTTTTTCTCAGGTTCTTTCTACATTTTTAGCATCAAAACTCAAAATTCTAAACCCATTTGCGAAGGTAAAACAACTAAAAGTTTTCTTTCCTATTATTCACTAAAAAATCCTAATTTTCAAAATAAAGAACAAATGTAGAACTCTTCTCGAACTCTGTTACCTGTGAAGATGGAGAGAATGATGGATATAAGGAAGAATAGAGTTGAAACTAACAACTATATTGTTGAAAATGGGAAGAAAATCCATCTGTTTTGAAGGGTTGAGCAATATGCTAAGTAGTTGTTGTTTGTATTGTAGAGAGAGAAAGAAAAGAGCAAGAACTCAAGATTTGAAATGATGAAACATTTTTCCTGTAAATAGATGATTTGTATTTTTGAAAAAGAATGACAAGTTTTAAAACTGTTAATTTGGTCTGAATTGATCTTAATAATTTTTTTAAATAAATTACAAAGAAATCTATAGCGATAGACTACTGAGCTATTGGAAAATTTTAAATAGATATGGAGATCTGTTGCAACAAATTACCTAACTGATTTAATTATCAAATAGACATTTGCATCTTTTATGACAGATGACTAAGTTGTTTGAAATTTACAAACAAATATTGATATTTGTTGTAACAGATGACATATCTGTTTGAAAATCTTTTTTTTTAATTTTAAAGAAATCTTCTGTCTGAATGAATAAACATAAAATGCTACTAAGGCGGTAAAAAATATTTCTCGGATAACTCTCTTTTGCAAAATAGACACTTTGAAAACTTTTTTAGGTTTTTGGACACAAGTCTTGAAAAATTAAGTATTTAGACACTAGGTTGACATCATCAATACTTATATACAACCCTAGCACAAAATTCTATTGGGATTATTCTTTATATACCATATAGTTTATTATCTATTCTATTTCAAGTCTATTAAAAATCTAATTATTCAAATGAACCGATAAACAGTCGAGCATTTATGACACATCAAAAACGCAGTTGCACATCCACTTGCACCCTACGTCGATTGCGTATACACTATCTCCTCGAATTCCACCGATGCACACGTCAACCTTCAACTGATCAGGAAGACCAAAGGATTCTATTTTGGTATTTATAAAAAACTATCAACTATACACAATATTCATCTTCTTCAACCCAAAAAATTGATATATACAACTAGATGCCCAGCATTCCACTCAGACCACAAAGGAGGGTTTATTTCTGGCATAGCCACAACATTCTCCTTCTTCAAAATAACTTAGACCATCTCTTCTACGGTCTGGGTCAGGATAGGGAGCTCCTCCACCGTGAACACTAGTGTATCTCTTAATTTTTATGGGCGATCATGGAGAGGCTAAAAATAAATCCCGAGGAGTTCATTACCCCGCACCATACCCTTAATTTCTACTATAGTTGTAGTTGTAAGTTAATTGCAAAGAAGGTTTCATGGCTAGAGAATTTGTTAGTTGAAAGCATCTTTCTTTTACCTTTTTTTCTCATATTTTGTTGTAAATATGGTGTTTAACATTGCTGCAATGAACTTATGAAATGAAGTGTTTTCTGTATGAAATTTTATTGCAATGCCCTTTCTGTTTGTCTCTACATTAATTATACAATTTCGTTCTTGGTTGAAATTTTACAATTTACCATGTTAGAAGATGAATGAAACTGTTTTCATACGTCAAAATTAATGGTATATCATATATATATATATACAAAAATCCATATATTCTAATGGATAATGAATCTGTTCTATCAACAATTATGTGGATTTCTACAAAATTAAATGCATGGTCGATATGGTATATGATTGACCAAGATCAATAACTACGCATGACGTTTTACGTAATCGATGATTCCATTATGTGGATTCATGAAATCTAAATAATTAAATAATTGAAATTTTGTCGATTGTAAATCATAGACTACAAGCTTTGTCACTAATATACCATACTGTTGGACCTCTTGCATAGACCTTATATATAATTGATGCCTTCTCATGCGTTGGGTACATGTTAAGCTGTATAGATCCATACTCGGTCAATGCTAAGGTATATACGGATTGGTACAACAGTCAAAAAACATATTAGTACATAGTCAAAGATATAAATAATTAAATAAATGAAATTGATTTGAGGGACATTGTCACAACTCGAACCAGGGCCCTGCCCATGACGAACATCCCGAACCATGAAGGCCCGAGAGCCCTTCTAACTTGTAATCATATACACCATTCATATATAAATAGGAAATACAAAAATAAAATCTACTACAGAAACATGGTCATAATCTAAATTTAGTTTAACAATGAGGAATAACATCCAATATCAACTAAACACCGTCTGAAAACCGTCTGCGAAATCTCTACTACATGATCAAATAACAATTGTCTGAAAACTGGGACAAGGCCCCCAGTCGACCAAAACAATAATAAATAATAACTGTCTGAAAGAAACTAGGCCTTCTGAAATATAGATGGCTCACCAACTGGTACTCTTCACTCCTGTCTGATTAAATCTACTGCTTATCAGGACCCCTAGACTGTGCCTTGGAACCTGGAGAGAGGGGGGTCAATACAGATGTACTGGTACACAGAGCAATCAAAAATAAAGGTTTTATATAAATAAAATAGTTGAGAGCTAGTCTTAAAAATCATGAAAGATATAATTTTGAAAACACATGGGCATTCTTGAAAAAAACATAAGAAAAACTTTTCTGTCAGAAGCAGTTTCTAATATTTGTATTACTTCTGAGTTAGGTGGCAGTCCCCTACAAGTCTGATATTCCACGGGCTATATGGAATCTATCATTGACTAGGCGGGGAAGCCCCCAACCCAAGTGTGCTGCAAGGATTGGAGTGTCTGAGTCTGATACCCCACAGGGCACTAGGCCAGCATATAATAATATACCAGGATCGGTAAATCACGGTTTTGGGCAATGAGTTGTCTGAACTCATGCCTTCTTCGGGGAACCACCTAAGCTCTCTTTATGCCCAATTTTATCCTGTTCTGAATCATGCATTATACTAGTTTAAACATCTAAAAAAGCTGACTTCAAACATGCATTCTATTTTGTTCTGAATTACCATGGCATTATCTGGATTGGTGCCGTCACACCAAGACTTGCAAGTCTTATTTCTGAGACATAATGCATCATTCATGATTATTTCATCAAAACATATTTCAGACCACCCAAACATGCAATTTAACAAAGGGAATTCATGTTCCAAAAATATATGTCAAAACTATGCAAAATTCCCATCCTTTCAATAAACAAGTGGTGGTCATGTAATCTTTACCAAACCATGCAACCCTTCTCATTATATGATTATGTTCAACATTCATCAACATAAACAATCCTCTCTCTTTTGAAAACAAAATCATAATCCAAATATAACATTATTCAAGACATTTCATAACATGCTTTTCAAGATGCATTCAAACAATTTCATAGTATATCATAAGTAAATGAAAATCATCACAAGAGAGGTATTTTTCATGAATCATGCTCTCAATTCAATCATCAACCTTAAAACACATGCTTACATTATATATATAATTTTAAATCAATTTGAAGGAAAGCCTAAAGGCCAAAATAATATCATCAATTCTTCTAAAGCATGAATATTATATTCATAAATCTGAAAAACCCTTTCTTAAAATCAAGATTTCCATACCCATGAGATTTTAGAAAAACCCCACGTACCTTAAATTAGAAGCTTTTGAGTGAACTCTAGTTTTTGGGATGATGTACATACGATTGATGAGTGCCTCTTGTATCCCTCGCAATGAGGATTCCGAATCTTGAAGAATTAAGGAAAACCCATGGTTAAATCTTGAGATATTTGGGATTTTAGTTTGAAACCCCAGGGTGACTTCTTGATGAATTTGAGAGAAAAGAATCATATTTTTGTGTTTTGGGAGTTTTATAACATGTTATAGCTGGATAAGGGATGGAAGATACCCATTTTTCCCTTAAAAACACGGAAACAAAACCTGAAATTTTGGTTCGTGCGATAGGGCGTCCGTCGCATGCTTATCGCATGATGCTACTGTCTCAGTCACAAAAATAACCATAACTTTTCGCTCGGGTTTCGGATTTAGGTTAAATTGGTATCGTTGGAAAGCTAATTCGAAGAGATTTCATTTGATATATAGTAGGAACTTTAATTCATTATATACAAATATTTATGGTAGATTGAAGATGACCCAAGTTTTGACGCTCACTCAAACTCGAAAGATAGGAAAGCTTTCAACTCGTCCTTGAGTTAGGGGACCTCTATGATCTCAATTCATGATTAAATAGGTTCACACACTACATAATTGATTAACATAAAAAATTTGCATAGGATTTATGGCTTTTGGATCATCTATGCATAGAAACGACGGTTTTTATTCTAGCCCAAAATGCAGGGTGTTACTTTATCTCCCCCTTAGGAACATTCGTCCCCGAATGATGGGTAGGAATGTTGAAGTCTTAAAGGTATGAAATAACATGGACATGATATTTCTTCTAAGAAAGAATATACTGATCTGCAACATTTAAATTTCCATCATGAAATTGAATTCTGAGCTGACTTGCCCTTACTTGCTTTAAGAAGCTGATTCATGCTGAGAATTTAGGATTCCCTTTAGGTGTTCATGATCCAAACATATCGAATTGAGAAGTGATAACTTATGTAAGCACGAATCTTGAGACAAAAAGATGTAGATCGTACAAAGGTATTACACTGTCTGAGCTAAAATGCCTAGAGAGATTTGAGACTATGCGCTGAACTCTTATGAACTGAGTCATGACTAAATAGCTGAATCTGAAACATGTTGTTCAGACTGAACTGAATTCACAATTTACATGGATGGAATAGATTATCTCTTGGAATGGTCATACACATGGGACTTCGGATAGCAGGACTAGGTGTAAAGGTGGAAAACCACAATAACTTGTCTACCTGACTGTTAAACTGAACTGCTGGTTATACTAGCTGAATTATACTGGAAACTTATACTTAACTGGAGTATCTCTTCAACCCACTTTCTAAAGAAGTTCTAGTAGCATTCGGGAGCAAAGAATCTTGGGCATGAGTTACACAAGACACCCAACTAAGGAATCACAACAATGACACTACTCTATAGCATGGAATATAGAGATATAACTTATAAACTAGGATAGAGTTACCAGACCTTAGGCAATTTAACTTCTTACTTTCAAGATTAGTGCATTTCTTGAATACTCCCTTAACTATACTATTCCCTTTAAATACCATACTCATTTGATTCAACTTAGAATTCTTATATGGGCATTGATAAATCTTTCTACTAATGCCTTAAGTAACATAAGTCCTCTCACCATTATCAAGCCTGATTTCAAATCACAAAATATAACATCCCACACCACGATACTAGTCTAAACCATATGATTCAATCTTCTATATATATATATATATATATTTTTCTTAGAGATCACACCCTAAGCATATCGTGCCTTACTACTTCAATGATAAACTTTGATCTCTTACTATTGATTCACTAGCACATATTGCGTTCCTCCACTTAAATCTCAACATGTCATTCAAGCCTATCTTTATAACTATATATGAACTCCAAGGCAAACACCCATAAGGACATACTTCACATATTGTCTAATCCACTATCAATATAACTCCCACGCGCTACCCCAAGAACATACACACAAAAATTTTCACTAACTATCACATATATCAAAGACTTGATCTTCCAGTTATGTCCTTATTTAAAACAAGCATACTATGATCTTCCATTACAGAGAAACATTTACTCATCACCACTATCATCACATAAGGAGGAGGCACTAAAAGGTTAGAACATAAGACCTTGAAGTATGGCAGGATATTATACGAGACTTGACACTTAACTGAAGCCGAAGGAATAGCAAATCAACAATAGGGATTCATCAAAGTGATCTGAATTGGGGCATACATGACTATAAGTTGAATCTCGTTAATCATAAAGAGTATATCATAAATTATGGGAACTGAGAACACTATAAAGCATGAGCACATGAGTCATGAGCTGCATGACCTCAATTTGAAGTTCATAATATATGGAATGTGATTCTGACTACTGGATGAACTGGAACTCCTTATTTTAGAACTGGAAAAGCACATGATTCTCTATCATATACATGAACATGAACGATGATCAAGGAATTGAAATATAAGGCATGAGTAGGTATTGGGATCACTGAAAAATACTGAGATAAGAATGGGTTGAGTCTCACTCTCACTTTCTGATGTTCTATATCATACTGACATCACTACTAGAATATGAGACCCTGACTTGGTTACTTGTTCTATCATCTCCCCTTTATCTTTAAGGCATCATCTTAAGTTCGAGAGATACCTTACTAGACTCTAAAATGAACTACACTCACTGCACTCTAGGGTCTGGAATACGACAATACACGTAATTAATAGAACTTAACCCGAATGGCTACACCTGGAAGGGGAAAACCCACTGTTAATCCTACCTTATAAGACACACTTTATCTTAATATATCCCCAATAGTCAATCACATAATACTTTAGCACTTACTATCTTCGAATCCTCGTGAGTATTCCCATAGTCGGAGTACACACCCTATAGCGCTTCAACTCTTATTTCTGTCGGTTCAACCTTCAAAAATTCAAACTTAGATTATAACACTTAATTATGGATATCACCAAGCCTTTGATGAATTATACTACTTGTCTTTCTCCACCTAGAAACTCAACGGTACTACTATGTCCACTAGCCACACGCAACATGTAATAGTGTTAGAAAATTCAGCAACTCCATATCACCTTGGGCATACTTCTACCTCATACATAAAACATCATACTTTGTTACTAATCAAATAAACTTAATCTATTGCATACACCATTCAATCCTATTAGATCACTTCTATATAACTAGTATCATTAATCAAGAAAGCATCACATCCACCTTTATGGACATCAACTGTTCAAACTTAATGTCTATTGCTAAGCATGATTTACAACCCAACCTGACACACAATTCTCACAAAACACTCATCATTAATCTTAAGCCACTATTCTTACATCCACATCCTACATTAAATTCAGGCCAATAGTCTAGCATCAATCATCTACCACCAATGAAGAATGCAACATAATATACTAGTCCATCAAATTAGGACATTCTATCCAAATACCTCAAAAATCTACTACATACCTTCTCACAAGTAGTACTAATTTACAACTACCAATGAAAAGAAGGTCAAGGGGGTAAAGTCACGTAATAGACATGGTCAACCTTAATCTTATATTATAACCCCATACAATCTTATCTACTTATACGGCTTTCTCATATCACACTTACTTATCCAAGCATACATTTAGCCTACCTTCAAATTCCATAAACAACCATGAGTCTAAAATTATAACTTACTGGCTCATCTAGCCATTTTCATACTTCAAGCAGACAACAATTCACCTTAACTAATAACTCCTTCTCTACCTTCTACTAAACTAACACACAAGAATGTATCAATTCATTACCAACTCAATCTCATGTGAAAAGATTCGACTATACATATATTCAACCAATACAAGAACAACAAGTTGCTAGTGAGTCGAAATAGGCCTCACACGGCTTCACTAGACTTTGATTTTTTTTTTCAAAAACACTATATGCTAACAATATTACATATTACAAGAGATAGAAAATTGACACACAATATTCAATGATCTAAGTATACACATCTTACTCTGTATAATTAAAAATCTGAGTCAAAAACTTCCCCTACAGACTACCATACAATCCACACATGCTACTAGCTACCACATTAGTCTATCACTATAAAGTGGTAAATCATCCTCAAACATCGGTTATTCAACTAAAATATTTATTTAAACAAAAGTCACCCTCACTCTGACTTCTAACTTTGTGACTTCATATCACCAACCTTTTGGTCTAATCTCACAACAAATAGGTCATGACACCGATACTTTAACTTATACTACTAATCGGGTGGAAATACCGTTCCAACATTCTGCTAAACAGCATTCCCCCTGAAGCATGACATTTGCAACATAAATTTTTCAAAAGAGACGGAATACTCTTAATACTGCAGGCCGAAAAAAATGTTTTCATCAGAATCAAAGTTCACACAAAAATCAACACACTATGAAGCACTAACGGACTCTTCTCAAGTCCTTGCAAAAATTTTAAACTCTTATATTGCTCAATCAGAAAGGACCATACCATTTAGACTCTAAACTTCTGCACTTGAATCACCCTAAAACGAGATATATCTGGGGACATCAAAGTAAGAAAAGAATTGGGATAACTTTACTTTTGTATGGGCAACACCATAACACGAATTAGATTAAGGAAAAGGAACATTCTGGCTCAATAGCACGAACTAGAACATAAAAAAAGGGAAACATTCCTAAACGCCTAGTAGCCTCCTTCTTATAAGTGGGGCACGCTACACACCCATAACAAGACTCTACTCCACGTGATTTTGCAGACACCCTGGTACCATGAACAGTTCTCTAATACCATGTTTGTCACGATCTAAACTAGGTCCTTGGCCATGATGGACATCCCGAACCATAAAGGCCCAAGATCCCTTCTAACTTGCAATTATATACATCATTCATAGATAAATACAAAATCCAGAAATACAATCTGCTACGGAAACATGGTCATAAACTAAATTTAGTTTAACATTGAGGAATAAAATACAATATCAACTAAACACCATCTCAAAACCATCTACAAAATTTTTACTACATGATCAAATAACAACTGTCTGAAAACTGGTACAAGGCCCCAGTAGACCAAAACTATAATAAATAATAATTGTCTGAAAGAAACAAGGCCTTCCGAAATATAGAAGGCTTTCCAACTGGCACTCTTCACTCTTGTCTGATGAAATCTACTGCTTATCAAGACCCCTAGACTGTGCCTCAGAACTTGGAGGGAGGGGGCCAATACAGATGTACTGGTACGCAGAGCAATCCAAAATAAAGCTTTTATATAAATAAAATATTTAAGATCTAGTCATCAACATCACGAAAGATATAATTTTCAAAACACATGGGCATTCTTGAAAAAAACATAAAAAAAAACATTCTGTCAAAAGCAGTTTCTGATGTTTGTATTACTTCTGAGTTAGGTGGCACTTCTCTACAAGTCTGATATTCCATGGATTATATGGAATCCATCATTGACTCGGTGGGGAATCCCCCAACTCAAGTGTGCCGCAAGGGTTGGAGTTTCTGAGTCTGATACGCCACAAGGCACTAGGCCAACGTATAATAATATACCCGGATCGGCAAATCACGGTTTTGGGTAATGAGTTGTCTGAACTCATACCTTATTTGGGGAACCACCTAATCTCTCTTTATGCCTAATTTTATCCTGTTATGAATCATGCATTATACTAGTTTCAACGTCTGAAAAATCTAACTTCAAATATGCATTCTATTCTGTTCTAAATTACCATGGCATTATTTGGATTGGTGTCGTCACACCAAGACTTGCAAGTCCTATTTCTAATACATAATGCATCATGCATGATTCTTTTATTAAAATATAGTTCAGACCACCCAAACATGTAATTTAACAAAGGGAATTCATGTTCCAAAAACAAAAGTCAAAACTATGCAAAATTCCCATCCTTTCAATAAACAAGTGGTGGTCATGTAATCTTTAACAAATCATGGAACCCTTCTCATTATATGATTATGTTTAACATTCATCAACATAAACAACCCTCTCTCTTTTGAAATCAAAATCATAATCCAAATATAACATTATTCAAGACATTTGATAACATGTTTTTCAAGATGCATTCAAATGATTTCATAGTATATCATAAATAAATGAAAATCATCACAAGAGAGGGATTTTTCATGAATCATGCTCTCAATTCAATCATCAACCTTAAAAAACATGCTTACAATATATATATAATTTAAAATCAATTTAGGGGAAATCCTAAAGGCCAAAATAATATCATCAATGCTTCTAAAGCATGAATATATTCATAAATCTAAAATTAAGATTTCTATACCCATGAGATTTTAGGAAAACCCCGCGTACCTTAAATTAGAAGTTTTTGAGTGAACTCTAGTTTTTGGGATGTTATACGCACGATTGATGGGTGCCTCTTGTAGCCCTCGCAATGGGGATTCCGAATCTTGAAGAATTAAGGAAAACCCACAGTTAAATCTTGAGAAATTTGGGGTTTTAGTTTGAAACCCTAGGGTGAGTTCTTGATGAATTTGAGAGAAAAGAATCACATTTTGGTGTTTTGGGAGTTTAGTATCGTGTTATAGCTGGATAACGGATGGAAGATACCCATTTTTACCTTTAAAATGTGGAAACAGATCCTGAAATTTTGGTGCATGCGATAGGATGTGCGTCGCACGCTTATCGCATGATGCTACTGTCTCAGTCACTAAAATGGCCTTAACTTTTCGCTCAGGTATCGGATTTAGGCGAAATTGGTATCGTTGGAAACCTAACTTGAAGATATTTCATTTTTTATATAGTAAGCCCTCTAATTCATTATATACAAAGAGTTATGGTTGACTGAAGTTGATCCAATTTCGACGCTCAGTCAAACTCGAATGATAGGAAATCTTTCAACTCGTCTTTGAGATAGGGGACCTCTATGATCTCAATTCATGCTTAAATAGGTTCACACACTACATAATTGATTAACATGTAAAATTTACATAGGATTTATAACTTTTGGATCATCTATGCATAGAAATGATGGTTTTTATTCTAGCCCAAAATGCGGGGTGTTACATACATATATTATGTCCATCGTAAATCATAGACTTAAAGTATTGTCAATAATATGCTGGATTGATTTATTTCTCTTAGAAGTATATTTGGAAAAAAGGAATATCTAATTACTAAAATAATAAATAATTGGATTTGATGCGATTAAAGGAGCTTGAACAAGTCATGTGATCTTATATGAGTTCACGTAAATTGGAGAAGTTGATCAAAGATGTGTGCGAATGGGTAGTGGATGAACAAATGAATTCCTCACAACATACATGTGCTTTGGTAAACATATCCCTAAGGATGTTGGTTGTTCATGCACAAGTCATTACCTCACACATCTTTGATCACCACTTTCAATTTATGTCAACTCTCATACGATCACATGACTTGTTTAGGCTTGTCTAATTGCATAAAATCCAAACATATATTATTTGATTAATTAAATAATTCTTTTCAAAATATGTGCTAGTTATGATCTATAAATATGTATCCTCGTCTAGTGAATTTATTAATGAAGTAGTCTGTAGTTTATTCTAGATAATGCTTAGTTATTTAGTCAACCTGATATAGTCTAGAACAGACTGGGAGCTACTTCCAAAATTAAACAAATAGATGATGATATTTATTTATAGACCATGACTAGCACATATTTTGAAAAGTATTATTTAATTAATAAAATATTAGAAAATTAGATTTTATGCAATTAATGTGTAACAACCCATAAATTTTTTCGTACACTTATCGCGATTATATGGAGTCCTAAAGGCTTGCGTATGGGTTAAATTAAGTTTATGGTGTTCGTAAGTATCCCGTAAATAGTTGTATGTGTAGGTATTGGAATAAGCTCTCCAACGATATAAAGTTTGCCCAAAACAGAGGAGTATTTCATATAAGCGAGCACATTCGAAATTTCAAAACGGTGGCCGGGAAGCCTGTGAACAGTAAATCTGCAGGAAAATTACTGCAGCTAGACAATTTTTTTTGGATCAACTTTAGATGATCATAACTCCTTGTAAAAAAAGAACTGTGTGAGCTTCTATATATCAACGAAAATATCCGAGAGTCTTCTTTCCGATGAAATTGGTTTCATCCAAATTCAATGCCTGAGTAAGGAGCTATACCCGTTTTACTACATCCTATCAAAAAAAAAACAGAATTTTGGGACAGATTTTTGGGTCAACTTTAAACGACCATAACTCCTTGTACAGGAAGAACTGGGTGGGATACTTTATATGAAAATGAAATACATTTGAATTATATTTACAATTCAATTGGTTTCACCCAAATCCGATACCGGAGAAAAGAGTTATGATCGATTTACTTCAGCCTGTCAAAACTGTCCACTGGGGACAGATTCGGATTTATTTAAATTTTTAGGGCAAAATGGTCATTTTCTATTACCTCTTGGACGAAAAATTGGTCTTTATAAACATACACTTAGCCTCATATATATCATATATCATCCAATTATTAATAGAAGGTGAAACCCTAGCCTAATTTCAACTTCAAATATTTTGTGATTCAACCGTAGAAAATTCGAATTGGTTCCGTAGTTGTGTTCACCATCTCGAAAGCTTCGAAAAGCACCCCATGGTTATGTAAGGAGGATTATAAATACAAGAGTTCATTGTTAAGGTATGAATATTTTTTATTCTTGATTCTGATCCATGAATAAGTATTGATAAGGGATTATGAGTATTGTCTTGATGTTGGAAGATAACTAGAAATATAGTTATGAATTGTTTTGTATAAATTGTTAGTAGTAAATTATGGAAGTTGTTGTATTGGATTATGGAGGATGAATTGTGGTGATATATCATTATATTAATGGTTATGTATGCTTAGTGATCATGTTGGTATTGGATGGTGATTAGGAGGGGAAATAAAGGCTAAGAGTGATGTTGAGGGATATTGCATGAAAATGCATGATATGTGAATGTAATAAGAGTATAAGAGGATGTATGTAGCACTCTTATTGATGAGTTAAAGGATTACTTCCTAGACATTATTTGGTGAAGTTAATACCTAAATGGTAAGGTTTGGTTGCTAATACTAGTTTGCCACAAATGACTTATTGTAGATAAGTGTTCGAAGAGTACGGGAAGTCAAGTTGGACTTGTATTGAAGTGGTTATATCAAGGTATGTAAGACATACTCTATCTAATCTTTGTCATGAATAATGACCCATGGCACTCTCAAGTAAGCTTCCAACATTGTCCTACGACACATGACACATAATAACATCATATGATCTTCGACACTACCAATTGAACTTGTTTTCACTTTTAAGATGTCCGGCTAGTCAAAAAAATGTCCATATACTATTGTTGACTCCGAAATGGTTTAATGAGGTATCCATGATTCTCTACTTCATTTTCATGATATTGATTACCTATTTACATGTTTTTCCTATTGAGGTATCATGGTTTCAAGCTCCATAAGGTGTGACCACAAAGTAACCAATCTCAAAGATTAATTGAATTAAGAAATGGAATGTCTTTTTTTTAAATTGATGATATGATGTATTGTATTAGTACCACTGATCAGTTGGCCATTGTATTCTAAAGATTATGTATATATGCTATTCCAGGGGTGGTCCTTGATGTATTGTATTAGTACCACTGATCAGTTGGCCATTGTATGACATATGTTATGTATTGATAAGGAATACGAGAAGTAATGATATGAAAGTAATTTGCAGGTATCCCATCAGCTCTTTTAAGTGTGGTCTACTCATACTGTTTATTCACTGGTATCTGGGTTCTGTTGATCTTTTGTATCTCATCTTGATACTCACTGCCTTACATACTCAGTACATATTTCCGTACTGACGTCCCTCACGGGGGACCTGTATTCATGCCTGCAGGAACAGGTATTTCAGGTCGTACACCTCCGCAGTAAGAGCCAGGACATTCTGTTGATAGTGGTGAGCTCCAGTTGTTTCGGGGCATCCCAAGTCATTTCTATATGTATTTTTGGTATTTGTATAAAAGTCTTTTGTGAGCGGGAGTTTGTCCCGACCCTAACTCAGTTGTGTATCTATGTAGAGGCTTTTGTAGACATATTGTACAGCCATAGGAGTGTTTGGTTGATAGACATGATGGCTCTGACGGCCAATTACTGTTTATATAAATATATATATGCGTGTCTGCTGGGCTGATACAGGTACTGTCTTCTTCTATTTACAACAAAGTGCTACCTAAATTTCAAATTTTCATAAGTAATGTAAATGTGAAAGTATAGGTTATGAACGGGTTTTCCCGAGCCTCCTCGGCTACGGGTGCCAGTCCGCTCCAATGGGATTTGGGGCGTGACAGAAGTGGTATCAGAGAAGTTTGTCCTAGTGAGTCTACAAAGCCGTGTCTACGTAGAATCTCGTTTATCGGTGTGTTGTGCACCACATCTATAAACAGGAGGCTATTGGACATTTAGGGATTGTTTCCATTCTCCATTTCATAGATCGTGCAATAGAGCCCATATTAGAGATAAAGTCATAATCGATCGCTTAATCCAATTGTTTTTTTTTTTTTTTATTATAGTACCGATGCCGGTTACAAGGAGAAAGAATAAGTGGAAGCGAGTAGATGTAGTGGCCAGAGAAGGTACTAGTAAGTCACCACCGGCACAAGCTGAACAAAGTGAGTCTCAAGCTGAGCATATATCAGGAGCTTCTTCTCCTCCGGAAGGGCCATCTATTAATGCTGTTGATCGAGATTTGAGGGATGCAGTACAACTTCTGATGCGTATAGTTTCCGGTCAAGTTCAAGGGCAAGCTATTCCTACCACGGGTTCTAGTGGTACGGATAGAGCAGCTAGCCTTCGGACACAGGATTTTCTGAAACTGGATCCTCCTACTTTTACCGGATCAGCTATTAACGAATACCTGCAGGACTTTTTCGATCAAACCCAAAGGGCTCTAGATGTTATGCACATATCCGGTAAAGAGATGGTTGAGCTAGCAGCATATAGACTGAAAGGAGAGGCTATATTGTGGTACGAGGATTGGAAACGATCTAGGGGTATTGATGCACCTCCAACTACGTGGGGAGAGTTCAATGATGCATTTATTGATCATTATCTTCCATTTGAGACTCTTCAGGCCCGTGCAGATAAATTCTTAAATCTTCATCAGGGTAATATGAGTGTAAGGGAGTAGAGTCTTCAATTTAACTCCTTGTGTCGATATGCTTCTAATTTGGTAGCTACTATGGATGACAGAGTTCATCATTATATGGATAGATTGGAACCATACTTGGTTAGAGATTGTGCCATTGCTACTTTGAACAAGGACATGGATATAGCGAGGATACAAGCTTTCGCTCAGAAAATGGAAGATCAGAGGCAAAGAAGAAGAACCCAGGAATCAGAAAAAGGATATTCTAAGCGGGCCAGATCTATAGGGCAGTTTATGGCATCTCAGGTAGGTTTTAGGCCTTCGTTCTCTCATAGATTGCCTAGCCCGTTATCTTCTTATCCTGCAATTAGTGCTCCACCATAATTTCAAAGGTTCAGAGGTAATCAGTTCGGGCAAAGCAGTGAAAATCAGAGTTCGTGAACAGTGGGGTATCAAGGGCAAGGGAGTATGAGTCAATTGAGACCTCCACGACACCCGTGCCCCATATGTAGAAGATTTCACTTTGGTGAATATTGGCTTGGAATGAACAATTGCTTTTGGTGTGGTAAGCCGGGGCATATGGCTAGAGATTGCCCACGCAGGACCACAGGTGGTATAACACGACCTACCGGATCAGCTGTTGCATCATCATCGGTGCCTCCTTTTAGTAGGGGTACACAACCTATGGTTCACGGTAGAGGTGAAAGAGGAGCATCTAGTTCTAGCGGAGCTCAGAACCGTGTGAATGGCCTAGCAGATCGGCAGAATTTAGAGGCTTCTCCAGACTTGGTTACAGGTACGTTGTCCATCTTTGCATTTGATGTGTATGCCTTAATTGATCCTGGTTCTACATTATCGTATGCTACTCCTTTGGTTGCGAGAAGGTTCAAAAGAACACCCGGATTATTAGCCAAGCTATTTGAAGTATCAACGCCAGTGGGGGAATCTCTTATAGCTAGGAATGTTTACCGAAATTATGTTATGAATATTTGTGGTCGTGATACGATGGCCGATCTTGTTGAGTTAGAAATGGTAGATTTTGATGTTATTATGGGCATGGATTGGTTAGCGTCTTTTTATGCTACAGTAGATTGCCGTTCTAAGAAGGTATATTTCCATTTCCCAAATGAGGCAGTCCTTGAATGGAAGGGTAATGTTGGCGCACAGAGAGGTAGATTTATTTCTTACTTTAAGGCAAGAAAAATGATTTCCAAGGGGTACATATACCATTTGGTTAGAGTAAGGGATACAGAGGAAGAGCCGCCAACTTTTCAGACCGTTCCGGTTGTGAATGAATTTCCTGATGTATTTCCTGAAGAACTACCAGGTTTACCTCCTGAACGAGAAGTGGAGTTTGGTATTGATATGTTGCAAGACACACAGCCAATCTCAATTCTTCCTTATAGAATGGCACCAGCTGAGTTGAGAGAATTGAAAGTACAACTGAAAGACTTGCTAGAGAAGGGATTCATCAGGCCTAGTATGTCCCCTTGGGGAGCACCAGTATTGTTTGTGCGTAAGAAAGATGGTTCGCTGAGGATGTGTATTGACTATCGGCAATTGAATATGGTGACTATCAAGAATAAATACCCTATTCCCCGAATTGATGATTTATTTGACCAGTTGCAGGGTGCCCAGTGTTTCTCCAAGATTGACTTGAGTTCAGGCTATCATCAAGTGAGAGTCAAGGATAAAGATATACCCAAGACAGCTTTCCGAACACGGTATGGTCATTATGAATTCCTGGTTATGTCATTCGGGCTGACAAATGCACCCGCAGTTTTTATGGATCTGATGAATAGGCTGTTTAAGCCGTTTGTAGATGTGTTCGTGATAGTTTTCATATATGATATTCTGGTCTACTCTAGATCAGAAGAGGATCATGTTAATCACTTAAGGAAGGCGTTGCAGATTCTTCGTGATCGTAAGCTGTATGTGAAGTTTTCTAAATGTGAGTTTTGGCTCAAGTCAGTGGCAATTTTGGGCCATATTGTATCCAGTGAAGGCATAAAAGTTGACACTCAGAAGATTGAGGTTGTGAAGAATTGGCCAAGACCCACGACGCCTATGGAGATTCGTAGTTTCCTCGGGTTGGCAGGTTATTATAGAAGGTTTGTTGAAGGTTTTTCTTCTATTTTTGTACCCTTGACTAAGTTGACGCATAAAGCCTCCAAGTTTCAATGGAATGATGCCTGTGAAAAGAGTTTCCAAGATCTGAAGAGCAAGTTGACTTCTACACCGGTATTGGTACTTCCTGAAGGCACAGAAGGGTATGCAGTGTACTGTGATGCTTCGAGAATTAGCTTAGGATGCGTATTAATGCAACATGGTAGAGTAATAGCCTATGGCTCTAGACAGTTGTGATCACATGAGAGGAATTATCCCACACATGATCTTGAGCTAGCTGCAGTTGTATTTGCTTTGAAGATATGGCGCCACTACTTATATGGGGTTCATGTTGACATATATACCGATCATAAGAGCCTGCAATATATCTTCAGTCAGAAAGATCTAAACTTGAGGCAGCGGAGATGGCTTGAATTGTTGAAAGATTACGATGTTGATTTCTTGTATCATCCAGGGAAAGCGAATGTGGTAGCGGATGCACTGAGTCGTAAGTCTAAAATGGCATCTATAGAAAAGCAGGGGATGATTAAGGATCATCACCAACTAGCTTATTTGGGAGTTCGACTTCTCAAAACTCCATATGAAGAGGTTATTGTACGTAATGCAGCGGAATCTTCATTGATAGCTGAAGTGAAAGAGAAGCAGTATGCAGATCCAATTTTATTGCAGCTTAAGGAGGATGTGCAGAGTGGCACGACAAAGGCATTTGAGCTTACGCGAGAAGGAGTGCTTCAGTGTCAGAATCGTTTATGTGTACCTAATATAGTTGAGCTAAAAAAGAGAATTATGACAGAAGCACACTGTTCAAGGTATTCCATCCATCCTGGGTCGACTAAGATGTATCAAGATTTGAAAGAAATATATTGGTGGAATGACATGAAAAAGAATATTGCCGAATTTGTAGCTGAATGTCTGAATTGTCAAAGAGTCAAAGTAGAACACCAGAAACCCAGTGGTTACATGCAATGTATAGATCTTCCAATCTGGAAGTGGGACAAGATCAATATGGATTTCATCACGGGTTTGCCTCGTACATTTCGGAAGTTTGATTCCATATGGGTGATCATTGATAGGATTACAAAATCCGCGCACTTCTTACCACTTAAGACAACTTATACGGCGGAAGAGTATGCGAAGTTGTATATTAAGGAGATGGTTCGGTTACATGGAGTTCCAATTTCCATTATATCCGATCGAGGAGCCCAATTTACCGTGAATTTCTGGAAATCTTTTCAAAGGAGTTTGGGGACACAAGTAAATCTAAGTACGACTTTTCATCCTCAAAAGGACGGACAAGCGGACCGTACCATCCAGACACTTGAAGATATGCTACGAGCATGTGTATTAGATTTCAATGGAAACTGGGATGATCACCTACCTCTTATCGAGTTTGCCTTCAATAATAGCTATCATTCAAGTATCAAAATGGCACCATATGAAGCATTGTATGGAAGAAAGTGTAGATCGCCAATAGGATGGTTTGAAGCAGGTGATGCGGTCTTGTTTGGACCAGATCTTGTTTATCAAGCAATGGAGAAGGTTAAAGTGATCCAACAACGGCTTGAAACAGCTCAAAGTCGACACAAATCTTATGCGGATGTTAGAAGAAGAGGACTTAAGTTTTCTATCGACGATTGGGTATTCTTGAAAGTATCACCAATGAAAGGAGTGATGAGGTTTGGCAAGAAAGGAAAGTTAAGTCCACGATACATAGGTCTGTACAAGATCATTCAAAGATTTGGACAAGTTGCTTATGAGTTAGAGCTACCTCAAGAGCTCTCAGCAGTTCATCCCATATTTCATGTTTCGATGCTTCACCAGTACATCGGAGATCCATCGCACATCACTACTACGGAAGATGTACAAGTTACAGAAGATCTCACTTTTGAAGAAATGCCTATTGCTATTCTTGATCGCCAAATTAAAAAGATAAGGAATAAAGAGATAGCATCGGTAAAAGTACTTTGGAGGAATCAACAAGTTGAGGAGATCACATGGGAAGCCGAGGAAGCGATAAAGATTAAGTACCCTTACCTATTCAACGATGAGGAGGAAGTTCATGAGACGGAACAAGAACAATAACAGGTAAGTGTTTATTTTTATGCAAGTATGTTATGATGATGAATATGTTAATTGTAAGCTTGGACATGTCTTAATTTAGTAACTATGCTAAAATTCGAGGACGAATGTTCTTAAGGGGGGCAGAATGTAACACCCCGTAAATTTTTTCGTACACTTATCGCGATTATATGGAGTCCTAAAGGCTTGCGTATGGGTTAAATTAAGTTTATGGTGTTCGGAAGTATCCCGTCAATAGTTGTATGTGTAGGTATTGGAATAAGATTTCCAACGATATAAAGTTTTCCCAAAACAGAAGAGTATTTCATATAAGCGAGCACATTCGAAATTTCAAAACGGTGGCCGGGAAGCCTGTGAACAGTAAATCTGCAGGAAAATTACTGCAGCTAGACAATTTTTTTTGGATCAACTTTAGATGATCATAACTCCTTGTACAAAAAGAACTGGGTGGTATAACTTATATGAAAATGAAAGACCTTTGAATTATATTTCCAATGCAATTGGTTTCACCCAAATCCGATACCGGAGCAAAGAGTTATGATCGATTTACTTCAGCCTGTCAAAACTGTCCACTGGGGACAGATTCGGATTTATTTAAATTTTTAGGGCAAAATGGTCATTTTCTATTACCTCTTGGACGAAAAATTGGTCTTTATAAACATACACTTAGCCTCATATATATCATATATCATCCAATTATTAAGAGAAGGTGAAACCCTAGCCTAATTTCAACTTCAAATATTTTGTGATTCAACCGTAGAAAATTCGAATTTGTTCCGTAGTTGTGTTCACCATCTCGAAAGCTTCGAGAAGCACCCTATGGTTATGTAAGGAGGATTCTAAATACAAGAGTTCATTTTTAAGGTATGAATATTGTTTATTCTTTATTCTTATCCATGAATAAGTATTGATAAGGGATTATGAGTATTGTCTTGATGTTGGAAGATAACTAGAAACATAGTTATGAATTGTTTTGTATAAATTGTTAGTAGTAAATTATAGAAGTTGTTGTATTGGATTATTGAGGATGACTTGTGGTGATATATCATTATATTAATGGTTATGTATGCCTAGTGATCATGTTGGTATTGGATGGTGATTAAGAGGGGAAATAAAGGCTAAGAGTGATGTTGAGGGATATTGCATGAAAATGCATGATATGTGAATGTAATAAGAGTATAAGAGGATGTATGTAGCACTCTTATTGATGAGTTAAAGGATTACTTCCTAGACATTATTTGGTGAAGTTAATACCTAAATGGTAAGGTTTGGTTGCTAATACTAGTTTGCCACAAATGACTTATTGTAGATAAGTGTTCGAAGAGTACGGGAAGTCAAGTTGGACTTGTATTGAAGTGGTTATATCAAGGTATGTAAGACATACTCTATCAAATCATTGGCATGAATAATGACCCATGGCACTCTCAAGTAAGCTTCCAACATTGTCCTACGACACATGACGCATAATAACATCATATGATCTTCGTCACTACCCATTGAACTTGTTTTTACTTTTAAGATGTCCGGCTAGTCAAAAAAATGTCCATATACTATTGTTGACTCCGAAATGGTTTAATGAGGTATCCATGATTGTCTACTTCATTTTCATGATATTGATTACCTATTTACATGTTTTTCCTATTGAGGTATAATGGTTTCAAGCTCCATAAGGTGTGACCACAAAGTAACAAATCTCAAAGATTAATTGAATTAAGAAATGGAATGTCTTTATTTTAAATTGATGATATGATGTATTGTATTAGTACCACTGATCAGTTGGCCATTGTATTATAAAGATTATGTATATATGCTATTTCAGGGGTGGTCCCTGATGTATTGTATTAGTACCACTGATCAGTTGTCCATTGTATAACATATGTTATGTATTGATAAGGAATACGGGAAGTAATGATATGAAAGTAATGTGCAGGTATCCCATCAGCTCTTTTAAGTGTGGTCTACTCATACTGTTTATTCACTGGTATCTGGGTTCTGTTGATCTTTTGTATCTCATCTTGATACTCACTGCCTTACATACTCAGTACATATTTCCGTACTGACTTCCCTCACGGGGGACCTGTATTCATGCCTGCAGGAACAGGTATTTCAGGTCGTACACCTCCGCAGTAAGAGCCAGGACATTCTGTTGATAGTGGTGAGCTCCAGTTGTTTCGGGGCATCCCAAGTCGTTTCTATATGTATTTTTGGTATTTGTATAAAAGTCTTTTGTGGGCGGGAGTTTGTCCCGACCCTAACTCAGTTGTGTATCTATGTAGAGGCTTTTGTAGACATATTGTACAACCATAGGAGTGTTTGGTTGATAGACGTGATGGCTCTGACAGTCAATTACTGTTTATATATATATATATATATTTGTGTCTGCTGGGCTGATACAGGTACTCTTTTCTTCTATTTACAACGAAGTGCTGCCAAAATTTCAAATTTTCATAAGTAATGTAAATGTGAAAGTATAGGTTATGAACGGGTTCTCCCGGGCCTCCTCGGCTACGGGTGCCAGTCCGCTCCAATGGGATTTGGGGCGTGACAGAAGTGGTATCAGAGAAGTTCGTCCTAGTGAGTCTACAAAGCCGTGTCTACGTAGAATCTCGTTTATCGGTGTGTTGTGCACCACATCTATAAACAGGAGGCTATTGGACATTTAGGGATTGTTTCCATTCTCCATTTCTTAGATCGTGCAATAGAGCCCATATTAGAGATAAAGTCATAATCGATCGCTTAATCCAATTGTTTTTTTTATTTATTTATTATAGTACCGATGCCGGTTACGCGGAGAAAGAATAAGTGGAAGCGAGTAGATGTAGTGGCTGGAGAAGGTACTAGTAAGTCACCACCGGCACAAGCTGAACAAAGTGAGTCTCAAGCTGAGCATATATCAGGAGCTTCTTCTCCTCCGGAAGGGCCATCTATTAATGCTGTTGATTGAGATTTGAGGGATGCAGTACAACTTCTAACGCGTATAGTTGCCGGTCAAGTTCAAGGGCAAGCTATTCCTACCACGGGTTCTAGTGGTACGGATAGAGCAGCTAGCCTTCGGACACAGGATTTTCTGGAACTGGATCCTCCTACTTTTACCGGATCAGCTATTAACGAATACCTGCAGGACTTTGTCGATCAAACCCAAAGGGCTCTAGATGTTATCCACATATCCGGTAAAGATATGGTTGAGCTAGCAGCATATAGACTGAAAGGAGAGGCTATATTGTGGTACCCGGATTGGAAACGATCTAGGGGTATTGATGCACCTCCAACTACATGGGGAGAGTTCAATGATGCATTTATTGATCATTATCTTCCATTTGAGACTCTTCAGGCCCGTGCAGATAAATTCTTAAATCTTCATCAGGGTAATATGAGTGTAAGGGAGTAGAGTCTTCAATTTAACTCCTTGTGTCGATATGCTTCTAATTTGGTAGCTACTATGGATGACAGAGTTCATCATTATGTGGATAGATTGGAACCATACTTGGTTAGAGATTGTGCCATTGCTACTTTGAACAAGGACATGGATATAGCGAGGATACAAGCTTTCACTCAGAAAATGGAAGATCAGAGGCAAAGAAGAAGAACCCAGGAATCAGATAAAGGATATTCTAAGCGAGCCAGAGCTATATGGCAGTTTATGGAATCTCAGGTTGGTTTTAGGCCTTCGTTCTCTCATAGATTGCCTAGATCGTTATCTTCTTATCCTGAAATTTGTGTTCCACCAGAATTTCAAAGGTTCAGAGGTAATCAGTTCGGGCAAAGTAGTGAAAATCAGAGTTCGCGAACAGTGGGGTATCAAGGGCTAGGGAGTATGATTCAATTGAGACCTTCACGACACTCGTGCCCCATATGTAGAAGATTTCACTTTGGCGAATGTTGGCTTGGAACGAACAATTGCTTTTGGTGTGGTAAGCTGGGGCATATGGCTAGAGATAGCCCACGCAGGACCACAGGTGGTATAACACGACCTACCGGATCAGCTATTGCGTCATCATCGGTTCCTCCTTTGAGTAGGGGTACACAACCTATGGGTCACGGTAGAGGTGATTGAGGAGCAGCTAGTTCTAGCGGAGCTCAGAACCGTGTGTATGCCCTAGCAGATCGGCAGAATTTAGAGGCTTCTCCAGATGTGGTTACAGGTACTTTGTCCATCTTTGCATTTGATGTGTATGCCTTAATTGATCCTGGTTCTACATTATCATATGCTACTCCTTTGGTTGCGAGAAGTTTCGGAAGAACACCCGAATTATTAGCCAAGCCATTTGAAGTATCAACGCCAGTGGGGGAATCTCTTATAGCTAGGAATGTTTACCAAAATTGTGTTGTGAATGTTTGTGGTCATGATACGATTGCCGATCTTGTTGAGTTAGAAATGGTAGATTTTGATGTTATTATGGGCATGGATTGGTTAGCGTCTTGTTATGCTACAGTAGATTGTCGTTCAAAGATGGTATATTTCCATTTCCCAAATGAGGTAGTCCTTGAATGGAAGGGTAATGTTGGCGCGTCGAGAGGTAGATTTATTTATTACTTTAAGGGAAGAAAAATTATTTCCAAGGGGTACATATACCATTTGGTTAGAGTAAGGGATACAGAGGTAGAGCCGCCAACTTTTCAGACCGTTCCGGTTGTGAATGAATTTCCTAATGTATTTCCTGAAGAACTACCAGGTTTACCTCCTGAACGAGAAGTGGAGTTTGGTATTGATATGTTGCCAGACACACAACCAATCTCAATTGCTCCTTATAGAATGGCACCAGCTGAGTTGCGAGAATTGAAAGAGCAACTGGAAGACTTGCTAGAGAAGGGATTCATCAGGCCTAGTATGTCCCCTTGGGGAGCACCAGTATTGTTTGTGCGTAAGAAAGATGGTTCGCTGAGGATGTGTATTGACTATCGACAATTGAATATGGTGACTATCAAGAATAAATACCCTCTTCCCCGAATTGATGATTTATTTGACCAGTTGCAGGGTGCCCAGTGTTTTTCCAAGATTGACTTGAGATCAGGCTATCATCAAGTGAGAGTCAAGGATAAAGATATACCCAAGATAGCTTTCCGAACACGGTATGGTCATTATGAATTCCTGGTTATGTCATTCGGGCTGACAAATGCACCCGCAGTTTTTATGGATCTGATGAATAGGTTGTTTAAGCTGTTTCTAGATGTGTTCATGATAGTTTTCATAGATGATATTCTGGTCTACTCTAGATCAGAAGAGGATCATGTGAATCACTTAAGGCAGGCATTGCAGATTCTTCGTGATCATAAGCTGTATGCGAAGTATTCTAAATGTGAGTTTTGGCTCAAGTCAGTGGCATTTTTTGGCCATATTGTATCCAGTGAAGGCATAAAAGTTGACACTCAGAAGATTGAGACTGTGAAGAATTGGCCAAGACCCACGACGCCTACGGAGATTCGTAGTTTCCTCGGGTTGGCAGGTTATTATAGAAGGTTTGTTGAAGGTTTTTCTTCTATTTCTGCACCCTTGACTAAGTTAACGCATAAAACCTCCAAGTTTCAATGGAATGATGCCTGTGGAAAGAGTTTCTAAGATCTGAAGAGCAAGTTGACTTCTACACCGGTATTGGTACTTCCTGAAGGCAAAAAAGGGTATGCAGTGTACTGTGATGCTTCGAGAATTGGCTTAGGATGTGTATTAATGCAACATGGTAGAGTAATAGCCTATGGCTCTAGACAGTTGCGACCACATGAGAGGAATTATCTCATGCATGATCTTGAGCTAGCTGCAGTTGTATTTGCTTTGAAGATATGGCGCCACTACTTATGTGGCGTTCATGTTGACATATATACCGATCATAAGAGCCTGGAATATATCTTCAGTCATAAAGATCTAAACTTGAGGCAACGGAGATTGCTTGAATTGTTGAAAGATTACGATGTTGATATCTTGTATCATCCAGGGAAAGCGAATGTGGTAGCGAATGCACTGAGTCGTAAGTCTAAAATGGCATCTATAGAAAAGCAGGGGATGATTAAGGATCTTCACCAACTAGCTAATTTGGGAGTTCGACTTCTCAAAACTCTATATGAAGAGGTTATTGTACGTAATGCAGCGAAATCTTCATTGATAGCTGAAGTGAAAGAGAAGCAGTATGCAGATCCAATTTTATTGCAGCTTAAGGAGGATGTGCAGAGTGGCACGACAAAGGCGTTTGAGCTTACGCGAGAAGGAGTGCATCAGTGTCAGAATCGTTTATGTGTACCTGATGTAGTTGAGCTAAGAAAGAGAATTATGACAGAAGCACACTGTTCAAGGTATTCCATCCATCCAGGGTCGACTAAGATGTATCAAGATTTGAAAGCAATATATTGGTGGAATCACATGAAGAAGAATATTGCCGAATTTGTAGTTGAATGTCCGAATTGTCAAAGAGTCAAAGTAGAACACCAGAAACCCGGTGGTTACATGCAATGTATAGATCTTCAAGTCTGGAAGTGGGACAAGATCAATATGGATTTCATCACGGGTTTGCCTCGTACATTTCAGAAGTTTGATTTCATATGGGTGATCATTGATAGGCTTACCAAATCCGCGCACTTCTTACCAGTTAAGACAACTTATACGGTGGAAGAGTATGCGAAGTTGTATATTAAGGAGATCGTTCGGTTACATGGAGTTCCAATTTCCATTATATCCGATCGAGGAGCCCAATTTACCGCGAATTTCTGGAAATCTTTTCAAAGGAGTTTGGGGACACAAGTAAATCTAAGTACGTATTTTCATCCTCAAAAGGACGGACAAGCGTAACCTACCATCCATACACTTCAAGATATGCTACGAGCATGTGTATTAGATTTCAAAGGCAACTGGGATGATCACCTACCTCTTATCGAGTTTGCCTACAATAATAGCTATCATTTAAGTATCAAAATGGCACCATATAAAGCATTGTATGGAAGAAAGTGTAGATCACCAATAGGATGGTTTGAAGCAGGTGATGCGGTCCTGTTTGGACCGGATCTTGTTTATCAAGCAATGGAGAAGGTTAAAGTGATCCAACAACGGCTTGAAACTGCTCAAAGTCGACACAAATCTTATGCGGATGTTAGAAGAAGAGGACTTGAGTTTTCTATCGACGATTGGGAATTCATGAAAGTATCACCAATGAAAGGAGTGATGAGGTTTGGCAAGAAAGGAAAGTTAAGCCCACGATACATAGGTCCGTACAAGATCATTCAAAGATTTGGACAAGTTTCTTATGAGTTAGAGCTACCTCAAGAGCTCTCTGCAGTTCATCCCATATTTCATTTTTCGATGCTTCACCAGTACATCGGAGATCCATCGCACATCACTACTACGGAAGATGTACAAGTTACAGAAGATCTCACTTTTGAAGAAATGCCTATTGCTATTCTTGATCGCCAAATTAAAAAGATAAGGAATAAAGAGATAGCATCGGTAAAAGTACTTTGGAGTAATCAACAAGTTGAGGAGATCACATGGGAAGCCGAGGAAGAGATGAAGATTAAGTACCCTTACCTATTCAACGATGAAAAGGAAGTTCATGAGACGAAAGAAGAACAATAACAGGTAAGTGTTTATTTTTATGCAAGTATGTTATGATGATGAATATGTTAATTGTAAGCTTGGACATGTCTTAATTGAGTAACTATGCTAAAATTCGAGGACGAATGTTCTTAAAGGGGGGAGAATGTAACACCCCGTAAATTTTTTCGTACACTTATCGCGATTATATGGAGTCCTAAAGGCTTGCGTATGGGTTAAATTAAGTTTATGGTGCTCGGAAGTATCCCGTAAATTGTTGTATGTGTCGGTATTGTAATAAGATTTCGAACGATATAAAGTTTTCCCAAAACAGAGGAGTATTTCATATAAGCGAGCACATTCGAAATTTCAAAACGGTGGCCGGGAAGCCTGTGAACAGTAAATCTGCAGGAAAATTACTGCAGCTAGACAATTTTTTTTGGATCAAATTTAGACGATCATAACTCCTTGTACAAAAAGAATTGGGTGGTATACTTTATATGAAAATGAAAGCCCTTTGAATTATCTTTCCAATGCAATTGGTTTCACCCAAATCCGATACCGGAGCAAAGAGTTATGATTGATTTACTTCAGCCTGACAAAACTGTCCACTGGGGACAGATTCGGATTTATTTAAATTTTTAGGGCAAAATGGTCATTTTCTATTACCTCTTGGACGAAAAATTGGTCTTTATAAACATACACTTAGCCTCATATATATCATATATTATCCAATTATTAAGATAAGGTGAAACCCTAGCCTAATTTCAACTTCAAATATTTTGTGATTCAACCGTAGAAAATTCGAATTGGTTCCGTAGTTGTGTTCACCATCTCGAAATCTTCGAGAAGCACCCCATGGTTATGTATGGAGGATTCTAAATACAAGAGTTCATTGTTAAGGTATGAATATTGTTTATTCTTGATTCTTATCCATGAATAAGTATTGATAAGAGATTATGAGTATTGTCTTGATGTTGGAAGATAACTAGAAACATAGTTATGAATTGTTTTGTATAAATTGTTAGTAGTAAATTATGGAAGTTGTTGTATTGGATTATGGAGGATGAATTGTGGTGATATATCATTATATTAATGGTTATGTATGCCTAGTGATCATGTTGGTATTGGATGGCGATTAAGAGGGGAAATAAAGGCTAAGAGTGATTTTGAGGGATATTGCATGAAAATGCATGATATGTGAATGTAATAAGAGTATAAGAGGATGTATGTAGCACTCTTATTGATGAGTTAAAGGATTACTTCCTAGACATTATTTGGTGATGTTAATACCTAAATGGTAAGGTTTGGTTGCTAATACTAGTTTGCCACAAATGACTTATTGTAGATAAGTGTTCGAAGAGTACGGAAAGTCAAGTTGGACTTGTATTGAAGTGGTTATATCAAGGTATGTAAGACATACTCTATCTAATCTTTGGCATGAATAATAACCCATGGCACTCTTAAGTAAGCTTCCAACATTGTCCTACGACACATGACACATAATAACATCATATGATCTTCGACACTACCAATTGAACTTGTTTTCACTTTTAAGATGTCCGGCTAGTCAAAAAAATGTCCATATACTATTGTTGACTCCGAAATGGTTTAATGAGGTATCCATGATTCTCTACTTCATTTTCATGATATTGATTACCTATTTACATGTTTTTCCTATTGAGGTATCATGGTTTCAAGCTCCATAAGGTGTGACCACAAAGTAACCAATCTCAAAGATTAATTGAATTAAGAAATGGAATGTCTTTATTTTAAATTGATGATATGATGTATTGTATTAGTACCACTGATCAGTTGGCCATTATATTCTAAAGATTATGTATATATGCTATTCCAGGGGTGGTCCCTGATGAATTGTATTAGTATCACTGATCAGTTGGCCATTGTATGACATATGTTATGTATTGATAAGGAATACGGGAAGTAATGATATGAAAGTAATGTGCAGGTATCCCATCAGCTCTTTTAAGTGTGGTCTACTCATACTGTTTATTCACTGGTATCTGGGTTCTGTTGATCTTTTGTATCTCATCATGATACTCACTGCCTTACATACTCAGTACATATTTCCGTACTGACGTCCCTCACGGGGGACCTGTATTCATGCCTGCAGGAACAGGTATTTCAGGTCGTACACCTCCGCAGTAAGAGCCAGGACATTCTGTTGATAGTGGTGAGCTCCAGTTGTTTCGGGGCATCCCAAGTCATTTCTATATGTATTTTTGCTATTTGTATAAAAGTCTTTTGTGGGCGGGAGTTTGTCCCGACCCTAACTCAGTTGTGTATCTATGTAGAGGCTTTTGTAAACATATTGTACAGCCATAGGAGTGTTTGGTTGATAGGCGTGATGGCTCTGACGGCCAATTACTGTTTATATATATATATATATGCGTGTCTGCTGGGCTGATACAGGTACTGTTTTCTTCTATTTACAACGAAGTGCTGCCCAAATTTCTAATTTTCATAAGTAATGTAAATGTGAAAGTATAGGTTATGAACGGGTTCTCCCGGGTCTCCTCGGCTACGGGTGCCAGTCCGCTCCAATGGGATTTGGGGCGTGACAGAAGTGGTATCAGAGAAGTTCGTCCTAGTGAGTCTTCAAAGCCGTGTCTACGTAGAATCTCGTTTATCGGTTTGTTGTGCACCACATCTATAAACAGGAGGCTATTGGACATTTAGGGAATGTTTCTATTCTCCATTTCTTAGATCGTGCAATAGAGCCCATATTAGAGATAAAGTCATAATCGATCGCTTAATCCAATTGTTTTCTTTATTTATTTATTATAATACCGATGCCAGTTACAAGGAGAAAGAATAAGTGGAAGCGAGTAGATGTAGTGGCTGGAGAAGGTACTAGTAAGTCACTACCGGCACAAGCTGAACAAAGTGAGTCTCAAGCTGAGCATATATCAGGAGCTTCTTCTCCTCCGGAAGGGCCATCTATTAATGCTGTTGATTGAGATTTGAGGAATGCAGTACAACTTCTGACGCGTATAGTTGCCGGTCAAGTTCAAGGGCAAGCTATTCCTACCACGGGTTCTAGTGGTACGGATAGAGCAGCTAGCCTTCGGACACAGGATTTTCTGAAACTGGATCCTCCTACTTTTACCGGATCAGATATTAACGAAGAACCGCAGGACTTTGTCGATCAAACCCAAAGGGCTCTAGATGTTATGCACATATCCGGTAAAGAGATGGTTGAGCTAGCAGCATATAGACTGAAAGGAGAGGCTATATTATGGTACGAGGATTGGAAACGATCTAGGGGTATTGATGCAACTCCAACTACGTGGGGAGAGTTCAAAGATGCATTTATTGATCATTATCTTCCATTTGAGACTCGTCAGGCCCGTGCAGATCAATTCTTATATCTTCGTCAGGGTAATATGAGTGTAAGGGAGTATAGTTTTCGATTTAACTCCTTGTCTTGATATGCTTCTAATGTGGTAGCTACTATGGATGACAGAGTTCATCATTATGTGGATAGATTGGAACCATACTTGGTTAGAGATTGTACCATTGTTGCTTTAAACAAGGACATGGATATAGCGAGGATACAAGCTTTCGCTCAGAAAATGGAAGATTAGAGGCAAAGAAGAAGAACCCAGGAATCAGAAAAAGGATATTCTAAGCGGGCCAGAGCTATAGGGCAGTTTATGGCATCTCATGTTGGTTTTAGGCCCTTGTTCTCTCATAGATTGCCTAGCCCGTTATCTTCTTATCCTGCAATTAGTGCTCCACCACAATTTCAAAGGCTCAGAGGTAATCAGTTCGGGCAAAGCAGTGAAAATCAGAGTTCGCAATCAGTGGGGTATCAAGGGCAAGGGAGTATGTGTCAATTGAGACCTCCACGACACCCGTGCCCCATATGTAGAAGATTTCACTTTGGCGAATGTTGTCTTGGAACGAACAATTGCTTTTGGTGTGGTAAGCCGGGGCATATGGCTAGAGATTGCCCACGCAGGACCACAGGTGGCATAACACGACCTACCGGATCAGCTGTTGCATCATCATCGGTGCCTCCTTTGAGTAGGGGTACACAACCTATGGGTCACGGTAGAGGTGATAGAGGAGCAGCTAGTTCTAGCGGAGCTCAGAACCGTGTGTATGCCCTAGCAGATCGGCAGAATTTAGAGGCTTCTCCAGACGTGGTTACAGGTACGTTGTCCATCTTTGCGTTTGATGTGTATGCCTTAATTGATCCTGGTTCTACATTATCGTATGCTACTCCTTTGGTTGCGAGAAGGTTCGGAAGCACACCCGAATTATTAGCCAAGCCATTTGAAGTATCAACGCGAGTGAGGGAATCTCTTATAGCTAGGAATGTTTACCGAAATTGTGTTGTGAATATTTGTGGTCGTGATACGATGGCCGATCTTGTTGAGTTAGAAATGGTAGATTTTGATGTTATTATGGGCATGGATTGGTTAGCGTCTTGTTATGCTATAGTAGATTGCCGTTCTAAGAAGGTATATTTCCATTTCCCAAATGAGGCAGTCCTTGAATGGAAGGCTAATGTTTGCGCGCCGAGAGGTAGATTTATTTCTTACTTTAAGGCAAGAAAAATGATTTCCAAGGGGTACATATACCATTTGGTTAGAGTAAGGGATACAGAGGCAGAGCCTCCAACTTTTCAGACCGTTCCGGTTCTGAATGAATTTCCTGATGTATTTCCTAAAGAACTACCAGGTTTACCTACTGAACGAGAAGTGGAGTTTGGTATTGATATGTTGCCAGACACACAGCCAATCTCAATTCCTCCTTATAGAATGGCACCAGCTGAGTTGCGAGAATTGAAAGTGCAACTGAAAGACTTGCTAGAGAAGGGATTCATCAGGCCTAGTATGTCCCCTTGGGGAGCACCAGTATTGTTTGTGCGTAAGAAAGATGGTTCGCTGAGGATGTGTATTGACTATCGGCAATTGAATATGGTGACTATCAAGAATAAATACCCTCTTCCCCGAATTGATGATTTATTTGACCAGTTGCAGGGTGCCCAGTGTTTTTCCAAGATTGACTTGAGATCAAGCTATCATCATGTCAGAGTCAAGGATAAAGCTATACCCAAGACAGTTTTCCGAACTTGGTATGGTCATTATGAATTCCTGGTTATTTCATTCGGGCTGACAAATGCACCCGCAGTTTTTATGGATCTGATGAATAGGCTGTTTAAGCCGTTTCTATATGTGTTTGTGATAGTTTACATAGATGATATTCTAGTCTACTCTAGATCAGAAGAGGATCATGTTAATCACTTAAGGCAGGCGTTGCAGATTCTTCGTGATCGTAAGCTGTATGCGAAGTTTTCTAAATGTGAGTTTTGGCTCAAGTCAGTGGCATTTTTGGGCCATATTGTATCCAGTGAAGGCATAGAAGTTGGCCCTCAGAAGATTGAGGCTGTGAAGAATTGGCCAAGACCCACGACGCCTACGGAGATTCGTAGTTTCCTCGGGTTGGCAGGTTATTATAGAAGGTTTGTTGAAGGTTTTTCTTCTATTTCTGCACCCTTGACTAAGTTGACGCATAAAGCCTCCAAGTTTCAATGGAATGATGCCTGTGAAAAGAGTTTCCAAGATCTGAAGAGCAAGTTGACTTCTACACCGGTATTGGTACTTCCTGAAGGCACAGAAGGGTATGCAGTGTACTGTGATACTTCGAGAATTGGCTTAGGATGCATATTAATGCAACATGGTAGAGTAATAGCCTATGGCTCTGCACAGTTGTGACCACATAAGAGGAATTATCTCACGCATGATCTTGAGCTAGCTGCAGTTGTATTTTCTTTGAAGATATGGCGCCACTACTTATATGGGGTTCATGTTGACATATATACCGATCATAAGAGCCTGCAATATATCTTCAGTCCTAAAGATCTAAACTTGCGGCAGCGGAGATGGCTTGAATTGTTGAAAGATTATGATGTTGATATCTTGTATCATCCAGGGAAAGCGAATGTGGTAGCGGATGCACTGAGTCGTAAGTCTAAAATGGCATCTATAGAAAAACAGGGGATGATTAAGGATCTTCACCAACTATCTAATTTGGTAGTTCGACTTCTCGAAACTCCATATGATGAGGTTATTGTATGTAATGCAGTGGAATCTTGATTGATAGCTGAAGTGAAAGAGAAGCAGTATGCAGATCCAATTTTATTGCATCTTAAGGAGGATGTGCAGAGTGGCACGACAAAGGCATTTGAGCTTACGCGAGAAGGAGTGCTTCAGTGTTAGAATCGTTTATGTGTACCTGATGTAGTTGAGCTAAGAAAGACAATTATGACAGAAGCTCACTGTTCAAGGTATTCCATCCATCCAGGGTCGACTAAGATGTATCAAGATTTGAAAGCAATATATTGGTGGAATGACATGAAGAAGAATATTGCCGAATTTGTAGCTGAATGTCCGAATTGTCAAAGAGTCAAAGTAGAACACCAGAAACCCGGTGGTTACATGGAATGTATAGATCTTCCAGTCTGTATGTGGGACAAGATCAATATGGATTTCCCCACGGGTTTGCCTCATACATTTCGGAAGTTTGATTCCATATGGGTGATCATTGATAGCCTTACCAAATCCGCACACTTCTTACCAGTTAAGACAACTTATACGGCGGAAGAGTATGCGAAGTTCTATATTAAGGAGATCGTTCGGTTACATGGAGTTCCAATTTCCATTATATCCGATCGAGGAGCCCAATTTACCGCGAATTTCTGGAAATCTTTTCAAAAGAGTTTGGGGACACAAGTAAATCTAAGTACGACTTTTCATCCTCAAATGGACGGACAAGCGGAACGTACCATCCAGACACTTGAAGATATGCTACGAGCATGTGTATTAGATTTCAAAGGAAACTGGGATGATCACCTACCTCTTATCGAGTTTGCCTACAATAATAGCTATCATTTAAGTATCAAAATGGCACCATATGAAGCATTGTATGGAAGAAAGTGTAGATCGCCAATAGGATGGTTTGAAGCAGGTGATGCGGTCTTGTTTGGACCGGATCTTGTTTATCAAGCAATGGATAAGGTTAAAGTGATCCAACAACGGTTTGAAATAGCTCAAAGTCGACACAAATCTTATGCGGATGTTAGAAGAAGAGGACTTGAGTTTTCTATCGATGATTGGGTATTCTTGAAAGTATCACCAATGAAAGGAGTGATGAGGTTTGGCAAGAAAGGAAAGTTAATTCCACGATACATAGGTCCGTACAAGATCAATCAAAGATTTGGACAAGTTGCTTATGAGTTAGAGCTACCTCAAGAGCTCTCAGCAGTTCATCCCATATTTCATGTTTCGATGCTTCGCCAGTACATCGGAGATCCATCGCACATCACTACTACGGAAGATGTACAAGTTACAGAAGATCTCACTTTTGAAGAAATGCCTATTGCTATTCTTGATCGCCAAATTAAAAAGATAAGGAATAAAGAGATAGCATCGGTAAAAGTACTTTGGAGGAATCAACAAGTTGTGGAGATCACATGGGAAGCCGAGGAATCGATGAAGATTAAGTACCCTTACCTATTCAACGATCAGGAGGAAGTTCATGAGACGGAAGAAGAACAATAACAGGTAAGTGTTTATTTTTATGCTAGTATGTTATGATGATGAATATGTTAATTGTAAGCTTGGAAATGTCTTAATTGAGTAACTATGCTAACATTCGAGGACGAATGTTCTTAAGGGGTGGAGAATGTAACACCCCGTAAATTTTTTCGTACACTTATCGCGATTATATGGAGTCCTAAAGGCTTGCGTATGGGTTAAATTAAGTTTATGGTGTTCGAAAGTATCCCGTCAATAGTTGTATGTGTAGGTATTGTAATAAGCTTTCCAACAATATAAAGTTTGCCCAAAACAGAGGAGTATTTCATATAAGCGAGCACATTTGAAATTTCAGAACGGTTGTCGGGAAGCCTGTGAACAGTAAATCTGCAGGAAAATTACTGCAGCTAGACAATTTTTTTTGGATCAACTTTAGATGATCATAAATCCTTGTACAAAAAGAACTGGGTGGTATACTTTATATAAAAATGAAATCCCTCTGAATTATATTTCCAATGCAATTGGTTTCACCCAAATCCGATACCGGAGCAAAGAGTTATGATCGATTTACTTCAGCCTGTCAAAACTGTCCACTAGGGACAGATTCGGATTTATTTAAATTTTTAGGGAAAAATGGTCATTTTCTATTACCTCTTGGACGAAAAATTGGTCTTTATAAACATACACTTAGCCTCATATATATCATATATCATCCAATTATTAAGAGAAGGTGAAACCCTAGACTAATTTCAACTTCAAATATTTTGTGATTCAACCGTAGAAAATTCGAATTGGTTCCGTAGTTGTGTTCACCATCTCGAAAGCTTCGAGAAGCACCCCATGGTAATGTAAGGAGGATTCTAAATACAAGAGTTCATTGTTAAGGTATGAATATTGGTTATTCTTGATTCTTATCCATGAATAAGTATTGATAAGGGATTATGAGTATTGTCTTGATGTTGGAAGATAACTAGAAACATAGTTATGAATTGTTTTGTATAAATTGTTAGTAGTAAATTATGGAAGTTGTTGTATTGGATTATGGAGGATGAATTGTGGTGATATATCATTATATTAATGGTTATGTATGCCTAGTGATCATGTTGGTATTGGATGGTGATTAAGAGGGGAAATAAAGGCTAAGAGTGATGTTGAGGGATATTGCATGAAAATGCATGATATGTGAATGTAATAAGAGTATAAGAGGATGTATGTAGCACTCTTATTGATGAGTTAAAGGATTACTTCCTAGACATTATTTTGTGAAGTTAATACCTAAATGGTAAGGTTTGGTTGCTAATACTAGTTTGCCACAAATGACTTATTGTAGATAAGTGTTCGAAGAGTACGGGAAGTCAAGTTGGACTTGTATTGAAGTGGTTATATCAAGTTATGTAAGACATACTCTATCTAATCTTTGGCATGAATAATGACCCATGGCACTCTTAAGTAAGTTTCCAACATTGTCTTACGACACATGACACATAATAACATCATATGATCTTCGACACTACCAATTGAACTTGTTTTCACTTTTAAGATGTCCGGCTAGTAAAAAAATGTCCATATACTATTGTTGACTCCGAAATGGTTTAATGAGGTATCCATGATTCTCTACTTCATTTTCATGATATTGATTACCTATTTACATGTTTTTCCTATAGAGGTATCATGGTTTCAAGCTCCATAAGGTGTGACCACAAAGTAACCAATCTCAAAGATTAATTGAATTAAGAAATGGAATGTCTTTATTTTAAATTGATGATATGATGTATTGTATTAGTACCACTGATCAGTTGGCCATTGTATTATAAAGATTATGTATATATGCTATTCTAGGGGTGGTCCCTGATGTATTGTATTAGTACCATTGATCAGTTGGCCATTGTATGACATATGTTATGTATTGATAAGGAATACGGGAAGTAATGATATGAAAGTAATGTGCAGGTATCCCATCAGCTCTTTTAAGTGTGGTCTACTCATACTGTTTATTCACTGGTATCTGGGTTCTGTTGATCTTTTGTATCTCATCTTGATACTCACTGTCTTACATACTCAGTACATATTTCCGTACTGACGTCCCTCACGGGGGACCTGTATTCATGCCTGCAGGAACAGGCATTTCAGGTCGTACACCTCCGCAGTAAGAGCCAGGACATTCTGTTGATAGTGGTGAGCTCCAGTTGTTTCGGGGCATCCCAAGTCGTTTATATATGTATTTTTGGTATTTGTATAAAAGTCTTTTGTGGGCGGGAGTTTGTCCCCACCCTAACTCAGTTGTGTATCTATGTAGAGGCTTTTGTAGACATATTGTACAGCCATAGGAGTGTTTGGTTGATAGACGTGATGGCTCTGACGGCCAATTACTGTTATATATATATACATATGTGTGTCTGTTGGGCTGATACAGGTACTGTTTTCTTCTATTTACAACGAAGTGCTGCCCAAATTTCTAATTTTCATAAGTAATGTAAATGTAAAAGTATAGGTTATGAACGGGTTCTCCCGGGCCTCCTCGGTTACGGGTGCCAGTCCGCTCCAATGGGATTTGGGGCGTGACATAATGAGCCTAAACAAGTCATGTGATCGTATGAGAGTCCACGTAAATTGAAAGTGGTGATCAAAGATGTATGAGGTGATGAATTGTGGTTGAACAAATGATGGGTCGTGGTTGAACGAGTTGCATTGAACAACGTTCGAGAAAGTTAGTTGTTCAACTATTGGGACCACTGGTAAGTGTGCATCAAAACGTTGACCTAAAACAAACATAGCGACCCTCTATGTATTATTTAAGACTTCCGAAGAAAGTGTTCTGGAAGTCTTCTGGACGAGCTCACAAAATACCAAGAACTCTATGCTAACCTTAAAGATGATAACAACAAACTTGAATATGGAATCAGCAAGATGGAGGTAAGCTTGAAAATTATCGAAATTCACATACTATAGCAAGCCTCTGATCTTCTCCAAGATATGTTGAAAGCATTCTAAGATAAGAAAAGACAATCGATTAAACCATATTGCTAAGGAAATAATGTTACTCAATCTTTTTTGTGGTTGCGATTAAGTCAATAGCAATGGACCTAATCGAAAACACAAACAAGAAGGCATGGGATATAATTTAAAATTCAAAAATTGTGTCCTTCGCTTGATTCCTTATTTTAACCTCAGTTATTCTTGGCGCAAGTATTCTTGAAATACTGTACATAATTTCATCCCTCGGTGCTGTCAAAGTTGCTTTCATGGTGTTCTGATATTTTATATGTAGGTGATCATTTCGACCACACTACCTAGTCACAGCACCCCAGCAAAGTGTCCAGCTGCAATATTTTTCTTTGAGAGAGGCAACAAATAGATTTTTATTTTTGGATACACTTTTATATTGGCACTTTATTCAGATTTCTCGTGTTCTAATTTAGCTTCATCATCCAGATTCGCTAGAAGTTCCTTGCTGCAATATGTTTCCTTTTCAATTATCTCTCAAATGATATAGTCTTTCATCAACTCCCCTTTTCCTTGCAGGTATTCTCCTACGGATCCTTCTAGTGTATAATCATCTTCTAGAACAACCCTTACATATAAATTTTGGAGAGGGAAATTACTATTGGTATTCTTTTCTTGTTTGATGCAGTGGGATACTTCAAAAGCCTTCTCGTAGTCCAATGAAGACATAAAGTTAAGTGTAATCGCTATTGGATATCTTTATTGACACCAAATATTGATCTCTTTTCAAAACTTGACACTCATAAACATGAGAAACAACCATCATTAATTCGTAATAGGGTATTGACACCATCTTCATGAGCCCCTCGGATTCATCAATGCGAACCTACCAAACTAAATTATAAAATGTAGGATCTTGTTTGAATGATCAATGACTAATCAGTTAAAAACTACATTCATAAAATCATTGTACTTTATGTGTGTTGTCCCGATGACCTTATCAGTAATACATTAATCCCACACATGAAAGTTAATTCATCCATTTGCACGCACCTAATTCTTCCTAGAACATCTATGGCTTAATTTGAATAAATACATTACTAATTTGTTGCAACATATGACACATCTTTTAAAATTATCAAACAATTATAGACATTTGCTACGATAGATGATCAATTTGTTGCAACATATGACTTATTTGTTGGAAAAATCAAATAGATATATCCATCTGTTGCAACAGATTGTCAATATGTTGTAAATTATCAAATAGATAGAATACATTTTGCAATAGATTACCCATCTCTTAGATTTATTTTAAAGCAATTTTCTTTTCTTTCCGAAATACAATAAAAGATAAAATATTGTATTTAGATCCATTTTTTTAATTTACATATTCAAAAAGTCACTAATTTTATTTAATAAAGGGATGTAATTATACATATCTCCGCTTCCAGATATGGCTGATCTGGATTTGGACAAGGTGATTTTGTGTGACTCCTGCGTGAACTTGAAAGGCATATTCATGAACTCCGGTGGGAGTTGCTCCTGCGTGAACTTGAAAGGCATATTCATGAACTCCGATGGGAGTTGGGCGACATGAGAGAAAGGCTGAGCAGGGCCCTACTGCTGTCGAATGACAATGGGCCAGTTGACAATAGTAATAATAATAGAAATAATAATAATTAGATTATGTTTTGTCTTTTAGCATATGCATTTTCTTTTATTATATTGGATTTATTCATGGGTATATTTTTTTTATTATATATATTTGTATATAATGGATTCAAAAATCTATGTTTGATCGGCTTTGGGTTTTTAATTCTTCTTTAATATTTAATTTTCATTATGTCTATTCCTCAGTCTCAACATATCGATGGTTGGACGTAGGAATCGAGCATTTGTGGGAATGGATGAACCATATGTTGCAACAGATGGTTAATATGTTGTGACAGATGTATCATATGTTGCAACAGACGATTATTAATAAATAAAGGGTTATTGTTATTGTTATCGAGGGTGAAAAGTAATGAATTTTTTATTATTTAATATGAAAAATAGTTCATAAACAAATAATAATAATATAAATGATAAACACAATTTATAAAGGTAACCTAAGAATTGTAATTCCACGAATTAGCCATTTCGGCTCCTTTTTAATACACCAATTCATTGTTTTTTTTCCTTTTCCCTTTGTTGGCTGCTCTTCTCACTCTCTCTCGCTATTCTTTTTAAAATTTTAAAATGTTACTTTTCTTATTTCAACAATTTAAGGAGTTTTTTTCTCAATAATTTATAGTTAGAACAGAAAAAAATCAGTACATTATATTTTTTATTCCTATTATTTATACTTTTAATATAATACAATTGTTAAAAATATATATTTATATATAATAATGATACAGTTTCTATATATATACATATTCTATATAATAACTATAATATTTTTATACACATTCTATACAATTTTTAACTACAATTATTATATAGATACATATTTTATACGACTCTATATAGTTTCTACATGCATTCTAAAATTGTATCAATCTAGTATAAGAGAGTATCAATTGAGTATATGGATACTGCAAGTGTATTAATGTGGTATAAAAGAATATAAATTGGGTATAGAGACTGCATGTACTTTCATAGAATTTCCTTTCTCCTTTTTAAAAAGCTTATCAATATAGTATAAAAGTATATCAATTTAGTATAAAAGTATATCAATTGATTATAGAGACTGCATGTGCTCAATTGAGCCAAATGACTAAAAAAGGGATTACTTTAGCCGACTGGCTACATCATGTCCACCTTTTCAATCATGGGCCATTGTGTTTTTAAAATGGTCATCCCATGTCCTTTTTCCTAACTTATATACTTAATTAGTATTTCTTACTTTTTTTCTAGAAGATAATGTTTATGTTTTTATGAAAATTTTGTTATATGAATTTTTTTTTAAATGAAAATATGATAATTTTAAAGAAGTTAAAAAAAAGAAAAAAAATTGATGATAAAAGGTAAAATAGGAATTTTGAAAAGTCAATTAGGATAAAGGGATGAGTATGATTATTGTTGAAAGTTGATGGGGAATTTGATTTTTAATACAAAGTTGGATCAGGAATAAGATTTGCCTTTTTTTTTCCAATGTTTGGAAAAAAAAATTCTCTTCTATTTATCTCATTTCATTAGTTAATAAACACAGCTAAATCAAAGAAAATAAAAAACCTGGTTTCATCTTCATAGTTGAAATCCATCAATTTTTCTGAAAACGTTTCTTATTCATTCATCAGGGCAAGTAATTCAAATCCTTATCTCATCTCTCTTTTCCGTGGAAAATCTGATCTCTTTCTCTTTTCATTCATGTATTCTTTTTCTTATGCACAAGCAACTCCAAATCCAGCAAGGTAAGCATCCAAATTTCAACACATATGATCTGAATTGAAGTTCAGTTAGATGATATTCATTTTTTTTATTAAAAAAAAACAATATTCCAGTTGGTAACTAAAGGGAAAAAGCCATCCTAAAACTTTTTCCTCAACTCTAGAAATTCTATCAAATATGATATTTTTTTTAATGGGGAAAACGATTTTGAACTGTGTTCCCATTATATGTCGCCATTAAAATTTCAAGCTTTTGGTCATTCCTTTTTACTTTCTTGCAGATTCGATCGCAAAGTGCAGAGAATAATCTTACCCGTAACTGGAGTAAAGGATCAACCACTATTATCGGTACTTGATAATGCCTTCTTTCTCCTTTTTTCTTTCAAGTTAATTTTTTTGGGTCAACAACTAAGTACTTCTGCTAAATTATTGTGTTTACTTTTGTTTAGTAACCAATGTAGAATTAGTGTATATTATACTAATCGATTATCTTAGTTACTATCATCAGACTTTGTTATGCTTTTACATCCATTGTTTTTTTTTCTGAATTGCTTTGATTTATTTGTTCTTGAACCAAGATCTATCGAAAATAACCTCTCTACCTATGAGGTAGTGGTAAGGTCTGTGTACACTAAACCCTCCTCAAACCCCACTATATGGGACTATACTAGGTATGTTATTGTTGTGTTGTCCATTGATTTATTACTCTCAAATAGGTTTTCATATCTAACCTTTTCTGCATATATAATGATACTGAGACAAGCGGTTTGTTGTTCGTTAGTTGTATTTGTTTGTTAAACTTCTTGCTTGATTCGAGGTTTCACTTTTGACATCTGTAAGTACTTCTTTGTATCAAATAATTATATTCGAATTGATGTACTTGCAGAAAACTATCTATCAGTAATGTTTGAGGTGTACCTAGATCCCCCAACAACTGTAGGAGATTGCAATGGCGAGACTTCAATATTTTCTCTTGTTGTATTATAGATGCTTGATCCATATGCTCATATCTTTCAGCCTAACAGTGGGGAAAAACATAGAGGACATACATTTGGTAAGAAAAAAAAGGCTATAGAAGTAAGAAATAATTTAGTCAGGACACAGACAAGTACATTGTGCCTAAACAATTATAGCAAGCAGTATTATTAACATGTTTTCCTCTTCAAACTTCCAGAACATAAAACTTCATTTACAAACTGGAAAGTTCTGCTAGAAGAAACCAACCCAATTACTACATTGTATTACTTCTCCTACATATACCATCCTAAAATAAACTACTCCCTTTTATAAATTCATTCACTATACATATTTCTCTATTCAAAATCCCTATGTTCCATTCCATGTTACAGGGGCTATCTTGTCTAGAATGGACTATTAACTTCTCTCTAATCCAGCTCCTTCGTATTCTGATTTAGTTTTTTTTTCTTTTTTGAGACAGATTTTTAGGTTTTGTTAATCTCTAAGGATTGTAGTGATAGGGATTTGGGCAACTCAAACTTTCCAATGGCCATAATAGACTACATATATAATTATTAAATACATCTGGGTTATTCTGTAATTAGTTATTCTTCAGTTCTCTATATATACAGCTGTAACCCCTTCAATATTAAGAGAGATCAATTATTATTAAATCTGTATCATGGTATCAAAGCTAGGGTTTCTTCTTCCGCCCAAACCCTAATCTCTCCTCTTTTCCGACGTGTGTGCGCCGCCGCCACCGTCTACACCACGCCGCACGGCCTCCCTCCTCCGCCGTAGGTCGGCGCCATGGACAAGGTTATTGATCCTCTGTCAAAATTACCGTCTGGAGTAAAATTACTGCTCAGGAATCTCCACAATCTCATCCCCGAAAAATTATCTGACAACAACTACCCGGCCTGGGCACTTAACGTCCGCACCGCCCTCGCAGCCAACTTGCTGCTCGGATGGATTGACGGTGCGGAGAAGCCGCAGCCCGAGACAGCCGAGAAGGACGGCGTCAAGCTCCCAAATCCCGACTACCTTCCGTGGATGATCGTAGACACTCAGATCCGAGCCTGTCTTCTCGCAGTTATTAGCCCCTCTGTGCACAAACACGCCCGGGGTTTTCTCACATCGGCTTCACTTTGGGACGCACTAGCCACAAGGTACAACTCTGTGTCCACGGCTCATATTTTTCAGTTGCGTGACAAATTGCATACTCTTCGGAAGGGAACGAAGACGATGACTCAATACCTTGATGATGTGGCCTCTATTCTGTCTGACCTAGATGCTGTGAACGAGATTATTCCTGAACGAGACGTGGTGAATGCCATGATACGTGGTCTTCCGGCTGGCTATTCCTCTCTCAAACAGCATATTCGCCTCTCGCCTGTCGAAATCACTCTGAATCAACTGTCTGGATGGCTTAATGCAGAAGAATTGAATCTAGACATGGAACACAAATTACTGCTCGGAGAAGCCAGTTCCACCCCTGGCGTCACGGCTCTTTACTCGGCTGGCAGCGGAGGCTCGGCCAGGGGTCGCGGTGACGATCGCCGTAACCAAGGGCGAGGCAGCGGCGGCGGTGACCGTCGAAACACCGGGCAGCAAGGCAGAGGCGGGCCTCCACCGAGGGACGGCTTCCAGTCAGGCCGCGGACAGGGACGAGGAAACCAGCGGATGCCCACACGAGATCTTCCGACGTGCCAAATTTGTGCTAAACGGGGCCATTCTGCGGCTAATTGCTGGTATCGTTATGATGACTCGCAGAATGTAAATAGCCAGTCCGGAGGATCAAGGGCGATGCATGCGTCCACAAACGCTCAATCTGGCGATTGGTATTTAGACACAGGTGCTAACACCCATGTGACGTCGGATTATTCACAACTTCAAGCTCCTCATCCGTATCATGGCTCAGAAACTATTACAGTAGGCAATGGTCAATCCCTTCCCATCACAAACACCGGCTCTGGGTATGTCTATACCCCAAATGGTAAATTTCATCTCTCAACCCTTCACCACGTCCCTTCCCTCACATCCAATCTTTTATCTGTTTATCGCTTTACTAAAGAAAATAACTGCACCCTCATTTTTAATGACACCAATTTCCAGATAGTGGACAATACCACGAACCGGGTGCGGTACACGGGCCGCTGTGAGCATGGGCTATACACTCTTCCATCCAGGTCTCCGTCTGTTGTGAGTCAAGCCATTCTCTCGTCAACCTGGCATCGCCGGCTTGGGCACCCATCATCCGCCATCACCAAATCCATTTTATCTTCCTTAGGTTTTAATTTTTCAGAAAAATTACATTGCGAGTCCTGTTCAGTGTCTAAATCTTGTCGTTTACCTTTTTCACTGTCTGAACACAAGGCCACTGCGCCATTTCAATTAATTCATTCTGATGTTTGGGGTCCAACCTCAGTTCCTTCTGTTCAAGGTTTTCGTTATTATATCTGTTTTGTTGATGATTACAGTAAATTCACTTGGCTTTATCCTCTGAAATTTAAATCCGAAGCTTATACTATTTTTGTAAACTTTGACCGAATGGTTCAAAATCAATTTAATGCCAAAATCAAAATTTTTCGAAGTGACAATGGCAAAGAATTTGTCAACAATGCATTTGGTGTTTTTCTTCAAAATCTAGGGGCTCTTCATCACACTTCATGTCCATATACCCCTGAACAAAATGGCGTTGCTGAGCGCAAACACCGTCACCTAATAGAAACAGTTGTTGCGCTCCTCCATGATTCCACCTTACCTGTTTCCTTTTGGGTTGATGCCCTTGCTACTGCCAACTACCTCATAAATCGCATGCCCACTCACACTCTCTCCAACTCCACTCCATATGCCCGTCTCTACAATCATCCACCCGACTATATCCATCTCCGCCCGTTTGGGTGTCTAGTTTATCCCTGGTTGCGTCCGCACACTCAACATAAACTTCAACCTCGGTCCACCCCTTGTGTCTTTCTAGGCTATCATCCCACTATCAAAGGTTACAAATGTTTCGATCCTGTATCTCAGAAAACATATGTTTCCCGTCATGTTCGTTTTGTGGAGGAACAATTTCCTTACACAAGTCTTTCCTCTACTCCATACTCCCCCAATCCACTTGGCGTTGTGCCATTATTTCCGTCCTTTTCTCACGCTCATGCTCCGGCTCACTCGGCACCTAACCCGGTACCCCACTACACCACTACCCACCCGAAACCCCAAACCTCCCACCCGAACACCCAGCCGACTGCCACACAACCCACCACTTCCCTACATCATACTCCTAACACACATACAGCCACCCCATCCACCGCTGCACATCCCAGCTCCCACGGCAGCCCCACCCAACCCCCGCCCACACATCATACAACTCCACCACCCCTTCCTAATCACCCTCCACTCAACACTCATCCTATGACAACCCGAGCCAAGGCCGGTACCTTCAAACCCAAAGCCTACCACACTCAAATACCCTTTGATGCACATCCCACAACTGAGCCTACTACCTACAACCAAGCCTCCAAAAATAGTTTCTGGTGCCAAGCTATGGATGAGGAATTTCAGGCTCTGAATGAACAACGTACATGGGATTTGGTACCTCTGCCTAGTAACCGAAAGTCTATTGGGTGCAAATGGGTGTTTCGCATCAAACGAAATTCAGATGGATCTCTTTCTCGCTATAAAGCACGTCTGGTTGCAAAAGGGTATCATCAGGAGTATGGTGTGGATTATAAGGAGACCTTCAGCCCTGTTGTTAAGCAACATACTATTCGTCTGGTCTTGTCTCTTGCTCTTCACTATGATTGGCCGCTTCATCAGCTAGACGTCAGCAATGCCTTTCTTCATGGTCATCTTGAGGAAGAAATCTATATGGTTCAGCCACCGGGATATGTTAATCCCAACCGTCCTCACTATGTTTGCAAGCTTCGCAAATCACTGTATGGCCTGAAACAGGCCCCTCGTGCCTGGTACACACGTCTCTCTACTTTTCTGCAGGGTCTTGGTTTTCGCACCTACCATCATGACAACAGCCTCTTCACCCTTCACTGTTCTCGAGGGACAGTCATCATTCTTATCTATGTGGATGATATTGTTATTACAGGCAGCTCGTCATCACTCATCACTGAAATTACTGAAGCTATGCATCGTGACTTCAAACTTAAGGACCTCGGTCCTCTGGAGTTCTTTCTTGTCCTCGAACTCATCCGCAAATCGGGAACCATATTGATGCATCAGACAAAATATACCCTTGAACTTCTAAATCGGGCTGGAATGACAGACTGCAAACCCGCGGTCACTCCCATGGCAGTCCGCCAATCCCCAGGGCCGAATACTCCCTTTGCCGATCCTACACTATATCGGAGCCTCGTCGGTGGACTTCATTATCTTGCTGTTACTCGTCCGGACATCCAATATGCAGTCAATCGAGTCTCCCAATCAATGCATGCTCCCACAGAACAACACTTTCAGGCCTTGAAACACATTCTGCGCTATCTTCAAGGTACTCTTCACTGTGGAATTTTATTTTAAAAGGGCTCGTTTGATATATCTGTTTTTTCTGATTCGGATTGGGCTAACGACAAAGATGATCGAAAGTCCACTACTGGATATATTGTTATGATGGGACCGAATCTGATTTCCTGGTGCACCAAGAAGCAAACGCGAGTGTCCCGTTCATCCACAGAAGCAGAATATCGTGCCATGGCTGCGGGTGTTGCTGAAGCCATGTGGTTACGATACCTTACGGATGCACTTGGCATTCCCCCGACGAAACCACAGATTTATTGTGACAATCAGTCCACTATTTGTGTTACCAAAAATCCAGTCCTTCATGATCGTATGAAGCATGTTGGGTCTGACTGTCACTTTGTTCGCGATGAGGTACTTGCAGGAGCGATGGCCACGCACTATGTCCCATCTACTGACCAGCTTGCTGATATTCTCACCAAGCCTCTTCCGTTACAGCCTTTTCAGTCTCTCTGCTCCAAGCTGCCCCTCGTTACCGCTGATCAGCTTGCGGGGGGATAATAGACTACATATATAATTATTAAATACATCTGGGTTATTCTGTAATTAGTTATTCTTCAGTTCTCTATATATACAGCTGTAACCCCTTCAATATTAAGAGAGATCAATTATTATTAAATCTGTATCAGGCCATGTAGAAATTCACAATCTTTATTATGATCATCATGACTATTAAAATCTCATGTGCAGGTGCTCATGGTGTATATAGGGTGGGAGTAACGGTCAACAATTGCTGAAAAAGATAAAAAGTATAGTCTAAAAACGCACCTGATGCTTATGACCAAAAGAAATTGAATCAGGATATCGACTTTCTTGCTCACTTGTCAGATCTCTCCCTCCATACGAGCTATGTAGTTCACCATATTGGTGTCGATCAAGGGTTGGATAATCAGTAACTCTATCAGAATATTGTTTTTTAAACGAGAAAAATGATTTTGGATTGTGTTTCCATTACATGTCACCATTAAAATTCCAAACTTGTTGTCATTTCCTTTTACTTTTTTATAGATTCGATGCTAAAGTGCGGAGAAGAATCTTACCTGCAACCGGAGTAAAAGATCAACCATTATTATTGGTACTTGCTAATGCCTTCTTTCTCCTTTTTTTCTTCTAAGTTAATTTTTTTGCGTCAACAACTAAGTACTCCTATTAAACTATTTGAATACTTTTGTTTAGTAATCATTGTAGAATTAGTTTATATTATACTGATCGATTATCTTAATTACTATTCATCAGACTTTGTTATGCTTTCACATCCATTGCTTCTTTTCCTATATTGCTTTGATTTGTTTTTTCTTGAGGCAAGGGTCTCTCAAAAACAACTTTTTTACCTTGAGGTAGTGGTAAGGTATACGTACACTAAACTCTCCTCAATTCCCACAATGTGGGACTAGACTAGGTATGTTATTGTTGTGTTGTCCATTGATTTAATTACTCTCAGATAGATTTTCATATTTAATATTTATCTAACCTTTTTTGCATATATAATGGTATTGAGGCAAGCTGTTTTTTATTCATTAGTTGTATTTGTTTGTTAAACTTCTTGCTTGATTTGAGGTCGCACTTTTGGCATCTGTAACTACTTATCTGTATCAAATAATTATATTTGAATTGATGTTGAATTGATGTGCTTGCAGGGAACTATCTATCAGGAATGTTTGAGGTGTACCTTACTCAATGCTTAGTGCATCTGTACCACTATTTATAGTCATAATTTCTCCTCCATTACAACATATCATAGAGCTATGAGGTAAATACGTGAATAAACATGTTTCAACAATTTTATCCATCATCATGTGTCTTTTACAAGTAGAATCTGAGTTTTTAATGAATCGATTCTAAAAATTTATCTTAGAAAGCAACTTACAAGTCTGACAACAAGAAAATTTAAAAGACTTTACCTATTTGTAGTAGATAAATGAGGATGTTGAAGATTCATTGTATATATGGGACTCAATAGCTATTTTTTTTCTTCTTAAAAGTTGGTTGTATCTCTTTAATTGAATTTGTCACTTCATTTTGCTTTATTTTGTTGTTTTTCATCTATTTTGACACTCACATAAGAATTATTTAGTAAGAAATATAAATGAATATACAGGAAAAATTATCAAAATTGAATCTTGATATACTTTTTCTTGAGTTTGAGGACAGTAGATGGTACAAAGTGAGCCAAAATATCACTATGGGGAGACATTAACCCCCAGAAAAATCACTTGAATTTTTTTTTTATCTATCTTGTAATGGGACACCATTTAATTTTATGGACGATGAACCAATTTAGATGTAAAACAGTAGTTACTACACATAGGTGGTTGTACGCTTATCAGAACCACATTATTGTTTTAACCATTTTTATCATGTTATTTCTTATTTCTTAAACCTCTTCTGTGAAAGTTACTACTTGTTTCTATATCTATGAAGTTTGGGAGGGTTAGTTTTCATTTCTCTTGGTTTGACGTTATCAAATCTGATGCCTTTACAATCCAATAGAATTTGTAATACATTAACACTTCTTTAGGTATATATATATATATATATATATATATCGTTTGTCGACTTCTTTTCAAATGATTCTTGATGCGTTTTCTGTTATTTTATATTGTTGATCATCTTTAAAGCAATCAATCTGGGTTATCATATGATTTTATGTATTTAGCAGTAGCATATAAAAAGTTAAATATGTTTGAGGTAGTGTTGTATGTATCAAGAGAGGTGAAGGGGGAATGCAACATAATGGATGGTGTTCAAATTTATATTTGAATGGAATCCTATAAATGGTACTTGAAAGTAGCTATTAATAGTTACATGATTTAAAAATTTATCTTCATTTGATCATGTCTAAGATCATTTCTAAATATTCAAGTTTTTGTAGCATAAGTGCTTTTCAAGTGGATAGTGAAAGTACTTTTACAATGAAACTGTATTCTAAAAATAGTTCGGACATCATCCAACTTAGATATGAACCTCTTGTAGATATTATTGTATGTGTTACCTAAATGTTAGACTTAACTCAGCTGTAATTAATTATAAAACCTAAATGATAACAAGGCCTTTCTTTCTCATGAAGGATTAGAGATATAACTTTCATCAAAACAACAGAATATACTATTGCAGGATATCCAACTGCTTTTGTTGTTATTGTTAAAACCTTTCATTATGACACCTGAATGGTTGGGGCTTCCTAACCTTTTCCATCTATTTTTAGAAGTAGGGCTTTGATCGTGTTCTAAATATTAACTCAAATTTATTTTCTTAGTTCAATAACTACGGAATGCATATCAATTTGTGAATATTGAATTTTTACTAAGGATATGCAGGTTATGCAAGTTGAGTTTTGAGGTTTTCTTTTTTAGATTTGACTGTCATTGAATTGAAATCGGACAACCAAAATAATTAAAATGGTGAAGGAGAAGGAAATAGTGATTGATGTAAGAATTTCTTTAAGGTTTCATTAGTATAATATCTACTTTTTATAAATTTTTTTGTGAAGTTGTTATTGGAAGTGTTTTCGCTTCTTAAATAGTTGTAGTATAATATCAGTAGCACTATATTTTTCAATATGGATTTTGTATTGTGGTTATTTCAACTAGGAGTTCATCAAGATATAATAGTTCTCTCTCTGCACGCTCCCTTTCTCTTTTCCTTTAACATTCCTCTTTAAACGGTCGTGACAGACCGGCCGACGGGAATCTCCTGTATCTTGACTTGTGTGTCTGCTGTAGTATATTCGTGACTTGCACCGCTCCTTATTATTTGTTTTTCTTTCCTTGGTTCCAGGCCATTAGTGTGCTCTAATTTTCTTACTGATTAGTTTTGTCCTTACCTTGGTTTTATTTTTTCTCCCTATTTGAGTTTAGTTTTGTTTTTTGATTACGTCTTCTAATTTGTGTGAGCCTTGAATTTCCTGTTGCTGCTTTGTTACTATCATTGTTTATATTTTCTTATATTTTCTTGTAGTAGTGGCTGTGGGCGTTGGTGGTTGGATAGGGTCATGTCTGAGGGGGTTGGGGCAGGGGGTTATTGTGCGGGCGGGGGAAGAGGGAAGGGCGGGGGTGGGAGGGAGGCCAAGGTTTGGCCTAAGGGGCGGTAGAGGAAGATGTGATGATAGAGTTGGTAGGCTGAGGGTTGGGTCTTGAAATATAGGGACTCTTCAGGGTAAGTCCATAGAGCTTGTGAAGATTCTTGGTGATGTGCATGGTGGTTTTGGTTTTGGGGAAAGAAATGATGAGAGGGCTACTCTATTGGATTTTGCGAGGTCCTTTGGGCTAATCATGGTGAACTCGAGCTTCCCGAAGAAGGACGATCACCTGATCACCTTCTGAAGCGCGATATCTAAGACCCAGATTGACTTTTTATTGCTTAGAAAAGGGGATAGGGTGTTGTGTAAGGACTGTAAGGTCATCCTGAGTGAGAATCTTTCGACCCAACATAGGCTCTTGGTTATGGATTTATCTATAAAGAAGGATAGAAAGAGAAGGGGTGAGGAGTGTAGACCTAGAATTAAGTGGGGCAGCTTGACACCAGTGAATGCGTGAAAGATAGGGGAGAAGTTGGAGGGAATAGGGGTGTAGGAGTGTAGGGAGGACGTGGATAGTATGTGGGATAGGGTGGCTAGGTGCATCAGGGAGAATGCTAGTGAGGTGTTGGGTGTTTCTAGGGGCTGGTCCGGGCATGATCGGGGGGATTAGTGGTGGAATGAAGAGGTTAAGAAGAAAGTGGAGACCAAGAAAGGGACGTGTGCTAAGTTAGTTGAGAGTAAGGACGAAGAAGAGAAGCGGGTAAACAGTAAACAGTGCAAGTTAGCTAGGAAGGAGGCTAAGTTAGCAGTTACGGCGGCTAAGACGGCAGCATTTGAGAGCTTGTATGCGGGGTTACAGGAGAAAGGAGGGGAAAAAGATTGCTTAGACTCGCTAAGGCTAGGGAGAGGAAGGGTAGAGACCTCGATCAGGTGAAGTGCATTAAGGCGGAGGACGGTACAGTGTTGGTGGAGGACGGCCACATTAAGAATATATGGCAGTTGTATTTTCATTGGCTCTCTAATGAAGAATGGGATAGAGTTATTGTGTTAGGGGAGCTGAAGCACTCAGAGGAGTGTCGGGATTTTAGTTATTGTAGACGTTTTAAGGTAGAGGAGGTTAGAGACGCTGTTCACAGGATGCGAAGGGGTAGGGCGTTGAGGCCTGATGAGATACCTGTGGATTTTTGGAAGTTTTCTGGCGAGGCTTGTTTAAGGTGGTTGACTGGATTATTTAATGGAATTTCAAGACAACGAAAATGCCCGAGGCTTGGAGGTGGAGTACTATGATCCCCTATATAAGAACAAGTGTGACATTCAGAGTTGCAATAACTATAGGGGTATTAAGTTATTGAGTCACTCTATGAAGATTTGGGAGAGAGTGGTCGAGGTGAGGCTGAGACGGATAGTGTCTATTTCGGAGAACCAGTTTGGATTTATGCCTGACCGCTCGACAACGGAGGCAATTCACCTAGTGCGGAGGATGGTGGAACAGTATAGGGAAAGGAAGAAGGACCTGCACATGGTGTTTATCGACTTGGAGAAGACATACGACAAAGTCCCCAGGGAGGTGCTTTGGAGATGCTTGGAGGTGAGTGGAGTCCCGGTGGTATATATCAGAGTCATTAAGGACATGTATGATGGAGCTAAAATCCAGGTGAGGACGGCGGGAGGAGACTCTGAGCATTTCACTGTCTTGACAGGATTGCATCAGGGATCTACTCTTAGTCCCTTTTTGTTTGCTTTGGTGATGGATGTGTTGATGCGGCATATTCAAGGAGAGGTGCCTTGGTGTATACTTGTTGCAGATGATGTAGTTTTGATTGATGAGACGCGGGGAGAGAGGGGGTGAATGATAAATTAGAGGTGTGGAGACAAACTCTTGAGTCTAAAGGGTTCAGATTGAGTAGGAGCAAGACAGAATATTTGGAATTCAAGTTTAATGACGTGAGGCTGGAGAATGAGGTGGTAGTGAACTTGGAATCATAGGTGGTATGTAAGAGGGATAGTTTCAAGTATCTCGGGTCCGTGATTCAGCATAACGGTGAGATTGACGAGGATGTCTTGCACCGTATTGGGGCGGGATGGATGAAGTAAAATCTCACTTCGGGGGTGTTGTGTGATAAGAAGGTTCCGCCCAAGCTTAAAGGCAAATTCTACAGGGTGGCAGTCCGTCCGGCTATGTTGTATAGAGCGGAGTGTTGGCCAGTTAAGAACTCCCACATTCAAAAAATGAAGGTGGCGGAAATGCGGATGTTACGTTGGATGTGTGGGCTGACTAGGGGGGATAGAGTTCACAATGAGACTATCAGGGAGAAGGTTGATATGACTCCAGTGGAGAATAAGATGCGGGAATTCCGATTGAGATGGTTCGGACACGTGATGAGGAGGGGCATGGATGCCTTTGTTCGTAGGTGTGAGAGACTAGCTTTGGATTGTTTTATATGGGGTAGGGGTAGGCCGGAAAAGTACTGGGGTGAGGTGATTAGGCGGGACATGGAGCAGTTACAGCTCACTGAGGACATGACCCTAGATAGGAAGATCTGGAGGACGCGAATTAGGGCAGAAGGCTAGGGTCAGTTTGGGTCGCTAGTGTAGGGCATTACTTGGTGGGGGTATTATTCTTGTTATGATACCTTGTTTCATGATTTATTACGAATCTGTTTACTTTTCTCTATTTACTATTACTTGTGGGTGTCGTATTTATGTTATGTCATCTTGTTCCATGCTTTACTATGAACTTGTTTATTATTCTGTGTCTCGAGCTGGGGGTATATCAGAAACAACCTTTCTAGTTCTTTAGAGGTAGAGATATGGACTGCGTACATCTTACCCTCCCCAGACCTCACTATGTGGGAATACACTGAGTTTGTTGTTGTTGTTATTTATTTTCAATATGTTTTCTCTTTAGTATAAAGTGTATAATAATTAATAGATTTCTTAACAGTCTTAATGAGTTCAATGATGTTATTTTCTTATAGATGCTTTTATTAATTCTCTATTGTTAAAGTGAGTGTCCAGTATGACCTTCTTTTCTGTAAGTAAGATGGTAGAAACATTTCATCTAGATAAAGCTGTCACGACCCAAATCGAGGCCCTGGCCGTGACGAGCATCCCGAACCATGAAGGCCCGGACACCCTTCTATCTTGAAATCATATACACCATTCATACGTGAATAAGGAAATATAGAAATTATAGCAAGACGGAAACATAGTCATAAATCTGATATGAATTTAGCATTGGAGAACGAAATCCAAAACTAACTAGCAACATCTGCAAACCGTCTGCGAAATATCTACTACATACTCTCTAACACAATATGAAAGCTGGGACAAGGCCCCCAGTAAACCAAAACCATATCTAATAATAGTTGTCTGAAAGTAAACAGGCCTTCTGGAATAAAGAAGGCTCACCAATTGGACACTACAACTCTGTCTGATAAAATCTATTGCTTTTCTGGACCCCTAGACTGAACCTCAGAACATGGAGGGAGGAGGGGAGGGGGTCAATACAGATGTACTGGTATGCAAAGTAAACCAAAATAAAACTTTCATATAAGTAAAATAGTGGAGAGCAATTTGTTAAAACATCATGCATAAATAGTTCTCAAAACACATGGACATTTTTCTGAAAATCATAACTCATTCTGTCAATGCACTGTCTGTTCTTTGTATTACTTCTGAGTTAGGTGGAACTCCCCTACAAGTCTGATATTCCACGAGCAATATGGAATCCGCCATTGACTCGGCGGGGAAGACCCTAACCCAAGTGTGCCGCAAGGGTTGGAGTGTTTGATTCTGATACGCCACAGGGCACTAGGCCAGCGTATACTAATATACCCGGATCAGAAAATCACGGTTTTGGATAATAAGTTGTCTGAACTCATGTCTTTTTCAGGGAACCACCTAAGCTCTCTTTATGCCCAATTTTATGATGTTCTGAATCAGGCATTATTCTAGTTTCAACATCTGAAAAATCTGACTTCAAACATGCATTCTATTCTGTTCTGAATTACCATGACATTATCTAGATTGGTGTCGTCACACCAAGACTTGCAAGTCCTATTTATAATACATTATTCATCGTGCATCATTCTTTCATTAAAACATAGTTCAGACCACCCAAACATTCAATTTAACAAAGGAAATTCATATTCCGAAAACATAAGTCAAAACTATGCAAAATTCCCATCCTTTCAATAAACAAGTGGTGGTCATGTAATCTTTAACAAACCATGCAACCCTTATCATTATATAATTATGTTCAACATTCATCAACATAAACAACCCTCTCTCTTTTGAAATCAAAATCATAATCCAAATATAACATTATTCAAGACATTTCTTAACATGTTTGTCAAGATGCATTCAAACGATTTCATAGTATATCATAAGTAAATGAATATCATCACAAGAGAGGGATTTTTCATGAATCATGCTCTCAATTTAATCCTCAACCTTAAAACACATGCTTATATATATATATACTGAGCCTCAGCACCTGGAGGGAGGGGGGTCAATACAGATGTACTGGTACGCAAAGTAATCCAAAATAAAACTTTTATATAAGTAAAATAGTGGAGAGACATTTGTTAAAACTTCTTGAATAAATAGTTCTCAAAACTCATGGGCATTTTTCTAAAAATTATAAATCATTCTGTCAATGCACTGTCTATTCTTTGTATTACTTCTGAGTTAGGTGGCACTCCCCTACAAGTCTGATATTCCACGGGCTATATGGAATCCTCCATTGACTCAGCGGGGAAGCCCCCAACCCAAGTGTGCCGCAAGGGTTGGAGTGTCTGAGTCTTATACGCCACAGGGTACTAGGCCAGCGTATAATAATATACCCGGATCAGCAAATCCCAGTTTTGAGAAATTTGTTGTCTGAACTCATGCCTTCTTCAGGGAACCACCTAATCTCTCTTTATGCCCAATTTTATCCTGTTCTGAATCATGCATTATTCTAGTTTCAACATCTTAAAAATCTGACTTCAAACATGCATTCTATTTTGTTCTGAATTACCATGGCATTATCTGAATTGGTGTCGCCACACCAAGACTTGCAAGTCTTATTTCTGAGCCATAATGCATCATGCATCATTCTTTCATTAAAACATAGTTTAGACCACCCAAATATGCAATTTAACAAAGGGAATTCATATTCCGAAAACATAAGTCAAAACTATGCAAAATTCCCATCCTTTCAATAAACAAGTGGTGGTCATGTAATCTTTAACAAACCATGCAACCCTTCTCATTATATAATTATGTTCAACATTCATCAATATAAACAACCCTCTCTCTTTTGAAATCAAAATCATAATCCAAATATAACATTATTCAAGCTATTTCATAACATGCTTTTCAAGATGCATTCAAACGATTTCATAGTATATCATAAGTAAATGAAAATCATCACAAGAGAGGGTTTTTTCATGAATCATGCTCTCAATTGAATCATCAACCTTAAAACACATGCTTACATATATATAATTTTAAATCAATTTGGGGAAAAGCCTAAAGGCCAAAACAATATCATCAATGCCTCTAAAGCATGAATATATTCATAAATCTGAAAAACCCTTTCTTAAAATCAAGATTTTCATACCCATGAGATTTTAGAAAAATCCCAAGTACCTCTATTTAGGAAATTAAAGGATGCTTCTTGATACCCACGACTTGGGGATTCCAAATCTCCAATTTATTTCAAAAACCCACGGTTAAGTCTTGACTTATTTGGGATTCTTATTTGAAACCCTAGGGAGAGTTCTTGATGCATTTTGGTGAGAGTAGGTGAATTTTGGTGTAATAAGGATTAAATCCCATATTCAAGATGTTAAGGTCTATCGGAAACAGTCTTTCTACTTCTCTGGAGGTAGTGGTATGGACTGCGTACATCTTACTCCCCCAGACCCCACTATGTGGGAATATACTGGGTTTGTTGTTGTTGTTGTTCAAGATGTTAAGGGGTTAGAAAATACCCCAAATTCCCTTAATGAAACCGGTATTAAAATATAACTGGAAGCCCAATTTCATGGGCCACCGCGACGCACCACTATCGTGGTGGCTCACTGAAAAGTGACGAATGGGAATTTTTCCCACTCCGCGATGAGCCACCATCGCGGAGTCTCACTGAAAATTGACCATAGTCATTTAAACCCTCTTCGCGATGCGCCAAGGACAGGAATGATGGTCTTTTACGATTAGGACTTAAATTAACCATAACTCCTTCACCGAGTGTCCGTTTTGGATGAATCTTATGTCGACGGAAAGCTTATTCGATCATCTACGTAATGAAAAGTTGAAATCTAAGGAATTACACAACTAAATAAGTATAAATCATTCTAAATGACAATGCTTGATACTTTAGGGAAAAAATTTAGCTAGGAAAAACTTCGGGGCATTACAGAAGCTACAGGTGATGGTAGAAACATTTCATCTAGATAAAGCTACAGGTGTTGTATTTAAAGTTTTTATTTCAAGTGCTTAAAGAAAGAATTGTAACATACATACTAATCATTATAAGTATAAACATCAGTGCTTTGTGGTTAATGTTATTTTACGAGTTGTTATAAGTTATTTAGCTATGATAATAGTTTATGGTAAAATCACAAAGACATTTTTTTTATTATTGATCTTTTTTTTTTGGTTTAAAGATAAACTAATATTAATTCTTTCATAGTTGTTAATGACAAAAGAAGCAATATGGCTAAATAGTCTGGCAAAAAAATTTGAAATCTTGGCCCTCAACAATTTTTTCTCAAGTTATCAAAGATTAATATTTTTTCAGGATTGTGCGAAGCGCGAACAAATTCACTAGTATATTTAGAAAAAGCAACAAAAGGAATACTAAATGGGGTTTATTTTAAATATACTTTTTGAAGTTTAAATGTACATTTGGACATTTTCAACTTTAATATGGTATTACCAAAAAAGTACTAAATCGAACTTTAATTTACAAATTACCGAATTAGCGAACCGATATTTATAAGTATGGTATGTGGTATCTACTTTCAAATACCTGAAATTTAAAAATATTGAATCTAATACCGAATGTCCACCCCTACCTTCAACCACTTTTTTTTCCCTGACCCAGGTAAGTTTTTATTGCTTTTTGTGTAAATATACCCAATTGGTATTATACGTCATATTACATTCAGATTCTTTTATGTACTTTTGTTTTAACATTTTTTGTCCATTCATTTGTTTTTTAGATATAGTTGATCCAGTGTGGGACATTGCTATTTTATAAGACACCGTGCGGGATCATCAGACCCAGGTTCATGATCTGCAATGTGAGTTATCTACCATGAGAGCAAGGATGATTTGAGAGATCCGGTGGCTGAGGAGTGCACTGTTGCTGCCGGTTGAAGATTGGCTGACTAGCAATAATGACGATAATAATAATTAGATTATATTTTCTTTTAGCCTATGTATTTTTATTTATTTTTTTAAATAAAAAATTTATGTTTGATCGACTTTGATATTTTAATTCTTATTTAATTTTCATTCTGTCTATTTCTTTTTTCTCACCAAACATGTCGACGATAAAAGAATAATTTGAATCCAATAGCAATAGGAGTTGAAACTTAAAACTTGACCCAATGCATACATTAATACTCAAGTATAGCCCACTATTTGATCATATTGATTAAGAAATTAGTAAGTTATTAATGTTGATCAAATAAAAATACAAAAATAAAACTACAACATACCCAGTATAATTCCACAAGTGGGATTTGGGGAGAGTGGTGTATCCCCAGACCTTAACTCCTACCTCATGAAGGCAAATTATTTATTTTAGTCTATGTAGTTTTATTTGTTTTTGTTTAATAAAAATTTTATGTTTGATCGACTTTGACGTTTTAATTCTTATTTAATATTCATTCTGTCAATTTTTTCTTCTCAACAAACACGTCAACGATTAAGGAATAATTTGAATCCAGTAGCAATAGTAAAAGTCAAAACACATGAGTTATCTATTGGGTTAGTAGCAGGAGATGTATTGTGTTGTTCTAAATAGATTACTCATCTTTTACAATAGAATAATTATCTATTGCAACAGATAAATAGTCTGTTGTAACAAATAATTATTTTGTTGTAACCCATTATTCATCTGTTGCAACAGATGGGTAATATATCACAACATATTACTAGTTTGTTGCAATAGATAACTCCTCTGTTGTAATAGATAACTCGTCTGTTGCAACAGATTATCCATCTATTCGATTCATGTTATGGGCACTATAGGACCATAAACATGAATCCAACATATCAGTCTTTTTTTGCAATAAAATATTTATCTATTGCAACAGATTGAGTGATCTATTTAAATTGTGGGTTCTTATGTTGTAGTCATGAACGAGTTTTATCCATTGTTGAAAAAATAAAAGTAGCAGTGTACCCAGATGACAAATTCAACAAAAAGATATAATTTTACTTTCCAAAGTCACCTATGTAGTAATGTCAAAGTGGAAAGTGATGTACGAAATAAAACTTCACCCAAAAAATTGGTCAAGTAAAGTAGCAGCAGTAGAGGTAAAAACAACAATAATGGTCGACAAGAAGAAGATGAAGATGATAATGAAGTAGAAGTTGATGATAATGAAGCAGAAGATGAGATGAACAAAGCAGCAACAACAATGAACAATTAAAATCACGAAGAAATAGAAAATGACAACAGATTGGAAGAGAGAAAAACACACCTTTTTTCCTTCATTTTCCGTTATATTAACTAACATTTGGATCAAAGTGTAAATTTAAAAACATATAAGTTTTTTTAAAATTTCCCCAACTTTGTTAATCTATAAAAAAGTAATTATCACCTCCACTCAATTATTAAGACTTGAGTCACTACACCTCATTTTCAAACTCTTTTGTCACTTTTAGCTCAAAGCCCCATGTTCCAAGCCCATATTTGAGCATTCATCTACTTGTGATATATTCCAGGACTCCTTAAATATTAATTCTTCCAATATATTTTACCATATATTTTTCTTACCAAATATTTTAATACTTATTAATTAATAAAATGTTTTTTTTCTTATCAAATATTTTACGACCCTTTAATTTTTAAAATATATTTTAAAAATACGTGTTTTTTTTTATTATATTCAAGATACTACTTACCCTATATTTCAGGAATCCTAATTTTAAAAAAAGTCTTACTATATTTTTTAAAGTTATAATCCCATATGTTCTGGGATTCAATATCATAAATATAAATAAATAATAATTTGATAAAAATAGTGAAAAGACGTTTCTTTTTTCTAAAGCAAAGACCTTTAATGATGGACAAAAAGTTCAAACAACATTTCTATGCCCTCTTCACACTTTTAATATATTATAGATTATAGATTATAGATATAGATTATAGATTATAGATATAGATTATAGATTATAGATATAGATTGTAGAAATACAATAGAGATAGATATAGATTAAAGATATAGATTATAGATATAATATCAATCCTCTATTTCTCACATTTGTCTCAAATATTTGATCGTCTTTTCAATCTCTTTTTACTATATATCGACTCTATTCTACTTTCTCCATTGGTGATACATTAAGTTTTAGCAATCTGACTTTCTCTATTCTACTCTTGTTGAGAGATATGAAGATTTTAGGAGTTTAATCCAATCCTAAATATTAATTACTAAAATTTTACTGTTTTGAGAATTTGAAAAACCAAATTTAAATTTTGAAAAGAAAATTTACTACATTACCACATCACTACAATAAACATAAATATAATATTGTACATTTTTATCATCTATACTCCCTCTAATTATTACAAAAACAAAGACTGAAAATAGTAAAATGATCTTTGTGTAATAAACTTTAAAATTGAATGCTTTTTATGTATCAAAATAAAAAGATAATTTCTATGTGATAAATTTAAAGTTGGATAATCACTAGTGAAATTTGCCATGGAATCCTACGTACGTAAATACACAAATATGATAGGGGGCATTTCTCCTTTTAATAAGCCATATAGCACGCGAATTCAAATTGATCGAGAGTCCTAAAGTGTGAATATCGAATATCAGAACGTAAAAAAATTGAAGTCTGGAAATCTTTTTTTCGTTATGATTTTTTTCATGGTCTCCCATTATCTCAAGATGTAAGTGGAACCAACAACGTAAACCCAAAATGGGAAATTTCACTAAATTATTTGAAGTACCAAATCGTCAAGGTCACTTACTTCTTAATTAGGCTATATAAACTCCTAGTTAATACACACAAAAAACATCTAAATTTAGAACCCAAATTTCTCAAATGGGGAGTCAAATGAAGAATCGATTGCTTCAATTTGTTTGTCCTTTGGCATTTTTCTTGATTGCCACTTGCAGTAGAGCATATTCACCTATTTCAACATACATACAATAACCATGTGCCACAAGTGTCAAAAGACAATTACAAAGTTTCAGATGTGCCCCAAAATCATTACACTAATGTACCACACGTAGCCAAACCTAGCTATGACAAGGTGCCAAAGGTACTTAAAAGACCAATAAAATTATTTACCATCAACTCCAAATTTAGAAATTTACGAGGTGCATGTACAAGGTGTCATCCAAAAAACAATTTGTGCCTAACAACAACAAGGCACCCTACAAGGTGTCCTATTTTCCAAAGAATGGCTACTGTAAGAAACCATCAGTTTCTGATACCTACAAGGTCCCATCTTTTACAAAAGGTAACTACTATAAGCTACCTTCTATAATACAAGCCAAATTGCTTCCGGACCTTTGCATGAGATACGTATGATGCTCGAGGTGCTTGATGACTACTTAGTGCTTTTAAAAGATGCCACATGGAGGAAGAATTCCCTTAAGGAGGGTCAAAGGAATTTCACAAGGTTGAAGGAGTGCAAAATGTTGCTCGAAAGTCCCTCAGAAGGGTCATGCACCCAAGGCACTTTAATTTTACTTTTGATCCGCTCTAGCCTTTCACGAACGAGTTAAAATAGCCCCTAGTGAGTCTTTTCATACATTTGGGTTACTTTTGGGCCCTAATTATGTAATATTTAGCCAAACTATAACTGATTGTTAGCTAGGCTTATTTCCTTAGTTTTTGTTGATTAGTTTTTAGGTTGTGGAGATTGATTAACATGTGTATACTGTTATATATTAATGTTCACATGGTTCAACCTTTTATTCTCATTTCTCTGTGTAACTGTACATACTCTGAGTCATTAATATAAATAGCCCATCCGCTGTGGAGTTTACTCACAGGTGTTACCACGTAATTTATTCTCACTTATCTCTCTCTCTTCTCAAGAACTTTCTCTCCGCTCCATAGATCTAGTATGTGTGCACGCAAATCGATCCTAACAACAGGTATCAGAGCTTGGAAGATTCATCACGATCACTTAAGATGGAAGGATCGAAGCTTGGAATCGAGAAGTTTGATGGATCCAATTTTGGTTTCTGGAAGATACAGATCGAAGACTATCTGTACCATAAAGATCATCACGAACCCTTCACCGAGGTGAAATCGGATTCCATGACGGAGGAGAAGTGGAAGCTCAAGGATTGACAGGCTCTAGGGATGATCCGGTTGACTTTATTGAGAAACATGGTGTTAAACATCGTTAAGGAGAAGAACACGTCCGATATGTTGAAGGAGCTATCAAATATGTATGAAAAACCATCTATGATGAATAAAGTATATTTGATGTATAGAATGTTCAATTTATAGATGTCTGAGAATGGATCTGTCGCTGATCATTTAAATGAGTTCAATATGATTGTTAGTCAACTGTATTCTGTGGACATTAATTTCAAAGATAAAATCAAAGCATTGATGTTGATGTCATCTCTGCCCGAGTCTTTGATACTGTTGTTGCTGCGATTAGCAGTTCCCATGGAAATGAGAAACTGAAGTCTGATGACATCCGAGATGTTGTTCTTAGCGAAAGCATTCATAAACAAGAAATTAGAGAGTCATCTGGTAGTGCTCTCAGTGTTGACCGAAGGAGGAGAGAATATCAAAGGGTCAGAATACACATGGCAGATCAAAATTGAAGAATCATAGAAAATCTCCATAAAAGTCTAACGTGACATGTTGGAATTGTGGAGAGAAAGGATACTTTCAGACAGAATGCATGAAACCCAAGAAGAAGAAGAATCATAAATCTGGAGATGATAATGATTCTGTTAATTCAGCAGAAGACATTAGGGATGCTCTAATCCTTAGTGTGGAAAACCCGGTTGAATCCTGGATATTGGATTTTGGTGCATCTTTTCATTCATATCCAAGCAAGGAATTGTTCCAAAATTTCAAGTCTGGAAATTTCGGAAAGGTGTATCTTGTTGACAACAAGTTGTTGGCGATTGAAGGAAAGAGGGATATCTGTATAAAAACTCCAGTATGAAATTAGTGGACATTGGAGGATGTCAGATATATTCCTGGTCTGAAGAAGAATTTGATCTCTGTTGGTCAGTTGGATAACACAGGCTACTCAACAGAGTTTGGGAAAAGTTCGTGGAAGATTGTGAAGGGTGCTATGGTTGTAGCACGTGGCACAAAATTTGGAACTTTGTACACCACTGCAGGGTGTATAAACATGGTTGTTGTTACTGAGGTTATTTTCAGCTCATGTCTGTGGCACAACAGACTTGGACACATGAGTGCCAAAGGAATGAAGATTCTGGCAAAAGGAGCTTTAGAGGGGCTGAAATTTGTTGATATGGGTCTTTGTGTGAGTTGTGTTATGGGTAAATAGAAATGAGTAAACTTCACGAAGACCGTGAGAGAGCCAAAGAAAGTATGGCTGGAAATGGTCCATACAAATGTTTGGGGACTATCTCTTATTTCATTACTTGGTGGATCCAGATTCTATGTCACCTTCATTGATGATTTCAGCAGGAAGGTATGGGTTTACTTCTTGAAACATAAGTTAGATATGTTTGCTACTTTTAAGAGGTGGAAAGATGAAGTTGAAAATCAGACTGGCTTGAAAATCAAATGCCTGAGTTCTGATAATAAAGGAGAATATGACAAGTTAGAATTCAAACAATTCTGTGCAGCTGAGGGAATTAGATTGATGAGGACAGTTCCCGGGAGGGCAAGGCAGAATAGAGTCTCTTAAAGGATGAATAGAACATTGAATGAGCATGCAAGGATCATGAAGATACAATGTGGGCTGCCTAAGACATTTTGGGCAGATGCTGTGAGCACAGTTGCATACTTGATCAATAGGGGACTATCAGTTCCTCTGGGGTTCAAGATTCTGGAAGAAGTATGGACAGGAAAAGAAATCAAGTATTCTTAATTAAGAACTTTTGGTTTCACTACTTATGTTCATTCTGATCCAGAGAAAAGACATAATCTTGATGCTAAAGCTATAAAGTTCTACTTTATAAGTTATGGTTCCGACATATTTGGGTACAGGTTTTGGGATGACAGGAACAAGAATATCCTAATACATTGTGATGTGACATTTGATGAAAATGTCTTATACAAGGACAGAGAGCAAAAGGTTTAAGAGACTACTAAGCAAGTGGAAGTTGAGCTTAAGTTGCCGAAGAGTACACCCAAAGATGTTACAGCAGAAACTCAACAAACTCTAGAGAATGTCGTTGAGGAACAAGAGGTGGAATAAGTGACACCTAAGAAGTTTGAGAAGAGATCATCCAGGACCATTAGAGCATTAGATAGATATTCACCATCATTACATTATCTATTGTTGACTGATGAAGTGGAACCAGAGTCTGTTGCTGAGCCCCTACAGGTAGGGGATTCACTCAAGTGAGAGAAAGCCATGGATGATGAGATGATATCACTTGAGAAGAATAACATGTGGATGTTTACTGAGTTACCTACAGCGAAGAGAGCCTTGATGATCAAGTGGGTGTTCAGAATCTAGGCAGAACCAGATAGTAAAAGAAAGTTCAAGGCTCCGTTAGTAGTTAAAGGATATTCACTAAGGAAAGATATTGATTATGCTGAAATATTTTCTCCTTTTATGAAATTAACTACTATCCAAATTTGATTGAGTATTGCTGCATCAGAGAATTTGCATCTTGAGCAAATGGATGTAGAAACTGCATTTTTACATGGAGATTTGGATAAGGAAATCTATATGCAGTAACCAGAGGGGTTTGTAATTCCCGGCAAGGAACACATGGTGTGCAAGCTCAATAGGTGATTGTATTGGCTTAAGCAAGAACCTAGACGGTGGTATAAGAAGTTTGACTCTTTTATGAGCAAAAATGGCTTCCACAGGAGTGAAATAAATTAGTGTTGCTATTTCAAGAAATACACTGATTCTTATGTATTTTTACTCTTCTATGTGGATGATATGTTGATTCCAGGATCCAGTATGAAGGAGATAAACTCTCTAAAGGCAAGTCTGTCTTCTGAGTTTGAGATGAAAGATTTAGGTGTAGCAAAGCAGATTCTTGGGATGAGGATTTCTTGGGATATATCTGCTGGCACTTTGAATCCATCCCAAGAGTAGTACGTTGAGAAGATGTTGGTCAGATTCAGAGTTAATAAAGCTAAACTCAGGACAACTCCATTGGAAAATCACATAAAATTGTCAAAGGACCAGTCACCGAAGATAGCTCAGGAGCGGGAGCACATGGCACTTGTTCCATATGCTTCTGCAGTTGGGAGTCTGATGTATGCTATGGTCTGCACTAGACCTGAGATATCACATACAGTGGGAGTTGTTAGAAGGTACATAGTAAACCTCGCGAAAGAGCATTGGGAAGCTGTGAAGTGGCTTCTAAGATATCTGAGAGGTACATCCAGTACTTCACTTTGTTTTGGCAATGGCAAACTAATTTTGTAAGGTTTTGTTGATGTTGATCTTGGTGGGTATGTGGAATCGAGAAAGAGCACTTCCAAATATATTTACACCATAGGTGGTACAGTAGTAAGTTGGATGTCCAGGCTTCAGAAGTGCATTGCTCTTTCATATATTGAGGCTGAGTATGTGGAAATAGCTGAAGCTAGAAAGGAGATGATATAGCTTGTAGATTATCTGGAAGAACTGGGCAAGAAGCAGTATGAGAAGATTCTTTACACTGATAGAGTTCTATACAGTTGGTGAAGAACCCAGTCTATCATTCGAAGATGAAGCACATTAGAAGATGGTACCATTTTACTTACAGGGTAGTGGAAGAAGGTGATATATGTTTGGAAAAGATAGAGGGAGAAAATAATCCAGCAGACATGTTGACAAAATGTTTTGATGTTGGTAAACTAAGGTTGTACAAAACCTTAGTTGTTCTTCTGTAGTTGTGTCTACAGATGTTGCGATGTGGCAAACATATTGATGATGGAGGAATATTTTATTTTAGAATGTAATTCTTGGATGATAGAATCAGTCTCCAAGTGGGAGAATTGTTAGGTTGTGGAGCCTGATTAATATGTGACATACTGTTATATATTAATGTTCACGCGGTTCAACCTTTTATTCTCATTTCTTTGTGTAGCTGTACATACTCTGAGTCATTAATATAAATAGCCCATCTGTCGTGGATTTTACTCATAGGTGTTACCACGTAATTCATTCTCATTTATCTCTTTCTCTCCTTAAGAACATTCTCTCTAGTTTTCTTCATCCTCTACATAAATCTAGTGTGTGTGCACGGAAATAGATCCTAACATAGTTTACATGATTTATTCATGAGACTCCATGAGAGTATTCGAGTGCTTGAAAAGGCATATGTTGAACCTTGTTTAGAAATATTGGTTGTAAGGAGGATTTAATCCCCTTTGTGGTAACGTAAGAGCTAGGTTCTTATTTATAGTCATTAAGGGAGGTTTTAGGGTTTGAAACACCCTTTGATTTCCCTTTTGTTATCAATTTTGTTTCTATCTTTCTATCATCGTTATCCTGTCGTTCTATCTTTACTTTTTTGTGTCTTCAATTTGAGTCCTCGTCACTTGTATCGTATCATTTGGTATCAAATCCGAGCTTGATTTCATTCCTACGAAGTCAATCTTGGGTTTGTTAACTTGAAAATCAATAAAAAAGAGGTGTCAAAATTGAAAATCCCAATAAAAGTCACTATTCACGTTTTTGCTCTTAAGTCAACTTTCAATTCTTTGATTTTTTGTGTTTTTTTATGTTTATAGTGTTAGAATTGTGTTATCTAACACTATACGAGTCTATAAACCAAATTTAAGTCAAATCAAAACTTATTTGAGTGTTCTATCCTTATTGAAAGCTTGGGTTAAAGATTTTGAAGTTGGTTGAAAGAGTTGAATTTTTTGGTGAAGAATTTGAGTAAAATAATATTTGGAATGAGTTTATAATGTTGAAAAGTACTTAGGTTCAAAATTTCTTCTCTTTCCGAGCTAAGGAAAAAAATTTGGAAAAATTCGTGTTCTTGGCGTTCTTGAAGAAATTGTTATCTTCAAGAAGACTTTTCAGCTAATATTGGTTGTTTGATCCATCAAGAAGAAATAAAAGGTGTGTAAAATTGTTTGTAATAAATCATTTCCAAAGTATTCCAAGTATATTTCCAAAGAAAGTACAAAGGGGGACAAAAAGAGGGGCAAAAACGCCATTCCAAGAGAGCTTGGGGCTGATCTGCGGCCCATCTACCCTTGACCTACGTTGGAACTGATGCAGCAGCCCAAACTCCTGTAATACCAGTATGGGGACATCCAGCTACGTCCAAGGTGCATTGGGGATGCCCCCAACCTACTAGAGCAGGTCCCATACGCAGATTAACCCATTCCAACGCAAATCAAGTCTCCAAACACATCTCAAGTTTTCCGATTCCATTTTGCTCAAGGTTTGATTCCTAAGTTTCAAATTTTTTATTCCTAAAATCTTCTTTTGATTCTTAAACTACTCATCAACTACTAAGTTGATTGATTAGTTCTTGAGTCCTATTTGTTTCATCGTCCATTTTCTTTCAAGCTTTTATCTTTTTCAATTCTTTGTGATTTCTTGATTCAAGTCCTTAAGTAGTTTTATTTCTTTGAGTCGTTCAAATAAGAATCCACTCCGTCCGCAAAGTAGATATTGACACCGTATCGACCACCGGAGTATAAGCAAATTTCAACATTCGTCGCTCCAATTTTGAGGATCACAAAGGTGAGATCATTACAAGCGTTGGTGAGGAGATTTACTACTAATATTGTTTGTTCATTTTGTAGGTACAAGGTGATATAAGGGGAACGTGTATTTGATAGCCTCAGATAATTGTGACCACTACATACGAGACTATGATTGTGGTGAAGATTGTTATGGCTACGAAGAAGATGGAGATTATGGGGGCTTTGAATATAGCCATGATCAAGAGTTGAATGAAAATGAGGGATATTATTCTGAAGAAGAATGTGAGATGATTGATGACCCTAGTATGTATAGTGAATATGGAGATGATGAAGAGCCTTGTGATGGTTCTTATGAGAAAAATAGGGCATGTGAGGATTATTACACTTCCCACTCCGAGCCTAGAGGTGATGATGTAAGGTATAACTCATTCATTTACAAATCTAATGAGGATCATTCTGAGAATTTACATGTAGATTATTAAGATTCTAATTCCTCACCTTGTAGTGATTCTTATCAAAGTTAAAGTGCTGCGAATGGTTATATTAACTTTAGTGGAGGTTTTTCCATAAGTATAAAAGAGTATGCATCTCCGAGGTCTAAAGGTGTTACATCTCAAGTTTCTTGTTCTAGTGTCCAAACTATGGAAGCGGGAACCAAGGTCTATATAGAGGGAATAGTAGGAGTCAATATCTTCCTACTCTTTCCATCTTTAAAGGAGAATATGATCCCGAAGTTTACCGTGATTGGGAATAGCCATTTGAAAGAGTCTTCGAGGATTATGCTATGAGCGAAGGCAAACAAGATACATATGAAATTAAGTACATTCAAGGTCCGACCTTAGAATGGTGTAAGCTTGCAAGGAATCCTACTCCAACTTGGAGTACCTTGAAAGTGTTTTAGAGGCCAATCTATGTGCCGAAGGGTTAGATGAAGCTTTATAATTGTGATCCAAGAAGACAACCTTGTTCAAGATGGGTAGAGATTCATGGAGTTCCGAAATGTGTTCTTATACTTTTTGATTTATTTCACTCAAACTACATAACTTATCTTATGGTTAATTAACTAGGGATACCTCGAGTGTCTAAGAGTTTACCATACTTTTTGGAAGGCTATAGAGTCTTAGAGAGCATGAAGGTTTCCTTCACCCGAGATGGGTACTATGAGGAGGCGTGGTGTGACATATTCTTATTAGATTGTGGACACATATATTTAGGTACCGATTGGTTTGCGCAACACAAGATTCCAAATATGAAAAATTTGCCTAAGTTTGCAAAGGACCAATGGGGAAATCATCTCTTTCCACCTACCCTTCCCAAATCTCTAGGAAAGATGACCACTTACTCCAAGCCGAATGAAAATGAGAGACAAGAGATTGAGAGAAGAAAAGGAGTGCAAGGTGGCAACCTAAGAGAGAAAAAAGTAGAGGTAGTGAAGAGTGAAGTGAGGGATTGTCACCAAACTGAGCTAACATTGTTTGTCCTTCTTTTAATAAGGACATTTGTGTAGGTACCAACATGTAAAGCGGAGGAGAAAAAGTGATTAAAAAGAAGATTCCCTTTGAAGATTTCATGATGGTAATCTTAGATGATTCCAAAGCTTGTGGAGGACCTTCACACCAAGGTAAATAAGAAGATGCTCAAGAACTTTAAGGTAACATAGCTAACTCTTCAACTTTTGTGCATGTGAATGATGATTGTATGGCTAATATCCCATTGAGTATGAGTAACAGCTTGCCTACATATGAGTATACTAATTCTTTACCTCTTGATGATGATGTACATATTATGAGTGTGGATACACTAGTTGATCCTATTAATGACCGAATTGATTCTTTTTGTAAGATAAATTTGTTTCCATCTAGTATTGAAGCCATTGTCTTGGATGATAGTACATAATCTTGTGGAAATTATGTTGACCAACTTATGTGTGAAACTAGTTCATCACTTGAGGATGTGTGTAATGTGATTAGATAACATCAAGTGAGTGATGAAATTGAGAATTTTGGTCAAGAAAATAGGTGTGACCCTTTGAGCTTGTATTTTAGTGAATATCCTAATGCTTTCTTGTCTCATAGGGATGATCATGTTCTTGAATCATCTTCGATATTTGATAATGGTTTTTTGGAGAATGGACTTGTATCTTATGCATCCTGTTGATGTATAGATCCTTCTCTCTTTAAGAACAATATCTTGTTTGAAGATGATGAGATAACTCCTAGTGAATTACCTAATGGTGTGAATAGGATTGTTGATATAGCTCATCTTGAGGGATATATTCCATATGACAACCCACTATGGTATGACAACATTCCTCCTAAAGATAAAAATCTCTTCTTGGAAGATTAGTGTACTCTTAAGGGTAAGGTATGTGAAGTCTTGGAAAGGAATAATCAATTGGGTGATGATAACTTCGATTTGCTTGAATATTTAAGAAACCCAGTAAGTGTTTGTTCCATAGAAAATGATTGTGGAGCTTATCCTTTATATGACACCCTACCCTTGTTTGATACTTAAAAGGATGAATTGCTTACTTCTTATGAAGTCCTGAGTAATAATCCCTTTGATATTGGTGGTGGTATATGTCTACTTGAGGATTCCTCCATTGAAAGAGAAAGTATCAATTGTTTGGAAATTGCTTCCTCTTCTACTTTGTGTGACCTTATTTTTTAGAATACTCATCTAATAGTAAGTGCGTGCATGAGGTCTGATAACACCCAAATTACAGCTCTCGTTAGAAAGTGTAAGTGGTCACTGTCAAATATAGAACCCAACTGGGTTGGGTGTCGAATCCCACAGGGAATACTTGGTCACTAAGTGTTGCAATTTCAACTTCAAATATTTTGTGATTCAACCGTAGAAAATTCGAATTGGTTCCGCAGTTGTGTTCACCATCTCGAAAGCTTCGAAAAGCACCCCATGGTTATGTAAGGAGGATTATAAATACAAGAGTTCATTGTTAAGGTATGAATATTTTTTATTCTTGATTCTGATCCATGAATAAGTATTGATAAGGGATTATGAGTATTGTCTTGATGTTGGAAGATAACTAGAAATATAGTTATGAATTGTTTTGTATAAATTGTTAGTAGTAAATTATGGAAGTTGTTGTATTGGATTATGGAGGATGAATTGTGGTGATATATCATTATATTAATGGTTATGTATGCTTAGTGATCATGTTGGTATTGGATGGTGATTAAGAGGGGAAATAAAGGCTAAGAGTGATGTTGAGGGATATTGCATGAAAATGCATGATATGTGAATGTAATAAGAGTATAAGAGGATGTACGTAGCACTCTTATTGATGAGTTAAAGGATTACTTCCTAGACATTATTTGGTGAAGTTAATACCTAAATGGTAAGGTTTGGTTGCTAATACTAGTTTGCCACAAATGACTTATTGTAGATAAGTGTTCGAAGAGTACGGGAAGTCAAGTTGGACTTGTATTGAAGTGGTTATATCAAGGTATGTAAGACATACTCTATCTAATCTTTGTCATGAATAATGACCCATGGCACTCTCAAGTAAGCTTCCAACATTGTCCTACGACACATGACACATAATAACATCATATGATCTTCGACACTACCAATTGAACTTGTTTTCACTTTTAAGATGTCCGGCTAGTCAAAAAAATGTCCATATACTATTGTTGACTCCGAAATGGTTTAATGAGGTATCCATGATTCTCTACTTCATTTTCATGATATTGATTACCTATTTACATGTTTTTCCTATTGAGGTATCATGGTTTCAAGCTCCATAAGGTGTGACCACAAAGTAACCAATCTCAAAGATTAATTGAATTAAGAAATGGAATGTCTTTTTTTTAAATTGATGATATGATGTATTGTATTAGTACCACTGATCAGTTGGCCATTGTATTCTAAAGATTATGTATATATGCTATTCCAGGGGTAGTCCCTGATGTATTGTATTAGTACCACTGATCAGTTGGCCATTGTATGACATATGTTATGTATTGATAAGGAATACAAGAAGTAATTATATGAAAGTAATGTGCAGGTATCCCATCAGCTCTTTTAAGTGTGGTTTACTCATACTGTTTATTCACTGGTATCTGGGTTCTGTTGATCTTTTGTATCTCATCTTGATACTCACTGCCTTACATACTCAGTACATATTTCCGTACTGACGTCCCTCACGGGGGACCTGTATTCATGCCTGCAGGAACAGGTATTTCAGGTCGTACACCTCCGCAGTAAGAGCCAGGACATTCTGTTGATAGTGGTGAGCTCCAGTTGTTTCGGGGCATCCCAAGTCATTTCTATATGTATTTTTGCTATTTGTATAAAAGTCTTTTGTGGGTTGGAGTTTGTCCCGACCCTAACTCAGTTGTGTATCTATGTAGAGGCTTTTGTAAACATATTGTACAGACATAGGAGTGTTTGGTTGATAGACATGATGGCTCTGACGGCCAATTACTGTTTATATAAATATATATATGCGTGTCTGCTGGGCTGATACAGGTACTGTCTTCTTCTATTTACAACAAAGTGCTACCTAAATTTCAAATTTTCATAAGTAATGTAAATGTGAAAGTATAGGTTATGAACGGGTTCTCCCGAGCCTCCTCGGCTACGGGTGCCAGTCCGCTCCAATGGGATTTGGGGCGTGACAGAAGTGGTATCAGAGAAGTTTGTCCTAGTGAGTCTACAAAGCCGTGTCTACGTAGAATCTCGTTTATCGGTGTGTTGTGCACCACATCTATAAACAGGAGGCTATTGGACATTTAGGGATTGTTTCCATTCTCCATTTCTTAGATCGTGCAATAGAGCCCATATTAGAGATAAAGTCATAATCGATCGCTTAATCCAATTGTTTTTTTTTTTTTTATTATAGTACCGATGCCGGTTACAAGGAGAAAGAATAAGTGGAAGCGAGTAGATGTAGTGGACGGAGAAGGTACTAGTAAGTCACCACCGGCACAAGCTGAACAAAGTGAGTCTCAAGCTGAGCATATATCAGGAGCTTCTTCTCCTCCGGAAGGGCCATCTATTAATGCTGTTGATCGAGATTTGAGGGATGCAGTACAACTTCTGATGCGTATAGTTTCCAGTCAAGTTCAAGGGCAAGCTATTCCTACCACGGGTTCTAGTGGTACGGATAGAGCAGCTAGCCTTCGGACACAGGATTTTCTGAAACTGGATCCTCCTACTTTTACCGGATCAGCTATTAACGAATACCTGCAGGACTTTGTCGATCAAACCCAAAGGGCTCTAGATGTTATGCACATATCCGGTAAAGAGATGGTTGAGCTAGCAGCATATAGACTGAAAGGAGAGGCTATATTGTGGTACGAGGATTGGAAACGATCTAGGGGTATTGATGCACCTCCAACTACGTGGGGAGAGTTCAATGATGCATTTATTGATCATTATCTTCCATTTGAGACTCTTCAGGCCCGTGCAGATAAATTCTTAAATCTTCATCAGGGTAATATGAGTGTAAGGGAGTAGAGTCTTCAATTTAACTCCTTGTGTCGATATGCTTCTAATTTGGTTGCTACTATGGATGACAGAGTTCATCATTATATGGATAGATTGGAACCATACTTGGTTAGAGATTGTGCCATTGCTACTTTGAACAAGGACATGGATATAGCGAGGATACAAGCTTTCGCTCAGAAAATGGAAGATCAGAGGCAAAGAAGAAGAACCCAGGAATCAGAAAAAGGATATTCTAAGCGGGCCAGAGCTATAGGGCAGTTTATGGAATCTCAGGTAGGTTTTAGGCCTTCGTTCTCTCATAGATTGCCTAGCCCGTTATCTTCTTATCCTGCAATTAGTGCTCCACCATAATTTCAAAGGTTCAGAGGTAATCAGTTCGGGCAAAGAAGTGAAAATCAGAGTTCGTGAACAGTGGGGTATCAAGGGCAAGGGAGTATGAGTCAATTGAGACCTCCACGACACCCGTGCCCCATATGTAGAAGATTTCACTTTGGCGAATATTGGCTTGGAATGAACAATTGCTTTTGGTGTGGTAAGCCGGGGCATATGGCTAGAGATTGCCCACGCAGGACCACAGGTGGTATAACAAGACCTACCGGATCAGCTGTTGCATCATCATCGGTGCCTCCTTTGAGTAGGGGTACACAACCTATGGTTCACGGTAGAGGTGATAGAGGAGCATCTAGTTCTAGCGGAGCTCAGAACCGTGTGTATGGCCTAGCAGATCGGCAGAATTTAGAGGCTTCTCCAGACTTGGTTACAGGTACGTTGTCCATCTTTGCATTTGATGTGTATGCCTTAATTGATCCTGGTTCTACATTATCGTATGCTACTCCTTTGGTTGCGAGAAGGTTCAAAAGAACACCCGAATTATTAGCCAAGCTATTTGAAGTATCAACGCCAGTGGGGGAATCTCTTATAGCTAGGAATGTTTACCGAAATTATGTTATGAATATTTGTGGTCGTGATACGATGGCCGATCTTGTTGAGTTAGAAATGGTAGATTTTGATGTTATTATGGGTATGGATTGGTTAGCGTCTTGTTATGCTACAGTAGATTGCCGTTCTAAGAAGGTATATTTCCATTTCCCAAATGAGGCAGTCCTTGAATGGAAGGGTAATGTTGGCGCACAGAGAGGTAGATTTATTTCTTACTTTAAGGCAAGAAAAATGATTTCCAAGGGGTACATATACCATTTGGTTAGAGTAAGGGATACAGAGGCAGAGCCGCCAACTTTTCAGACCGTTCCGGTTGTGAATGAATTTCCTGATGTATTTCCTGAAGAACTACCAGGTTTACCTCCTGAACGAGAAGTGGAGTTTGGTATTGATATGTTGCAAGACACACAGCCAATCTCAATTCTTCCTTATAGAATGGCACCAGCTGAGTTGAGAGAATTGAAAGTACAACTGAAAGACTTGCTAGAGAAGGGATTCATCAGGCCTAGTATGTCCCCTTGGGGAGCACCAGTATTGTTTGTGCGTAAGAAAGATGGTTCGCTGAGGATGTGTATTGACTATCGGCAATTGAATATGGTGACTATCAAGAATAAATACCCTATTCCCCGAATTGGTGATTTATTTTACCAGTTGCAGGGTGCCCAGTGTTTCTCCAAGATTGACTTGAGTTCAGGCTATCATCAAGTGAGAGTCAAGGATAAAGATATACCCAAGACAGCTTTCCGAACACGGTATGGTCATTATGAATTCCTGGTTATGTCATTCGGGCTGACAAATGCACCCGCAGTTTTTATGGATCTGATGAATAGGCTGTTTAAGCCGTTTGTAGATGTGTTCGTGATAGTTTTCATAGATGATATTCTGGTCTACTCTAGATCAGAAGAGGATCATGTTAATCACTTAAGGAAGGCGTTGCAGATTCTTCGTGATCGTAAGCTGTATGTGAAGTTTTCTAAATGTGAGTTTTGGCTCAAGTCAGTGGCAATTTTGGGCCATATTGTATCCAGTGAAGGCATAAAAGTTGACACTCAGAAGATTGAGGCTGTGAAGAATTGGCCAAGACCCACGACGCCTATGGAGATTCGTAGTTTCCTCGGGTTGACAGGTTATTATAGAAGGTTTGTTGAAGGTTTTTCTTCTAGTTTTGTACCCTTGACTAAGTTGACGCATAAAGCCTCCAAGTTTCAATGGAATGATGCCTGTGAAAAGAGTTTCCAAGATCTGAAGAGCAAGTTGACTTCTACACCGGTATTGGTACTTCCTGAAGGCACAGAAGGGTATGCAGTGTACTGTGATGCTTCGAGAATTAGCTTAGGATGCGTATTAATGCAACATGGTAGAGTAATAGCCTATGGCTCTAGACAGTTGTGATCACATGAGAGGAATTATCCCACACATGATCTTGAGCTAGCTGCAGTTGTATTTGCTTTGAAGATATGGCGCCACTACTTATATGGGGTTCATGTTGACATATATACCGATCATAAGAGCCTGCAATATATCTTCAGTCAGAAAGATCTAAACTTGAGGCAGCGGAGATGGCTTGAATTGTTGAAAGATTACGATGTTGATTTCTTATATCATCCAGGGAAAGCGAATGTGGTAGCGGATGCACTGAGTCGTAAGTCTAAAATGGCATCTATAGAAAAGCAGGGGATGATTAAGGATCTTCACCAACTAGCTTATTTGGGAGTTCGACTTCTCAAAACTCCATATGAAGAGGTTATTGTACGTAATGCAGCGGAATCTTCATTGATAGCTGAAGTGAAAGAGAAGCAGTATGCAGATCCAATTTTATTGCAGCTTAAGGAGGATGTGCAGAGTGGCACGACAAAGGCATTTGAGCTTACGCGAGAAGGCGTGCTTCAGTGTCAGAATCGTTTATGTGTACCTAATATAGTTGAGCTAAAAAAGAGAATTATGATAGAAGCACACTGTTCAAGGTATTCCATCCATCCAGGGTCGACTAAGATGTATCAAGATTTGAAAGAAATATATTGGTGGAATGACATGAAAAAGAATATTGCCGAATTTGTATCTGAATGTCTGAATTTTCAAAGAGTCAAAGTAGAACACCAGAAACCCAGTGGTTACATGCAATGTATAGATCTTCCAATCTGGAAGTGGGACAAGATCAATATGGATTTCATCACGGGTTTGCCTCGTACATTTCGGAAGTTTGATTCCATATGGGTGATCATTGATAGGCTTACAAAATCCGCGCACTTCTTACCACTTAAGACAACTTATACGGCGGAAGAGTATGCGAAGTTGTATATTAAGGAGATGGTTCGGTTACATGGAGTTCCAATTTCCATTATATCCGATCGAGGAGCCCAATTTATCGTGAATTTCTGGAAATCTTTTCAAAGGAGTTTGGGGACACAAGTAAATCTAAGTACGACTTTTCATCCTCAAAAGGACGGACAAGCGGACCGTACCATCCAGACACTTGAAGATATGCTACGAGCATGTGTATTAGATTTCAATGGAAACTGGGATGATCACCTACCTCTTATCGAGTTTGCCTTCAATAATAGCTATCATTCAAGTATCAAAATGGCACCATATGAAGCATTGTATGGAAGAAAGTGTAGATCGCCAATAGGATGGTTTGAAGCAGGTGATGCGGTCTTGTTTGGACCGGATCTTGTTTATCAAGCAATGGAGAAGGTTAAAGTGATCCAACAACGGCTTGAAACAGCTCAAAGTCGACACAAATCTTATGCGGATGTTAGAAGAAGAGGACTTAAGTTTTCTATCGACGATTGGGTATTCTTGAAAGTATCACCAATGAAAGGAGTGATGAGGTTTGGCAAGAAAGGAAAGTTAAGTCCACGATACATAGGTCTGTACAAGATCATTCAAAGATTTGGACAAGTTGCTTATGAGTTAGAGCTACCTCAAGAGCTCTCAGCAGTTCATCCCATATTTCGTGTTTCGATGCTTCACCAGTACATCGGAGATCCATCGCACATCACTACTACGGAAGATGTACAAGTTACAGAAGATCTCACTTTTGAAGAAATGCCTATTGCTATTCTTGATCGCCAAATTAAAAAGATAAGGAATAAAGAGATAGCATCGGTAAAAGTACTTTGGAGGAATCAACAAGTTGAGGAGATCACATGGGAAGCCGAGGAAGCGATAAAGATTAAGTACCCTTACCTATTCAACGATGAGGAGGAAGTTCATGAGACGGAAGAAGAACAATAACAGGTAAGTGTTTATTTTTATGCAATTATGTTATGATGATGAATATGTTAATTGTAAGCTTGGACATGTCTTAATTGAGCAACTATGCTAAAATTCGAGGACGAATGTTCTTAAGGGGGGCAGAATGTAACACCCCGTAAATTTTTTCGTACACTTATCGCGATTATATGGAGTCCTAAAGGCTTGCGTATGGGTTAAATTAAGTTTATGGTGTTCGGAAGTATCCCGTCAATAGTTGTATGTGTAGGTATTGGAATAAGATTTCCAACGATATAAAGTTTTCCCAAAACAGAAGAGTATTTCATATAAGCGAGCACATTCGAAATTTCAAAACGGTGGCCGGGAAGCCTGTGAACAGTAAATCTGCAGGAAAATTACTGCAGCTAGACAATTTTTTTTGGATCAACTTTAGATGATCATAACTCCTTGTACAAAAAGAACTGGGTGGTATAACTTATATGAAAATGAAAGACCTTTGAATTATATTTCCAATGCAATTGGTTTCACCCAAATCCGATACCGGAGCAAAGAGTTATGATCGATTTACTTCAGCCTGTCAAAACTGTCCACTGGGGACAGATTCGGATTTATTTAAATTTTTAGGGCAAAATGGTCATTTTCTATTACCTCTTGGACGAAAAATTGGTCTTTATAAACATACACTTAGCCTCATATATATCATATATCATCCAATTATTAAGAGAAGGTGAAACCCTAGCCTAATTTCAACTTCAAATATTTTGTGATTCAACCGTAGAAAATTTGAATTTGTTCCGTAGTTGTGTTCACCATCTCGAAAGCTTCGAGAAGCACCCCATGGTTATGTAAGGAGGATTCTAAATACAAGAGTTCATTTTTAAGGTATGAATATTGTTTATTCTTTATTCTTATCCATGAATAAGTATTGATAAGGGATTATGAGTATTGTCTTGATGTTGGAAGATAACTAGAAACATAGTTATGAATTGTTTTGTATAAATTGTTAGTAGTAAATTATAGAAGTTGTTGTATTGGATTATGGAGGATGACTTGTGGTGATATATCATTATATTAATGGTTATGTATGCCTAGTGATCATGTTGGTATTGGATGGTGATTAAGAGGGGAAATAAAGGCTAAGAGTGATGTCGAGGGATATTGCATGAAAATGCATGATATGTGAATGTAATAAGAGTATAAGAGGATGTATGTAGCACTCTTATTGATGAGTTAAAGGATTACTTCCTAGACATTATTTGGTGAAGTTAATACCTAAATGGTAAGGTTTGGTTGCTAATACTAGTTTGCCACAAATGACTTATTGTAGATAAGTGTTCGAAGAGTACGGGAAGTCAAGTTGGACTTGTATTGAAGTGGTTATATCAAGGTATGTAAGACATACTCTATCAAATCATTGGCATGAATAATGACCCATGGCACTCTCAAGTAAGCTTCCAACATTGTCCTACGACACATGACACATAATAACATCATATGATCTTCGTCACTACCCATTGAACTTGTTTTTACTTTTAAGATGTCCGGCTAGTCAAAAAAATGTCCATATACTATTGTTGACTCCGAAATGGTTTAATGAGGTATCCATGATTGTCTACTTCATTTTCATGATATTGATTACCTATTTACATGTTTTTCCTATTGAGGTATAATGGTTTCAAGCTCTATAAGGTGTGACCACAAAGTAACAAATCTCAAAGATTAATTGAATTAAGAAATGGAATGTCTTTATTTTAAATTGATGATATGATGTATTGTATTAGTACCACTGATCAGTTGGCCATTGTATTATAAAGATTATGTATATATGCTATTCCAGGGGTGGTCCCTGATGTATTGTATTAGTACCACTGATCAGTTGTCCATTGTATAACATATGTTATGTATTGATAAGGAATACGGGAAGTAATGATATGAAAGTAATGTGCAGGTATCCCATCAGCTCTTTTAAGTGTGGTCTACTCATATTGTTTATTCACTGGTATCTGGGCTCTGTTGATCTTTTGAATCTCATCTTGATACTCACTGCCTTACATACTCAGTACATATTTCCGTACTGACGTCTCTCACGGGGGACCTGTATTCATGCCTGCAGGAACAGGTATTTCAGGTCGTACACCTCCGCAGTAAGAGCCAGGACATTCTGTTGATAGTGGTGAGCTCCAGTTGTTTCGGGGCATCCCAAGTCGTTTCTATATGTATTTTTGGTATTTGTATAAAAGTCTTTTGTGGGCGGGAGTTTGTCCCGACCCTAACTCAGTTGTGTATCTATGTAGAGGCTTTTGTAGACATATTGTACAACCATAGGAGTGTTTGGTTGATAGAAGTGATGGCTCTGACAGTCAATTACTGTTTATATATATATATATATATTTGTGTCTGCTGGGCTGATACAGGTACTCTTTTCTTCTATTTACAACGAAGTGCTGCCAAAATTTCAAATTTTCATAAGTAATGTAAATGTGAAAGTATAGGTTATGAACGGGTTCTCCCGGGCCTCCTCGGCTACGGGTGCCAGTCCGCTCCAATGGGATTTGGGGCGTGACAGAAGTGGTATCAGAGAAGTTCGTCCTAGTGAGTCTACAAAGCCGTGTCTACGTAGAATCTCGTTTATCGGTGTGTTGTGCACCACATCTATAAACAGGAGGCTATTGGACATTTAGGGATTGTTTCCATTCTCCATTTCTTAGATCGTGCAATAGAGCCCATATTAGAGATAAAGTCATAATCGATCGCTTAATCCAATTGTTTTTTTTTATTTATTTATTATAGTACCGATGCCGGTTACGCGGAGAAAGAATAAGTGGAAGAGAGTAGATGTAGTGGCTGGAGAAGGTACTAGTAAGTCACCACCGGCACAAGCTGAACAAAGTGAGTCTCAAGCTGAGCATATATTAGGAGCTTCTTCTCCTCCGGAAGGGCCATCTATTAATGCTGTTGATTGAGATTTGAGGGATGCAGTACAACATCTAACGCGTATAGTTGCCGGTCAAGTTCAAGGGAAAGCTATTCCTACTACGGGTTCTAGTGGTACGGATAGAGCAGCTAGCCTTCGGACACAGGATTTTCTGGAACTGTATCCTCCTACTTTTACCGGATCAGCTATTAACGAATACCTGCAGGACTTTGTCGATCAAACCCAAAGGGCTCTAGATGTTATCCACATATCCGGAAAAGAGATGGTTGAGCTAGCAGCATATAGACTGAAAGGAGAGGCTATATTGTGGTACCCGGATTGGAAATGATCTAGGGGTATTGATGCACCTCCAACTACGTGGGGAGAGTTCAATGATGCATTTATTGATCATTATCTTCCATTTGAGACTCTTCAGGCCTGTGAAGATAAATTCTTAAATCTTCATCAGGGTAATATGAGTGTAAGGGAGTAGAGTCTTCAATTTAACTCCTTGTGTCGATATGCTTCTAATTTGGTAGCTACTATGGATGACAGAGTTCATCATTATGTGGATAGATTGGAACCATACTTGGTTAGAGATTGTGCCATTGCTACTTTGAACAAGGACATGGATATAGCGAGGATACAAGCTTTCACTCAGAAAATGGAAGATCAGAGGCAAAGAAGAAGAACCCAGGAATCAGATAAAGGATATTCTAAGCGAGCCAGAGCTATATGGCAGTTTATGGCATCTCAGGTTGGTTTTAGGCCTTCGTTCTCTCATAGATTGCCTAGATCGTTATCTTCTTATCCTGAAATTTGTGCTCCACCAGAATTTCAAAGGTTCAGAGGTAATCAGTTCGGGCAAAGTAGTGAAAATCAGAGTTCGCGAACAGTGGGGTATCAAGGGCTAGGGAGTATGATTCAATTGAGACCTTCACGACACTCGTGCCCCATATGTAGAAGATTTCACTTTGGCGAATGTTGGCTTGGAACGAACAATTGCTTTTGGTGTGGTAAGCTGGGGCATATGGCTAGAGATAGCCCACGCAGGACCACAGGTGGTATAACACGACCTACCGGATCAGCTATTGCGTCATCATCGGTTCCTCCTTTGAGTAGGGGTACACAACCTATGGGTCACGGTAGAGGTGATTGAGGAGCATCTAGTTCTAGCGGAGCTCAGAACCGTGTGTATGCCCTAGCAGATCGGCAGAATTTAGAGGCTTCTCCAGATGTGGTTACAGGTACTTTGTCCATCTTTGCATTTGATGTGTATGCCTTAATTGATCCTGGTTCTACATTATCATATGCTACTCCTTTGGTTGCGAGAAGTTTCGGAAGAACACCCGAATTATTAGCCAAGCCATTTGAAGTATCAACGCCAGTGGGGGAATCTCTTATAGCTAGGAATGTTTACCAAAATTGTGTTGTGAATATTTGTGGTCATGATACGATTGCCGATCTTGTTGAGTTAGAAATGGTAGATTTTGATGTTATTATGGGCATGGATTGGTTAGCGTCTTGTTATGCTACAGTAGATTGTCGTTCAAAGAAGGTATATTTCCATTTCCCAAATGAGGCAGTCCTTGAATGGAAGGGTAATGTTGGCGCGCCGAGAGGTAGATTTATTTATTACTTTAAGGGAAGAAAAATTATTTCCCAGGGGTACATATACCATTTGGTTAGAGTAAGGGATACAGAGGTAGAGCCACCAACTTTTCAGACCGTTCCGGTTGTGAATGAATTTCCTAATGTATTTCCTGAAGAACTACCAGGTTTACCTCCTGAACGAGAAGTGGAGTTTGGTATTGATATGTTGCCAGACACACAACCAATCTCAATTGCTCCTTATAGAATGGCACCAGCTGAGTTGCGAGAATTGAAAGAGCAACTGGAAGACTTACTAGAGAAGGGATTCATCAGGCCTAGTACGTCCCCTTGGGGAGCACCAGTATTGTTTGTGTGTAAGAAAGATGGTTCGCTGAGGATGTGTATTGACTATCGACAATTGAATATGGTGACTATCAAGAATAAATACCCTCTTCCCCGAATTGATGATTTATTTGACCAGTTGCAGGGTGCCCAGTGTTTTTCCAAGATTGACTTGAGATCAGGCTATCATCAAGTGAGAGTCAAGGATAAAGATATACCCAAGATAGCTTTCCGAACACGGTATGGTCATTATAAATTCCTGGTTATGTCATTCGGGCTGACAAATGCACCCGCAGTTTTTATGGATCTGATGAATAGGATGTTTAAGCTGTTTCTAGATGTGTTCATGATAGTTTTCATAGATGATATTCTGGTCTACTCTAGATCAGAAGAGGATCATGTGAATCACTTAAGGCAGGCATTGCAGATTCTTCGTGATCATAAGTTGTATGTGAAGTATTCTAAATGTGAGTTTTGGCTCAAGTCAGTGGCATTTTTTGGCCATATTGTATCCCGTGAAGGCATAAAAGTTGACACTCAGAAGATTGAGGCTGTGAAGAATTGGCCAAGACCCACGACGCCTACGGAGATTCGTAGTTTCCTCGGGTTGGCAGGTTATTATAGAAGGTTTGTTGAAGGTTTTTCTTCTATTTTTGCACCCTTGACTAAGTTAACGCATAAAACCTCCAAGTTTTAATGGAATGATGCCTGTGGAAAGAGTTTCTAAGATCTGAAGAGCAAGTTGACTTCTACACCGGTATTGGTACTTCCTGAAGGCAAAAAAGGGTATGCAGTGTACTGTGATGCTTCGAGAATTGGCTTAGGATGTGTATTAATGCAACATGGTAGAGTAATAGCCTATGGCTCTAGACAGTTGCGACCACATGAGAGGAATTATCTCATGCATGATCTTGAGCTAGCTGCAGTTGTATTTGCTTTGAAGATATGGCGCCACTACTTATGTGGCGTTCATGTTGACATATATACCGATCATAAGAGCCTGCAATATATCTTCAGTCATAAAGATCTAAACTTGAGGCAGCGGAGATTGCTTGAATTGTTGAAAGATTACGATGTTGATATCTTGTATCATCCAGGGAAAGCGAATGTGGTAGCGAATGCACTGAGTCGTAAGTCTAAAATGGCATCTATAGAAAAGCAGGGGATGATTAAGGATCTTCACCAACTAGCTAATTTGGGAGTTCGACTTCTCAAAACTCCATATGAAGAGGTTATTGTACGTAATGCAGCGAAATCTTCATTGATAGCTGAAGTGAAAGAGAAGCAGTATGCAGATCCAATTTTATTGCAGCTTAAGGAGGATGTGTAGAGTGGCACGACAAAGGCGTTTGAGCTTACGCGAGAAGGAGTGCATCAGTGTCAGAATCGTTTATGTGTACCTGATGTAGTTGAGCTAAGAAAGAGAATTATGACAGAAGCACACTGTTCAAGGTATTCCATCCATCCAGGGTCGACTAAGATGTATCAAGATTTGAAAGCAATATATTGGTGGAATCACATGAAGAAGAATATTGCCGAATTTGTAGCTGAATGTCCGAATTGTCAAAGAGTCAAAGTAGAACACCAGAAACCCGGTGGTTACATGCAATGTATAGATCTTCAAGTCTGTATGTGGGACAAGATCAATATGGATTTCATCACGGGTTTGCCTCATACATTTCGGAAGTTTGATTTCATATGGGTGATCATTGATAGGCTTACCAAATCCGCGCACTTCTTACCAGTTAAGACAACTTATACGGTGGAAGAGTATGCGAAGTTGTATATTAAGGAGATCGTTCGGTTACATGGAGTTCCAATTTCCATTATATCCGATCGAGGAGCCCAATTTACCGCGAATTTCTGGAAATCTTTTCAAAGGAGTTTGGGGACACAAGTAAATCTAAGTACGGATTTTCATCCTCAAAAGGACGGACAAGCGTAACCTACCATCCATACACTTCAAGATATGCTACGAGCATGTGTATTAGATTTCAAAGGCAACTGGGATGATCACCTACCTCTTATCGAGTTTGCCTACAATAATAGCTATCATTTAAGTATCAAAATGGCACCATATAAAGCATTGTATGGAAGAAAGTGTAGATCACCAATAGGATGGTTTGAAGCAGGTGATGCGGTCCTGTTTTGACCGGATCTTGTTTATCAAGCAATGGAGAAGGTTAAAGTGATCCAACAACGGCTTGAAACTGCTCAAAGTCGACACAAATCTTATGCGGATGTTAGAAGAAGAGGACTTGAGTTTTCTATCGACGATTGGGAATTCATGAAAGTATCACCAATGAAAGGAGTGATGAGGTTTGGCAAGAAAGGAAAGTTAAGTCCACGATACATAGGTCCGTACAAGATCATTCAAAGATTTGGACAAGTTTCTTATGAGTTAGAGCTACCTCAAGAGCTCTCTGCAGTTCATCCCATATTTCATTTTTCGATGCTTCACCAGTACATCAGAGATCCATCGCACATCACTACTACGGAAGATGTACAAGTTACAGAAGATCTCACTTTTGAAGAAATGCCTATTGCTATTCTTGATCGCCAAATTAAAAAGATAAGGAATAAAGAGATAGCATCGGTAAAAGTACTTTGGAGGAATCAACAAGTTGAGGAGATCACATGGGAAGCCGAGGAAGAGATGAAGATTAAGTACCCTTACCTATTCAACGATGACAAGGAAGTTCATGAGACGAAAGAAGAACAATAACAGGTAAGTGTTTATTTTTATGCAAGTATGTTATGATGATGAATATGTTAATTGTAAGCTTGGACATGTCTTAATTGAGTAACTATGCTAACATTCGAGGACGAATGTTCTTAAAGGGGGGAGAATGTAACACCCCGTAAATTTTTTCGTACACTTATCGCGATTATATGGAGTCCTAAAGGCTTGCGTATGGGTTAAATTAAGTTTATGGTGTTCGGAAGTATCCCGTAAATTGTTGTATGTGTCGGTATTGTAATAAGCTTTCGAACGATATAAAGTTTTCCCAAAACAGAGGAGTATTTCATATAAGCGAGCACATTCGAAATTTCAAAACGGTGGCCGGGAAGCCTGTGAACAGTAAATCTGCAGGAAAATTACTGCAGCTAGACAATTTTTTTTGGATCAAATTTAGACGATCATAACTCCTTGTACAAAAAGAATTGGGTGGTATACTTTATATGAAAATGAAAGCCCTTTGAATTATCTTTCCAATGCAATTGGTTTCACCCAAATACGATACCGGATCAAAGAGTTATGATTGATTTACTTCAGCCTGACAAAACTGTCCACTGGGGACAGATTCGGATTTATTTAAATTTTTAGGGCAAAATGGTCATTTTCTATTACCTCTTGGACGAAAAATTGGTCTTTATAAACATACACTTAGCCTCATATATATCATATATCATCCAATTATTAAGAGAAGGTGAAACCCTAGCCTAATTTCAACTTCAAATATTTTGTGATTCAACCGTAGAAAATTCGAATTGGTTCCGTAGTTGTGTTCACCATCTCGAAATCTTCGAGAAGCACCCCATGGTTATGTATGGAGGATTCTAAATACAAGAGTTCATTGTTAAGGTATGAATATTGTTTATTCTTGATTCTTATCCATGAATAAGTATTGATAAGAGATTATGAGTATTGTCTTGATGTTGGAAGATAACTAGAAACATAGTTATGAATTGTTTTGTATAAATTGTTAGTAGTAAATTATGGAAGTTGTTGTATTGGATTATGGAGGATTAATTGTGGTGATATATCATTATATTAATGGTTATGTATGCCTAGTGATCATGTTGGTATTGGATGGTGATTAAGAGGGGAAATAAAGGCTAAGAGTGATTTTGAGGGATATTGCATGAAAATGCATGATATGTGAATGTAATAAGAGTATAAGAGGATGTATGTAGCACTCTTATTGATGAGTTAAAGGATTACTTCCTAGACATTATATGGTGATGTTAATACCTAAATGGTAAGGTTTGGTTGCTAATACTAGTTTGCCACAAATGACTTATTGTAGATAAGTGTTCGAAGAGTACGGAAAGTCAAGTTGGACTTGTATTGAAGTGGTTATATCAAGGTATGTAAGACATACTCTATCTAATCTTTGGCATGAATAATGACCCATGGCACTCTTAAGTAAGCTTCCAACATTGTCCTACGACACATGACACATAATAACATCATATGATCTTCGACACTACCAATTGAACTTGTTTTCACTTTTAAGATGTCCGGCTAGTCAAAAAAATGTCCATATACTATTGTTGACTCCGAAATGGTTTAATGAGGTATCCATGATTCTCTACTTCATTTTCATGATATTGATTACCTATTTACATGTTTTTCCTATTGAGGTATCATGGTTTCAAGCTCCATAAGGTGTGACCACAAAGTAACCAATCTCAAAGATTAATTGAATTAAGAAATGGAATGTCTTTATTTTAAATTGATGATATGATGTATTGTATTAGTACCACTGATCAGTTGGCCATTATATTCTAAAGATTATGTATATATGCTATTCCAGGGGTGGTCCCTGATGAATTGTATTAGTATCACTGATTAGTTGGCCATTGTATGACATATGTTATGTATTGATAAGGAATACGGGAAGTAATGATATGAAAGTAATGTGCAGGTATCCCATCAGCTCTTTTAAGTGTGGTCTACTCATACTGTTTATTCACTGGTATCTGGGTTCTGTTGATCTTTTGTATCTCATCATGATACTCACTGCCTTACATACTCAGTACATATTTCCGTACTGACGTCCCTCATGGGGGACCTGTATTCATGCCTGCAGGAACAGGTATTTCAGGTCGTACACCTCCGCAGTAAGAGCCAGGACATTCTGTTGATAGTGGTGAGCTCCAGTTATTTTGGGGCATCCCAAGTCATTTCTATATGTATTTTTGCTATTTGTATAAAAGTCTTTTGTGGGCGGGAGTTTGTCCCGACCCTAACTCAGTTGTGTATCTATGTAGAGGCTTTTGTAAACATATTGTACAGCCATAGGAGTGTTTGGTTGATAGGCGTGATGGCTCTGACGGCCAATTACTGTTTATATATATATATATGCGTGTCTGCTGGGCTGATACAGGTACTGTTTTCTTCTATTTACAACGAAGTGCTGCCCAAATTTCTAATTTTCATAAGTAATGTAAATGTGAAAGTATAGGTTATGAACGGGTTCTCCCGGGTCTCCTCGGCTACGGGTGCCAGTCCGCTCCAATGGGATTTGGGGCGTGACAGAAGTGGTATCAGAGAAGTTCGTCCTAGTGAGTCTTCAAAGCCGTGTCTACGTAGAATCTCGTTTATCGGTTTGTTGTGCACCACATCTATAAACAGGAGGCTATTGGACATTTAGGGAATGTTTCCATTCTTCATTTCTTAGATCGTGCAATAGAGCCCATATTAGAGATAAAGTCATAATCGATCGCTTAATCCAATTGTTTTTTTTATTTATTTATTATAATACCGATGCCAGTTACAAGGAGAAAGAATAAGTGGAAGCGAGTAGATGTAGTGGCTGGAGAAGGTACTAGTAAGTCACCACCGGCACAAGCTGAACAAAGTGAGTCTCAAGCTGAGCATATATCAGGAGCTTCTTCTCCTCCGGAAGGGCCATCTATTAATGCTGTTGATTGAGATTTGAGGAATGCAGTACAACTTCTGACGCGTATAGTTGCCGGTCAAGTTCAAGGGCAAGCTATTCCTACCACGGGTTCTAGTGGTACGGATAGAGCAGCTAGCCTTCGGACACAGGATTTTCTGAAACTGGATCCTCCTACTTTTACCGGATCAGATATTAACGAAGAACCGTAGGACTTTGTCGATCAAACCCAAAGGGCTCTAGATGTTATGCACATATCCGGTAAAGAGATGGTTGAGCTAGCAACATATAGACTGAAAGGATAGGCTATATTATGGTACGAGGATTGGAAACGATCTAGGGGTATTGATGCAACTCCAACTACGTGGGGAGAGTTCAAAGATGCATTTATTGATCATTATCTTCCATTTGAGACTCGTCAGGCCCGTGCAGATCAATTCTTATATCTTCGTCAGGGTAATATGAGTGTAAGGGAGTATAGTTTTCGATTTAACTCCTTGTCTCGATATGCTTCTAATGTGGTAGCTACTATGGATGACAGAGTTAATCATTATGTGGATAGATTGGAACCATACTTGGTTAGAGATTGTACCATTGTTGCTTTAAACAAGGACATGGATATAGCGAGGATACAAGCTTTCGCTCAGAAAATGGAAGATCAGAGGCAAAGAAGAAGAACCCAGGAATCAGAAAAAGGATATTCTAAGCGGGCCAGAGCTATAGGGCAGTTTATGGCATCTCAGGTTGGTTTTAGGCCCTTGTTCTCTCATAGATTGCCTTGCCCGTTATCTTCTTATCCTGCAATTAGTGCTCCACCACAATTTCAAAGGCTCAGAGGTAATCAGTTCGGGCAAAGTAGTGAAAATCAGAGTTCGCAATCAGTGGGGTATCAAGGGCAAGGGAGTATGTGTCAATTGAGACCTCCACGACACCCGTGCCCTATATGTAGAAGATTTCACTTTGGCGAATGTTGTCTTGGAACGAACAATTGCTTTTGGTGTGGTAAGCCGGGGCATATGGCTAGAGATAGCCCACGCAGGACCACAGGTGGCATAACACGACCTACCGGATCAGCTGTTGCATCATCATCGGTGTCTCCTTTGAGTAGGGTTACACAACCTATGGGTCACGGTAGAGGTGATAGAGGAGCAGCTAGTTCTAGCGGAGCTCATAACCGTGTGTATGCCCTAGCAGATCGGCAGAATTTAGAGGCTTCTCCAGACGTGGTTACAGGTACGTTGTCCATCTTTGCATTTGATGTGTATGCCTTAAATGATCCTGGTTCTACATTATCGTATGCTACTCCTTTGGTTGCGAGAAGGTTCGGAAGCACACCCGAATTATTAGCCAAGCCATTTGAAGTATCAACGCGAGTGAGGGAATCTCTTATAGCTAGGAATGTTTACCGAAATTGTGTTGTGAATATTTTTGGTCGTGATACGATGGACGATCTTGTTGAGTTAGAAATGGTAGATTTTGATGTTATTATGGGCATGGATTGGTTAGCGTCTTGTTATGCTATAGTAGATTGCCGTTCTAAGAAGGTATATTTCCATTTCCCAAATGAGGCAGTCCTTGAATGGAAGGCTAATGTTTGCGCGCCGAGAGGTAGATTTATTTCTTACTTTAAGGCAAGAAAAATGATTTCCAAGGGGTACATATACCATTTGGTTAGAGTAAGGGATACAGAGGCAGAGCCTCCAACTTTTCAGACCGTTCCGGTTCTGAATGAATTTCCTGATGTATTTCCTAAAGAACTACCAGGTTTACCTACTGAACGAGAAGTGGAGTTTGGTATTGATATGTTGCCAGACACACAGCCAATCTCAATTCCTCCTTATAGAATGGCACCAGCTGAGTTGCGAGAATTGAAAGAGCAACTGAAAGACTTGCTAGAGAAGGGATTCATCAGTCCTAGTATGTCCCCTTGGGGAGCACCAGTATTGTTTGTGCGTAAGAAAGATGGTTCGCTGAGGATGTGTATTGACTATCGGCAATTGAATATGGTGACTATCAAGAATAAATACCCTCTTCCCCGAATTGATGATTTATTTGACCAGTTGCAGGGTGCCCAGTGTTTTTCCAAGATTGACTTGAGATCAAGCTATCATCAAGTCAGAGTCAAGGATAAAGCTATACCCAAGACAGTTTTCCGAACTTGGTATGGTCATTATGAATTCCTGGTTATTTCATTCAGGCTGACAAATGCACCCGCAGTTTTTATAGATCTGATGAATAGGCTGTTTAAGCCATTTCTAGATGTGTTTGTGATAGTTTTCATAGATGATATTCTAGTCTACTCTAGATCAGAAGAGGATCATGTTAATCACTTAAGGCAGGCGTTGCAGATTCTTCGTGATCGTAAGCTGTATGCGAAGTTTTCTAAATGTGAGTTTTGGCTCAAGTCAGTGGCATTTTTGGGCCATATTGTATCCAGTGAAGGCATAAAAGTTGGCCCTCAGAAGATTGAGGCTGTGAAGAATTGGCCAAGACCCACGACGCCTACGGAGATTCGTAGTTTCCTCGGGTTGGCAGGTTATTATAGAATGTTTGTTGAAGGTTTTTCTTCTATTTCTGCACCCTTGACTAAGTTGACGCATAAAGCCTCCAAGTTTCAATGGAATGATGCCTGTGAAAAGAGTTTCCAAGATCTGAAGAGCAAGTTGACTTCTACACCTGTATTGGTACTTCCTGAAGGCACAGAAGGGTATGCAGTGTACTGTGATGCTTCGAGAATTGGTTTAGGATGCATATTAATGCAACATGGTAGAGTAATAGCCTATGGCTCTGCACAGTTGTGACCACATAAGAGGAATTATCTCACGCATGATCTTGAGCTAGCTGCAGTTGTATTTGCTTTGAAGATATGGCGCCACTACTTATATGGGGTTCATGTTGACATATATACCGATCATAAGAGCCTGCAATATATCTTCAGTCCTAAAGATCTAAACTTGCGGCAGCGGAGATGGCTTGAATTGTTGAAAGATTACGATGTTGATATCTTGTATCATCCAGGGAAAGCGAATGTGGTAGCGGATGCACTGAGTCGTAAGTCTAAAATGGCATCTATAGAAAAACAGGGGATGATTAAGGATCTTCACCAACTATCTAATTTGGGAGTTCGACTTCTCGAAACTCCATATGATGAGGTTATTGTATGTAATGCAGTGGAATCTTGATTGATAGCTGAAGTGAAAGAGAAGCAGTATGCAGATCCAATTTTATTGCATCTTAAGGAGGATGTGCAGAGTGGCACGACAAAGGCATTTGAGCTTACGCGAGAAGGAGTGCTTCAGTGTTAGAATCGTTTATGTGTACCTGATGTAGTTGAGCTAAGAAAGACAATTATGACAGAAGCTCACTGTTCAAGGTATTCCATCCATCCAGGGTCGACTAAGATGTATCAAGATTTGAAAGCAATATATTGGTGGAATGACATGAAGAAGACTATTGCCGAATTTGTAGCTGAATGTCCGAATTGTCAAAGAGTCAAAGTAGAACACCAGAAACCCGGTGGTTACATGCAATGTATAGATCTTCCAGTCTGTATGTGGGACAAGATCAATATGGATTTCATCACGGGTTTGCCTCATACATTTCGGAAGTTTGATTCCATATGGGTGATCATTGATAGCCTTACCAAATCCGCACACTTCTTACCAGTTAAGACAACTTATACGGCGGAAGAGTATGCGAAGTTGTATATTAAGGAGATCGTTCGGTTACATGGAGTTCCAATTTCCATTATATCCGATCGAGGAGCCCAATTTACCGCGAATTTCTGGAAATCTTTTCAAAAGAGTTTGGGGACACAAGTAAATCTAAGTACGACTTTTCATCCTCAAATGGACGGACAAGCGGAACGTACCATCCAGACACTTGAAGATATGCTACGAGCATGTGTATTAGATTTCAAAGGAAACTGGGATGATCACCTACCTCTTATCGAGTTTGCCTACAATAATAGCTATCATTTAAGTATCAAAATGGCACCATATGAAGCATTGTATGGAAGAAAGTGTAGATCGCCAATAGGATGGTTTGAAGCAGGTGATGCGGTCTTGTTTGGACCGGATCTTGTTTATCAAGCAATGGATAAGGTTAAAGTGATCCAACAACGGCTTGAAATAGCTCAAAGTCGACACAAATCTTATGCGGATGTTAGAAGAAGAGGACTTGAGTTTTCTATCGATGATTGGGTATTCTTGAAAGTATCACCAATGAAAGGAGTGATGAGGTTTGGCAAGAAAGGAAAGTTAATTCCACGATACATAGGTCCGTACAAGATCAATCAAAGATTTGGACAAGTTGCTTATGAGTTAGAGCTACCTCAAGAGCTCTCAGCAGTTCATCCCATATTTCATGTTTCGATGCTTCGCCAGTACATCGGAGATCCATCGCACATCACTACTACGGAAGATGTACAAGTTACAGAAGATCTCACTTTTGAAGAAATGCCTATTGCTATTCTTGATCGCCAAATTAAAAAGATAAGGAATAAAGAGATAGCATCGGTAAAAGTACTTTGGAGGAATCAACAAGTTGTGGAGATCACATGGGAAGCCGAGGAATCGATGAATATTAAGTACCCTTACCTATTCAACGATCAGGAGGAAGTTCATGAGACGGAAGAAGAACAATAACAGGTAAGTGTTTATTTTTATGCTAGTATGTTATGATGATGAATATGTTAATTGTAAGCTTGGAAATGTCTTAATTGAGTAACTATGCTAACATTCGAGGACGAATGTTCTTAAGGGGTGGAGAATGTAACACCCCGTAAATTTTTTCGTACACTTATCGCGATTATATGGAGTCCTAAAGGCTTGCGTATGGGTTAAATTAAGTTTATGGTGTTCGAAAGTATCCCGTCAATAGTTGTATGTGTAGGTATTGTAATAAGCTTTCCAACAATATAAAGTTTTCCCAAAACAGAGGAGTATTTCATATAAGCGAGCACATTTGAAATTTCAGAACGGTTGTCGGGAAGCCTGTGAACAGTAAATCTGCAGGAAAATTACTGCAGCTAGACAATTTTTTTTGGATCAACTTTAGATGATCATAAATCCTTGTACAAAAAGAACTGGGTGGTATACTTTATATAAAAATGAAATCCCTTTGAATTATATTTCCAATGCAATTGGTTTCACCCAAATCCGATACCGGAGCAAAGAGTTATGATCGATTTACTTCAGCCTGTCAAAACTGTCCACTAGGGACAGATTCGGATTTATTTAAATTTTTAGGGAAAAATGGTCATTTTCTATTACCTCTTGGACGAAAAATTGGTCTTTATAAACATACACTTAGCCTCATATATATCATATATCATCCAATTATTAAGAGAAGGTGAAACCCTAGACTAATTTCAACTTCAAATATTTTGTGATTCAACCGTAGAAAATTCGAATTGGTTCCGTAGTTGTGTTCACCATCTCGAAAGCTTCGAGAAGCACCCCATGGTTATGTAAGGAGGATTCTAAATACAAGAGTTCATTGTTAAGGTATGAATATTGGTTATTCTTGATTCTTATCCATGAATAAGTATTGATAAGGGATTATGAGTATTGTCTTGATGTTGGAAGATAACTAGAAACATAGTTATGAATTGTTTTGTATAAATTGTTAGTAGTAAATTATGGAAGTTGTTGTATTGGATTATGGAGGATGAATTGTGGTGATATATCATTATATTAATGGTTATGTATGCCTAGTGATCATGTTGGTATTGGATGGTGATTAAGAGGGGAAATAAAGGCTAAGAGTGATGTTGAGGGATATTGCATGAAAATGCATGATATGTGAATGTAATAAGAGTATAAGAGGATGTATGTAGCACTCTTATTGATGAGTTAAAGGATTACTTCCTAGACATTATTTTGTGAAGTTAATACCTAAATGGTAAGGTTTGGTTGCTAATACTAGTTTGCCACAAATGACTTATTGTAGATAAGTGTTCGAAGAGTACGGGAAGTCAAGTTGGACTTGTATTGAAGTGGTTATATCAAGGTATGTAAGACATACTCTATCTAATCTTTGTCATGAATAATGACCCATGGCACTCTTAAGTAAGTTTCCAACATTGTCTTACGACACATGACACATAATAACATCATATGATCTTCGACACTACCAATTGAACTTGTTTTCACTTTTAAGATGTCCGGCTAGTAAAAAAATGTCCATATACTATTGTTGACTCCGAAATGGTTTAATGAGGTATCCATGATTCTCTACTTCATTTTCATGATATTGATTACCTATTTACATGTTTTTCCTATTGAGGTATCATGGTTTCAAGCTCCATAAGGTGTGACCACAAAGTAACCAATCTCAAAGATTAATTGAATTAAGAAATGGAATGTCTTTATTTTAAATTGATGATATGATGTATTGTATTAGTACCACTGATCAGTTGGCCATTGTATTATAAAGATTATGTATATATGTTATTCTAGGGGTGGTCCCTGATGTATTGTATTAGTACCATTGATCAGTTGGCCATTGTATGACATATGTTATGTATTGATAAGGAATACGGGAAGTAATGATATGAAAGTAATGTGCAGGTATCCCATCAGCTCTTTTAAGTGTGGTCTACTCATACTGTTTATTCACTGGTATCTGGGTTCTGTTGATCTTTTGTATCTCATCTTGATACTCACTGTCTTACATACTCAGTACATATTTCCGTACTGACGTCCCTCACGGGGGACCTGTATTCATGCCTGCAGGAATAGGCATTTCAGGTCGTACACCTCCGCAGTAAGAGCCAGGACATTCTGTTGATAGTGGTGAGCTCCAGTTATTTCGGGGCATCCCAAGTCGTTTATATATGTATTTTTGGTATTTGTATAAAAGTCTTTTGTGGGCGGGAGTTTGTCCCCACCCTAACTCAGTTGTGTATCTATGTAGAGGCTTTTGTAGACATATTGTACAGCCATAGGAGTGTTTGGTTGATAGACGTGATGGCTCTGACGGCCAATTACTGTTTATATATATACATATGTGTGTCTGTTGGGCTGATACAGGTACTGTTTTCTTCTATTTACAACGAAGTGCTGCCCAAATTTCTAATTTTCATAAGTAATGTAAATGTAAAAGTATAGGTTATGAACGGGCTCTCCCGGGCCTCCTCGGTTACGGGTGCCAGTCCGCTCCAATGGGATTTGGGGCGTGACATAATGAGCCTAAACAAGTCATGTGATCGTATGAGAGTCCACGTAAATTGAAAGTGGTGATCAAAGATGTATGAGGTGATGAATTGTGGTTGAACAAATGATGGGTCGTGGTTGAACGAGTTGCATTGAACAGCGTTCGAGAAAGTTAGTTGTTCAACTATTGGGACCACTGTTAAGTGTGCATCAAAACGTTGACCTAAAACAAACATAGCGACCCTCTATGTATTATTTAAGACTTCCGAAGAAAGTGTTCTGGAAGTCTTCTGGACGAGCTCACAAAATACCAAGAACTCTATGCTAACCTTAAAGATGATAACAACAAACTTGAATATGGAATCAGCAAGATGGAGGTAAGCTTGAAAATTATCGAAATTCACATACTATAGCAAGCCTCTGATCTTCTCCAAGATATGTTGAAAGCATTCTAAGATAAGAAAAGACAATCGATTAAACCATATTGCTAAGGAAATAATGTTACTCAATCTTTTTTGTGGTTGCGATTAAGTCAATAGCAATGGACCTAATCGAAAACACAAACAAGAAGGCATGGGATATAATTTAAAATTCAAAAATTGTGTCCTTCGCTTGATTCCTTATTTTAACCTCAGTTATTCTTGGCGCAAGTATTCTTGAAATACTGTACATAATTTCATCCCTCGGTGCTGTCAAAGTTGCTTTCATGGTGTTCTGATATTTTATATGTAGGTGATCATTTCGACCACACTACCTAGTCACAGCACCCCAGCAAAGTGTCCAGCTGCAATATTTTTCTTTGAGAGAGGCAACAAATAGATTTTTATTTTTGGATACACTTTTATATTGGCACTTTATTCAGATTTCTCGTGTTCTAATTTAGCTTCATCATCCAGATTTGCTAGAAGTTCCTTGCTGCAATATGTTTCCTTTTCAATTATCTCTCAAATGATATAGTCTTTCATCAACTCCCCTTTTCCTTGCAGGTATTCTCCTACGGATCCTTCTAGTGTATAATCATCTTCTAGAACAACCCTTACATATAAATTTTGGAGAGGGAAATTACTATTGGTATTCTTTTCTTGTTTGATGCAGTGGGATACTTCAAAAGCCTTCTCGTAGTCCAATGAAGACATAAAGTTAAGTGTAATCGCTATTGGATATCTTTATTGACACCAAATATTGATCTCTTTTCAAAACATGACACTCATAAACATGAGAAACAACCATCATTAATTCGTAATAGGGTATTGACACCATCTTCATGAGCCCCTCGGATTCATCAATGCGAACCTACCAAACTAAATTATAAAATGTAGGATCTTGTTTGAATGATCAATGACTAATCAGTTAAAAACTACATTCATAAAATCATTGTACTTTATGTGTGTTGTCCCGATGACCTTATCAGTAATACATTAATCCCACACATGAAAGTTAATTCATCCATTTGCACGCACCTAATTCTTCCTAGAACATCTATGGCTTAATTTGAATAAATACATTACTAATTTGTTGCAACATATGACACATCTTTTAAAATTATCAAACAATTATAGACATTTGCTACGATAGATGATCAATTTGTTGCAACATATGACTTATTTGTTGGAAAAATCAAATAGATATATCCATCTGTTGCAACAGATTGTCAATATGTTGTAAATTATCAAATAGATAGAATACATTTTGCAATAGATTACCCATCTCTTAGATTTATTTTAAAGCAATTTTCTTTTCTTTCCGAAATACAATAAAAGATAAAATATTGTATTTAGATCCATTTTTTTAATTTACATATTCAAAAAGTCACTAATTTTATTTAATAAAGGGATGTAATTATACATATCTCCGCTTCCAGATATGGCTGATCTGGATTTGGACAAGGTGATTTTGTGTGACTCCTGCGTGAACTTGAAAGGCATATTCATGAACTCCGGTGGGAGTTACTCCTGCGTGAACTTGAAAGGCATATTCATGAACTCCGATGGGAGTTGGGCGACATGAGAGAAAGGCTGAGCAGGGCCCTACTGCTGTCGAATGACAATGGGCCAGTTGACAATAGTAATAATAATAGAAATAATAATAATTAGATTATGTTTTGTCTTTTAGCATATGCATTTTCTTTTATTATATTGGATTTATTCATGGGTATATTTTTTTTTATTATATATATTTGTATATAATGGATTCAAAAATCTATGTTTGATCGGCTTTGGGTTTTTAATTCTTCTTTAATATTTAATTTTCATTATGTCTATTCCTCAGTCTCAACATATCTATGGTTGGAGGTAGGAATCGAGCATTTGTGGGAATGGATGAACTATATGTTGCAACAGATGGTTAATATGTTGTGACAGATGTATCATATGTTGCAACAGACGATTATTAATAAATAAAGGGTTATTGTTATTGTTATCGAGGGTGAAAAGTCATGAATTTTTTATTATTTAATATGAAAAATAGTTCATAAACAAATAATAATAATATAAATGATAAACACAATTTATAAAGGTAACCTAAGAATTGTAATTCCACGAATTAGCCATTTCGGCTCCTTTTTAATACACCAATTCATTGTTTTTTTTCTTTTTCCCTTTGTTGGCTGCTCTTCTCACTCTCTCTCGCTATTCTTTTTAAAATTTTAAAATGTTACTTTTCTTATTTCAACAATTTAAGGAGTTTTTTTCTCAATAATTTATAGTTAGAACAGAAAAAAATCAGTACATTATATTTTTTATTCCTATTATTTATACTTTTAATATAATACAATTGTTAAAAATATATATTTATATATAATAATGATACAGTTTCTATATATATACATATTCTATATAATAACTATAATATTTTTATACACATTCTATACAATTTTTAACTACAATTATTATATAGATACATATTTTATACGACTCTATATAGTTTCTACATGCATTCTAAAATTGTATCAATCTAGTATAAGAGAGTATCAATTGAGTATATGGATACTGCAAGTGTATTAATGTGGTATAAAAGAATATAAATTGGGTATAGAGACTGCATGTACTTTCATAGAATTTCCTTTCTCCTTTTTAAAAAGCTTATCAATATAGTATAAAAGTATATCAATTTAGTATAAAAGTATATCAATTGATTATAGAGACTGCATGTGCTCAATTGAGCCAAATGACTAAAAAAGGGATTACTTTAGCCGACTGGCTACATCATGTCCACCTTTTCAATCATGGGTCATTGTGTTTTTAAAATGGTCATCCCATGTCCTTTTTCCTAACTTATATACTTAATTAGTGTTTCTTACTTTTTTTCTAGAAGATAATGTTTATGTTTTTATGAAAATTTTGTTATATGAATTTTTTTTTAAATGAAAATATGATAATTTTAAAGAAGTTAAAAAAAAGAAAAAAAATTGATGATAAAAGGTAAAATAGGAATTTTGAAAAGTCAATTAGGATAAAGGGATGAGTATGATTATTGTTGAGAGTTGATGGGGAATTTGATTTTTAATACAAAGTTGGATCAGGAATAAGATTTGCCTTTTTTTTTCCAATGTTTGGAAAAAAAAATTCTCTTCTATTTATCTCATTTCATTAGTTAATAAACACAGCTAAATCAAAGAAAATAAAAAACCTGGTTTCATCTTCATAGTTGAAATCCATCAATTTTTCTGAAAACGTTTCTTATTCATTCATCAGGGCAAGTAATTCAAATCCTTATCTCATCTCTCTTTTCCGTGGAAAATCTGATCTCTTTCTCTTTTCATTCATGTATTCTTTTTCTTATGCACAAGCAACTCCAAATCCAGCAAGGTAAGCATCCAAATTTCAACACATATGATCTGAATTGAAGTTCAGTTAGATGATATTCATTTTTTTTATTAAAAAAAAACAATATTCCAGTTGGTAACTAAAGGGAAAAAGCCATCCTAAAACTTTTTCCTCAACTCTAGAAATTCTATCAAATATGATATTTTTTTTAATGGGGAAAACGATTTTGAACTGTGTTCCCATTATATGTCGCCATTAAAATTTCAAGCTTTTGGTCATTCCTTTTTACTTTCTTGCAGATTCGATCGCAAAGTGCGGAGAATAATCTTACCCGTAACTGGAGTAAAGGATCAACCACTATTATCGGTACTTGATAATGCCTTCTTTCTCCTTTTTTCTTTCAAGTTAATTTTTTTGGGTCAACAACTAAGTACTTCTGCTAAATTATTGTGTTTACTTTTGTTTAGTAACCAATGTAGAATTAGTGTATATTATACTAATCGATTATCTTAGTTACTATCATCAGACTTTGTTATGCTTTTACATCCATTGTTTTTTTTTCTGAATTGCTTTGATTTATTTGTTCTTGAACCAAGATCTATCGAAAATAACCTCTCTACCTATGAGGTAGTGTTAAGGTCTGTGTACACTAAACCCTCCTCAAACCCCACTATATGGGACTATACTAGGTATGTTATTGTTGTGTTGTCCATTGATTTATTACTCTCAAATAGGTTTTCATATCTAACCTTTTCTGCATATATAATGATACTGAGACAAGCGGTTTGTTGTTCGTTAGTTGTATTTGTTTGTTAAACTTCTTGCTTGATTCGAGGTTTCACTTTTGACATCTGTAAGTACTTCTTTGTATCAAATAATTATATTCGAATTGATGTACTTGCAGAAAACTATCTATCAGTAATGTTTGAGGTGTACCTAGATCCCCCAACAACTGTAGGAGATTGCAATGGCGAGACTTCAATATTTTCTCTTGTTGTATTATAGATGCTTGATCCATATGCTCATATCTTTCAGCCTAACAGTGGGCAAAAACATAGAGGACATACATTTGGTAAGAAAAAAAAGGCTATAGAAGTAAGAAATAATTTAGTCAGGACACAGACAAGTACATTGTGCCTAAACAATTATAGCAAGCAGTATTATTAACATGTTTTCCTCTTCAAACTTCCAGAACATAAAACTTCATTTACAAACTGGAAAGTTCTGCTAGAAGAAACCAACCCAATTACTACATTGTATTACTTCTCCTACATATACCATCCTAGAATAAACTACTCCCTTTTATAAATTCATTCACTATACATATTTCTCTATTCAAAATCCCTTTGCTCCATTCCATGTTACAGGGGCTATCTTGTCTAGAATGGACTATTAACTTCTCTCTAATCCAGCTCCTTCGTATTCTGATTTAGTTTTTTTTTCTTTTTTGAGACAGATTTTTAGGTTTTGTTAATCTCTAAGGATTGTAGTGATAGGGATTTGGGAAACTCAAACTTTCCAATGGCCATGTAGAAATTCACAATCTTTATTATGATCATCATGACTATTAAAATCTCATGTGCAGGTGCTCATGGTGTATATAGGGTGGGAGTAACGGTTAACAATTGCTGAAAAAGATAAAAAGTATAGTCTAAAAACGCACCTGATGCTTATGACCAAAAGAAATTGAATCAGGATATCGACTTTCTTGCTCACTTGTCAGATCTCTCCCTCCATACGAGCTATGTAGTTCACCATATTGGTGTCGATCAAGGGTTGGATAATCAGTAACTCTATCAGAATATTGTTTTTTAAACGAGAAAAATGATTTTGGATTGTGTTTCCATTACATGTCACCATTAAAATTCCAAACTTGTTGTCATTTCCTTTTACTTTTTTATAGATTCGATGCTAAAGTGCGGAGAAGAATCTTACCTGCAACCGGAGTAAAAGATCAACCATTATTATTGGTACTTGCTAATGCCTTCTTTCTCCTTTTTTTCTTCTAAGTTAATTTTTTTGCGTCAACAACTAAGTACTCCTATTAAACTATTTGAATACTTTTGTTTAGTAATCATTGTAGAATTAGTTTATATTATACTGATCGATTATCTTAATTACTATTCATCAGACTTTGTTATGCTTTCACATCCATTGCTTCTTTTCCTATATTGCTTTGATTTGTTTTTTCTTGAGGCAAGGGTCTCTCAAAAACAACTTTTTTACCTTGAGGTAGTGGTAAGGTATACGTACACTAAACTCTCCTCAATTCCCACAATGTGGGACTAGACTAGGTATGTTATTGTTGTGTTGTCCATTGATTTAATTACTCTCAGATAGATTTTCATATTTAATATTTATCTAACCTTTTTTGCATATATAATGGTATTGAGGCAAGCTGTTTTTTATTCATTAGTTGTATTTGTTAGTTAAACTTCTTGCTTGATTTGAGGTCGCACTTTTGGCATCTGTAACTACTTATCTGTATCAAATAATTATATTTGAATTGATGTGCTTGCAGGGAACTATCTATCAGGAATGTTTGAGGTGTACCTTACTCAATGCTTAGTGCATCTGTACCACTATTTATAGTCATAATTTCTCCTCCATTACAACATATCATAGAGCTATGAGGTAAATACGTGAATAAACATGTTTCAACAATTTTATCCATCATCATGTGTCTTTTACAAGTAGAATCTGAGTTTTTAATGAATCGATTCTAAAAATTTATCTTAGAAAGCAACTTACAAGTCTGACAACAAGAAAATTTAAAAGACTTTACCTATTTGTAGTAGATAAATGAGGATGTTGAAGATTCATTGTATATATGGGAGTCAATAGCTATTTTTCTTCTTCTTAAAAGTTGGTTGTATCTCTTTAATTGAATTTGTCACTTCATTTTGCTTTATTTTGTTGTTTTTCATCTATTTTGACACTCACATAAGAATTATTTAGTAAGAAATATAAATGAATATACAAGAAAAATTATCAAAATTGAATCTTGATATACTTTTTCTTGAATTTGAGGACAGTAGATGGTACAAAGTGAGCCAAAATATCACTATGGGGAGACATTAACCCCCAGAAAAATCACTTGAATTTTTTTTTTTATCTATCTTGTAATGGGACACCATTTAATTTTATGGACGATGAACCAATTTAGATGTAAAACAGTAGTTACTACACATAGGTGGTTGTACGCTTATCAGAACCACATTATTGTTTTAACCATTTTTATCATGTTATTTCTTATTTCTTAAACCTCTTCTGTGAAAGTTACTAGTTGTTTCTATATCTATGAAGTTTGGGAGGGTTAGTTTTCATTTCTCTTGGTTTGACGTTATCAAATCTGATTCCTTTACAATCCAATAGAATTTGTAATACATTAACACTTCTTTAGGTATATATATATATATATATATATATATTGTTTGTCGACTTCTTTTCAAATGATTCTTGATGCGTTTTCTGTTATTTTATATTGTTGATCATCTTTAAAGCAATCAATCTGGGTTATCATATGATTTTATGTATTTAGCAGTAGCATATAAAAAGTTAAATATGTTTGAGGTAGTGTTGTATGTATCAAGAGAGGTGAAGGGGGAATGCAACATAATGGATGGTGTTCAAATTTATATTTGAATGGAATCCTATAAATGGTACTTGAAAGTAGCTATTAATAGTTACATGATTTAAAAATTTATCTTCATTTGATCATGTCTAAGATCATTTCTAAATATTCAAGTTTTTGTAGCATAAGTGCTTTTCAAGTGGATAGTGAAAGTACTTTTACAATGAAACTGTATTCTAAAAATAGTTCGGACATCATCCAACTTAGATATGAACCTCTTGTAGATATTATTGTATGTGTTACCTAAATGTTAGACTTAACTCAGCTGTAATTAATTATAAAACCTAAATGATAACAAGGCCTTTCTTTCTCATGAAGGATTAGAGATATAACTTTCATCAAAACAACAGAATATACTATTGCAGGATATCCAACTGCTTTTGTTGTTATTGTTAAAACCTTTCATTATGACACCTGAATGGTTGGGGCTTCCTAACCTTTTCCATCTATTTTTAGAAGTAGGGCTTTGATCGTGTTCTAAATATTAACTCAAATTTATTTTCTTAGTTCAATAACTACGGAATGCATATCAATTTGTGAATATTGAATTTTTACTAAGGATATGCAGGTTATGCAAGTTGAGTTTTGAGGTTTTCTTTTTTAGATTTGACTGTCATTGAATTGAAATCGGACAACCAAAATAATTAAAATGGTGAAGGAGAAGGAAATAGTGATTGATGTAAGAATTTCTTTAAGGTTTCATTAGTATAATATCTACTTTTTATAAATTTTTTTGTGAAGTTGTTATTGGAAGTGTTTTCGCTTCTTAAATAGTTGTAGTATAATATCAGTAGCACTATATTTTTCAATATGGATTTTGTATTGTGGTTATTTCAACTAGGAGTTCATCAAGATATAATAGTTCTCTCTCTGCACGCTCCCTTTCTCTTTTCCTTTAACATTCCTCTTTAAACGGTCGTGACAGACCGGCCGACGGGAATCTCCTGTATCTTGACTTGTGTGTCTGCTGTAGTATATTCGTGACTTGCACCGCTCCTTATTATTTGTTTTTCTTTCCTTGGTGCCAGGCCATTAGTGTGCTCTAATTTTCTTACTGATTAGTTTTGTCCTTACCTTGGTTTTATTTTTTCTCCCTATTTGAGTTTAGTTTTGTTTTTTGATTACGTCTTCTAATTTGTGTGAGCCTTGAATTTCCTGTTGCTGCTTTGTTACTATCATTGTTTATATTTTCTTATATTTTCTTGTAGTAGTGGCTGTGGGCGTTGGTGGTTGGATAGGGTCATGTCTGAGGGGGTTGGGGCAGGGGGTTATTGTGCGGGCGGGGGAAGAGGGAAGGGCGGGGGTGGGAGGGAGGCCAAGGTTTGGCCTAAGGGGCGGTAGAGGAAGATGTGATGATAGAGTTGGTAGGCTGAGGGTTGGGTCTTGAAATATAGGGACTCTTCAGGGTAAGTCCATAGAGCTTGTGAAGATTCTTGGTGATGTGCATGGTGGTTTTGGTTTTGGGGAAAGAAATGATGAGAGGGCTACTCTATTGGATTTTGCAAGGTCCTTTGGGCTAATCATGGTGAACTCGAGCTTCCCGAAGAAGGACGATCACCTGATCACCTTCTGAAGCGCGATATCTAAGACCCAGATTGACTTTTTATTGCTTAGAAAAGGGGATAGGGTGTTGTGTAAGGACTGTAAGGTCATCCTGAGTGAGAATCTTTCGATCCAGCATAGGCTCTTGGTTATGGATTTATCTATAAAGAAGGATAGAAAGAGAAGGGGTGAGGAGTGTAGACCTAGAATTAAGTGGGGCAGCTTGACACCAGTGAATGCGTGTGAGATAGGGGAGAAGTTGGAGGGAATAGGGGTGTAGGAGTGTAGGGAGGACGTGGATAGTATGTGGGATAGGGTGGCTAGGTGCATCAGGGAGAATGCTAGTGAGGTGTTGGGTGTTTCTAGGGGCTGGTCCGGGCATGATCGGGGGGATTAGTGGTGGAATGAAGAGGTTAAGAAGAAAGTGGAGACCAAGAAAGGGACGTGTGCTAAGTTAGTTGAGAGTAAGGACGAAGAAGAGAAGCGGGTAAACAGTAAACAGTGCAAGTTAGCTAGGAAGAAGGCTAAGTTAGCAGTTACGGCGGCTAAGACGGCAGCATTTGAGAGCTTGTATGCGGGGTTACAGGAGAAAGGAGGGGAAAAAGATTGCTTAGACTCGCTAAGGCTAGGGAGAGGAAGGGTAGAGACCTCGATCAGGTGAAGTGCATTAAGGCGGAGGACGGTACAGTGTTGGTGGAGGACGGCCACATTAAGAATATATGGCAGTTGTATTTTCATAGGCTCTCTAATGACGAATGGGATAGAGTTATTGTGTTAGGGGAGCTGAAGCACTCAGAGGAGTGTCGGGATTTTAGTTATTGTAGACGTTTTAAGGTAGAGGAGGTTAGAGACGCTGTTCACAGGATGCGAAGGGGTAGGGCGTTGAGGCCTGATGAGATACCTGTGGATTTTTGGAAGTTTTCTGGCGAGGCTTGTTTAAGGTGGTTGACTGGATTATTTAATGGAATTTCAAGACAACGAAAATGCCCGAGGCTTGGAGGTGGAGTACTATGATCCCCTATATAAGAACAAGTGTGACATTCAGAGTTGCAATAACTATAGGGGTATTAAGTTATTGAGTCACTCTATGAAGATTTGAGAGAGAGTGGTCGAGGTGAGGCTGAGACGGATAGTGTCTATTTCGGAGAACCAGTTTGGATTTATGCCTGACCGCTCGACAACGGAGGCAATTCACCTAGTGCGGAGGATGGTGGAACAGTATAGGGAAAGGAAGAAGGACCTGCACATGGTGTTTATCGACTTGGAGAAGACATACGACAAAGTCCCCAGGGAGGTGCTTTGGAGATGCTTGGAGGTGAGTGGAGTCCCGGTGGTATATATCAGAGTCATTAAGGACATGTATGATGGAGCTAAAATCCAGGTGAGGACGGCGGGAGGAGACTCTGAGCATTTCACTGTCTTGACAGGATTGCATCAGGGATCTACTCTTAGTCCCTTTTTGTTTGCTTTGGTGATGGATGTGTTGATGCGGCATATTCAAGGAGAGGTGCCTTGGTGTATACTTGTTGCAGATGATGTAGTTTTGATTGATGAGACGCGGGGAGGGAGGGGGTGAATGATAAATTAGAGGTGTGGAGACAAACTCTTGAGTCTAAAGGGTTCAGATTGAGTAGGAGCAAGACAGAATATTTGGAATTCAAGTTTAATGACGTGAGGCTGGAGAATGAGGTGGTAGTGAACTTGGAATCATAGGTGGTATGTAAGAGGGATAGTTTCAAGTATCTCGGGTCCGTGATTCAGCATAACGGTGAGATTGACGAGGATGTCTTGCACCGTATTGGGGCGGGATGGATGAAGTAAAATCTCACTTCGGGGGTGTTGTGTGATAAGAAGGTTCCGCCCAAGCTTAAAGGCAAATTCTACAGGGTGGCAGTCCGTCCGGCTATGTTGTATAGAGCGGAGTGTTGGCCAGTTAAGAACTCCCACATTCAAAAAATGAAGGTGGCGGAAATACAAATGTTGCGTTGGATGTGTGGGCTGACTAGGGGGGATAGAGTTCACAATGAGACTATCAGGGAGAAGGTTGATATGACTCCAGTGGAGAATAAGATGCGGGAATTCCGATTGAGATGGTTCGGACACGTGATGAGGAGGGGCATGGATGCCTTTGTTCGTAGGTGTGAGAGACTAGCTTTGGATTGTTTTATATGGGGTAGGGGTAGGCCGAAAAAGTACTGGGGTGAGGTGATTAGGCGGGACATGGAGCAGTTACAGCTCACTGAGGACATGACCCTAGATAGGAAGATCTGGAGGACGCGAATTAGGGCAGAAGGCTAGGGTCAGTTTGGGTCGCTAGTGTAGGGCATTACTTGGTGGGGGTATTATTCTTGTTATGATACCTTGTTTCATGATTTATTACGAATCTGTTTACTTTTCTCTATTTACTATTACTTGTGGGTGTCGTATTTATGTTATGTCATCTTGTTCCATGCTTTACTATGAACTTGTTTATTATTCTGTGTCTCGAGCTGGGGGTATATCAGAAACAACCTTTCTAGTTCTTTAGAGGTAGAGATATGGACTGCGTACATCTTACCCTCCCCAGACCTCACTATGTGGGAATACACTGAGTTTGTTGTTGTTGTTATTTATTTTCAATATGTTTTCTCTTTAGTATAAAGTGTATAATAATTAATAGATTTCTTAACAGTCTTAATGAGTTCAATGATGTTATTTTCTTATAGATGCTTTTATTAATTCTCTATTGTTAAAGTGAGTGTCCAGTATGACCTTCTTTTCTGTAAGTAAGATGGTATAAACATTTCATCTAGATAAAGCTGTCACGACCCAAATCGAGGCCCTGGCCGTGACGAGCATCCCGAACCATGAAGGCCCGGACACCCTTCTATCTTGAAATCATATACACCATTCATACGTGAATAAGGAAATATAGAAATTATAGCAAGACGGAAACATAGTCATAAATCTGATATGAATTTAGCATTGGAGAACGAAATCCAAAACTAACTAGATACATCTGCAAACCGTCTGCGAAATATCTACTACATACTCTCTAACACAATATGAAAGCTGGGACAAGGCCCCCAGTAAACCAAAACCATATCTAATAATAGTTGTCTGAAAGTAAACAGGCCTTCTGGAATAAAGAAGGCTCACCAATTGGACACTACAACTCTGTCTGATAAAATCTATTGCTTTTCTGGACCCCTAGACTGAACCTCAGAACATGGAGGGAGGAGGGGAGGGGGTCAATACAGATGTACTGGTATGCAAAGTAAACCAAAATAAAACTTTCATATAAGTAAAATAGTGGAGAGCAATTTGTTAAAACATCATGCATAAATAGTTCTCAAAACACATGGACATTTTTCTGAAAATCATAAATCATTCTGTCAATGCACTGTCTGTTCTTTGTATTACTTCTGAGTTAGGTGGAACTCCCCTACAAGTCTGATATTCCACGAGCAATATGGAATCCGCCATTGACTCGGCGGGGAAGACCCTAACCCAAGTGTGCCGCAAGGGTTGGAGTGTTTGATTCTGATACGCCACAGGGCACTAGGCCAGCGTATACTAATATACCCGGATCAGAAAATCACGGTTTTGGATAATAAGTTGTCTGAACTCATGTCTTTTTCAGGTAACCACCTAAGATCTCTTTATGCCCAATTTTATGATGTTCTGAATCAGGCATTATTCTAGTTTCAACATCTGAAAAATCTGACTTCAAACATGCATTCTATTCTGTTCTGAATTACCATGACATTATCTAGATTGGTGTCATCACACCAAGACTTGCAAGTCCTATTTATAATACATTATTCATCGTGCATCATTCTTTCATTAAAACATAGTTCAGACCACCCAAACATTCAATTTAACAAAGGAAATTCATATTCCGAAAACATAAGTCAAAACTATGCAAAATTCCCATCCTTTCAATAAACAAGTGGTGGTCATGTAATCTTTAACAAACCATGCAACCCTTATCATTATATAATTATGTTCAACATTCATCAACATAAACAACCCTCTCTCTTTTGAAATCAAAATCATAATCCAAATATAACATTATTCAAGACATTTCTTAACATGTTTGTCAAGATGCATTCAAACGATTTCATAGTATATCATAAGTAAATGAATATCATCACAAGAGAGGGATTTTTCATGAATCATGCTCTCAATTTAATCCTCAACCTTAAAACACATGCTTATATATATATATACTGAGCCTCAGCACCTGGAGGGAGGGGGGGTCAATACAGATGTACTGGTACGCAAAGTAATCCAAAATAAAACTTTTATATAAGTAAAATAGTGGAGAGACATTTGTTAAAACTTCTTGAATAAATAGTTCTCAAAACTCATGGGCATTTTTCTAAAAATTATAAATCATTCTGTCAATGCACTGTCTATTCTTTGTATTACTTCTGAGTTAGGTGGCACTCCCCTACAAGTCTGATATTCCACGGGCTATATGGAATCCTCCATTGACTCAGCGGGGAAGCCCCCAACCCAAGTGTGCCGCAAGGGTTGGAGTGTCTGAGTCTTATACGCCACAGGGTACTAGGCCAGCGTATAATAATATACCCGGATCAGCAAATCCCAGTTTTGAGAAATTTGTTGTCTGAACTCATGCCTTCTTCAGGGAACCACCTAATCTCTCTTTATGCCCAATTTTATCCTGTTCTGAATCATGCATTATTCTAGTTTCAACATCTTAAAAATCTGACTTCAAACATGCATTCTATTTTGTTCTGAATTACCATGGCATTATCTGAATTGGTGTCGCCACACCAAGACTTGCAAGTCTTATTTCTGAGCCATAATGCATCATGCATCATTCTTTCATTAAAACATAGTTTAGACCACCCAAATATGCAATTTAACAAAGGGAATTCATATTCCGAAAACATAAGTCAAAACTATGCAAAATTCCCATCCTTTCAATAAACAAGTGGTGGTCATGTAATCTTTAACAAACCATGCAACCCTTCTCATTATATAATTATGTTCAACATTCATCAATATAAACAACCCTCTCTCTTTTGAAATCAAAATCATAATCCAAATATAACATTATTCAAGCTATTTCATAACATGCTTTTCAAGATGCATTCAAACGATTTCATAGTATATCATAAGTAAATGAAAATCATCACAAGAGAGGGTTTTTTCATGAATCATGCTCTCAATTGAATCATCAACCTTAAAACACATGCTTACATATATATAATTTTAAATCAATTTGGGGAAAAGCCTAAAGGCCAAAACAATATCATCAATGCCTCTAAAGCATGAATATATTCATAAATCTGAAAAACCCTTTCTTAAAATCAAGATTTTCATACCCATGAGATTTTAGAAAAATCCCAAGTACCTCTATTTAGGAAATTAAAGGATGCTTCTTGATACCCACGACTTGGGGATTCCAAATCTCCAATTTATTTCAAAAACCCACGGTTAAGTCTTGACTTATTTGGGATTCTTATTTGAAACCCTAGGGAGAGTTCTTGATGCATTTTGGTGAGAGTAGGTGAATTTTGGTGTAATAAGGATTAAATCCCATATTCAAGATGTTAAGGTCTATCGGAAACAGTCTTTCTACTTCTCTGGAGGTAGTGGTATGGACTGCGTACATCTTACTCCCCCAGACCCCACTATGTGGGAATATACTGGGTTTGTTGTTGTTGTTGTTCAAGATGTTAAGGGGTTAGAAAATACCCCAAATTCCCTTAATGAAACCGGTATTAAAATATAACTGGAAGCCCAATTTCATGGGCCACCGCGACGCACCACTATCGTGGTGGCTCACTGAAAAGTGACGAATGGGAATTTTTCCCACTCCGCGATGAGCCACCATCGCGGAGTCTCAGTGAAAATTGACCATCGTCATTTAAACCCTCTTCGCGATGCGCCAAGGACAGGAATGATGGTCTTTTACGATTAGGACTTAAATTAACCATAACTCCTTCACCGAGTGTCCGTTTTGGATGAATCTTATGTCGACGGAAAGCTTATTCGATCATCTACGTAATGAAAAGTTGAAATCTAAGGAATTACACAACTAAATAAGTATAAATCATTCTAAATGACAATGCTTGATACTTTAGGGAAAAAATTTAGCTAGGAAAAACTTCGGGGCATTACAGAAGCTACAGGTGATGGTAGAAACATTTCATCTAGATAAAGCTACAGGTGTTGTATTTAAAGTTTTTATTTCAAGTGCTTAAAGAAAGAATTGTAACATACATACTAATCATTATAAGTATAAACATCAGTGCTTTGTGGTTAATGTTATTTTACGAGTTGTTATAAGTTATTTAGCTATGATAATAGTTTATGGTAAAATCACAAAGACATTTTTTTTATTATTGATCTTTTTTTTTTGGTTTAAAGATAAACTAATATTAATTCTTTCATAGTTGTTAATGACAAAAGAAGCAATATGGCTAAATCGTCTGGCAAAAAAATTTGAAATCTTGGCCCTCAACAATTTTTTCTCAAGTTATCAAAGATTAATATTTTTTCAGGATTGTGCGAAGCGCGAACAAATTCACTAGTATATTTAGAAAAAGCAACAAAAGGAATACTAAATGGGGTTTATTTTAAATATACTTTTTGAAGTTTAAATGTACATTTGGACATTTTCAACTTTAATATGGTATTACCAAAAAACGTACTAAATCGAACTTTAATTTACAAATTACCGAATTAGCGAACCGATATTTATAAGTATGGTATGCGGTATCTACTTTCAAATACCTGAAATTTAAAAATATTGAATCTAATACCGAATGTCCACCCCTACCTTCAACCACTTTTTTTTCCCTGACCCAGGTAAGTTTTTATTGCTTTTTGTGTAAATATACCCAATTGGTATTAGACGTCATATTACATTCAGATTCTTTTATGTACTTTTGTTTTAACATTTTTTGTCCATTCATTTGTTTTTTAGATATAGTTGATCCAGTGTGGGACATTGCTATTTTATAAGACACCGTGCGGGATCATCAGACCCAGGTTCATGATCTGCAATGTGAGTTATCTACCATGAGAGCAAGGATGATTTGAGAGATCCGGTGGCTGAGGAGTGCACTGTTGCTGCCGGTTGAAGATTGGCTGACTAGCAATAATGACGATAATAATAATTAGATTATATTTTCTTTTAGCCTATGTATTTTTATTTATTTTTTTAAATAAAAAATTTATGTTTGATCGACTTTGATATTTTAATTCTTATTTAATTTTCATTCTATCTATTTCTTTTTCTCACCAAACATGTCGACGATAAAAGAATAATTTGAATCCAATAGCAATAGGAGTTGAAACTTAAAACTTGACCCAATGCATACATTAATACTCAAGTATAGCCCACTATTTGATCATATTGATTAAGAAATTAGTAAGTTATTAATGTTGATCAAATAAAAATACAAAAATAAAACTACAACATACCCAGTATAATTCCACAAGTGGGATTTGGGGAGAGTGGTGTATCCCCAGACCTTAACTCCTACCTCATGAAGGCAAATTATTTATTTTAGTCTATGTAGTTTTATTTGTTTTTGTTTAATAAAAAATTTATGTTTGATCGACTTTGACGTTTTAATTCTTATTTAATATTCATTCTGTCAATTTTTTCTTCTCAACAAACACGTCAACGATTAAGGAATAATTTGAATCCAGTAGCAATAGTAAAAGTCAAAACACATGAGTTATCTATTGGGTTAGTAGCAGGAGATGTATTGTGTTGTTCTAAATAGATTACTCATCTTTTACAATAGAATAATTATCTATTGCAACAGATAAATAGTCTGTTGTAACAAATAATTATTTTGTTGTAACCCATTATTCATCTGTTGCAACAGATGGGTAATATATCACAACATATTACTAGTTTGTTGCAATAGATAACTCCTCTGTTGTAATAGATAACTCGTCTGTTGCAACAGATTATCCATCTATTCGATTCATGTTATGGGCACTATAGGACCATAAACATGAATCCAACATATCAGTCTTTTTTTGCAATAAAATATTTATCTATTGCAACAGATTGAGTGATCTATTTAAATTGTGGGTTCTTATGTTGTAGTCATGAACGAGTTTTATCCATTGTTGAAAAAATAAAAGTAGCAGTGTACCCAGATGACAAATTCAACAAAAAGATATAATTTTACTTTCCAAAGTCACCTATGTAGTAATGTCAAAGTGGAAAGTGATGTACGAAATAAAACTTCACCCAAAAAATTGGTCAAGTAAAGTAGCAGCAGTAGAGGTAAAAACAACAATAATGGTCGACAAGAAGAAGATGAAGATGATAATGAAGTAGAAGTTGATGATAATGAAGCAGAAGATGAGATGAACAAAGCAGCAACAACAATGAACAATTAAAATCACGAAGAAATAGAAAATGACAACAGATTGGAAGAGAGAAAAACACACCTTTTTTCCTTCATTTTCCGTTATATTAACTAACATTTGGATCAAAGTGTAAATTTAAAAACATATAAGTTTTTTTAAAATTTCCCCAACTTTGTTAATCTATAAAAAAGTAATTATCACCTCCACTCAATTATTAAGACTTGAGTCACTACACCTCATTTTCAAACTCTTTTGTCACTTTTAGCTCAAAGCCCCATGTTCCAAGCCCATATTTGAGCATTCATCTACTTGTGATATATTCCAGGACTCCTTAAATATTAATTCTTCCAATATATTTTACCATATATTTTTCTTACCAAATATTTTAATACTTATTAATTAATAAAATGTTTTTTTCTTATCAAATATTTTACGACCCTTTAATTTTTAAAATATATTTTAAAAATACGTGTTTTTTTTTATTATATTCAAGATACTACTTACCCTATATTTCAGGAATCCTAATTTTAAAAAAAGTCTTACTATATTTTTTAAAGTTATAATCCCATATGTTCTGGGATTCAATATCATAAATATAAATAAATAATAATTTGATAAAAATAGTGAAAAGACGTTTCTTTTTTCTAAAGCAAAGACCTTTAATGATGGACAAAAAGTTCAAACAACATTTCTATGCCCTCTTCACACTTTTAATATATTATAGATTATAGATTATAGATATAGATTATAGATTATAGATATAGATTATAGATTATAGATATAGATTGTAGAAATACAATAGAGATAGATATAGATTAAAGATATAGATTATAGATATAATATCAATCCTCTATTTCTCACATTTGTCTCAAATATTTGATCGTCTTTTCAATCTCTTTTTACTATATATCGACTCTATTCTACTTTCTCCATTGGTGATACATTAAGTTTTAGCAATCTGACTTTCTCTATTCTACTCTTGTTGAGAGATATGAAGATTTTAGGAGTTTAATCCAATCCTAAATATTAATTACTAAAATTTTACTGTTTTGAGAATTTGAAAAACCAAATTTAAATTTTGAAAAGAAAATTTACTACATTACCACATCACTACAATAAACATAAATATAATATTGTACATTTTTATCATCTATACTCCCTCTAATTATTACAAAAACAAAGACTGAAAATAGTAAAATGATCTTTGTGTAATAAACTTTAAAATTGAATGCTTTTTATGTATCAAAATAAAAAGATAATTTCTATGTGATAAATTTAAAGTTGGATAATCACTAGTGAAATTTGCCATGGAATCCTACGTACGTAAATACACAAATATGATAGGGGGAATTTCTCCTTTTAATAAGCCATATAGCACGCGAATTCAAATTGATCGAGAGTCCTAAAGTGTGAATATCGAATATCAGAACGTAAAAAAATTGAAGTCTGGAAATCTTTTTTTCGTTATGATTTTTTTCATGGTCTCCCATTATCTCAAGATGTAAGTGGAACCAACAACGTAAACCCAAAATGGGAAATTTCACTAAATTATTTGAAGTACCAAATCGTCAAGGTCACTTACTTCTTAATTAGGCTATATAAACTCCTAGTTAATACACACAAAAAACATCTAAATTTAGAACCCAAATTTCTCAAATGGGGAGTCAAATGAAGAATCGATTGCTTCAATTTGTTTGTCCTTTGGCATTTTTCTTGATTGCCACTTGCAGTAGAGCATATTCACCTATTTCAACATACATACAATAACCATGTGCCACAAGTGTCAAAAGACAATTACAAAGTTTCAGATGTGCCCCAAAATCATTACACTAATGTACCACACGTAGCCAAACCTAGCTATGACAAGGTGCCAAAGGTACTTAAAAGACCAATAAAATTATTTACCATCAACTCCAAATTTAGAAATTTACGAGGTGCATGTACAAGGTGTCATCCAAAAAACAATTTGTGCCTAACAACAACAAGGCACCCTATAAGGTGTCCTATTTTCCAAAGAATGGCTATTGTAAGAAACCATCAGTTTCTGATACCTACAAGGTCCCATCTTTTACAAAAGGTAACTACTATAAGCTACCTTCTATAATACAAGCCAAATTGCTTCCGGACCTTTGCATGAGATACGTATGATGCTCGAGGTGCTTGATGACTACTTAGTGCTTTTAAAAGATGCCACATGGAGGAAGAATTCCCTTAAGGAGGGTCAAAGGAATTTCACAAGGTTGAAGGAGTGCAAAATGTTGCTCGAAAGTCCCTCAGAAGGGTCATGCACCCAAGGCACTTTAATTTTACTTTTGATCCGCTCTAGCCTTTCACGAACGAGTTAAAATAGCCCCTAGTGAGTCTTTTCATACATTTGGGTTACTTTTGGGCCCTAATTATGTAATATTTAGCCAAACTATAACTGTTTGTTAGCTAGGCTTATTTCCTTAGTTTTTGTTGATTAGTTTTTAGGTTGTGGAGATTGATTAACATGTGACATACTGTTATATATTAATGTTCACATGGTTCAACCTTTTATTCTCATTTCTCTGTGTAACTGTACATACTCTGAGTCATTAATATAAATAGCCCATCCGCTGTGGAGTTTACTCACAGGTGTTACCACGTAATTTATTCTCACTTATCTCTCTCTCTTCTCAAGAACTTTCTCTCCGCTCCATAGATCTAGTATGTGTGCACGCAAATCGATCCTAACAACAGGTATCAGAGCTTGGAAGATTCATCACGATCACTTAAGATGGAAGGATCGAATCTTGGAATCGAGAAGTTTGATGGATCCAATTTTGGTTTCTAGAAGATACAGATCGAAGACTATCTGTACCATAAAGATCATCACGAACCCTTCACCGAGGTGAAATCGGATTCCATGACGGAGGAGAAGTGGAAGCTCAAGGATCGACAGGCTCTAGGGATGATCCGGTTGACTTTATTGAGAAACATGGTGTTAAACATCGTTAAGGAGAAGAACACGTCCGATATGTTGAAGGAGCTATCAAATATGTATGAAAAACCATCTATGATGAATAAAGTATATTTGATGTATAGAATGTTCAATTTATAGATGTCTGAGAATGGATCTGTCGCTGATCATTTAAATGAGTTCAATATGATTGTTAGTCAACTGTATTCTGTGGACATTAATTTCAAAGATAAAATCAAAGCATTGATGTTGATGTCATCTCTGCCCGAGTCTTTGATACTGTTGTTGCTGCGATTAGCAGTTCCCATGGAAATGAGAAACTGAAGTCTGATGACATCCGAGATGTTGTTCTTAGCGAAAGCATTCATAAACAAGAAATTAGAGAGTCATCTGGTAGTGCTCTCAGTGTTGACCGAAGGAGGAGAGAATATCAAAGGGTCAGAATACACATGGCAGATCAAAATTGAAGAATCATAGAAAATCTCCATAAAAGTCTAACGTGACATGTTGGAATTGTGGAGAGAAAGGATACTTTCAGACAGAATGCATGAAACCCAAGAAGAAGAAGAATCATAAATCTGGAGATGATAATGATTCTGTTAATTCAGCAGAAGACATTAGGGATGCTCTAATCCTTAGTGTGGAAAACCCGGTTGAATCCTGGATATTGGATTTTGGTGCATCTTTTCATTCATATCCAAGCAAGGAATTGTTCCAAAATTTCAAGTCTGGAAATTTCGGAAAGGTGTATCTTGTTGATAACAAGTTGTTGGCGATTGAAGGAAAGAGGGATATCTGTATAAAAACTCCAGTATGAAATTAGTGGACATTGGAGGATGTCAGATATATTCCTGGTCTGAAGAAGAATTTGATCTCTGTTGGTCAGTTGGATAACACAGGCTACTCAACAGAGTTTGGGAAAAGTTCGTGGAAGATTGTGAAGGGTGCTATGGTTGTAGCACGTGGCACAAAATTTGGAACTTTGTACACCACTGCAGGGTGTATAAACATGGTTGTTGTTACTGAGGTTATTTTCAGCTCATGTCTGTGGCACAACAGACTTGGACACATGAGTGCCAAAGGAATGAAGATTCTGGCAAAAGGAGCTTTAGAGGGGCTGAAATTTGTTGATATGGGTCTTTGTGTGAGTTGTGTTATGGGTAAATAGAAATGAGTAAACTTCACGAAGACCGTGAGAGAGCCAAAGAAAGTATGGCTGGAAATGGTCCATACAAATGTTTGGGGACTATCTCTTATTTCATTACTTGGTGGATCCAGATTCTATGTCACCTTCATTGATGATTTCAGCAGGAAGGTATGGGTTTACTTCTTGAAACATAAGTTAGATATGTTTGCTACTTTTAAGAGGTGGAAAGATGAAGTTGAAAATCAGACTGGCTTGAAAATCAAATGCCTGAGTTCTGATAATAAAGGAGAATATGACAAGTTAGAATTCAAACAATTCTGTGCAGCTGAGGGAATTAGATTGATGAGGACAGTTCCCGGGAGGGCAAGGCAGAATAGAGTCTCTTAAAGGATGAATAGAACATTGAATGAGCATGCAAGGATCATGAAGATACAATGTGGGCTGCCTAAGACATTTTGGGCAGATGCTGTGAGCACAGTTGCATACTTGATCAATAGGGGACTATCAGTTCCTCTGGGGTTCAAGATTCTGGAAGAAGTATGGACAGGAAAAGAAATCAAGTATTCTTAATTAAGAACTTTTGGTTTCACTACTTATGTTCATTCTGATCCAGAGAAAAGACATAATCTTGATGCTAAAGCTATAAAGTTCTACTTTATAAGTTATGGTTCCGACATATTTGGGTACAGGTTTTGGGATGACAGGAACAAGAATATCCTAATACATTGTGATGTGACATTTGATGAAAATGTCTTATACAAGGACAGAGAGCAAAAGGTTTAAGAGACTACTAAGCAAGTGGAAGTTGAGCTTAAGTTGCCGAAGAGTACACCCAAAGATGTTACAGCAGAAACTCAACAAACTCTAGAGAATGTCGTTGAGGAACAAGAGGTGGAATAAGTGACACCTAAGAAGTTTGAGAAGAGATCATCCAGGACCATTAGAGCATTAGATAGATATTCACCATCATTACATTATCTATTGTTGACTGATGAAGTGGAACCAGAGTCTGTTGCTGAGCCCCTACAGGTAGGGGATTCACTCAAGTGAGAGAAAGCCATGGATGATGAGATGATATCACTTGAGAAGAATAACATGTGGATGTTTACTGAGTTACCTACAGCGAAGAGAGCCTTGATGATCAAGTGGGTGTTCAGAATCTAGGCAGAACCAGATAGTAAAAGAAAGTTCAAGGCTCCGTTAGTAGTTAAAGGATATTCACTAAGGAAAGATATTGATTATGCTGAAATATTTTCTCCTTTTATGAAATTAACTACTATCCAAATTTGATTGAGTATTGCTGCATCAGAGAATTTGCATCTTGAGCAAATGGATGTAGAAACTGCATTTTTACATGGAGATTTGGATAAGGAAATCTATATGCAGTAACCAGAGGGGTTTGTAATTCCCGGCAAGGAACACATGGTGTGCAAGCTCAATAGGTGATTGTATTGGCTTAAGCAAGAACCTAGACGGTGGTATAAGAAGTTTGACTCTTTTATGAGCAAAAATGGCTTCCACAGGAGTGAAATAAATTAGTGTTGCTATTTCAAGAAATACACTGATTCTTATGTATTTTTACTCTTCTATGTGGATGATATGTTGATTCCAGGATCCAGTATGAAGGAGATAAACTCTCTAAAGGCAAGTCTGTCTTCTGAGTTTGAGATGAAAGATTTAGGTGTAGCAAAGTAGATTCTTGGGATGAGGATTTCTTGGGATATATCTGCTGGCACTTTGAATCCATCCCAAGAGTAGTACGTTGAGAAGATGTTGGTCAGATTCAGAGTTAATAAAGCTAAACTCAGGACAACTCCATTGGAAAATCACATAAAATTGTCAAAGGACCAGTCACCGAAGATAGCTCAGGAGCGGGAGCACATGGCACTTGTTCCATATGCTTCTGCAGTTGGGAGTCTGATGTATGCTATGGTCTGCACTAGACCTGAGATATCACATACAGTGGGAGTTGTTAGAAGGTACATAGTAAACCTCGCGAAAGAGCATTGGGAAGCTGTGAAGTGGCTTCTAAGATATCTGAGAGGTACATCCAGTACTTCACTTTGTTTTGGCAATGGCAAACTAATTTTGTAAGGTTTTGTTGATGTTGATCTTGGTGGGTATGTGGAATCGAGAAAGAGCACTTCCAAATATATTTACACCATAGGTGGTACAGTAGTAAGTTGGATGTCCAGGCTTCAGAAGTGCATTGCTCTTTCATATATTGAGGCTGAGTATGTGGAAATAGCTGAAGCTAGAAAGGAGATGATATAGCTTGTAGATTATCTGGAAGAACTGGGCAAGAAGCAGTATGAGAAGATTTTTTACACTGATAGAGTTCTATACAGTTGGTGAAGAACCCAGTCTATCATTCGAATATGAAGCACATTAGAAGATGGTACCATTTTACTTACAGGGTAGTGGAAGAAGGTGATATATGTTTGGAAAAGATAGAGGGAGAAAATAATCCAGCAGACATGTTGACAAAATGTTTTGATGTTGGTAAACTAAGGTTGTACAAAACCTTAGTTGTTCTTCTGTAGTTGTGTCTACAGATGTTGCGATGTGGCAAACATATTGATGATGGAGGAATATTTTATTTTAGAATGTAATTCTTGGATGATAGAATCAGTCTCCAAGTGGGAGAATTGTTAGGTTGTGGAGCCTGATTAATATGTGACATACTGTTATATATTAATGTTCACGCGGTTCAACCTTTTATTCTCATTTCTTTGTGTAGCTGTACATACTCTGAGTCATTAATATAAATAGCCCATCTGTCGTGGATTTTACTCATAGGTGTTACCACGTAATTCATTCTCATTTATCTCTTTCTCTCCTCAAGAACTTTCTCTCAAGTTTTCTTCATCCTCTACATAAATCTAGTGTGTGTGCACGGAAATAGATCCTAACATAGTTTACGTGATTTATTCATGAGACTCCATGAGAGTATTCGAGTGCTTGAAAAGGCATATGTTGAACCTTGTTTAGAAATATTGGTTGTAAGGAGGATTTAATCCCCTTTGTGGTAACGTAAGAGCTAGGTTCTTATTTATAGTCATTAAGGGAGGTTTTAGGGTTTGAAACACCCTTTGATTTCCCTTTTGTTATCAATTTTGTTTCTATCTTTCTATCATCGTTATCCTGTCGTTCTATCTTTACTTTTTTGTGTCTTCAATTTGAGTCCTCTTCACTTGTATCGTATCATTTGGTATCAAATCCGAGCTTGATTTCATTCCTACGAAGTCAATCTTGGGTTTGTTAACTTGAAAATCAATAAAAAAGAGGTGTCAAAATTGAAAATCCCAATAAAAGTCACTATTCACGTTTTTGCTCTTAAGTCAACTTTCAATTCTTTGATTTTTTGTGTTTTGTTATGTTTATAGTGTTAGAATTGTGTTATCTAACACTATACGAGTCTATAAACCAAATTTAAGTCAAATCGAAACTTATTTGAGTGTTCTATCCTTATTGAAAGCTTGGGTTAAAGATTTTGAAGTTGGTTGAAAGAGCTGAATTTTTTGGTGAAGAATTTGAGTAAAATAATATTTGGAATGAGTTTATAATGTTGAAAAGTACTTAGGTTCAAAATTTCTTCTCTTTCCGAGCTAAGGAAAAAAATTTGGAAAAATTCGTGTTCTTGGCGTTCTTGAAGAAATTGTTATCTTCAAGAAGACTTTTCAGCTAATATTGGTTGTTTGATCCATCAAGAAGAAATAAAAGGTGTGTAAAATTGTTTGTAATAAATCATTTCCAAAGTATTCCAAGTATATTTCAAAAGAAAGTACAAAGGGGGACAAAAAGAGGGGCAAAAACGCCATTCCAAGAGAGCTTGGGGCTGATCTGCGGCCCATCTACCCTTGACCTACGTTGGAACTGCTGCAGCAGCCCAAACTCCTGTAATACCAGTATGGGGACATCCAGCTACGTCCAAGGTGCATTGGGGATGCCCCCAACCTACTAGAGCAGGTCCCATACGCAGATTAACCCATTCCAACGCAAATCAAGTCTCCAAACACATCTCAAGTTTTTCGATTCCATTTTGCTCAAGGTTTGATTCCTAAGTTTCAAATTTTTTATTCCTAAAATCTTCTTTTGATTCATAAACTACTCATCAACTACTAAGTTGATTGATTAGTTCTTGAGTCCTATTTGTTTCATCGTCCATTTTCTTTCAAGCTTTTATCTTTTTCAATTCTTTGTGATTTCTTGATTCAAGTCCTTAAGTAGTTTTATTTCTTTGAGTCGTTCAAATAAGAATCCACTCCGTCCGCAAAGTAGATATTGACACCGTATCGACCACCGGAGTATAAGCAAATTTCAACATTCGTCGCTCCAATTTTGAGGATCACAAAGGTGAGATCATTACAAGCGTTGGTGAGGAGATTTACTACTAATATTGTTTGTTCATTTTGTAGGTACAAGGTGATATAAGGGGAACGTGTATTTGATAGCCTCAGATAATTGTGACCACTACATACGAGACTATGATTGTGGTGAAGATTGTTATGGCTACGAAGAAGATGGAGATTATGGGGGCTTTGAATATAGCCATGATCAAGAGTTGAATGAAAATGAGGGATATTATTCTGAAGAAGAATGTGAGATGATTGATGACCCTAGTATGTATAGTGAATATGGAGATGATGAAGAGCCTTGTGATAGTTCTTATGAGAAAAATAGGGCATGTGAGGAGTATTACACTTCCCACTCCGAGCCTAGAGGTGATGATGTAAGGTATAACTCATTCATTTACAAATCTAATGAGGATCATTCTGAGAATTTACATGTAGATTATTAAGATTCTAATTCCTCACCTTGTAGTGATTCTTATCAAAGTTAAAGTGGTGCGAATGGTTATATTAACTTTAGTGGAGGTTTTTCCATAAGTATAAAAGAGTATGCATCTCCGAGGTCTAAAGGTGTTACATCTCAAGTTTCTTGTTCTAGTGTCCAAACTATGGAAGCGGGAACCAAGGTCTATATAGAGGGAATAGTAGGAGTCAATATCTTCCTACTCTTTCCATCTTTAAAGGAGAATATGATCCCGAAGTTTACCGTGATTGGGAATAGCCATTTGAAAGAGTCTTCGAGGATTATGCTATGAGCGAAGGCAAACAAGATACATATGAAATTAAGTACATTCAAGGTCCGACCTTAGAATGGTGTAAGCTTGCAAGGAATCCTACTCCAACTTGGAGTACCTTGAAAGTGTTTTAAAGGCCAATCTATGTGCCGAAGGGTTAGATGAAGCTTTATAATTGTGATCCAAGAAGACAACCTTGTTCAAGATGGGTAGAGATTCATGGAGTTCCGAAATGTGTTCTTATACTTTTTGATTTATTTCACTCAAACTACATAACTTATCTTATGGTTAATTAACTAGGGATACCTCGAGTGTCTAAGAGTTTACCATACTTTTTGGAAGGCTATAGAGTCTTAGAGAGCATGAAGGTTTCCTTCACCCGAGATGGGTACTATGAGGAGGCGTGGTGTGACATATTCTTATTAGATTGTGGACACATATATTTAGGTACCGATTGGTTTGCGCAACACAAGATTCCAAATATGAAAAATTTGCCTAAGTTTGCAAAGGACCAATGGGGAAATCATCTCTTTCCACCTACCCTTCCCAAATCTCTAGGAAAGATGACCACTTACTCCAAGCCGAATGAAAATGAGAGACAAGAGATTGAGAGAAGAAAAGGAGTGCAAGGTGGCAACCTAAGAGAGAAAAAAGTAGAGGTAGTGAAGAGTGAATTGAGGGATTGTCACCAAACTGAGCTAACATTGTTTGTCCTTCTTTTAATAAGGACATTTGTGTAGGTACCAACATGTAAAGCGGAGGAGAAAAAGTGATTAAAAAGAAGATTCCCTTTGAAGATTTCATGATGGTAATCTTAGATGATTCCAAAGCTTGTGGAGGACCTTCACACCAAGGTAAATAAGAAGATGCTCAAGAACTTTAAGGTAACATAGCTAACTCTTCAACTTTTGTGCATGTGAATGATGATTGTATGGCTAATATCCTATTGAGTATGAGTAACAGCTTGCCTACATATGAGTATACTAATTCTTTACCTCTTGATGATGATGTACATATTATGAGTGTGGATACACTAGTTGATCCTATTAATGACCGAATTGATTCTTTTTGTAAGATAAATTTGTTTCCATCTAGTATTGAAGCCATTGTCTTGGATGATAGTACATAATCTTGTGGAAATTATGTTGACCAACTTATGTGTGAAACTAGTTCATCACTTGAGGATGTGTGTAATGTGATTAGATAACATCAAGTGAGTGATGAAATTGAGAATTTTGGTCAAGAAAATAGGTGTGACCCTTTGAGCTTGTATTTTAGTGAATATCCTAATGCTTTCTTGTCTCATAGGGATGATCATGTTCTTGAATCATCTTCGATATTTGATAATGGTGTTTTGGAGAATGGACTTGTATCTTATGCATCCTGTTGATGTATAGATCCTTCTCTCTTTAAGAACAATATCTTGTTTGAAGATGATGAGATAACTCCTAGTGAATTACCTAATGGTGTGAATAGGATTGTTGATATAGCTCATCTTGAGGGATATATTCCATATGACAACCCACTATGGTATGACAACATTCCTCCTAAAGATAAAAATCTCTTCTTGGAAGATTAGTGTACTCTTAAGGGTAAGGTATGTGAAGTCTTGGAAAGGAATAATCAATTGGGTGATGATAACTTCGATTTGCTTGAATATTTAAGAAACCCAGTAAGTGTTTGTTCCATAGAAAATGATTGTGGAGCTTATCCTTTATATGACACCCTACCCTTGTTTGATACTTATAAGGATGAATTGCTTACTTCTTATGAAGTCCTGAGTAATAATCCCTTTGATATTGGTGGTGGTATATGTCTACTTGAGGATTCCTCCATTGAAAGAGAAAGTATCAATTGTTTGGAAATTGCTTCCTCTTCTACTTTGTGTGACCTTATTTTTTAGAATACTCATCTAATAGTAAGTGCGTGCATGAGTTCTGATAACACCCAAATTACAGCTCTCGTTAGAAAGTGTAAGTGGTCACTGTCAAATATAGAACCCAACTGGTTTGGGTGTCGAATCCCACAGGGAATACTTGGTCACTAAGTGTTGCAATTGTTAGTAGACTGTTGGTTAAAAAATTCACAGAAAAGGGGGGTTTTGATTTAGGCGTGAATTAATAATATCAAAGTAATGAATGAATGATTTGTTTAGTAAAGGTTAATCACAGAGAATAATAAGTTAGGGTTATGTCCACCTTGTAGTTTCTACTTCTCTATTAACTATGAGTACCACGGAATTTAGACATGCATGCACTTATAGAGAATCGTATTCTAATTCTAAATCCAAGTGTTTCCCAACCATCAAGGATTTATTTCACTTTAGCTCTCCCGAGCCTAAAGTGTATAACAAATGGTACAAATTCTCCAAGAAGTTAATCCGGTTAAGGCATTAACGTGTAAATAGAGGTTGGAAGCCCTATTTCCTTGTCACACTCTCTTTTCCAAACATGCAAATTTTCTCCCGAACAAGTTAATGTTATAATGGCATATTCTCTATGTTTTCAACCATGAGAATTTAATTAAAACGAAGAGAGTAATGATATAAGTAGCATACACATCAAGAATTCACAAACTCATAGCAACAAATAGTATCTTACAAGGTTTCCATAACCCTAACAGAGAAGTTTAGCTACTCATGAGTACAACTGAAATCAAAGAAGACATCATCATCATACCAAAGTTAGAATAATCTCACGATGGGGATGAGTTTGGCGTCAAACAAGAGGTTGACGTTTTTCTTCCCTTTAGCCGTTCGTGTAGCCTTGGCGTTTTTCTCTGTCTTAAACTTACAGAATTTGTAAACTGAATAATGACTAATGATCGAATAATAATAATCGAATGAATGCTGAAAAATTCAGCAAATAAGGTTTTTATAACATCCTTGTCCTACTAAGTTACTACTGCATCCCTAAGTATTTATAAATACTGATTTTGCCCGGGACAAGTTCTCCATGCATCACATTCAGTCCACAAGCTTCCAAATGCTGCCTTCCCTCTTATGTGGAGTTTCCCTTTGCTGCCCAAAAGTCCACAAAGTGCTGAAATCTTCATCATTAATACCTGAAAAACATGCTAATCACATAGGTTAGCTCACTTAAAGGAAAATGGACTAAAAGTGCAGGAATTATATATTTTATCCTCCAAACTGAGCTAAAATATGGGTAAATTATGGTTCTTAGGGGTATAAATACGCCCAACATCACCACCCCACACTTAAAGCTTTGTTTGTCCTCGAACAAAATATTACGTCCATGCAAACACCTAACTAGAATTTCACAATAGCAACACAAAATGTTCAACAAGACATGCACGACAATTATTAACAGAGAGTAGGTTTCTTGATCACTACTAGAAACAATTCAACCTCCAACATAGACTCGTGAGGATGGTTAATTCGTATCCACAAGTTAAGCGACAAAGAATCATATAACACTACCCAAAAATCATCACCCATGTGTGTCTCACACAAGATATTACCCATGATCACTCACAGTTTTGCAATTTTTGAAACATGGGTATAAGACTCTCCTTGCTCTCACTTCTCACAAAGAATTCTTATGTTGCAACTGATGACCATAGGCTTTCCCTTAGTGTAATGCTCTACTAATATCGGAATGCTAAGCTTAGGATCAAATAGGCCTTTACAGGTTGTAATGTAGGCTAAGGGACAGGTAGGACTATTTTGGCCAGAAATAGTGACTATGTTCCCTAAGTGCTTTAATACACTACGTTATGTCATTAACACTCTCTTTTAAACAACCCCTCTACTTTTCTTTCATCTACCACCCCTTTTCACCTATTTTGTTATTCAATTATAAACACAACTATCTTTTTATTTTTCTATTTCTTTTTTTTTTCTCTTTTTTTTTTTTATAAAACACCTCTATGATAGTCACTCTTTTTCACAACAATTTCAAGTACCAATACACTCTGAGGCATCACTCTCACCCAATTTCCTCTTATTTTGTCACATGACTCTACAATTTAAAGCTCTTAGGAATTTGGATCAAATTATGGTCTTGAAAAAAAAATGGATTAGGCTACATATGAGGCTGTCAAAGAAAATAGCTAAAGGCTCAAAGGGGGTTAACTAGGATAATGTACAAAGGTAGGTAAAAAGAAGGTAAACAATTATAGGCTGCAAAAGAAATGCCTAAATCATCTCCTAAACTCACACTCTTTATTTCGCTTTACACACACACCAGGCAAGTTCTAGCATCAGTCACAACATAGAATATACTATAACCTCACACACACAAGGCACATGGTCAACTTTATTGGGAGCAGTATAGACTCTTGACCCAACAGATGAATGAATTAAACCACACAATTATCACACAGTGAGTCACACTTAGAGCCTAAATGTCTCAATAGTAATGAATTAGCACAAACTCTTGTTATAATACCATGCCGTCTATCAGAACAATTTCATGCAAAATATAAAAAAAATATTTGAAAATTTAACTAACTAATTACGACTAATTTAATTAGCAAAAACAAGAATAAATGTAGGCAAATAAGTACCATACATCATACAAATACCAACACTCCACACTTAGACTGGACACACTGCCCTCAGTGGAAAATAAATAAGGAGAACCTGATTAGTCGGACTCTTCCTCTATGTCTGGGGTCATACCCCGTGCGTCGGAATCATCATCAGAGTCGTCGTCATCAGAGTTGTCCTCCACGTCCGAGTCTGGCATTCCACGATTATCGTCAGTCGGCACGTCATCATCGAGAGGTTCCTCAAAATGTACCCCTACTCCACACATAGCCTGCGCATGATCATTCATCGGGTAGTCATAATCCAACTGCTGAAGCTCTGCATCAGTCAGAACCCGACCCCCACTCATCATGGTAAACCGAGTCATGCCATATAGATGGCGAAAGAAAATTTCATCCCGAGCATATCTTTCTGCAGTGGTAAGGTTGATGCCATGACCAGTTTCAGGCTCTTTAACTTTCGTAAGATCAACCTTCTTCGGGTTGTGTGGAAGCTTATGATCTGCAGGTTCCTCTTCAATGTGCTCCTTCCTTAAGATCGCCGTCAAAAAATTGCCAAAGTGATAACGCTCAATCTACAGCTCTCGTTTGAGTGTAAAGCGGTCGTTAGCAAATATAGAACCCAACCTGGGTTGGGTGTCGATCCCACAGGGAATATCTTGGCCAACAAGTAAGTAAAATTACTAAACTTTTGGTGCAAGTCTCGTAAGAAGGGGGGATTCTTGTCTTGCAAGTAATGTAAACAAAAGCTAAAAATAATAAAGTAAAAAGAGAGAGATTGTAACGTTGGTTGTAAACAATGAGAATTGAAGCGTTGGGGTTATGTCCACCTTCTGAGGTATACGTCTCTATTGGCTATGAGTGTGTAGAATTCGGACATGCAATTGCTTATAGAGTATTGTAGTCGATGGTACATCCAAGCGTCTCTCGACCTAAACAAGGACTATTTCACTTTAGCTCTCTCGAGCTTAAAGCGTATCTAACGGTACGAATTCTCCAAGAGGTTAGTCCAGTTACGGCACTAGCTTTTTAATAGGAAAGGGTGTCCTACTACCTTGACATTATCTCTTTTCCAGACAAATAACTTTTCTCTCGAACAAGTTAAATGTTATACTGGCGTATTCTTGCATTTGCAACCGCAAAGAATGTAGATTAAGATGAAGAGAATAATGATATAAGCAATATACGTGCCTCGAACTCACAAACTCACAGCAATAGATAGTATCTCATACGGCTTCCATAACCCCAACAGAGAAGTTTAGTTACCCATGAATGCGAAGGAGATCACAATTGACATTGTTGTTATACCACAAGATTGAGTAATTTCGTGTAGCTTAGGTGATAGGCGTGAGGCGTGAATTCCTAGGCAAAGTAACGATTCTCTTATTGTGGAATTTAAGAATGGAAGAGTAGAAGAAGAAAAATAGAATTGATGGAAAGATTAGAAGAGTTGTAGAGTAATAGAATTGAATTGTAAGATGAGAAGTTAAGAAGATGTTAGAAGATGTGAGGGATGGAAGGAAGTATTGTGTTCTCCCTCCTTCCTCCCTCCTTCTTCTATAAAATCTCTAGCATGATAGGGTATTTATAATACCCATATCCTAATCCTACTAAGCTAATGAAATAAATAACCAAATCCTATTAGACTAATGAAATCCTTAACCCAAATGTACTAGGTTAAGGTAACATTATCATAATCCACATAAAATAATGAAATACATAACCTAATTGTACTAGGTTAATGTATCATTGTCAAAATCCAGCTTTGTGTCTGTAAGTCCCCAAAGTCTTCAGAATTGTTGTTTTAGCCCGGGACAGATTTTCCATGCAGCAGTTTTGGTCCTTAGGCGTGTAAACTCCCTTCCCTTCCTTCGTGAGCTTTCTTTTGTGTTAAGTAAGCCATAAAATGCTTAATTCTGCATCATTTATACCTGAAACTTTACTAATCATGTTCGTTAGCTCATTTACAGGAAAAAGGACTAAAAGTGCATGAAATATATAATTTGTTCTCAAAACTAGGCTAAAATATGGGCAAAATATAGTGCTATAGGCGTGTAAATTCTCCTATCATCAACACCCCACACTTGAAGCTTTGTTCGTCCTCGAACAAAATATCATGTCCCTCTAAACATCAACTTAGGGTTTCACAGCAACAACAAAAAATATTCGTCAAGACAAGAACAACAATTATCGACAAAGAGTAGTTTTTCGATCATTAGTAGAAACAGTTTAACCTCTAGCATAGACTCGTGATGGTGATCAACTCGCATGAAAACGTTAAGGTACAAGGAATCAAATATAACTACCCAAAACTCATCAACCATGTGTGTCTCACACTATAGTACCCATAATCACTCACAAATATAGCATATTTTTCAAACATGGGTATCAAAATGTCCTTGCTCTCACTCTCACAAAGAATTCATATGTAGCAACTGATGACCATAGGCTTGCCCTTAATGTAATACTCTACTAAATGTCAGAATGCTAAGCTTAGGATCAAGTAGGTCTTTTGATGGTTGTAATGTAGGCTAAGGGATGGGTAGGACTATTTTGGCCAGGAATAGTGACTAAGTTCCTAAGCGCTTCAATACATCACTTTGTATCATTGACACTTTTTTTTTTCTTTCAACCTTTCTTTCTTTTATTCTACCACCCTTGTTCTCCTCTTTTGTTTTTCAATTTTAAGCACAACTCGCTTTTCAGCTTTCTTTTCCTTTTTCTTTTCACAACATACCTCTTATGATAGCACTTTCTTTTTCATAACACATTCAAGAACCATTACAATTTATAGCATCATACTCACCCAATTTCCTCTTATGTTGTCACATGACTTTTTCACTTTAAAGCACTTAGGAGTTTGGATCAAATTACGGTCTTAAAAAAATGGATTAGGCTTACATACAAGGTTGTCAAAGAAAATAGGCTAAAGGCTCAAAAGGGTTTAACTAGGATGATGTCCATGGGTAGGTAAAACTGAAGGTAAAAAAATATAGGTTGCCAAAGAAATGCCTAAATCATATCCTAAACTTACACTCCTTATTTTCTCTTTGCATACATACCAGGCAAGTTCTAGCATCAGCCACACACACAGAATATACGATTATCTCACACACACAAGGCACATGGTCGACTTGCTTGGAAGTAATATAGACTCTTGACCCAACAAGTGAAGGAATTTAATCACACAATATCACATAATGAGTCACAACTGGAGCCTAAACGTCTCAACGGTCACAATTGTAGCACATACTCTTGTTATAATCTCATGCTGCCTATCAAAATAATTTCATGCGAAGCTAGAAAAAATTTACTACTAAAAAAATGAAAAAAATGAAACAAAAGCAAACAAACATAGATGCGAATAGAGAAGTATAGCATGCAATACCACCACCCCACACTTAGTCGGGACACTGTCCTCAGTGGAAAATAAATACGAGGAACCTGGTTGGTCGGACTTATCCTCTATGTCTGGGGTCATACCCCTTGTATTTGAATCATCATCAGAGTCGTCATCCTCAGAAGTTCCTCATAAGTATCCCACTTAATTCCAAGCGTGAGTCGAGGTATTTGCAGCGAGGAGGGTTCTCCTTGGTCCTTGCGACTTCTCTTTTTGCCCTTTTGGGAGGTGGTAGCCTTCTCCTTGCCTTGTCTCGCTTTAGGTTCCATTGTACCTAAGACTAGAAATAGTGTTAGTGGTAGCACAATATCAATGGATACAATCTATGCACAAGCAGTAGGGGTACCACCCCACACTTAGTTTTGTTGACACAAATCAGTGAAGTGAAAGTGGTCGATTACTCAGACTTCATCGACATACGTTTTAGGGGCTATATTCCAACAAGAAATTCAGATATGTAACACTTCTTGCAATCTTTGCAATACTTTCATGTTAGGTATATCAAGACTTCTTCATAGGGATTACATCATGGTATAGTTTCTATCAATAATCACAATCTCCTATGTCGGTAGGCAACTATAAGTCTTATTCCGATGAGCGAGACATCCCAACATGTAAGTATTCAAGTGACAAGAGCATGCAATGTTCATGACTATAGCAATTCCGCAAGTAGTATAATAATGCATCAAAATCAATTTCTAGTTGGAAACAAGTTAAGAGTATCCTAACGTTCATGTTCACTCACTTGGTTTTGTATCAACAATTCAAACACATTAACATCACCAATATTTCTTCAAGATGTAGCAATTCATAATAGACATAGCAACGTAGAACTTACGAAAAATAGATGAAGAACAAGAGAGTACTTACGTGATTGAAGCCTTTGGAGATGTTCTTGTGAAGTGGGAGAGCAAAAAGAAAAGTTTTGAGATGATTTGGAGAGTATATGCGGCGCCTAGGTCAAGTTTTCAATGTGTTTGTGTTTCAAGACTAAGTCTCCTTTATATAGGAAGAGAATGGGTCGGGTTTTGACCCATTTACAATCGGTTTTGGAGACAAAAATGCTACATATGCGGCGCATTGTCTATGGCATAATGGGACATATGCACCGCATAGTCTATGGCATTTGTAGACATATGCGCCGCATAGTCTATGGCATATGAGATACTGAGACCAAATGTCATAGCATAGGCGGCGCATAGTCAAAAGCATACCTAGGAATAGGCGGTGCATAGTGTATAGCACACTAGATTCCGAGACCTTAGGATATAGGATAGGTTGTGCATCGTTCTTGGCCTAGTTTTACCAAGGCCTAGCCTTCCTCGAAGCCTATTTTGGCGTGAGAAAGGCTCAATCCATAGACTTATGCATCACCCTTCCTAACTTACCAACTTTACCATACAATGCGTCCAAATCGTCAATTGAAATCAATCTCCTCGTTGACTACTTCTTGCACCTGTATTCACTCAAACAAATGAAAACGATTAGTACGATGGGTTGCCTCCCACCAAGCGCCTTAGTTTTGGTCGTGGCACGACTCTTATTTTTGGATTTTATCAAAATCAAATCAAGTACTAGAATGAAAGAAAATGATAAACTATAAATGAAAAACGATAAACGATGGGTTGCCTCCCATCTAGCGCCTTATTTATTGTTGTGGCTCGACATAGTTACCTCGAGTACTTAGACTTCGTCGAGATAGATGGTTGGTCATTTTCTGAATGGATTTAGACGACAATGAGGCTTACTTGTAGGCATGCAATCTTCTTCAAGAAGACTCATACGTCTCCCCTGAGGGTCACCAATTATATCATCAATAGTCCAACCCATAGCTTTCATGTATCTCTTCAGAGCAGAGATGAGAGACTCTACGTGCTGTTTACTTAAATCATCCGCACTCACCGGAAGTATATTTATACTTTCCAAGAACACATACCTTAGATAATCGGGGAGCTCTTTCGATTCTAGCATTGGTGGCTCTTCACTGGAAGTCTTCGCTGTTGGTGACGGTTGATTCTTAAGATCACGGTCCGGTTGCTTAGGAGTATGGGAATAGGACTCTATTTCTGTTAGAGCACCCATAAGTTCTTCATAATCTTCATCGTTCTCATGCTCAACATTTAGCAACGCAGCAGACAATGGCTCAACAGTAAGCTGTTTTTCTACAGATAATGCTTTCTTATCCTCATGATGAACATCAGCTACAGAGAACACATTCATATCGCTAGGCTGCTTTATTGCTTTGCATATATCAAAGCGGACCACTTCATCATTCAACCGAAATAAAAGATCATTATCTCTCATGTCAATGAGCACACTTCCTGTAGCAAGGAACGCACGTCCCAAAATTATGGGAACTTCAGAATCCACCTCGCAATCCAAAATCACAAAGTCTGCAGGAAAAATGAAGGTAGACACCTTCACCAACACATCATTCAAGATACCCACAGGTCGTTTTACCAACCTATCTGCCATCACGAGCCGCATATTGGTTGGTGTAGGGTCGCCTAACCCCAATTTCTTGTAGACAGATAGTGGCATCAAATTGATGCTAGCACCCAGATCACACAATGCTTTGGCAAAATTCATAGATCCAACCATGCAAGGAATAGTGAAAGCACCAGGGTCTGCCTTCTTCTGTACTAATGACCTTGTGGCAATTGCACTGCAATGATGAATATTATCTATCGGCTCATAGCTTATTGCCCGCTTCTTTGTCAACAGGTCCTTCATGAATTTAGCATACCCAGGCATTTGTTTCAGCGCCTCCACCAACGGAACATTAATAGTCAGTTGCTTTAACATCGTCATGAATTTTTTGAAACTTGTATCATCCGCCTGCTTCTTCAATCTTTGAGGAAAAGGTGGTGGTGGATATGGAATTGTTTTCTCCATGGCTTTCTTCTCCTCTTGCTTCCGAATTTTGGTAGTTTCAGGCTGCAACCTTCTAGGGGTGACGTCATGGACGTCTTGGTCAGCTTCTATGGCGTCATCATCTTCCTTATTTTTGGCCACTTGCTTGCTTTGGGATGAATTTTCCAGCACCTTACCACTCCTGGTAGTAATAGCCATGCATGATCCGTCGTTCCTTGGATTTTGCACAGTGTTGCTAGGTAGAGTGCCAGCCTTTCTTTGATTGAGTGCTGCTGAAAGTTGGATCAATTGCTGCTCTATTTGCTTGATTGAAGTGGAATGTGAATCAACTAATTGCTTCATAGAGGACAAATCATCTATTACCTCTGTTACTCCCGCGCTAGTTGCTTCCACTCTTTTCAGTAGTTTAGCCATCATGTCTTCCATACTTCCAGAACTAGATGTGGTGGCGTCACGTCTTCCAGGGGGAACATACAAACCACTTTTGTCATTCTTGTTCTTCCAACTACCTTGGTCCTTGTTTCCATATTTATCATAGTAGTTCCGACCTTGGTTTCCTTGGGCATTGCCTCGGAAACCCCCTTGATTACTCAAGTAGTTGGCTTCTTCCTCCAAATCAGATTCGTCTCTTCTATGTATGACAATGGCTTTAACTTTTTTGGTCTTCCCTGATAATAGATGCTTTGTGAGAAGATCCACTTGTGTTTTCATGTGCGCCATATCTTGGTCACGTTCCTTTTGTCTACGCCTCTGCTCAGTGGTCATGCCAATAGATAAAGTGGAGCTTGCTACCTCAGAATCCCTGGTATGCCAAGCTCTACTTTGTTTCGTCATACGATCTAGCATATTGCTTGCTTGACCAAAGGTGAGATCCATAAATGATCCTCCAGCCGCATTATCCACCACTGGCTTAGTTATTGAATTCAAGGCTCTATACAATATCTCCATGAGGTGAACATTAGTCATGTGATGGGTTGGGCATCTTTCTAGCTTTGTCTTGAACCTCTCCCATGATTCATGAAGAGCTTCAGTGGGAAGCTGACGAAAGTTGCTGATTTCATCTCTCAATTGTGCCCTTTTGGAAGGCGGAAAGAATCTTTCTAGGAAAGCTTCTCTCAATTGCCTCCAATTTTTAATTGAATCAGGAGTCAGCCCATTCAACCATAGTGTTGCCTCCCCAGACAGAGACAATGGAAATAGACGTAATCGAATTGCATTCTGACCAACACCAGGATTGTCAAAAGACTTGCATGTAGAAATAAAGTTGATGAGATGCATATTCGGATCATCGCCTGCTAGTCCACCAAATAATACCTTGAGTTGCAATAACTGCATCATGGTGCTTGTGATGTTGAACTTGGTTTCGGGCGCTAATGGTGGAAGAATAATGGCTCTTGTGGCTCCGGCTCCATCAAGATCATCATCATCATCATCGAACGGTATCTCACGTTGTTCATCCATTGATGCACTGAACAAAAACCTGCAGTAAACAAAAACAAAAACTAAAAGTAAAAGTACGAGAGTCTTCGACCAAAGGGTCTAGTAATTATTACGAACTTAATTGACACTTGTATTCCCCGGCAACGGCGCCAATTTTTGATAACGCTCAATCTACAGCTCTCGTTTGAGTGTAAAGCGGTCGTTAGCAAATATAGAACCCAACCTGGGTTGGGTGTCGATCCCACAGGGAATAGCTTGGCCAACAAGTAAGTAAAATTACTAAACTTTTGGTGCAAGTCTCGTAAGAAGGGGGGATTCTTGTCTTGCAAGTAATGTAAACAAAAGCTGAAAATAATAAAGTAAAAAGAGAGAGATTGTTACGTTGGTTGTAAACAATGAGAATTGAAGCATTGGGGTTATGTCCACCTTCTGAGGTATACGTCTCTATTGGCTATAAGTGTGTAGAATTCTGACATGCAATTGCTTATAGAGGATTGTAGTCGATGGTAAATCCAAGCGTCTCTCGACCTAAACAAAGACTATTTCACTTTAACTCTCTCGAGCTTAAAGCGTATCTAACGGTACGAATTCTCCAAGAGGTTAGTCCAGTTACGGCACTAGCTTTTTAATAGGAAAGGGTGTCCTACTACCTTGACATTATCTCTTTTCCAGACAAATAACTTTTCTCTCGAACAAGTTAAATGTTAGACTGGCGTATTCTTGCGTTTGCAACCGCAAAGAATGTAGATTAAGATGAAGAGAATAATGATATAAGCAATATACGTGCCTCGGACTCACAAACTCACAGCAATAGATAGTATCTCATACGGCTTCCATAACCCCAACAGAGAAGTTTAGTTACCCATGAATGAGAAGGAGATCACGATTGACATTGTTGTTATACTACAAGATTGAGTAATTTCGTGTAGCTTAGGTGGTAGGCGTGAGGCGTGAATTCCTAGGCAAAGTAACGATTCTCTTGTTGTGGAATTTAAGAATGGAAGAGTAGAAGAAGAAAAATAGAATTGATGGAAAGATTAGAAGAGTTGTAGAGTAATAGAATTGAATTGTAAGATGAGAAGTTAAGAAGATGTTAGAAGATGTGAGGGATGGAAGGAAGTATTGTGTTCTCCCTCCTTCCTCCCTCCTTCTTCTCTAAAATCTCTAGCATGATAGGGTATTTATAATACCCATATCCTAATCCAACTAAGCTAATGAAATAAATAACCAAATCCTATTAGACTAATGAAATCCTTAACCCAAATGTACTAGGTTAAGGTAACATTATCATAATCCACATAAAATAATGAAATACATAACCTAATTGTACTAGGTTAATGTATCATTGTCAAAATCCAGCTTTGTGTCTGTAAGTCCCCAAAGTCTTCAGAATTGTTGTTTTAGCCCGGGACAGATTTTCCATACAGCAGTTTTGGTCCTTAGGCGTGTAAACTCCCTTCCCTTCCTTCGTGAGCTTTCTTTTGCGTTAAGTAAGCCATAAAATGCTGAATTCTGCATCATTTATACCTGAAACTTTACTAATCATGTTCGTTAGCTCATTTACAGGAAAAAGGACTAAAAGTGCATGAAATATATAATTTGTTCTCAAAACTAGGCTAAAATATGGGCAAAATATAGTGCTATAGGCGTGTAAATTCGCCTATCATCACAAAGCTGAAATAGGACCTTTTGTGCAGCCTAGCCTTACGCATTGACGATCGTATAACCGCACCAATGTTGATGGGAATATTAGTCATCAGAGCGTACACCAAGCATACTCTATCATGTGTGATCTTTGTGTACTGTGTCCCAGGAATCAGGAAAGAGTTGACTATCCTCAACCATATACGAGCTTCTCTGTTCAAGGAAGAATACGGGAAGGTATTGTGCCGACCGTTATCCTTGTGACGAATCCACCGGGCCATGGACCTTGTTCCACACAGTGTGTGTCTGATTTTCCTATAGGGAGGTCTGTGATAAAGCTCCTTGAGCGGTGATGGATCCACAGATGGAAGACCCAGAAAAGAGTTGAAAAACTCCGCATTTAGTTGCAAGACTTGGCCCCGAATCTTCACTTCACTTCTGGTAGTCTTTGGGGACCAATTGGCATAGAACTCTTGCGTTAGATCAAGATTGCATTCCCCCATATCTCGAAAAATGAAATCAAGATTTAGTGCCATGATTTTTGCCAAAATGCGGGGCTCTCTCTTTGCTAGATTCTCCTTCTGCATCAAATCCACGTGAACATATTTTTTTACTTTGTTGTTTTTGTACCACTCCTTTCCTTCCTCCTCTAGGACCCACTTTATCCCAAAAGTGCGTCGAGGTATTTGTAGAGAGAAGGACTCAGCTTGATCTTTTCTTCCCCTTTTCTGACCTTTCTGCGAGGTGGATACTTTTTCTTTTCCTTGTCATCCTTTTGGGGCCATTCTACCTGAGATTAAAATAGAGTCATGTTAGCTTCATCTCGGAAGATTCAATCGAAAAACAAACAGTAATGGCACCACCCCACACTTAATTTGTTAGCACAGACTAATTAAGTGAGTGATGTCGATTACTCAGACATCATCGATATACATTTAGGTGATATGTTCCAACAACATGTTTAGCACAGTCATACTTTCATGTAATCTTTGAATATCCTTTCCAACTTTGTTTCATGTAATCTTAACTATACTTTCATGTTTGGATTAATGCACTTCTTGAATAAGACTACCACATAGAGATCGTGTCAAGTTATTGCAGAGAAATAATCACAACATCTTATGCTCGTGGTCAATCATGATCGTTATCTCGATGAACGATTCATTCAAACATTCAATCTTTCAACTTTCTCGATTAGGCATTAACTTCACAATTTCGACTCCATAAAAATATGATAGTGTATAACAATCAAGTACAAGTCGGAACAAAGTCAAGAACACCCACACGTATTCTTTTACTCAATCTAGATGTATCATAACAAACCAATCATATTCTTATCACCAAACACCACTTCAAAATCTAAAATACCATTATAAACTTAGTATTGCAACAACTATGGAATATAAAAGAATAACTTACTTGGTGATGGTTCGGGAAGATGATCTTGCAAGATTAGATGAGCAAAAAGAAAAATTTTGAGAGATTTGGGAAGCTTAGGCGGCGCCTAGGTTGAGCAAACAAGTGCATTTTATTCTAAGGTTGAAGATCTATTTATAGACTAAGCCATGGGTCGGGTTTGATCCATGTAAAATTGGGTTAGGAGATAAAAAGGCATAAGTAGGCGGCGCCTAATGCTTTGCCTATGCTTAGCATAGGTGGCGCCTTTGTCAATGCCTAGTTGGGCATAGGCGGCACCTTTGTCAATGCCTAGTTGGGCATAGGCGGCGCCTTTGCCAATGCCTTGTTGAAACATTGAGCATAGGCAATGGCATAGGCGGCGCCTATGGTATTGCCTAGATTTGCATAGGCAATGCCTTGTCCGTTACCTATGTGAGGCAGTAAGCATAGGCAATGGTATAGTCCTTGCCTTGTCCATTGCCTAGATTTGCATAGGCCTTGCCTTGTCCATTGCCTAGATTAGTATAGGCATTTCCTTGTCTATTGCCTAGATTAGCATAGGCAATGCCTAGCTGATAGCATTTGCTCCATCATTCCTACTTTACCACCTCTAGCATGGCTCACTTTCAACTCAAAATTTGGGACCAATCTCCTCCTTTATACATCTTTCACCTACACTTAATAAAAAACAACAAAAAATGATTAGACGGATGGGTTGCCTCCCACCAAGCGCCTTAGTTTTGGTCGTGGCTCAATTCTTCTTTTTGGATTTTTATTTAACAAAAAGAAACTCCTAGTAAAACAAAACTATTAAAAACGATGGGTTGCCTCCCATGTAGCACTTGATTTATTGTCGCGGCACGACATAGTTATCTCGATTACTTTAGACTTTATCGAGATAGACGGTGGCTATACACTTTATCGAGTCAAGTAGACCGATATATGGCTTCACTCATTGGCCATTCACCTTAAAGACACCACCATCATTGTTTTCTAACTCTACTACTCCAGACGAGTAGACTTGGCTAATTTTAAATGGACCAGACCATCTACACTTCAACTTACCTGGAAATAGCTTCAGTCTGGAGTTGAAAAGAAGTACCAAATCACCCTTCTGTAAGTTTCGTTGGATAATCCTATGATCATGGTACTTTTTCATCCATTCCTTGTAGAGGTCTGCTCTTTCATACGCGTGTAGACGAAATTCATCCATCTCATTCAGCTGTTCCAATCTCAGATTAATAGCATCATCCCAATTCAGGTTAAGCCGCTTCAACGCCCACAACGCTTTATGTTCGAGCTCGATTGGCAAGTGACAAGCCTTCCCATAAACTAGTTGGTAAGGTGACATACCAATTGGTATCTTGAACGCAGTCCTATAAGCCCATATGGCATCATCCATCTTTCGGGACCAATCCTTCCTACTATCATTTACAGTCTTAGCAAGGATCAGCTTGATCTCCCGATTAGAAACCTCTACCTGCCCACTAGTTTATGGGTGGTAAGGTGTAACTACCTTATGTTGCTTGACCCCATATTTCACCAACACGGATCTGAACAACTTGTTGCAAAAGTGTGATCCTTCATCGCTTATGATGGTACGTGGTACACCAAAATGAGAGAAGATATTTCTCTTTAAGAATGCTACAACAAGCTTACCTTCATTATCAGCCAGCGCTACCGCTTCGACCCATTTGGATACATAATCCACAACAACTAGGATATATTTCATCCCAAATGAATTCATAAATGGGCCCATGAAATCAATACCCCATACACCAAATAACTCCACTTCAAGAATTTTCGACGTGGGCATCTCATGGTGCTTTGAAATCGCGCCTTGCCTCTGACACTGATCACATCTTCTCACAAAATCATAGGCATCCTTTAATAATGAAGGCCAATAATAGCCATTTTTCAATACCTTCCTGGCTGTCCGATCACCTGCATGGTGACCCCCAACTTGGGAAGCATGACTTGCTTCCAAGATGCTAGGCACCTCCACATCAGAGATGCATCACCTAATAACACCATCAGCACATCGTCGAAAAAGATACGGTTCATCCCAGAAGTAGTGTTTCACATCATGCATGAACTTTAACTTTTGATGAAAGGAGAGATTCTCAGGCATCACTTTACTTACCACGTAGTTCGCAAAGTCTGCATACCACGGTAAGTCTTCCACCATAGCAGCTAGGATCTCATCGTCGGGAAATGCATCATCAATCTCAAGGTCGGGATGCGCTATGTGCGCACTCTCAAGTCTAGATAGATGATCAGCTACTTGGTTTTCACAACCTTTTCTATCCTTTACCTCGAAATCAAATTCTTGAAGCAATAACACCCACCGAATTAGCCTTGGCTTAGCATCCTTCTTTTCCATTAAATATGTCAGATCCGCATGATCTGTATGAACCACCACTTTGGTTCCCAACAAGTAAGCACGGAACTTTTCAAAAGCATAAACAACTGCTAGAAGCTCTTGTTCCGTGATGGTATAGTTCTTCTGGGCTCCATTCAAGGCCTTGCTCGCATAGTATATTGGATGAAATAGCCTTTCTCTTTTCTGGCCAAGTACAGCACCCAAAGCTACCCCACTTGCATCACACATCACTTCAAACGGTAGAGACCAATCGGGTGATACAATAATAGGAGCTTCAACTAGCTTCCCTTTGAGGCATTCAAATGCCTTCAAGCAATCTTCACCGAAGTCGAACTTTGCATCCTTCTCCAAAATTTTGCATAGTGGACTAGCAATCTTGGGGAAGTCTTTAATAAACCTCCGATAAAAACCTGCATGACCGAGGAAACTACGAACTCCCTTTACAGAAATTGGAGGTGGTAGTTTCTCGATAACTTTAATCTTGGATCGATCAACCTCAATTCCTCTTTCAGAGACTTTATGCCCAAGAACAATGCCTTCCTTTACCATAAAATGGCACTTCTCCCAGTTTAGCACCAAGTTGAATTCAACACATCTCTGCAACGCCATACTCAGATTTGCCAAGCATGATTCAAATGACTCACCTACTACTGAAAAATCATCCATGAACACCTCCAAGGTGTCTTCAACCATATCAGAAAAAATGGACATCATACAACGCTGAAAAGTGGCAGGTGAGTTACATAGCCCAAATGGCATACGTTTGAAAGAAAACGTACCATACGGGCATGTAAAAGTTGGCTTCTCTTGATCTTCAGGAGCAATGCATATCTGATTATAGCCGGAATAACCATCTAAGAAACAAAACCATCCCTTTCTTGCCAATCGATCAAGCATTTGGTCCATGAATGGCATTGGGAAGTGATCCTTTAGCGTACACGAATTCAGCTTCCGGTAGTCCATGCACACTTTCCACCCTATGACAGGTCTAAGTGGAATTAGCTCATTCTTTTCGTTTGCGACTACCGTCATGCCCCCTTTCTTGGGCACACATTGTACCGGACTCACCCATTTACTGTCGGAGATTGGATACACCACCCCAGCATCTAACCACTTAATAATTTCTTTCTTCACCACCTCTTGCATAGGTGGATTCAAACGACGTTGATGCTCAATTGTGGGCACACAATTTTCTTCGAGCTGAATCTTGTGCATGCATATCCCAGGAGGGATACCAATTATATCAGCAATAGTCCAACCGATGGCTCTCTTGTATTTTTTTAGAATAGAGATGAGAGCCGCGACTTGCTGTACACCTAAATCAGCCGCAACAATAACCAGAAGTGTATCACCACTTCCCAAAAACACAAACTTCAGGTGGCTGGGCAGCTCTTTCAATTCTAGCACTGGTGGTTCATCAATGGATGGCTTTGCTGGTGGTGAAGGTCGATTCTTAAGATCAAGGTCCAGCTTCTTAGGAGTATGAGAATATGAACCTATTCCTGTTAGAGCACAAATAGTTTCTTCATACTCTTCAACATCCTCACACTCAAAATTTATAAGCACAGCAGCCAATGGATCAACAATAAGCTGCTTCTCTACAGATAATTCTTTCTCATCTTCATAATAAACATTAGCTACAGAGAACACAGTCATATCTTTGGGCTGCTTCATTGATTTTCATACATCAAAACGGACCACTTCGTCATTCATCCGAAATAAAAACTCATTAGCTCTTAAATCAATAAGCACGCTTCCTGTTACAAGGAAAGGATGCCCCAAGATTATGGGAACTTCAGAATCCACCTCACAATCCAGAATAACAAAGTCTGCAGGAAAAATCAAGGTGGAAACCTTCACCAATACATCATATAAGATACCAACAGGTCATTTTACCGACCTATCTGTCATCACGAGCCGCATATTGGTTGGTGTAGGATCACCCAACCCCAACTTTCTGTAAATAGATAGCGGCATCAAATTGATGCTAGCTCCCAAATCGCACAATGCCTTAGAAAAATCCAAAGATCCAACCGTGCAAGGAATAGTGAAAGCACCAGGATCTGCCTTCTTCTGAACTAACTATCTTGTAGTGATTGCACTGCAATGATAAACATTGTCTGCCAGCTCATAGTTTGCTGCCCACTTCTTTGTCAAAAGGTCCTTCATGAATTTAGCGTACCCATGCATCTGTTTCAGCGCATCCACCAAAGGAACATTAATAGTCAGCTGCTTCAACATAGTCATGAATTTACCGAACCTGGTGTCATCATCTTTCTTCTTCAGTCTCTGAGGAAAGGTGGTGGTGGAAGGGGAATAGTTTTCTCCACCACTTCCTTTTTATCTTGCTTCAGATTATCAATCTTTTCAGGCTGGTGACGTCTAAGTGTAGTGTCATGAACGTTCTGACTTTCAGCTTCTACAGAATCATCATAATCTGCTTCAATCACATTCTCTTTTATATTATCAACCACCTGTTTGCCTTTGGATGGATTTTCCAACACCTTACCACTCCTGGTAGTAATAGCCATACATGATCTATCATTCCTTGGATTTTGCACGGTGTCACTAAGTAGGGTGCCAGCTTTTCTTTGATTGAGTGTCGCTGATAGTTGACTCAATTGTTGTTCCAAATGTTTTATTGAAGTGGAATGCGAATCAACCAATTGATTTATTGAGGACAAATCATTTTTTACCTCCGTTACTCCTGTGTTGGTTGCCTCCACTCCTTTCAATAGCTTAGCCATCATATCTTCCATGGACATCTTCCCAGAGCCAGATGCTGCAGCCTCACAATTTCCAGGAGGAACATACAAACCACTCCTGTCAGTATTATTCTTGTATCCGGATTTATCATAATAGTTCCGAACTTGGTTTCCTTGGGCATTGCCTCGGAAACCCCCCTGATTATTCAAATAATTTGCTTCCTCCTCAGAATAAAATTCATCTCTTCCCTGTGATACAACGGCCTTAACCTTTTTGGTCTTCCCTGATAATAAATGCTTGGTAAGAAGATCCATCTGCATTTTTATGTGAGCCATGTCCTAGTCACGTTCCTCTTCTCTTCGCCTCTGTTCTTCTGTCAAGCCAATAGATACAGTAGAGCTTGCTACCTCAGAATCCCTGGTATGCCTAGCTCTACTCTGCTTTGTCATATGATCTAGCATATCACTTGCCTAAATAAAAGTAAGGTCCATGAATGACCCACCTGTAGCATTATCAACCACTGGCTTACTCACCGAATCCAAAGACCTGTATAATATCTCCATCAAGTGGATATTGGTCATCTGATGGTTTGGGCACCGCATAAGCTTCTTCTTGAACCTCTCCCATGTTTCGTGGAGAGCTTCAGTTGGAAGCTGTCGAAAATTGTAGATTTCATCTCTTAATTGTGCTCTTTTGGATGGCGGAAAGAATCTTTCTAGGAAAGCGTCTTTCAGTTGCCTCCAATTAGTAATAGAATCAGGAGTTAGCCCGTTCAACCATAGAGTTGCCTCTCCAGATAGAGAAAATGGAAATAAGCGCAGTCGAATTGCATTCTGTCCAACTCCTGGATTGTCAAACGACTTGCATGTTGAGATAAAGTTGATCAGATGCATATTCGGATCATCGCCTGCAAGTCCACCAAATAACCCCTTAAGTTGCAATAGCTGAATCATGGTGCTAGTGATATTGAACTTGGCTCTGGGTGCCAAGGGCGGAGGAATAATAGCCCCTGTGGCACCAGCCCCATCCAGATCGTCATCATCATCATCAAAAGGAGCCTGCACAGCTCGGCGTTCAGGTCTCATTCTAGGTTGACGATCTCTCCTGTTCACATGTGCCGCCACCTCATCTGTACGCTGTGGATTAAGTAACTCATCATCACCCATGTCCTCATCATCAGGATTTGTTTCCCGACCTGGGTTATCAATATTCTGTTGATGCACTTGAGCAGCTGCCAACGCAGCTAACCTAGCCTGCTCCTATTGATCAACCCTTCTTTTAATGTCACGTTGTGCATCCATTCTGCCAATAAGTTGTGGTTTATGATTTATGGGTAATAGTGGCTGACCAGATCTTCGTGTATTTGGCATGCACTCTACCAAAACTGAACAAAAAAAAAACAACAAACAAAAAGAAAAATTTGAGAATCTTTGACCAAAGGGTCTATTAACTATCACAAACTTAGTTGCGACTTGTATTCCCCGGCAGCGGCGCTAAAATTTGATAACGCCCAAATTACAGCTCTCGTTAGAAAGTGTAAACGGTCGCTGTCAAATATAGAACCCAACTGGGTTGGGTGTCGAATCCCACAGGGAATACTTGGTCACTAAGTGTTGCAATTGTTAGTAGACTGTTGGTCGAAAATTCCACGGAAAAGGGGGGTTTTGATTTAGGCATGAATTAATAATATCAAAGTAACGAATGAATGATTTGTTTAGTAAAGGTTAATCACAGAGAATAATAAGTTAGGGTTATGTCCACTTTGTAGTTTCTACTTCTCTATTAACTATGAGTAACGCGGAATTTAGACATGCATGCACTTATAGAGAATCGTATTCTAATTCTAAATCCAAGTGTTTCCCAACCATCAAGGATTTATTTCACTTTAGCTCTCCCGAGCCTAAAGTGTATAACAAATGGTACAAATTCTCCAAGAAGTTAATCCGGTTAAGGCATTAACGTGTAAATAGAGGTTGGAAGCCCTATTTCCTTGTCACACTCTCTTTTCCAAACATGCAACTTTTCTCCCGAACAAGTTAATGCTATAATGGCGTATTCTCTATGTTTGCAACCATGAGAATTTAATTAAAACGAAGAGAGTAATGATATAAGTAGCATACACATCAAGAATTCACAAACTCATAGCAACAAATAGTATCTTACAAGGTTTCCATAACCCTAACAGAGAAGTTTAGCTACTCATGAGTACAACTGAAATCAAAGAAGACATCATCATCATACCAAAGTTAGAATAATGTCACGATGGGGATGAGTTTGGCATCAAACAAGAGGTTGACGTTTTTCTTCCCTTAAGCCGTTCGTGTAGCCTTAGCGTTTTTCTCTGTCTTAAACTTACAGAATCTGTAAACTGAATAATCACTAATGATCGAATAATAATGATCGAATGAATGCTGAAAAATTCAGCAAATAAGGTTTTTGTAACATCCTTGTCCTACTAAGTTACTGTTGCATCCCTAAGTATTTAGAAATATTGATTTTTCCCGGGACAAGTTCTCCATGCATCGCATTCAGTCCACAAGCTTCCAAAAGTTGCCTTCCCTCTTATGTGAAGTTTCCCTTTGCTGCCCAAAGGTCCACAAAGTGCTGAAATCTTCATCATTAATACTTGAAAAATATGCTAATCACATAGGTTAGCTCACTTAAAGGAAAATGGGCTAAAAGTGTAGGAATTATATATTTTATCCTCCAAACTGAGCTAAAATATGGGTAAATTATGGTTCTTAGGGGTATAAATACGCCCAACATCAAGGTCACCTTAGTTGAAGTTGACTTGAGTGATACCTTTCTAGTATGAACTTTTCTTTAGATGATGTTTAGGATAATAAGGAAAGCATATCTTTTAGTTTGGGTGAAGCTAGTGGGGAAAAAGAGTGTTGTCTAGACCCATGTCTATGGCCACTTTTTCCATTTCACCCCGATGCCAAATTTTGATATGGTGATTATGGAACACCAAACTTATTGCTTGGTCCACATGACAAGCAAAGTTTGAATGATGGTGTTGATATATTTCACTATAATGGAAAGTCTTTCTTGGAGATTCACAATCCACTTGAGGGACCAACATTGTGTGAGGGAAAGAACTCCAATCAAGATGAAGGGTTTTTAAACAAAAGGGAGTAGTGAAAAGCTCTAAGAGAGTTCACCATTATGTGTTTCCATTCTTGACCAAGGTTTCACTATTTGTAGGTCAAGAAGAGAGTCTTCTCTTGAAACTACTTTGGATGAATTCCATTTATGTGATACCTTTCTTCAAAACTTTAGTGGAATTGATGACCTCCTTCTCCAAGGTGGTATAATTCTTGAGAACCGAAGGGCAAATGTGTCATTGTCTCCTTTGGGTGTTGCTTATAAACTTGCATCCTTTCTTGATACACTTGTGCTTAAATTGTGTGAATTGTAACTTACGGATGCCAAGTTTATTATTTATTTATTGAAGATCCCATGGATACTAAGGACTTCTTGTCACCTTTATAGGGTTGGACAATTTGAAATATTTTGTGGGCTCTTGGGATAATGCTTACCTTTGTTAATAGAGATAAACAAACTACTAAGGGCATGACCCCATTAATGAATTTCTTTTCTTTGGGAGCTTGTTTGAAAGGAAATATTCATAAGTGCTTAAATTCTTTGATTCCATCATTGTGTGCATTATGTGCTATGTTTTTTAGCCAAATGTCCTTCTTATAGATAATAGAACCTTGGATGATGCTTTTACAATTAATTCCTTCCTATATTACCTTTTTTCTTATGATGATATCCATGTTATTCTTGAATTTGTTTTATATAGAGGTAGGAAACTTATTGGTTGGTCTACTTGTTTGGATGACAATGCTATATGGGTGTTGTGGAATTTAAAACCAATTGACGTACCACTCTTGATGTAGTCTCTTGAAGAGGTAAAGAAACAATTGTTTCTTATGGCTCCTAAGGTGAAAGTAGTTTAACGTTTTGAACTATTTGATCCTATTATTACTTTTGTGATTTCCTTATCTCTAGATGAAACCCATAGCCAACACCTTTGTGCATTCTTTGATAAGTTTCTAATGTACAAAGAGTGAAATCCTTGGTTATATCTTAAGTGTGTGCAACTTTAGCATGATGCTATGATTATTTGTGCTAACCATAATCCTCATGTCATGAGGATGTTGTATTTATTTTTACTTCCTTTGGTTTGTAAGGTTTGGATTCAAGGTTGAATCTTTTTAAAGAATAGGAGGATTATGCAACCCAAATTACCTCCGGACCTTTGGATGAGATACGTATGATGCTCGAGGTGCTTGATAACTCCTTAGTACTTTTAAAAGATGCCACATGGAGAAAGATTACCATTATGGAGGGTTAAAGGATTTTTGCAAGGTCGAAGGAGTGCAAAATTGGGCTTGATAGCCCCTTAGAAGGGCCATGCACCCAAGGCGCTTTGGATCTACTTTTTATGACACCCACCACTTTCGGGCTAAAGTTTGAACTATCTTTTCTAGGCGTATAGACCCAAACCCAATGATTCTTTGTTAATAAATGTGTGATGATCAATCCTATAGTGTATGAATTTATTTGAATATGAATTGATGTCACAAAAATCCCCTAACTTAATGAAGAGTTGAAAACTCTTCTATCGATTAAGTTTTGATGAATGTCTCAACTTGGGTCAACTTCCATCAACCATAACTTCTTGTATATAACATGATAGAGGTCCTACTATATATAAAATTAAAGCCCTTCGAATATTCTTTCCAACGCCACTGACCGTTTGTCAATCCGAGTCCAGAGTCAAAAGTTATGAGTGTTTGAATGAGACACTGTCCAGACTATGCGATGGGGCATGCGACGCCCACTTAAGGCTATGCCATGGGCTGTCTGTCGCCCAGCTTGGCTTGTACCATGGTCTGTACGTCACCCACCTTGGGAATAACAGTGTAAAAGCTTCGTTTTAGTGTTATTTAAGGGCAATACGATCTTTTCACGTCCCATAACTGTCCCTAAACATCTATAGACAAATTTCAACCCTAATGTACATTATTTCCTCCTCAAAAAAACCTAATTCATCTTGTAAAACACAAGAGGAGAAAAAACAACTAGGGTTTGCACATTCAAGCTTAAAGGTAGAATCTTTCATGAATTCTTCATCTATTAAGGTACGTGGGGTTTTCTTAAACTGCATGGGAATGGTGAAATCGTTTTGATAATATTTAAATGTTTATAAATCATTAATTTTTTATGGGTTTTGAATTTACATTTACAATTGTGCATTGTGAAATCATTTTTAACATAATGTTTTGGTCTTGAGGCCTTCCCCTAAATTAGATTTGTACTCGTATATAAGTATGTATGCATTTTTGAGTTCTAATGTTGAATTGAGAGCATGAACAATTAAAATCCCTCTCTTGTTGTAAAGCCTCTTGTTTTCATATGTTATGAATTATTCAGTTGCATATTGAGAAGCCGATTCAAATGTCTTTACTATTGTTTAAGCCTTTATTTTTTTATATGAACCGAAGAAAGGGTGATTCTTGTTAATATAAATGAAAAGTGGTGATTAAAAGAGATTTCATGCTTTGTTATAAAATACTTAACCATCACATATTTGTTGAAATGTAAAAAGAGAGAATCCCTGCATAGTTTGAAATATGTTTTGAAAAAAAAGAACTCTCTTGCATTGTTAAATGTTTTTGGTGGTCAACTGAATTGATTGGATTGAAGGAACTAATGCATATTATTATATGGCTTAGACATAAGACTTGCAAGTCTTGGTATGACGATACCAGAACAGATGAATGCCATAGCAGATTTAGAATAGACTAAAATACAGATTTACTCAGATTTTTAGAATTTAATTTCAGAAAGATACATGTTTAGAACAGACTAAAAATTAGCTTAAAGAGAGTTAGGTGGTTACCTGAAAAAGGAATTTGAGTTCAAGGGCTAATAGCTGGAAACCGTAGTTGCCGATGTGGGACTTATGATATATGATCCTACGTGAAAGGACATTTTTTTAGGACATCTAACATGGGGGGATTTCCTGAGGTGTGCTCACATGGGGGGTATCACCACTCCAATCCTAGCGGCTACTTGGATTGGGGTTTTGGCAGCCGAGTCAAGGGCTGATTCTATATAGCCCATGGAATATCAGACTTGTATGGTGTACCACCTAGCTCAGAAGTAAGACAAAGAGTAAGTCATGATTTAAAAGAAATGTTTCAAAGTCTTTGAAGTGTGCCCATGTGTTTTCATATATTATATGTAAAATCTTTTAAGATTGCTCTCACTTATGTTATATATAAATACATTATTTTGGATTGCTCTGCGTACCAGTACATCTTTATTGACCCCTATATGTTAGGATCTTAGGCTCAGTCCCGACGCCTTGCTAAGCCGTAGATTGATTGTTCAGAGATTTGCAGTTGGTGAGCCTCCCTTATTCAGGAAGGCCTAATGTATAAGTCATTGTTATTTTATTTTTATTCATGGTCCGATTGGGGGCCTTGTCCCAGTCTTCAGACTGAGGTTATTTTCAGTTAGTAGAGATTTCGCAAACTAGTGTTCGATGTTTTTGATCTTTATGAACTCATTCCAGTATTGAGTAATTTTAAATAAAAGTTGACCATGATTCAATTTTGTTATGTATTTCAGCATTTCCTCTTAGTATATAAATAGTGTATATGATTTCAAGTTAGGAGGGGCACTCGGGTCTTCATGGCTCGGGATGTCCGTCACGACTAGATCCTCGGTTCGGGTCGTGATACTTTTGATCTGCTCTAGCACTTTAAGAGTGGGTCAAAACAGCCCCTAGGGGTTCTTTTCTTATATTTGGGTCACTTTTGGTCCCTAATTATATTATATTTTGCCAAACTATAAATGCTTGGTAGCTAGGTTTATTTTCTTAATTTTTGATAATTAGTTAACATGATGTATTCATGAGACTTCATGGGAGTGTTTGAGTGCTTAGAAAGGTATATGTTGAACCTTGTTTAGAAATGTTGGTTGTTAGGAGGATTTAATTCCCTTATCAGTCACGTAAGAGCTAGGTGCTTATTGATAGTCTTTAAGGGAGGTTTTAGGGTTTGATCTACCCTTCGATTGCCCTTTCGTTATCAATTTTGTGTCTATCTTTCTATCATCGTTATCCTATCCTTCTATCTTTACTTTTTTACGTCTTCGATTCGAGTCCTCGTGGCTTGCATCATATCATTCTATGTCCAAACAAGAGTACAAGGTGCCATCATTTGTGCCGAAGAATGACTACTACAAGAAAACCATCAGTTCCTGATAACTACAAGGTCCCATTTTTTTAATAAGTTAACTACTACAGGGTACCTTCTACGCCTAAACAGAAGTACAAGGTTCCGTATTTATCAAAGAATGACTACTACAACAAGGTGCATTCAATACCAAAGAATGACTACTAAAAAGTGCCATCAGTCCCAAAGAAAGAGTACTACAATGTACCGTCATTTCCAAAAAGTGATTATTACAAGAAACCAGTCGTACCTAAGGAATCTAAACACCCTTCTTAGTATTACAAGTCCCACCTCGACAAACACCTTCTCCTCCACTACCATGCTACTATAATTCACTACATCTTCCTTTGCCATCACCTCCACCTCCCTACTATTATCAATAATACATAACTCCCTCTCTATCAAATTATTAGCTTGACAATGAGGTACTAAGAATCATTTCAACTCAGAGTGATCGATCGATGACTTAGGTCTAGAGGAATGCCATACCAACATCATGCAATTGACAAAGACTCAATTGAAGTTGTAGTTGACCCTATGAACTCACCCCTAGTTCTTGCTAAATCAATTTAGGTATTAGCTTGACAATGAGGTAATAAGAATCATTTTAACTCAAAGTGATCGACCCATGACTCTGGTCGGGAGGAAAGCAATACCAGCATCATGCAATTACCAAAGACTCAATTGAAGTTGTAGTTGACCCTATGAACTCACCCCTAGTTCTAGGTGAATCAACTGAGGTATTATCTTGACAATGTGGTAATAAAAATCATTTCAACTCAGACTAATTGATCCACGGCTCAGGTCGGGAGAAACGTAATACAAACATCGTGCAATTGCCAAAGACTAAATTTAAGTTGTAGTTGACCCTATGAACTAACCACTAGTTCTAGCTAAATAAATTTAGGTATTATCTTGAGAATGAGAAAATAAAAATTATTTCAACTCAGTGTGATCGATCGACGAGTCAGGTCGGAAGAACGCAATACCAACATCATGCAACTGCAAAAGACTAAATCGAAGTTGTAGTTGACCCTATGAACTGGACCCTAGTTCTAGCTTAATCAATTTAGGTATGATCTTGACAATGAGGTAATATGAATGGTTTCAACTCAGAGTGATCGATCGATGACTCGGTTCAGGAGCACTGTAATACCTACATCATGCAATTGGCAAAGACTCAATAGAAGTTGTAGTTGACCATATGAACTCACCCCTAGTTGTAGCTGAATCAATTTAGGTATTAATTTGACAATGTGGTAATAAGAATTGTTTCAACTCAGAGTGATCGATCGATGACTCAGGTCCGAAGGAATTCAAAACCAACATCATGAATTTGCCAAAGACTCAATTGAAGTTGTAGTTGACCCTATGAACTCACCGCTAGTTCTAGCTTAATCTATTGAAGTTGTAGTTGAACATATGAACTCAATTAAAATTGTATAAAAACAAATGTTCAACCTGTTGCAACAGATGACTTATCTATTGGAATTATTCAAACAGATTAACTGATTTGTTTCAATAGATTAACAATCTATTATAAATTATTAAATAGGCGTTTCCATCTATTGTGACAGATGACTGAGCCATTGGAAATTTTCAAATAGAAATTGTCATCTGTTGCAAAGTATGACTTATATGTTTTAAGATCTTTATTTTTTATTTTAAAGTAATTTCCTAATTTTCTGTCCTAGATAAAAAAGTTAAAATACTCAGGCGGTAATCAGGTTGGGAAGAACACAATACCAACATCATGCAATTGCCAAAAACTCAATTGAAGTTGTAGTTGACCATATGAACTCACCCCTAGTTCTAGCTTAATCAATTTAAGTTGTAGTTGAACATATGAACTCAATTGAAATTGTAAAAAACAAATATTCATCCTGTTGCAATAGATGACTTCACTGTTGGAATTTATCAAAAAAATTAAGTCATCTGTTGCAACAGATTAACTACCTGTTGTAAATTATCAAATAGGCGTTGCCAACTGTTGCGACAGATGACTGAGCCGTTGGAAATTTTCAAACGGAAATTGTCATCTATTGCAAAATATGACTTATATGTTTTAAGATTTTTATTTTAAAGCAATTTTCTATTTTCCCGTCGAAGATAAAAAAGATAAATACTAAGGCGGTAAAAAATATTACATGAATACTCAAAAATCTCCTCATTGAGTAGTCGTATCTTGTTTTTTCAATGTCACTATCTCCTCATACCCCTATAAAGAGTTATTAATGAATATTTAAAACCCATATCTAGAATTCACTCTCCTTCAGCCATAAATTAACTCAACTCATCTTTCTTATTTATTTAGAATTCTATTTCTCTCCTCTTTGGTGTAATCACAATCGTCTCCTTTTTTCCTCTCTTTTCTCTCCTCTTCGCATGAGGATTCTTTCGGATCTCAATGGATAAATATCTTTTCTCAACTGAAATGAGTGTTCTGATCCCTTTGGTTTTTTGACATTACAAGTATGATACACTATTTTTGTTTCCTTCTATTCTTCTTCTTTGTATGTTATTTAAATTAGATATTTACATATATTATTATTATTGATTTACCCATTGCCAGTTTTCTATTTATTGAGAAAATTGAAGGAAAGGTGACTTTTAAGTCTTGAATGGACAAACAGTTGTTTCTATTAAAATATGCAAAAATAAGTCTTATGTTGGGAGAACTTAAAAAGCCTTGTTGTTAGTATCATTTTATTTGTCTTTTATTTGTTACTTTTGTGGTGCTATTGTTCGGGGTGTTGGTGTTGTTGGAACATGTAGTGAATGTGTTGGAAAATATTGTGTTGTTTCATTTTTGTTGAAGATGTTGTTGATGTTGTTGGTAGTGATGCAATAGTTTCCTCAACTTTTGCAACTCATGAATAAGTTGTTGGAATAGATGGAGCAACTGTTAGAAGAAATCAAACCAGTAGCACGAATGGTTTGATTTATTCCAATAAATGACTCATCTGTTGCAACATGTCATCCATCTATTGCCACAAATGCATCACCTGTTGCAACGGAAAACTCATCTATTGAATAGATGGAGAACCTGTTGCATCAGATGGGTCATCTGTTGATTCATTCAATTCTATTTTACCATTTTATAATAATATTTTTGATCTTCTCTTATTTTACATCAAATGTTTTTCTCTTGTTTGCAGATAAAAGGAAGTGAAACTGCATCAACTTTTGCCCTACCTGCATTAAAGGCTAGACTAAAGATGAGTTTAGAGGAATAAGCTTCTTGTAAATGGAACCACTTCATATGTGGGAGGTATGTATTACTGATCAACCTATCATGAAAACAGATATCCAGTACACTGATTTTGTGAATGTTTGTTCTTTACCTTTTAGGCGTTAATCTTTCAAACAAGATGTGAAATTTTACAGTTAAGATAGTTAGGTTCGAACTGGTAAGACTGAGTGATATAATCCAAATCACAAGGAATCGAATCTAGATGTAAAAAAAGTAAAACTAGAGGGATAGGATAATTTAGATAGAATAATACACATAAAATTGATAACAAAAGAGCAATATAAGGGTATTTCAAACCCTAAAACCTCCCTTAATTGATTATCTATAAGAACCTAACTCTTGCATGACCACAAAAGAGATTAGATCTCCCTTAAAACCAATGTTTCTAGACAAGTTTCAACATCGGCTTTTCCAAGCACTCAATTCATTCCCATGGAGATTTCATGATTATATCATGTAAAATTCATCTTCAAAAAATTACTAATGATATATCTAAGGCACCTATTTATAGTAGATGCCTTTGATCAACTAGCCTATTACAAAAATAACCCAAAAAGTGGCTATTTCGGAAATAACCCACAAGGACTCTTCAAGATATACTCCAAGCTCCAAGCAATTATCCACACGTGGAATTGTGGGATTAGGAGCTTAAAAGGGGTCCTCCACGTGCATTCTTGAGATCTTTGCTTGATCATGGCTTGGACCTCTATGTATTGGCTTTGAATGATTTGATTAAAAAGTTTAAGGCCGGTCAGGATCGTATCATCCTCCCCTTCATGAAAAGGATTAGTCCTCGAATCCAAACCATGCTAAACCAAAGTAAGGACAAACGAACACAAACTCCTCATGGCATAAGGGTTAGAATTATCATAATAAATCACCTCAGCATGCCAAAGTTGCACATACTTGAAATATATCCAAGGATTTTTTTTTAAAAATATTAAAATTTCATTAAAGAAAACACAAAGGATTTGGATATTGCAACCATCAAGAGATAAGAAAACTACAAGGGTCCTAATGGCATCAAGCAATCCAAAAGGTAGAACTATCCTCTCCTTATGAGCCACACGACACAATTGATTCTTTATATCTTCTGGAGACCACACCAAGGGTGGTAACTCAATTGGTTCAAAAGTCCACAACAGTAATATAACATTATCATTCAAACAAGTGGACCAACTAAGAAGTTTTCTACATCTACTTAAAACAAATCCAAGAGTAGCATGGATATCATCATAAGCAAATAGGTAGTATAGAAAGGAATCAAGTGTAAAAGCATCATCCAAGGTGCTATTATCTATGAGAAGTCCATTTGGATCAAAGGGCTCAACACATGATGCACACAAGGATGGGGTCAAGTCACTTAAGCATATACAACTTCTTCCTTTCAAGTCACTTCCCAAGGGAAGGAGTTTCAACAATAGAGCCACACATGATGCTTCAATTTGTCCAACTCTAAGAAGGTGACAATAAGTCCTTAACATTCATAGGCTCTTCCACCAAAAAATAATAAACTTGGCATCCACAAGTTGGAAATTATACAACTTAAGCATAAGTGTGTCAAACAAGGATGCACATATAAAAACAACACCCAAAGTAGAGAATGGCACATTTTTCCTCAGGTACTCAAGAATGATACCACCGCGGTGAATGAGGTCATCATCCTTACACATTTATTGAAGAGGGGTATGACGTAAATGAGTTTCATCCAAACTAATTTCAAGAGAGGACTCTCTCCTTGACCTACAAGTGGTGTAATCTTGGTCAAGAATGGAAACACATAATGGAGAACTCTCTTGGATCTTTTCATTACTCCTCTTCTTCAAAGATCTCTCATCTTTGTCGGAGATCTTTCCCTTACACAATGTTAGTCCCTCAAGTGGATTATGAATCCTTGAGAAAGACTTTCCATTATAAGGAAGGACTCCAATATCCTCATTAAAACATTGTTTGTTGTTGAGACCAAGCAAAAAGTTGGGTGTGTGGAAATTACTATATTCAAATTTGTCATCAGGGTCAAATAGATAGAGTGGTAATAGACAAGGGTCTAGACAACACTCTTTTTCCCTGTAAGATTCACCCAAATAAAAAGATATACTCTCCACAATAGCATAAGCATCATCAAAAGAATGTAGAGAGTAGAGAAAGGTATCACTCAAGTCCACTTCAACTAAAGTATCATCATGTAGCTACTCACTATTAAATTCAAGATCATTATCATGAGTATTCTCAATAATAGGAGCACATAAAGTAGAAGAGGATGCAATTTCCAAACAATGGATGTTTTTTCTTTAAATGCAAGAATCCTTAACTACACACATACCACCATCAATATCAAAGGGATTATTATTTAAGTCTTCACAAGACGCAAGTGATTCATCCTCATAAGTATCAAAAAAGTTCGGGGCTTCATACAAAGGACTACATCCGTAATCATTTTATTAGGAACAATCATTAATTGGGTTTCTTAAATATTCAAGCATGTAGACACGCAATTTTTGACCCTCCCAAATTTAATATATATATTTTTCTATATTAAATATTTAAATTTGATCCGATATTATTTTAACTCTTATTTCATTTTTAATAAGTTTTAGTTGAAAATAAATAAATAAAATTACATTTTAAGATATTTTATTTTTTATTTTTTTAATAGTATGAATTCTTTTTCTAAAAAAATATTTTTATAAATAAGATAGTGATTTTATTTTCTATTAATTATATTTTATTTTATTTTAAGTTAGTTATATTTTTATTTATATTTTTCTTAAGTATAAAAATTAATTAGTTAATTTTTTTTATTATTATTTATTTTATATATAATTTATTTATTTATTATAAAAAAAAAAAAAAAAGTAGATCATTATCCTAAAAAAAAAAATTCAAAATTTGAACCCTAAACTACCCTAACTATTCCCCCCAAATCTCCCTATTTAAGGACTCTTCCCCATCCCCAAAACAGACCGACTTTTATCACACTATCAGAGAGAGAAAAAAAAATCAACACTGGAAAAACAATAGTGGAATAAAAAAAAAAAGAAAAAACACTTCAGAAAAAAAGAAGAAGGAAAGATTGAAAAATTGAGTTTGGATTCTGTAACGCCCCAAAATCGGGACCCGAGACGTCACACGGTGCATAGGATCACAAGTGACCCCAAGCTAACCATTCTACTGGCATAACTCATAAGCAACTAAACAAAAAGTATAAATCTCTACAAATCTGCGAAAAATAACTCTTTTCTGAATCTGATCAATACAATACCGAATTTACAAGATTGCACTTTTGCCTTTACAACCAAAACTGAAACGGAATACATCAACTTCTACTGACTGTCTATGAAGTCTCTACTAGTACTGACTGTAGGTAGCCGGGTCATGACTCCCGACTATCCCAACTCAATATGACTGAATAAAGAAAATACAACACTATTAGTTCTGCATAACTGACCCAAGCCCTTGATCAAAAGGACTCATCACCTTGCTGACTAGATACCACGAACTAACTGAATCTAAAGGTGCATACTATACCTTGTACCTACATTCCAAGAAAATGTAGCCCACATACGAATATGTGGGTCAGTACCATGGAAACGTACCAAGCATATGGGGTGAAATGCATATATAACATAATATCTTAATATCATCACAGTTTATAAAATTATGCATGTTGATATAAATGACTCACTTAGCTCGAATTAAAATCATCATAATCATAAGAGAGTAAAATATATCGGGTGAAACATGTGAGTCATCATAATAAATCTCAATTCACTTTCATCTCAATTCCAATTCATCAAAACAATCAAATCTCATGACAAATCTCTTTAGAATATATAGTCTTTAAATCTTTCGAAAACAAGGACTTTCTCAAACTCAATATTTTAAGCAATTATATTTTCATCTCAGATAGAAGAATACACACACACACTGGGAGTCTCTTACAACCGACATAAACCATGTGAGCTACATGGAGTCCAATGTCTTACCTACGTTGGGGAGAGCTATCTTATCCTTGCCATCGGAGTAGGACCTTAAATCGTCAATCCAAACACTAGTGATCACTATATAAATCAGCCTCTGGCTCACATCCTACGAGGGCACGTAGTTTTAGGGAAGTACCAAATCCTGCTATACCTCCCGCTCGATGCTAAAGACTACTCCCGGACTTAGCTCAGATCTTTTCAAAATAAAATCCACTAACAAACATTTCAACAATTCAAAACGGGAGTCATCATTCTACCATTTTTATAATAATCAATAAAAGTGGATTTCTTTTCTCATCTTGGGTTCAAAAACACCCCTTTTTACGACCGAAAGGTCAAAGCTTCTTCAATATTTCAACTAATTTAATTTTCAAGGTAGTTATAACATATGATTTCTAAAAATAATAAACTCAAATAGGGTTCCAAAAACCCATACATAAATATCACCATAAAACCTTCCAAAGTTTCATACTTTATGGCATAAGCATAAAAATAATCACGTAAAACTTAAATTTTCAGCTTTATAGGTAACCATATAAATATTCTCATGAAACATAGTAAGGTATAAAATTCATATATTCAAGTTTGTAGTAAAGCATATCAAATCATACATCTTTGTAAAGAAAATTAACTTTGGGATTCAAATCTCAATGTGCTTATAGCACATAATTTCTCAAAGTATAATTTCAAAGGGGTTTCGAAGACCCATATATCAATATCACGATAAAATATCTCAAGAATCATGCTTGTCATCATAAACATATATAAATTACTTTAAAATCTGGAAATTTCAGCTTTTTGTACAATAATATCATCATTCTCATATAATTTCACTTCTAAAATATCAAAAGTATCATAGTCTCATGAGAATCAATGTAGAGTATAAATTTATGCTTCAAATTCATGATAGAACATGAAAAAAATCCATAACTTCGTAAAAGAAAAATATTTTTAGGCACAAGAACGAAAGGGTGTTCTTGTTGAAAAACCCCACATACCTTAAACTTGAAGCTTTGAATGACTTTCCGAATGACGTAATTCTATTCATGAACTTTTGGGTGTCCCTCATAGCCTTCGTAATGGGGATTCCGAATATGTAAAAATTATTGAATTCCCACGGTTGAATCTCTAGCTATTGGGGTTTTTTATGTTGAAACCCTAAAGGTTGTTCTTGGTGAATTTTGGTGAAAGTAAACTTATTTTGGTGTTATGTGAGTTAAATACCATGTTATATACATATATAGGGTTTTTTTGGCACTTGGAAGTGAGGTATGCGGCGCATTGCCTATCGCACACATTTAAGTATGCGCCGCATTGCCTATCGCACACCCTTACTGCATCTCACAAAAATGGGCATAACTCTTTTCTCGGGTATCGTATTTTTGAAAAATTGGTATCGTTGGAAAGATAATTCAATTATCTACCATTTTATACATCTTTATATGACAATTTCCATGTATATTAAGAGATATAAATGTTTAAATTTGACCCTTGTAGAATCGAATGTCAAACTTTGGATGAATCAATTGGTCTTAGCTGAACTATGTTCTAGGTCATTGATATGAACATTTTTCACCTCTAAACCACTCCATAGACTAGGATAATGATCATTCAACTTGTATTCACACTCAAATTATTTGGATTAGATCTTAGACGCGTAGGATCGACGACTAGAATTTTAGCACGAAAATACGGGGTATTACAGATTCCCATTCGAGTTTCAAGTGACAATGCTAGAGTTTCCTTTTAGTTAGTTTATCAAACAGGTTCTAACTATATTCCTTTTATTTATCTCGGTGCGATTTGTATGAATGGAACTATGAACCAAAGTGTTTGAATGATTTTGTGTATTTTTTGATGTAAATATTGATTCAACTATCTTTCGTCCAACAACTCTTTTAAGAAATGTGGTTATTAGAAATTTGTCATCCATGTACATGAAATTTGTTGACTATCTTTCGTCTCCCATTGTATATTGTTTATGATAAGAAAAGATATTTTAATTATTATTTTTATTAAGTTGGATGTCAAACAAAAGGGGTCTTGTATATAATTTCAATATTTTTGTAGTTTGTTGCAAGTTAGTTTTAAGATAGAGATTTATTTAGTGACTATTTAATTTGAATTTAAAATTACGAGAATAAACAAGATTTGTCTTTTACAATTTTTCTTCAATATTTTCAATAACATAATAATCTTTCTAATTGTAAGGTCATGGTAATTTACACTATTTTAGAGTTAGATGATAAACTCGCTTCTGAATTCGGAAAAGATAATGACAATTATACTTTAAGTTAGTTTTAGGATAATATTAATTGATATTAGGTGATTTAAAATTTTAATAAGCCTTAGATGTTTGAATCACATGATAGATTTTCCATTTTTATTAAATAATGAATCATCGTTAGATTGATTGATCATATTTTCAAAGTTGTTCGTCATTAATTTTATATCTTTAAAGTTTTTGCAATCTGAAACACAAATGAAGCAGATCCGTGTGTGTATAATTGTGTGTGAATATTGTGTTAACAGATGTTGTCATGATAATGTGTGGATTTCATTATAAATTAGAATGGTGTAAAAAGTGAATTTAGAAGTAATATTGATAGAGTTTGAAAGAAATAATTTTTGTATGTTGATAAGAGAATTGGAAAATTGAAAGCAGTAGTGTATTGGAATTATATGTCTCAAGAAGAAAAATATATGAAAATGTAAATGGTTTTGTTTAGTAATGTACAGGTGTATAGGGATATATAATTACGAAATGTATAGCTTTTTTTGTGTAATCTAAATTATAGTCATCAATAAGTCTCGATAATTATATCATCTTGGTAATTATTGTTAAATTAAATAATCGCTTTAAATAAATCTTGTTAGAATTTAATAGTAATATTAAGTAGTACTTTGGGCAGATAAGCTTTCAAATGTTAGGCGAGGATAAAATAATTTAATATTATCTCGATTAAGAATACGGCGTACGTATCTTTTGAGATATTTAAAATAAATCGATGATGCAATATTGCACTTCGGTAAAGACCGTGGTAAAATTATATTTCACTAATTTAATATAAGAGGTATAAATAGATATTTTTGGTATTTTAAAATAGATATTCTTAAATAGTGTTTTGAATAAATAAAAAATTATTTTAAGTTTCAAACCAACGCCTTAAACAAATTTTAGGCATTTTTAAAATGTTCGTCTCAATTGAAGAATACGGAGTACGCATCTTTTTGAGACATTTAAAATTCAAGGATGCAATAATGCACCTTGACAAATATTTTTCTGAAATTTAACTTTTCTTTGATTTATTTAATATAAAATAATAAACGAGTTTTCGGTATAATAAAATGAGCGAATTTTGGTCTTCACACAATTTATCGAATTAGTTTTAGTTAAGATAAGTCAATGAAAGAGACCGTGCTTGAACCATGGGATTCGAGGGGTGCCTCACACCTTTCCTTCGGTCAACAGAATTCCTTACCCGGTCTTCTATTTTCGCAGACCAAAAAGTAGCCATTTTCTTTTGATTAGGGATTCAAAAAGGTGACTTGAAACACCATAACTCAATTCCAAGTGGCGACTCTGTAATTAAAATAATCCCTATCCAAAACCGTCACTTTAATTGGAAAAATTCTTCGACTCGATCATCTCAAGCGAAAAAAGGGGTGTGACATCTCAGGTGACTCCGCTAGGGAATAAATAAGAATTCGATCTTTATAATGACTTATACTTGTTTTAATTATTTTTTAGATTGTGTTTGTTGGCCTTATGTGCTACTTGTCGCTTATTTACCGCTTTGATATTGATTGAACTGTATTATATACTGTCTTCTCTTACACACCCCCTCCGAGTCTCTGAAATAGGATAGAAGGAATGCAGCGCATGCATCCTACTTTCTTTTTGAGATAGCCGAAGTGTCAAGGCACCTGGTGAAGGATTATAGTCACACATGTTAGGCGTGGTTCGGATCGACAACGAAGGCATTGTTGCCCTGGTACTGATCAAGTTGTCCCTCCCCGACTTGAGTGTCCCCTCGGGTAAGCCAGTCTAGACACCTATCCCTATTAGACTTAAACTTAGAAGAACTGAAAACTCAGAATATGATTATCCTTATTAGGTGGCGCTTTATTTGCATCATATGCATTTGACTTAGCGGGACTCGGCACAGGGGTCGAGTCTGTCTAGGACAGGTGACCTACTTTATAAAGACCAACATGTGCATCATACGTGCTCTTTGACATTTGTTTGGAAGACTATCTGATTGTTGACCGGCTTTTAGGCAACTTTAAAATGCAAGAGATTATCTTATCCTCAAATTTAGTGAATTATTTTTCAAAAGAAAATTTTAGTTTTTACAAAAAAGAAAAGAAAGGAAAATTTTAAATTTATAATAACATAGTTTTACGGTTTTCATGAACTACGAGGGTCTGATTCTCACTCTTAATTGAGATATGTAGTAAACCCTTTTTTGGGGTACGACCCTATCTTTTGAAAAATTATTCATAGATTTATTGGGGAATGTTTTGAAAATATGATTACTTTCATAATTATTTTTCTTATTCTCAAGTTCAATTTATATATATAGATATAGATATATATATCTTAATAGTCCAGAATCTTTAGGGATCATGAGGCTAAGTTTTACAAAATAAAAAATATATATAAATCTTAATAGCCCTGAATCTTTAGGGATCATGAGGCTATGTTTTTACAAAAAATATATATCTTAATAGCCCAGAATATTTAGGGATCATGAGGCTAAGTTTTACAAAATGAAATATATAAATCTTCATAGCTCTGAATCTTTAGGGATCATGAGGTTAAGTTTTTACAAAAAATATAAATCTTAATAGCCCTGAACCTTTAGGGGTCTTGAGGCTAAATTTTGTACGACATAATTTTCAAGAACTACGCACACCTGATTCTCATTTTATTGAGATACGTAAGCAGTCCTCAATGGATTCGGTGATCTTTTAAAAAAATGTTGTCTTTCCTTTTAAACTAAAAAAAAAGGAAGTTGTTTTCAAAAATGAAAAATATATTAGTTAATAAATAAATAAATTTCTCATTATTAAAAAAAGAAGAAGATATATTTCTTTGTATCTCCAATTTTTGAGAACTACACACACCTGATTCTCATCTTAGTGAGATAGGTTGGCACTCCTTCTGGGGTTTGGTGATCTCTTCTAAAAAGAAGATAAAAGAAAAAGAGTTTTTGAAAAAATATTGCATTCTGACGCCTTTGTTATTTCATATACAGTTAGTTTAAGGTGGTTGGTTTGTGGTATTTTGGCTGGTCCTCCACATCACACTAAATCTAAAGATGGTTTAACTGTGTCCTACAAATATATAGAAAGTTACTTCATGGATCAAAGAAAGAGTCATGAAAATGAGAGTTTAAAGGAAGAGAATTTGAGACTAAGACAACAAATAATGGAAATGTATCGAGCTTGGGCCAGTGGGCATCCTCCTCCTCCGTTCCCCATTATTAAAGACTGGGGCATGTCTTCAAGTGTCAACCTTCTTCAAAGATTTGGGATATCGAAATTTAAGGAACATAATGGACATGAGGATTTTGTGAAGCATTTGGGATGATTCTGCAATCGATCAAGGGAAATTGAAAAAGGAAAGAAGAAGGAAAACACATTTATTGTCATACCAGGGCCAAAGCAGAGTTTGAGAGGTCCAACCCACCAATACTGTCAGCCTCAATCCCAAGCTTACATATTAGACCTATACAACCACATGCAACAAGGTTCCTTTCTCCAAAATCCAAGAAATTCCATTCCTCTTCCTCAATATCCTTTGAACAATACACAATCGTATTCTCATCCATATTCCTATCCACAATGGTGTTCCCCGATCCCTCAACGTTGTCCTCGACCCTCACAAATTTACCAAGAAACCTCTAAATCCAAGTTTCATCAGAGGCCAGAGTTTGCAATGAGGAAGAAAGCAAAGAATAATTTCATGCCAATTGGGGAGTCCTATACCAGTTTGTTCCAAACATTGAGGTAATGGGGCATGATTAATCCCATCCCTGGGTATATTCCTGATACACATTCAAAATATTTTGATCCTAATGTACGATGTGCTTATCATTCTAATATGCAAGGTCATAGTGATGAAGATTGTCGTATTTTGAAAAGAGAAATTGAGAAAATAATTAAAGAAAAATTAATTGTGGTGCAAAATATTGGCACAACATCCGCCCCACAGAGTTCTTCGTCAGCACGTGATACTACAAAATATGTAGGAAACAATGAGTCAAGTATGAGGACCCAGAACTTATTTGTTGAAGGGAATGTGTCTGATCGTGGTGGAAGCTCTAGTCATGTTGATATGCAAATCAGTGGATAATTTGTCAGGCTGAGCAATTGAGAAGTCACCCCTCTCCCTACTAGGAAGAGGTCTAGTAGTTTGTTTTCTTTTCTTTTCTATTACCCGAATTATTTTAGGGTTGTAGTTTTGGACCTATCTTGTCTGATTTTCTTATCGTTTTTGTTCAAACCCTTCTATCTTTCTGTCAACAAAATGTGTGTCCATTTTATTTTTATTTCTCAATATATATTGTCTTTCTATTTTTCTTCAAAGATCTTTTCCTATGATGATTCTGGTAATATGATAAGCATGTTGAATTTTCATCCAGATCATAAAACCCAATCTAATATTGAAACATTAGATCAAGAACCTAGAGTGAAAAAAAAATGTAAGAAAAATAAGTAAAGTGTTGAGATGTTTTGAGGACCTAGTTACATCCTCACTTGAATATTTTGAGGCAATCACTTTGAGAATAAAAAATGACTTGATCTTCAATGAGGAGGTTCAACTCAAGCATTTTTGAATGAGATCAACTAGAGGATATATAGTTTCTATTATCTAAAGAAGCAAAAAGAAGTTAGCTAAAAAAAACAAAAGAGTCATATGTTGTGAGGAAAGTACAATACAAGTAGACCAATATGGTTTCCAAGTTTAAAAGAAGTGACACACGTGCATGTGCTTAGTCACGATCAATACTGAAAAGATGTGTATGATCTTCATGTTCTATTCCTAGATTGCATGTTATGTACTTGCATTTTTAAGGATTGATATGACGAAGGTATTTCATTCTGCTATCCAAATGTTGTGTCATCCTTTGTTATCTCTTTTGAGCTTTTATTTTATTTCTTTTATATCCCTCTTTTGGAATCAAAATAGAGTCTGCAAAAAAAAAAGTGTCAACCAAAAATAGAGTCAGAAAAGTGTCAATAAAAAAAAGAATAGAGTCAGAGAAGTATCAAGAAAAAATGGAGTCGGAAAAAATATCTCTCTCTCTAAAAAAAAGAAGAATAAGAAGAAGAAAAAGAGAGAAAATTCAAGAAAAAGAAAAAAAATGGAAAGAAAATCAAGCAAAAGAATAAGTTGTCTGAACTACGTTTGACCTGATTCTTGCTATGACAAGATACGTAGGCAGCCCTACTCTGGGGTTCGTTCCAACCAAAAGAAAATTCAAATTACCCAGAATGAAATGAAACTGGGGCAATGTTTATTTCTTTAAAAGAGTTGATTCTGAAATTTGTATGTTTCACCCTATATTATGTAAATTTTTTAGCCTCATGCCTCCCTTTCTTTCTAACCTTTTCCAAAAGCCAAGTTACAACCAAATAAAGACCTTAAGATCAATATTTGAGAATGTCAAGGCTAAACATGTTATGGGTGCATGATGTTTCGTATATTGGGAATTATTTAAAAAAATGAATAAAAAAAATGAATGAATAAAAATGAGAGAGTCTTATTGGTGAAAACCCTTTTGGGCACCATAAGGCGACAGTGAGTTAAGAAAGAAATGAAAATGAGATAGGCTTTGGAAAAAACCCATTGAGGTTCCATTAGCCGAAGGAGGATTGTGATCTAGAGGGAGCATATTCAAGATTGATTTTATTTCAAACTCAATAAGTGGACAAGAGTTGTAATAATTAGTATGGGTAGATCAAGTTGTTTAATTCAAAATGCATGTCATGATTGCTGGAATTGGCTACCAAACCCAAATAAGTTTTCTTCTGTCATTTTTTTAAAAAGGATGCTTATTGTTTTTTCCTTTTATTTTTCTATTTTTGATCTTTTGGTATCTTTATCATCAAATAAAAAATATTGTCATTTTTCTTGTGTCTCTTAGTCGAGTCCGTGTCATAACAAGTAAGAAAAGATTTCAAAAATGGCAACCAGCTTCTTCAATTGCACAAAGCAAGACAAAAAGCCAACACATGAAAGAGACATGATTGTGAGCCGAAATAAGGTATGCAGAAAAGTTTAGTCAACAAACAAGTCTGGAACTCGTGGAAATACCAAGGTTTAAAGGGTTTATTTGAGGAGCATGGCAAAACAAAGATACTGTGTTTGTTTCAGAGTCACTTCTAATAATCTGAGTTTTGGTCAACGATGCAGAAAGTCAGTGACAGATGCTAATGGTTGAAAGAAATATTAAATGTGACGAGGGAAACAACGGTCACTTCAAAAGCCCAATGCCACAAATCAACCATCACATGTTTTAAAACTAACAATTTTTCTTTTTTTGAAACAAGGATGAGATGTTGATTTCACATTAAATTTTCAAATAAAAGATGCAAGATTACACTTCTATCAATCAAGAAGCAAGGTTACAACACCCGATGCTAGATCTCGGTTATGATCTAGTTATCTGTACAAATTTTAAAGGTACAAACTAGGGCAAGTGAGGAAAATTTTATGTGTGTTGCATGGGATTTTACAAGAAATTATAAGTCCAGGAGCCCTCCTGAAGAACAGGGTTAAGAAAAAAGAAAGTCCAGGAGCCCACCTGAAGAACAGGGTGAAGAAAAAAGGAAATCCAGGAGCCCGCCTGAAGAACAGGGTGAATAAAAAAGAAAGTCTAGGAGCTCGCCTAAAGAATAGGGTTAAGAAAAAAGAAAGTCTAGAAGCCCGCCTAAAGAACAGGGTGAAGAAAAAAAAAGTCTAGGAGCCCTCCTAAAGAATAGGGTGAAGGAATTGTAAGTCCAGGAGACCGCCTGAAGAACAGGGTGAAGAAAAAAGGAAATCCAGGAGCCCGCCTGAAGAACAGGCTGAAGAAAAAAAAAACTAGGAGCCCGCCTAAAGAATAGGGTGAAGAAAAAAGAAAGTCCAGGAGCCCGCCTGAAGAACAGGGTGAAGAAAAAAAAAGTCTAGAAGCTCACCTAAAGAATAGGGTGAAGAAAAAAGAAAGTCTAGGAGCCCTCCTAAAGAACGGGGTGAAGAAAAAAAAAGTCTAAGAGCCCGCCTAAAGAACAGGGTAAAGGATTTGTAAGTCTAGGAGCCCACCTGAAGAACAGGGTAAAGAAAAAAAAAAGTCCAGGAGTCCGCCTAAAGAATAGGGTGAAGAAAAAAAAAAGTCTAGGAGCCCACCTAAAGAATAGGGTGAAGAAAAAAGAAAGTCTAGGAGCCCGTCTGAAGAACAAGGTGAACAAAAATGATGTCCAGGAGCCCACCTAAAGAACAGGGTGAAGAAATTGTAAGTCCAGGAGCCCGCCTGAAGAACAGGGTGAAGAAAAAGGAAGTCCAGGAGCCCTCCTAAAGAACAGGGTGAAGAAAATCAAGTTCAGGAGTCCGCCTAAAGAACAAAGCAGAGGTAAAGCAAGATAGGATCCAGCCTGAAGAATCGGGTGAATTTTCAAGTTCAAGTCACGAAGATTAGAATCAAGATTCTAGAGATTGTTATATTGACTTGTATTTTTCATTTTCATTTTTTTTGTTATTCATTTCAATGTAAAAGCAGAATGTCGTGAATCGGAAACTCGACAGAACCTGACTCGATATCTAGCTCACTACCACATCATTTTACCCTATTTGAACTACAAGTTACCTGATTTTCTTATAACCTGGGTTATGTGGGCGGTCCAAAACCAGGACTCGGTAAAATCTTTTATTTTATTTTTTTTTTTTATTTTTTTTTATCTTTACTTTTCGAATAATTGGAGGATCAAAAATTACCTCTTTTCCTACTTCTTTGTATGAAAACTCTTAGAAATTTCACACAAAGAGGGGCAAAATGTAGACACGCAATTTTTGACCCTCCCAAATTCAATATATATATTTTTCTGTATTAAATATTTATATTTGATCCAATATTATTTTAACTCTTATTTCATTTTTAATAAGTTTTAGTTGAAAATAAATAAATAAAGTTAAATTTTAAGATATTTTATTTTTTATTTTTGTAATAATATGAAGTTTTTTTAAAAAAAAATATTTTTCTTTTAATTTAGATTTTTATAAATAATCTAGTGATTTTATTTTCTCTTAACTATATTTTATTTTATTTTAAGTTAGTTATATTTTTCTTAAGAATAAAAATTAATTAGTTAATATTCTTTTATTATTATTATTTATTTTATATATAATTTATTCATTTATTATAAAAAAAAAAAAAGAAGGAGATCATTATCCTAAAAAAATAATATTTCAAAATTTGAATCCTAAACTACGGAAACTACTCCCCCCAAATCTCCCTATTTAAGGACTCTTCCCCACCCCCAAAACAGACCGAATTTTATCACGCTGTAAGAGAGAGAGAAAAAATCAACACTGGAAAAACAACAGTGGAAGCAAAACAAAAAAAACACTTCAGAAAAAAAAAAAAGGAAAGATTGAAAAATTGAGTTTGGATTCCCGTTCGAGTTTCAAGTGACTATGCTAGAGTTTACTTTTAGTTAGTTTATCAAATAGGTTCTAACTATATTCCTTTTATTTATCTCGGTGCGATTTGTATGAATGGAACGATGAACCAAAGTGTTTGAATGATTTTGTGTATTTCTTGATGTAAATGTTGATTCAACTATCTTTCATCCAACAACTCTTTTAAGAAATGTGATTATCAGAAATTTGTTGTCTATGTACATGAAATTTGTTGTCTATCTTTCGTCTCCCATTGTATATTGTTAATGATAAGAAAAGATATTTTAATTATTTTTTTTATTAAGTTGGATATCAAACAAAAGGGGTCTTATATATACTTTCAATATTTATGTAGTTTGTTGCAAGTTAGTTTGAAGATAGAGATTTATTTAGTGACTATTTAATTTGATTTTAAAATTACGAGAATAAACAAGATTTTTCTTTTGCAATTCGCCTTTTGTTATGAAATTTAAAGAAAGAACAAGAAGAATAAATAGAGAGGGAAGAGGGAGACTTCTTTATTTCTATTGATGGATGAGAGATCATAAGATTGAGAATACAATGAACAAAACCCTCTATTTAAAGGGGAAATTTACTCCTAGTCTGAGTAAAAGATAGATGCTTCAAATTCTAATAGATATCAAAGTAGATCTTGATAGATCTTGATAGACATTCAGTATAATGTAAATACATTTATAACACTCCCCCTTGAATGTCTAATTAATAGATAATGTTCCTCGTTAAAACCTTACTAGAAAAAACCCAGTGGAAAAAAAAATCTAGTGAAGGAAAAAGAGTACACATCTCTACCAATACGCATATATACTGCCTCATTAAAAACCTTAAAAGGAAAACCCAGTGGGACAAAACCTCATAAGGGAAAATGAGTACAACGCGTATTAACTCCCCCTAATGAGATCATCCTTAAACCTTTGCATCCCGATCTTGTGCACCATCTTCTTGAAAGTTGCAATTGGAGGAGACTTGGTGAATTAATCAGCCACACTATCACCTGAATGAATCTGTTGCACGTTAATATCACCATTCTTTTGTATCTCATGTATGTAGAAAAACTTTGATGAAATGTTCTTCGTTCTATCTCCTTTTAAGAATTCTCCATTAAGATGTGCTATGCATGCTGCATTATCTCTGTATAAAACTGTGGGTACATTGTCACATTTAAACCACATTTTTCTTGAATGAGATGTATCATGGACCTCAACCAAATGAGATGTATCATGGACCTCAACCATTCATATTGTCGTCTTGCTTCATGAATAGCTATTATCTCAGCATGGTTCGATGAAGTGTCTATGATAGACTTCTTTGTATATCTCCAAGATATTGCAGTATCCCCATATGTGAACACATAGATTATTTGAGATCGAGCTTTATACGGGTCAGATAAGTACCCAGTATCAGCATAACCAACAAGATTAAGACAATAGGCTTTAGAATAAAATCATGTGTTTGATCTCATTTCGATGTCTCCTAATAGGAGCAGAACTATATCTTGCTAACAAATTAACTGAAAAGGCTATATCATCCCTTGTAGTATTTCCAAGATACATTAGTACACCAATTGGACTAAGATATGGTACTTCAGGACCAATCCAATTCGGTATGTTTCATATTTCAGCAAATAATCTTATTGCTTTTGAAAACTCTCCAAGAGTTTTAATGATTTTCAAGCTATAAGCTTATACAATATAAGGATTCTAAATAAGTTTCCTAGAAACTTTTATATGCTTCAAATATTTTGAATCCTTAGAAAGTTTCATATGAATTTTGTCAAGTGACAATATTCAACATGTCATATGTGACATCTTCAAGTGTCTGGACTGCAAATCAAATACGTTTTATACTTACCAAGATGCATCCTTTCATGTCACTTGATAAATGTTTCTACGTCAGCATGCTTAAATAAACGTAGAAGTCAGATCCTCATAATCTCTTACAATATTGCGCAAATATTGTATCAAAGATATCGTTAATGATATATCATTTTGTATTGGTTCATAATGCGAGATAACAATTTGAGATCTCTTTACTTCATTATTATTTAGGTACCAGAACCTTTCATAAAGCTTCATGAAGTGTTATGTCGTAGGCTCTTTAAGAGCACATTGTCTTCTTATTATGATTATTTGCTCCTTATCCTTTTCAAGGATTATTTTATTGGAAACCGATTAGTCTACCACGGTTCACACGTGCATAGACTTTATCCTTTAGGAAAACAAAATAGGAGCATTTGCAGCTTTAATATAAGATGCTTTCGGCATTTGACTTGAATTATCTTTTGAATGAGGATCTGATGATAATTCCTAACATATTTCATAGCTGCATATAATCTCCCACTTATGTTAGAAAAACTAACATACAACCTCCATTTTCTTTGAGGATTTCATCTTTGTGCATCTTGGTATATTCATTAATCGTATACCGCACATTAAAATTATTAGATGAAATAGTTGGTTCATGGACCTTGAACCAATTAAGAGGGAAGAAATAATCATAATTTATTGGTCTAATGTATACAAGTGCTATTGTATGTAACATATCATATTTAAGACCAACACATGAAGCTTTGTTCTCATTAGTAATGGTTTAGCTATTTATCGAAGGCATTCAATGCTAAACCATCATCATCAAGATGAATTGTCTTGATTACATAATCTGAAAGTTATGATCTTAACTCATTTTATTGAGAAAGCAACATTTATGAATATCAAACGGAAGGTTGACAATAAATGTACATGTGATCATCCTATATCGATGCATCTTAATAGATCACATGGCAGGTGAACGGGCCTATATTCACCTTTTATACTTTTGAGATTTAATGAATTCAATCTTAACATTAGTTGGTCCAACTAACTTATCATGAGAACAAGAGACATAAACAATTCTCGAAGAATCTTCTAGTTCTTCAATACATGTCTAATATTCAATATGCACATCATCGAGATGTTATAATCGTTCACATCAATTTATGAACTTTTATTCTAGTAAACTCCAAGTTTACCATGACATGTACTTCTTTCTTTAGTAAATTTCATATTTTCTATTACATGAATAAATTTTCATATTTACTACTTTAGAAGTAGATTTCAAAATAACTTTTCTCATTTATTCTGCCTCATTCGGAGGTGAGTTGTGATACCATCACAATCAAGTGCACGTTTGCATTAATAAGGTACTCATTCCCCATGAATGAAATATAATTGTGCCTTAAGCCTATCAAATTATGATATCTTATAACCCCTTTCATGATATTGCTACTTCAGGAGAAAATCGAGGCATAAATATGATAGAGAGAATTTCTCTATATTCCTACCACATTCAATTTAAGAATGGAGCAAATTGTCATCTTTCATACTTATCAATATTGCTACCACATTCACTTCTTGGACTGGAGCATATTCAATGGAAAAGTTTCATGACTTTTCATCAAAAACACATTATTTTGCCTTGGCAATCACAATATCATCAATATGGTGCATTGAAATTCAAACTCAACGTCTTACCCATATAAAGGCGTCTTAGGCATAAATCAATGGGACTTGAACCCAACATATTATCATCCCTTTTGATAATATTGTTCTTGAGGAATAAATTTAAAATATAAATGGTTCCAAACCAATTATTTTTCCTCAAATCCAACAATAATTATATTATTAGTAGCAAAAGATAAATAACATAGGAAATTACTAACCTTGAAATCTTAAGATTTATAATGTCACCTTGTTTGGAATAATCTCACCTTGTTTGATAGAGTCTCGTGCTGATAACGTGTTATAAAATAATAAAGAACAAGAAGAAATCTCACTTTGTTTGACTGCGTCTCGCGCTGATAACGTGTTATGAAATATAAAGAAAGAACAAGAAGAATAAATAGAGAGAGAAGAGGGAGACTTCTTTATTTCTATTGATGGATGAGAGATCATAAGATTGAGAACACAATGAACAAAACCCTCTATTTAAAGGGGAAATTTACTCCTAGTCTGAGTAAAAGACAGATGTTTCAAATCCTAATAGATATCAAAGTAGATCTTGATAGATCTCGATAGACATTCACTATAATGTAAATACATTTATAACACCTTTAATATTTTCAATAACATAATAATCTTTCTAAATGTAAGGTCATGGTAATTTACTGTATTTTAGAGTTAGATGATAAACTCGCTTCTGAATTCGGAAAAGATAATGACAATTGTACTTTAAGTTAGTTTTAGGATAATTATTACTTGATATTAAGTGATTTATAATTTTAATAAGCCTTAGATGTTTGAATCACGTGATAGATTTTTCATTTTTATTAAATAATGAATCATCGTTAGATTGATTAATCATATTTTCAAAGTTTTTCGTCATTAATTTTATATCTTTAAAGTTTTTGCAATCTGAAACACAAATGGAGCAGATCCGTGTGTGTATAATTGTGTGTGAATATTGTGTTAACAAAAGTTATCATGATAATGTGTGGATTTCATTGTAAATTAGAATGGTGTAAAAAGTGAATTTAGAAGTAATATTAATAGAGTTTGGAAGAAATAATTTTTTTATGTTGATAAGAGAATTGGAAAATTGAAAGCAGTAGTGTATTGGAATTATATGTCTCAAGAAGAAAAATATATGAAAACGTAAATGGTTTTGTTTAGTAATGTACAGGTGTATAGTGATATATATTTACGAAATGTATAGTTTTTTTTGTGTAATCATAATTATAGTCATCAATTAGTCTCGATAATTATATCGTCTTGGTAATTATTATTTAATTAAATAATCGCTTTAAATAAATCTTGTTAGAATTTAATAGTAAGACAAAGTAGTACTTTGGGCAGATAAGCTTTCAAACGTTAGGCGAGTATAAAATAATTTAATTTTATCTCGATTAAGAATACGGCGTACGTATCTTTTTGAGATATTTCAAATAATTCGATGATGCAATATTGCACTTCGGTAAAGACCGTGGTAAAATTATATTTCAGTAATTTAATATAAGAGGTATAAATAGATATTTTTGGTATTTTAAAATAGATATTCTTAAATAGTGTTTTGAATAAATAAAAAATTGTTTTAAGTGTCAAACCAACGCTTTAAACAAATTTTAGGCATGTTTAAAATGTTCGTCTCAATTGAAGAATGCGGCGTACATAGCTTTTTGATACATTTAAAATTCAAGGATGCAATAATGCACCTTGACAAATATTTTTCTAAAATTTAACTTTTCATCGATTTATTTAATATAAAATAATAAATGAGTTTTATGTATAATAAAATGAGCGAATTTAGGCCTTCACACAATTTATCGAAATAGTTTTAGTTAAAATAAGTCAACGAAAGCGACCGTGCTTAAACAACTAGATTCGAGGGGTGCCTCACACCTTTCCTTCGGGCAACAGAATTTCTTACCCGTCTTCTATTTTTGCAGACAAAAAAGGAGTCATTTTCTTTTGATTAGGAATTCAAAAAGGTGACTTGGAACACCATAACTCAATTCCAAGTGGCGACTCTGTAATTAAAATAATCTCTATTCAAAACCGTCACTTTAATTGGAAAAACCCTTCGACTCGATCATCTCGAGCGAAAAAAAGGGTGTTACAAAACAAATCAAGGTTATCAAGTACAAACATACCACCATCAATATGAAAGGGATTATTACTTAATTCTTCACAAGACGCAAGCTATTCATCCTCATAAGTATCAAACAAGTTTGGGGCTTCATACAAAGGATTACATCTGTAATCATTTTATTAGGAACAATCATTAATTGGGTTTCTTAAATATTTAAGCAAATCAAGGTTATCATCACCCAATTGATTATTTCTTTCCAAGAGTTTAATATTCAATCAAATCAAGGTTATCATCACCCAATTGATTATTCCTTTCCAAGACTTCACATTCCTTTCCCTTAAGAGTACTCTCATATTCCAAGAAAAAAATTTCATCTTTAGGAGTAATGTTGTTGCACCATAGTGGGTTATCATGTAATATATAGCCTTCAAGATGAGCTACATCATCAATGCTATCCACACCACTAGGAAATTGAATAGGAGTGATTTCATCATCTTCAAACAAGACATTGTCCTTAAATAGAGAAGGATTTATCTCAGACGGAGATTTATAACATGCAAGTTCACTCTCTAAAAGAAAATTATCAAGTTTTGAAAAAGCTTCAAACACATAATCATCCCTATGAGGAAAGACCAAGATTAGAATATTCACTAAAAGTCATGCTTAAAGGGTCACTCCTATTCATTTGATCAGCATTTTCAACATTATCACTCACTTGAGGTTCATTAATTACATCACAAACATCCTAAAGTAGTGGGAAAATTTTGCACACAAGTTGATCAACACAATTTTCACAAAATGATGTACTTTTATTCAACACAATGGCTTCAAAAATAGGTGGACACAAATTGATCTTACAAGAAAAGTCAATTCGGTCATCAATATGATCAACTAGTGTATCCACACTCACAACATGTACATCATCATCAAGAGGCAAAGAATCAATAGGCTCACATGTAGGTAAGCTACTACTCACACTCTATGGACTACTAGCCACACAATCATCATTCACATGCACAAAAGTGTAAGAGTTAGCTATTTTACCTTGAAGTTCTTGAGAATTTTATTTTTTACCTTGGTGTGAATGTCCTCCACAAGCTTCGAAATCACCTAAGATTGCTCTTTTCAAATCTTCAAAGGGAATGTTTTCCTTTTACACTTGTTCTCCTCAGCGTGGCATGTTGGTATCTACACAAACGTCTTTATAAATAAAAGGACAAACAATGTTAGCTTCAGTTGGTGGCAACCCCCTTATTTCACTCCTCACAACCTCTTCTTTTTTCTTTCTTAGGTTTCCACCTTGAACTCCCTTACTCCTCTCAATATTTTGTCTCTCAATTTATTTTGTCTTGGAGTAAGTGACTGCATTGCCTTGAGATTTGGGAAGGGTAGGTGGAAAGAGATGATTTCCCCATTGGTCTAATATAATTTTAGGCCAATTTTACATATTTGGAATCTTATGTTGCGCAAACCAATCGACACCCAAGCATAAGTGTCCACTTTCCAAAGGAATTATGTCACACCACACCTCCTCATAGTACCCATCTCGAGTGAAGGAAACCTTTATACTCACGAAGAATCTATAGCCTTCCAACACGTATGGGAAATGCTTGGAAACTCAAGGTATCTCTAGATAATCAATTATAAGAGAAGTTATGTAGTTTTCATGAAGCCACTCATTAAGAATAAGAACACATATCTGAACTCTACAAATCTCTACCCATCTTGAACAAATTTGTCTTCTTGGATCACTGTTATAAAGCATTATGTAACACTTTTTCACATAGATTGACCTCAGGAACTCTTTCAAGGCACCCTATGTTTGAGTATGATTCCTTGCAGTTTACACCATTCTAAGGTCGTACCTTGAATGTACTTAAAGGCATATGTTCGGCTTCACTCATAATATAATCCTTGAAGATCATTTCGCATTGCCATTCCCAATCAAGGTAAACTTTGGGATGTCATTTTCCTTTAAGGATAGATAGAGTAGGAAGACAATGATTCCTACTATACCCTCCATTTCGACCTTTGTTCCCGCTTTCATAAGTTTGGGTACTAGAATAAGAAACTTGAGATGTAGTGACCTTAGATTTTGGAGATGCATACTTTTTTCTTCTCATGGGAAATCCTCTACTATAGCTAGTATAACCATTCAAACCACTGCGACTTTGATAAGAAGTACTATAACGTGAGGAATATGAATCTCAATACTACACATGAGCACTCTCACCATAACTCTTAGAAGGTGCATTAGGGAGAAACTTATTCTTCACATGGCTTTGATGTTTGAAGTGAGAAGTGTAAGACTTATCACTTTCCCCATCTTCTTTATAAGAACCCCTACAAGGCTTTTCATCATCCCCATACTGATATAAGAACAAGGATCATAATTCATCCCACATTCTACTTTGGAATAGTATCCCTCATTTTTATTCATATCTTGATCATGGCTACATTCATAGCCCCCATAATCTTCATGTTCTTCATAGCCATAACTATATTCACCACAATTATAGTCTCCTATGTCGTAGTCATAATTGTCCAAGGCTATCGAAGATATGCTTCCTTATATCACCTTGTACCTACAGAATGAACAAATAAGATTAATGGTAAAGATCCTCACCAAAACTCGCAATAATCTTACCTTTGTGATCCTCATAATTGAAACGACAAATTTTGAAAGTTGCTTACACTCCGATGGACAATGAGGTGCCAGTCACTACTTTTTGGCCGAAGTGGATTCTTGTTTGAAACAAGTCAAAGAAAAAATGTACGGACTTGATTCAAGAAGCTACGATGAATTAAAAACTAGAAAAGCTTGAAAGAAATAGGACGATGAATAAATTCAAAATTAAGAACTGATCATCCAAGTTAGTAGATAAATTACTAGTTTATGAGTAGTTTAAGATTCAAAGAAGGGATTAAAGAATTAAGAAATTGAAACTAAGAATCAAACCTTGAGCAATGGAGTTTTTAAAGTGTTGAGATAAGTTTGGAGGCTTGAATTTGTGTTGGAAAAGTGTTCATATTCATTTGGGAACTTGAATTGGTGTTGTTCGAGTTGATCCACATCAACAAGGAGTGATCATCATTGGGGCAGCCTGCTGCAGCAGATGGAAGGCAAGTTAAAAAATATCCACGCACAAACAAAAATAGATCCATTAGAGCTAAAATAGATCTATTTAAGTTACCCAAGTTATCCGCACCCCCTACATTTTGGTATCAGAGCCTATGTTGTTTAAAGTTACCGAAAGTAGTATATATTTGGATTTATTTGATTAATTTATTAATTATGATAAAATTAGATTTAGATATCCACCAAAATATTATAAATATTGTTTAGATGAATAACGTACAGAAATTATAAAAATATAAAGAATTAAAACAAATAATATCTGAAAAACGTAAAGAATTAAAAATAAGGATAGAAAGACTACAATATAACATAATTGTCAGAGTTAGTAAAAATTCAATAAATGCACAAAAAGAAGAAATATCAAATTTAGAATCAACAATAGATAGTCTAGAATATATATATCAACATAATCTATATACATTTAAATAAAATGAACAAAGAAGAATTTACAATAGACGAAAAAACATATGAAAATCACGAAGGATCAAAAATAAAAATAGTATTCTCTAATTTAGGAAGAAGATATAAGAAAATAGGTGAACATTTATATTTAATGTTAGAAAAAGAAGAATTAAAATTAGAAGATAAGTTGACAGCCATGGTAAGAATAGAAAGAGAAAATAAAGAAATAGGTAGAAAAAAGGAAATAGATAAAATAAAACAACAAATCATAGAAGAAATACGAAAAATAGAAGAAACTAAAAACACTAGGATTGCTGAATTAGAAAAAGAACTACAAATGCTAAAAGATTTGTATGAAACAAGATAGAAAGAAAAAGAAGAAAAAGATAAAGAACAAAAATTATTAAACGAGATAAATTAATTTAAAGAAAAATTAGAAATAAAAAATAAAGAACCAGAAACCAGTGAATTAGAAATAAATACAATAGATGCTGAAGAAACATATAATTATGATTCGGAAGATAGTGAAACATATACAGAAATTCTAGAAAACATAGAAAAATTAGAAATTAATGAAAAACAAGAAGTAATTAATAAAGAAAATCTAAAACTAATAAATAGAGAAGTAAATACTGTAGATAAAAATATAATACCTAGTGCATCAGAAATAATAAAACCAACATATAATTACAAAAATAAGTTTAAAAGATATAATCCAAAGGATGGATATAATAAATGGACACCAAAACAAATAATTAATTTCAACTTTTTGGATTTAGACTGTGTAATAGACACAAATAAAATAATACAACTATGGGTAAGATATATGTCAAAACAATTATTAGATAATAAAATAGATACAACAAACACACCAAAATATATAGAAAAGACATTAATAGGAACAGTAAAATTATGGTTTTTAAACCTAGCCGAAGCAAGTAAGAAAATATAAAGATCTGATAACAAAGCAGAAGGAACATCAACAAATACTAAAATGCTACCAACAGAAATATTGAAAAAATATGAAATAGCTATAAGAGATGAATTTAGCAGTATGACAACAGAAGAAGAAGAGCAAAATAAAGAAAAAGATATAAATAGAAATTTAATGTTAAAACAAGCAATATGTAATATGTGCTATATAGATGAGTATATGTGCGCATTTAAAGAATATTATTATAAAGGAACATATAATATAGAAGAAAGTAAAGAAATAAGAAGATTATATTTTAGTAAATTACCCGAACCATTTAGTTCAAAAACAATAAAGAGTTGGGATGAAGCAAAAATAGTAGATACCCTAGGAGCAAGAATAAATTTTTTACCACAATGGTATAGAAATCTATGTGAAAAATATAGAGAAAAAATAAAAATGTAAAAAAAATTAATAAGAAATTTAACATGTTGCAAAGATAAAATAGCACCTCAATTTGGATGTGAAGAAAGATATTATAAGAAAAGAAAAAGACATAAGAAATATAAGAAATACAAGAAATCAAAATATGAGTATAAGAAACCAAGAAAAAGATATTATGTAAAAAATTATGAACATAAAAGACCATATAGGAAAAATAAATCTATAAAAGAATGTACTTGTTATAATTGTAGAAAATTAGGACCTTTAGCTAGAGATTGTAAATTACCAAAAAAACCCAAAAAAGAAATAAATATCAGAAATAAAAATAGAAAATACAGAATATATGCAGATAGATTATATAGATTATGAATTAGAAAGTAAAGATAACATATATGAAATTTCGGAGAATGAAACAGATAATGAAAAAGATAGTGAATTAGATGAATCAAATGACTGAAGAAGATATAAAAATGAAACAAATAACTGAAGAATATATAAAAATAATAACAAAGGAAGAATATTTAAATGAAGAAGGAACACATCAAAAAATAATATTTGATAGTCATATATTTGATGAAATAAAAGGAAAAGAGTTAGACTTAAGTGTAGAAAAAATATTTAAAATACCAACACTAAAAAATATATTTAGTAGAAAAAAGGAAGAATGCTACGTAGTAAGCCAAAAAGAACATGTAATAGACTGTAGATATGCAAAAGGTAGAGCTAGTATACCACTAGTAACAAAAAGAATAATTAATAAAGAAATAAATGATATAAAAAGTAAAGACCCAATAAAATATGTACACCTTGGAGGAACAGAGGTATTAATAAAAACATGTTTTAGAGAAGGAATAGATACACCAATAGAATTATATTTAGCAGATGATAGAATTATAAAACCTATAGAAAAAAGTATAATAATTGTCATAAAAGGAAATTTAATAAACCAAAAATTTAAATTTATAATAAGTGCGAATTATTCAGTAGCAATAACAGATAAAAATATAGATAAATCATTAGTATTATATTGGAAAATATCAGGAATAGAACTAACCCCAGGAAGTAAAATATTTACAGCAAGATGTAAAAATCTATATGTATTAACAACAAAACATAAAATAACAGGAAAAAATAAAATTAATAAAATACAAATAGAAAGTCCTTTTGAACAATTCGTAAAAACAATTGATAATAATGATTATAGTTACAAAAATATAGACATAGAAGAAGATTTAAAAATAATAAATGATAGAATAAGTACATAAAAAAGAATAGCTCATGAAAAACTAGAATCATCAAACTCATAAAAAAGAACAAGTTATAAAACAACTTCAACAGTTAATTCAAACCAATATTACATAACAGGAACAATAAATGAAAAAGAATACTTAATACTCTTAAACACAGGACTAGAAGAAAATTATATAACAAAATATCTAGTAAAAAGTGAAGAAATAAAATCTAATAGCAATATATGCCCAGATCTACCAAGGAGTCTAATAAACATTAAAGATACGATAGAAAAAATAATAATAATAGGAGTTAGGAAAATAAAAATAGAATTTGAAATAAAGGAAGAAATGAAAAAAACAGATATAATATTAGGAATAAAATGGTTAGAACAAGTAAAACCATACAATATAGAACATACACAATTATATATAACATATAATAAAGAGCAATTATTCATAAAAAGAACTTTAACATGATATGAAAATATATGTACTTGTAAAAATAATAGTAGAAGGATATTATAATAAGTATTATACACCTATGATAGATACAGGAGCAGAAGCAAACTTATGTAGATACAACTGTTTACCAGAAAGTAAATGGGATAAATTAAAAACACCAATAGTAGTCAAAAGATTTAATAATGAAGGAAGTTTAATTACATATAAAGCTAAAAATGTGAGAATACAGATATGGGATAAAATAATAACAATAGAAGGAATCTATAATTATGAACTAACATCAAAAGATATGCTTTTAGGAATGCCATTTTTAGATAAATTATACCCACATATAATAACTAAAACAGATTGGTGGTTTACAACACCATGTAAACAAAAAGTAAGAGCAAAAAGAGTTATTAATAAAATAAGAAAGAAAACTGATTGGATAAAAGGAAGTGAAAAAATTACACAAAAGTTAGAAAATATAAAAAATACAGAAGACACAGTAGAACTAGTTGTATTTTCGATAAATAAAAAGAAATAACTATATTTTCAATAGATAAGGTAGAAATAATAAAGAAAAAATTAAGACAATTATATAGTAAAGATCCATTAAAAGGATGGGAAAAACATAAAACTACTATAAAAATTGAATTAATAGATAAAAATAACATAATAACTCAAAAACCATTAATATATAATTTTGATGATTTAAAAGAATTTAAAATGCATATAGATGAATTATTAGAAAAACAGTCTATACAAAAAAACAATAGTAAACATAATAGTCCAGCATTAATAGTAAATAAACATAGTGAACAAAAAAAGAGGAAAGAGTAGAATGGTTATTGACTATAGAAATTTAAATGCAAAAACTATGACATACAATTATCCAATACCAAATAAGATATTAAAAATAAGACAAATACAAGGATATAACTACTTTAGTAAATTTGACTGTAAATCAGGATTTTACCACTTAAAGTTAAATGAAGATTCTAAGGAATTAACCGCATTTACGGTACCACAAGGATTTTATGAATTGAACGTATTACCATTTGGATATAAAAATGCACCAGGTAGATACCAACACTTTATGGATAGTTACTTTAAATAATTACCTAATTGTATAGTATACATAGATGATATACTACTATACACAAAAACTAAAGAGGAACATTTAAAATTATTAGAACAATTTACAGATATAATAGAAAAATCGGGAATAAGTTTAAGAGAAAAGAAAGCTGAAATTATGAAAAACCAGATAGAATTTTTAGGGATACAGATAGATAAAAGTGGAGTAAAAATGCAACAACATATAGTACAAAAAATAATTAATTCAAAAGAAGAATTAGATACAAAAAAGAAATTACTATCATTTTTAGGATTAGTAAACCAAGTAAGAGAATATATACCAAAATTAGCAGAAAACCTAAAGCCTTTACAGAAAAAATTAAAAAAGGATGTAGAATATAATCACAACGAGGAAGATAAAAAACAAGTTCAGAAAATAAAAATACTTTGTAAAGAATTACCAAAATTACAATTCCCAGACGAAAGTAAAAAATTTACATATATAGTAGAAGCATATGCAAGTGAATATAGTTATGGAGGATTAATTAAATATAGGTACGAAAATGAAAAAATATAACATCATTGTAGATATTATTCAGGAACATTTAATGAAATAGAAAAAAAATGGGAAATAAATTGAAAGGAATTATGTTCATTATATAAATGTTTATTAACCTTTGAACCATTTATTGTATATAACAAATTTATTGTGAGAACAGATAATACCCAGGTTCGATGTTGGTTAACAAGAAAAATACAAAATTCAGTTACGACGAAGGAAATTCGGAGATTAGTATTGAATATATTAAATTTTACATTTACGATTGAAGTAATCAAGACTGACAAAAATGTTATTGCAGATTACATATCAAGACAAAGCTACTCAAACTAATTTACCAATGGAAGAAGCTGATGTCAAAGATACCCAAACAGACTTAATATTACAAGTGTTTGAAGAAATGAAGTTATTACAAGAACGAGTTATCACATTAACTACTGAAGTTACAAATGTAAAAGTGTAGGTTGAGCACTATAAAAAACAGGAAGCTATTAGCAAAGATACTATGCAGGAAGAGTACATTAAAAAACTAGACTTAGAAGGTGATGATGACACGAAAATGGATCATAACGATCCTAAAACCAGAAGAGTTACCAGTCACAAGATCTATTACGAAAGGAGTTATTTCAGAAGAAGCTATGGATCTATTCTGTAAACAAGGTGGCCAAAGATACGATGACCACATATGTAGCAGGTGTAGTGAAGGACACAACTTTATTTCAGATGTGATGCTACAATAGCAAGAACATAAAAAAGAAGCAGATACGACAAGAAGAAAATAACAACGGATCAATAATAGAGAAATAAAAGACAAAGGAGACAAGTTAATAAAAGTTAGAAAGCAACATATGGCAGAATAGTTAGTTTTTTAACTTATTTTTACGTAAAATGTATAGCATTATTAGAGTGCCATTATTACTCTTGACTTTTTGGTACCTATCATTATTAGTCTTAAGTAGCCTTTAAGACTTTTTGATAACTACTTTTTGTAAAGTAGTTTTTGTAGAGTTATATTAGGACAGGTGTAAAGATGTAAATAGGATTCACATTTTCTTTATCCTTTTTAGATTATAAATAGAAGAGCATCCGCTCAGATGAAGGGCAAGACTTCATGAGTTGAAGCAAAACCCTCTCTTGTACACAAATTTTTTTTTGAATTATTTAATAAAAAACAGGTATATTTCCAAGGAAAAGCTATGAATCAGACAGCTATGGAAAATCTAGAATTATCAGATTTACCAGAACAGGTATTTATATTTATGATTATGAATAGCTAAATTCATAAATTCTTGACAATCATGATATGATAAAATAAGTACATGTTAGTTACTTTATAGTAGAATTATTTGAAGAATAGCATGTTAAGAAGTTTATTAGCAAAGAGGAAAAAAGAGAAAAATCCCTAAGAACTATGCCATCCTAAAGGTGAAACCGGTGAGGCAAGAAAGCTATGATAGGGGAGTAGCCAGAGTAGAGGGGCTATTAAAGGGAAAAGTATCCAGATTACCATGCTAATAGTGACCGAAGAACATGTTATTTAAGAATAATATAGTATATAGTAATTTAAAATGATCATATTTTGTTATTTGTATGATTGAAGGGAAAATTTTGAAAAAGCATCATATGAAAAATGAATACTTATTTATCTGACAAAATGGTAGATAAATTCAAAATACTTGTTTTGTATATACTTAAGGATATAGAAATTGTAGATATAAGAAAAATCATATTGGAAAAAATATTTGATAAATATTTTATGACTAGAATAAATTACATACCACACCTACCTACCTACTCTTACAAATACTTACATACCAAACCTACAAATCAACCATGATAGATTTCGTATATTTAGAAAATTGGAAAATGGATATGAAAAATATACAATTAATAGAAAACTAATGAAAACAAATTTAGAAGAATATATGAGAACTAAAGATATAAAATATATAGAATTCCTTAATGAAAATATAGAGGAATTATTATGATTAAAACAAACAACTAATAAATACTATGATAAAACAATTAATTACTAGAATCCAATTCCAAGTTATCCAAGTTATTCGTAGAAACCTAAGCCTAATATGGATAATATGACAAGATATATATCTGATGAAACTAAGATACTAGTTTTATATATCATAAAAGACTTAGAATTTGAAGACATAAAGAAAATAATATGGGAAAAAATATTTGATTATGAAGATGAGTTACTAAGTACTAATTGGATAGAAGATGAATTAGAAAATATAGATTTCTAAGGTAGAAATAATTCAGACAATTATTATTTAGATAGATATAATACAGATTAAAAATGCTAGAATATATTCAAAGAGTTAGAGGAAAACAGAGTTGGCTATATGAAGAAATTAATTATAGAAACCAGCTTAGAAAAGGAAGAGAACACCTAAAAGAAAGATTAATTTGGATAAATAAAATCATAAAACAACTAGAATTAAAAGACAGTTTAGAATATGATTTAGACATGAAATTGTTCATAAACGAAAAAGACAGGATAATTAACGAAGTAGATAACCTAGAATTTAATATCAGATATAGTACAATTAGAATAAATTATTACAAAGAAATTTGCAGTATCACAACTACTTTAGGATAAAATGATAGACTATGAGTATTTAAAATATTGGAGACAAGATATGGAAGAAATAAGATAAACAGAAATACTTATGAAAGAGAATTTAATTGAATATTTTAGTACAAAAGATATAGAATATTTAGAATACCTCCAAAATAATATACAAGAATTACCAAGACTAAGAGAAAAAACTAAAGAATATTACAGTAAAACATTTAATCAAATACCATTCAATCACCCCCCAAGATATGAACATTAATAAAATTAAAATAAATAAAATAAAAATAAAAATGATTAGAGAAGTTAAGAAATATCCACGCACAAAAACAAATAGATCCATTAGAGCTATAATAGATCTATTTAAGTTACCCAAGTTATCCGCACCCCCCTATATTTTGGCATCTTCAAAAAGGTGCTTATACAAATAATTTTGTTCACCTTCTTCTTCACTGAGGATCAAAAAACCACCTTTTCCCAACAAGTTCACTTGAAGCTTTGAATTTCGCCAAGAACACTCAAGAACACCGAAACTTCAAAAATCTCTATCTCTTAAACTGCTGGTCGAAATGCGACGAAATTTTAAACCAAGGCTATTTTCAACCTTCTAAACACATTCCAAATGTCATTTTGCCCAAATTCTTCAACAAAATCTTCAGATTTTGCAACCAACTTCAAGATCTTCAATCGAAGCTTCAAACAATGCGAGAACACTCATATAAGCCCTGATTTGACTCAAATTTCATTTATATACTCGTATAGTGTTAGAGAACACAAATCTAACACTAGAAATAAAAAAAGAACAAAAGATTAAAAACTCAAAATTTCACCTTAGAATAAAAACGTGAATAGTCACTTTGTTTGTGATATTTTGATTTTGACACTTTTTTTTATTTTAAAGATAACAAACCCTAAGACTAGAATCATGGGAATGATCCAAAGCTCGGCTATGATAGCAAATGAGACAATCCAAATCACGAGGACTCGAATCTAGATGCAGAAAAGTAAAGATAGTGGGATAGGATAATTAAGATAGAAAGATAGACACAAAATCGATAACAAAAGGGCAATCTAACGATATTTCAAACCCTAAAACCTCCCTTAATGGATTACCAATAAGCACCTAACTCTTGTATGACCGCAAAGGATATTAGATCTCCCTTACAACCAATATTTCTAGAAAAGGTTCTACATCGACTTTTCCAAGAACTCAATTCACTCCTATAGAGCTTTCATGATTACATCATGTAAAATTCATCATAAAAAAACTAGTATTGAAATGTATAAGGCACCAATTTATAGTAGATGTCTTTTCACAGCTTGCCTATTACAAACACAACCCAAAAGTGGCTATTTCGAAAATAACCCACAAGGGCTCTTCAAGATATACTCCAATCTCCAAACAATTATCCAAATGTGGAATTATGGGTTTAGGAGCTTAAAAGGGGTCCTCCAAGTGCATTCTTGATCTCTTTCCTTCATCATGGCTTGGACCTCTTTCTATTGTCCTTGAATGATGTGATAAAAAACATTAAGGCCGGTTAGGATTGTATCACTAAGGGACCAAGTAGGTGGTGTCGATACCCTGTTATGGTTTAATAAAGATTTTGCTAATATTTATGTGTCAAGTTTGGAGAAGGGTTCAAGTTTTTGGTGGCAGTGTAAACATTTAAATAGTTATTGGACTAATTTTAAGGGTTCAATGAACTTTATAAAGGCCTCTAAAGCCTCACACTGCATCAATCAAGAATGGAAAACCAATAGAAATTGCCCTACTCCAAATTTATATGGATGGGTTGCTCAAGGAGAATATTATACAATAGAAGGTGATTGGAAGAATGACTATGCAGGAAGGGGGGAGTTGGAGAAGACCATAAATAAACTCAAAAATTATTAAAGAAGAAACACAGGGTAGGAAGGAAAATTTAGAGAAGCTGGCTGATGAAATTGACATGAAAAAGGAAAAAACTGAATGAAATACAAATGTGAAAGTATATCCAAAAATGATAATCCATCAATCTATTTTGAAAATAAAAATGTTGAAGTTGATTGGAGTTGTGCACTTTGTTAGGGGACTGCAACTAGCTAGTGTGTCCTGGATGAAACCCACAAAATGCAGTACCAGAACTCTAAGGTTTCAGCATTGCGAACACCGATGGTGGTAAAATTATCGGTCAAAAACGAAATCTAAACCAACAACTCCTGAAGTAAAAACAAGGGATCAAGCTAAGATGGCAATATCTCAATTTAAACTTGCATCCCATGCCTCCTTTTTATGGATCTGGTCTGGTCAAAGGTAGTGTAAACAACAAGGTATGGTTTTGCTGCCCAACTTAAGACCTTTTTGTTTCTACTGTGATTGACCTGATAAGAACCACAAACAGAAGGTACGGGATGCAAGTTAGACTTCAAAAATTGACGTCTTAGCTTCCCTTATTTTTACTTGTGGAGTAGTTGGTTCAGGTTTCATTCTTGACTGAAAATCTTATCAATCCCCTATGCTCGCCAAGATGCTTCCTTAGAGTTCTGGTCCTTGACACACCCAGTTTTTAAACAAAAAGAATAATTTTATGTTCGTAAAGGGTTTTTATTATTAAGTGACAAAATAAAGATTTGTTTTGAAAAAGGACTTTTTACATTTTAACTCAGAGTCACCACTTGGCATAGTCCAGTGTGCCAAGTCACCTTTGAAAAATCCTTTTCAAAATGATTTGACTCTATAAACTGGTTTGCGAACAGAGATTCCAGCTAAGGAATTCTGTTGATCGAGGGGAAGGTGTTAGGAACCCCTCGATCCCGTGGTTCGACCACGATCGCTTGGTGGAGCATATCAGCTAGTTTGGAACTATGAATGTATAAACCACACAAAAACACACAAAACAATCAATCAACTGAAAAAACCAAAACTAGTCCAAAAATATAATGTCCAGTCCAATTATACAGTCCTACGCTAACCTATACTAATCCCAACTATGCTCCAATTCTTTACCCGATGACTCGGGCCTTGATAAAAAACCTCCTTTAAAGACATAATACGTCGGGGCATTCCCTGATGAATAAACATATGAAACCTCGGGGTATTCCCCGGCCAAATGAATACACTTGAATCAAGTTCGATAAACTAGAAAACATTCAACACACATTCCACATTCAAACATTCATCAAACACTTATTCCTAAATTTTGCCTACCCGAACCTACATTTGCCTATCTGTCAACATATCATAATTCTACCACGTTCAATATCATCCATACATCAAAACTAATCTATATTCATTTTTTATCAATTCCCAACATCCAACCCTAAATTATGTTTTAAACATACAACTTTCACGTGACAATTATCCATACCTTAACACCAAAACTCATATCATGATCAATTGTTCGACATCAAATCATCACAAAAAACACACAACAAAAAACACACAATCACAATCAACAAACACATAATCATAGTCAATATACCAAATTAAGATAAGGAAAATGAAGAGCGAGAGTAATGAATTGGACCTTTTGTGTATTTTTGAATGAATTCAAGAGAATAAAGCCGTTCTGGAACCTCAAAGAATACCATAAAATCTTGAATTTTCAAATCATGAATTGAATAATACCAGTTCGAACCACGATGACCCGAAACCTGAATCTAACAGAAGTCCAAAATGTACGTGAATAACCAAAATGGAACTTGAGAAGAAAAGATCCAAAGAACTATATGCAGTTTCTGATGAGTCTGTGCTAGAATCAGCCCAAGAATAACCCGATCAACCAGTTGCAATGAACTTAGTATGTTTTGATATTTTTCGGTGATGCGATTGTCGGAGTAGTAACTAGATGCGATCTCCCCTTCAATTCTTACCTTTAACTCTCCCTCATCATTATCATCTCTGTCTCTCTTCATTTCTATAGAGTGTATAATCCAAAAATGGAGGAATTGTGTGTGGTTGTGTATTACCCTCTCTGTGATGATTTTTCTATGTGTGAATCATGAAAAGCAGTCAGGAGCCCGTATTCGTGAGATTGTGTGAAAATATCAATTGTGAGGGTGAGTATTTCTCATTGGAATGATCGAGTGAGTTCCTGTATTGTGTGGGAATTTCCCTCTTTTCCTATTCTGTGTATGTGTGTGATGTTGATATGTGAAAAAAATGGAAGCAAGATCCTTCTGTATGTGTTTTTTTGTCTTGTGTGTATGGTGATACATATAATGGAAAAGAAAAATCTCTCCAGGTCAGTGTGTGCTTTTATGGTCCCCTCTCCCCAAAAATGGGATTCCTTATATGGTGGGGAAATAACTAGGCAAAAAATATATAAGGGTAGGGGTAAGGGGTATGGGGGGTCACGTGGAAGGGTAGGGGTTAGGGGTAGGTATGTGAGGTGTGAGTTGGTTGAGATAAAGTTTGTTAGTATAAGGGAATATTAGGGATTTAATTTGTTAGGGTTTTATTGAAATTTTGTTATTTTTGTATTTTTGTGGGGTATAATCACAGGGATGCGGGTGTATGATAACATGAGGTAAAAATGGATGAATTGGGTTTTCGGGAGGAACAAAATTAGGTGTCTACATCATGCCCCTTTTTGGGTGTAAGGACAAAGTGTTTTCGGGCAAAAAAATAGATATAGAGACAAAATTTTAACCCGACCATTATTCGAAGAAAGAAATAGAAGGAAGAAGGACAACCGAGTTGGAAAGTCGAGTGAGGTCCTGTCGAGGTTCTGTTCCACGGCTTTGTCATTACATGATTAATTAAAATTACATGTTAAAAACATAAATCAAATTAAAAAGTCCTATCTATGCAACTTCCCTTGCACTTTTGAATTGAGTTTCATCACCCTATTCTTCAGGTAGGCTCCTAACTTCTAATTTCTTCAACTTTTTGCTTGACTTTCAACTTCTTCACCGTGTTCTCCAGGCGGGTTCCTGGCTTGCAATTTCTTCAACTTGTTTCTTGGCTTTAAATTTCTTCACCCTGTTCTCTAGGAGGGCTCCTGACTTGCTATTTTTCAACTTGTTGACTTTCAATTTCTTCATCTTGTTGCTTGACTTTCAACTATTTCACCTTGTTGCTTAACTTTCCTTTTATTCTCCCTGTTCTCCAGGAAGGCTCTTGAAATCACATCAAAACTAAAAAGAAAATTATAACAAACAAAGATTATTATAAAGCAATTTCATTTTCCAGAAAAGTGAAGTTCCAAACAACAAGAATTAAAATTTACCCCAGTTTCTCATCAAAGGACTTTTGTGAAAGTCACTTCATAACTACTTGAAAAACCCAAACAAAGAAATGCATCCTCTATGGGTTAATTTGAATGATTCGGTTAGAAAGTGTATTTTCTAGAAGTCAAAGGGAATGACTTGACTAGAAAGTTTATTTTCTAAAAATCAAGATGAATGACTCTACTCAAAAGGTATGTCGTATAAGAATCAAGGGGAATGACTCGACTAAAGGTATGTCTTATAGAAATCAAGGGGAATGACTTGACTAAAAGGTACATTTTATAGGAATCAAGGGGAATGACTCAAGTAAAAGGTACGTCTTATAGGAATCAAGGGGAATGACTCGACTAAAAGGTATGTCTTATAGGAATCAAGGGAAATGACTCGACTAAGAGGTACGTCTTATAGGAATCAAGGGGAAGGACTGGACTAAAAGGAACATCTTATAGGAATCAAGGGGAATGACTCGACAAGAAAGTACATCTTTTAGGAATCAAGGGTACTGACTCGACTAGGAAGTACATCTTCTAGGAATCAAGGGGGATGACTCGACTAGGAAGTACATCTTATAGGAATCAAGGGGACTGACTTGAAAAGGAATTACATCTTCTAGGAATCAGGGGGACTGACTCAACTCGGAAGTACATCTTTTAGTAATCAAGGGGACTGACTCGACCATGAAGTACATCCTCTAGGAATCAAGGGTACTGACTCGACTAGGAAGTACATCTTATAGGAATCAAGGGGGATGAATTGACTAGGAAGTACATCTTCTAGGAATCAAGGGTACTGACTCAACTAGTAAGTACGTCTTCTAGGAAACAATGAGAATGACTCGACTAGAAAAGTATATCTTCTAGGAATCAAGGGGACTGAATTGACTTTGAAGTACATCTTTTAGTAATCAAGGGGACTGACTCGACCAGGAAGTAAAACCTCTCTGAATCAAAGGTACTGACACGACAAGGAAATACATCTTCTAGGAATCAAGGGGGATGAATCGACTAGGAAGTACATCTTCTAGGAATCAAGGGCACTGACTCGACTAGGAAGTACGTCTTCTAGGAAACAATGGGAATGACTCAACTAGAAAAGTACATCTTTTAGGAATCAAGGGGACTGACTCAACTTGGAAGTACGTCTTCAAGATATCAAGGGGACTGACTCTACTAGGAAAGTACATTTTCTAGGAATCAAGGGGACCAACTAGACTAAGAAGTACGTCTTCTAGGAATCAAGGGGACTTACTCGACTAGAAAGTAAATCTTCTAGGAATCAAGGGGAATTAATCGACCAGAAAGTACATCTTCTAGGAATCAAAGGGGACTGACTTGACTAGGAAGTACATCTTATAGGAATCTAGGGGAATGACTCAACTAGGAAGTACATCTTCTAGGAATCAAGACATAAGTTAGGAAGTGTATCACCTAACAAGTAAAATTTAAATTAACCAATCAAGGAGGTGCGTCACCCTACCAATGCTGCTTAAAATTCCTAAAACAAAGAAGTGTGTATCCTTACCAATGCCGCTTAAATTACCCAAATAAGGAGGTGTATCTCCTTACAAATGTTGCTTGAATTACCCAAACAAGGAAGTGCGTCTCCTTAAAAATGTTGCTTGAATTATCCAAACAAGAAAGTATGTCTCCCTACAAATGCCGCTTGAATTACCCAAATAAGGAAGTGCACCTCCTTACTAATGCCGCTTTAATTACCCAAATAAGGAAGTGTGTCTCCTTACAAATGTGGCTTGAATTACCCCTACCCAAAAAAGGAAGTGTGTCTCCTTACTAATGTCGCTTGAATTACCCAAACAAGGAAGTGCGTCTCCTTACAAATGCCACTTGAATTACTCAAACATGAAAGTGTGTCTCCTTACAATTGTCGCTTAGATTACCTAAACAAGAAAGTGCATCTCCTTACAAATGTCGCTTGAATTACCCAAATAAAGAAGTGCACCTACTTACAAATGCCGCTATAATTACCCAAACAAGGAAGTGTGTCTCCCTACAAATGTTGCTTGAATTGTCCAAAAAAAGAAGTGCATCTCCATACAAATGACACTTGAATTACCCAAGGAAATGCATCTCCTAGACATGGAAGTGTGTCTCCTAGAAATATTATATTATGATTTTTACCATGGTTTTGATTACCAAATCTGTGCAGCAATAATGCCCACTTGCATTTTTAGATGTGAGAAAATATGGCCTTCGATGTTTAGGATTTGAAGTCACTGATTTGAAGGTAACATGTTTATAGTTTCATCAAAGAAAACTTATGACTTTAAAACATGGTGGCTTGTTTGTGGCTTTGGCTTTCGAGGCAATTGCTCTTGCGCTGGTCACATTCGATCTTGCTTCCAACTATTAACATATGTCATTGACTTACTGCATCATTGACCCAAACTCAGATTATTAAGAGTGACTCTAAAATAAAATACAACATCTCTGCTTTGCCATGTTCCTCAGATAAACTTTTTTAACCTTGGTATTTCTATGAGTTCCCAGATTTTTCTATTGATAAAACTTTCTGCATGCCTTATTTCGTCTCACAAACATATCTCTTGCATGTGCTGGCCTTTCTGTCTTGCTTTGTACAATTGAAGAAGTTGGTAGCCAGTTTTGAAATTTTTTCTCACTTGTTTTGACATGGACTTGACTCAAAGACAAGAGAAAAAATGACAATGATTTTATTTGGATAACTGATTGAATAAAATAAAAATAAAGAGAAAAAAATGAATGTCCCCATTTGAAAGAAATAAAAGAAAACTCATCTAAAAATAATAGTCAACTCTAATGATTATGACAAAGATTTTGGATTATGTTGCCTAATCTTTCTATCCAAACTTTTACCAATGGTTGTTGAGTTAATGTACGTGAAACTGAGTTGCTTCCGTATGTCAATTGCATTTAAGACCTCATTCGTCTAGTGACACCTTGAAGCATTTTCTCCAACATGCCTCTCTTATTTTTCTCTCAGCTCACCATTACCTTATGGTTCCTGTAAGGGGTTTCACCATTAAGACTCTCATTTTTATTTCTCTCAACTTACCATCGCCTTACGGTTTCCGTAAGGATTTTCACCAATAAGACTCTCATATTTTTATTTCTTTCCTGATTCCTTATGCTAAGGAAAACAAGTAGTACCTAAAAATGCGTCATCATATCCATTGCACGTGTAGCCTTAACATTATCAAAGATTGATTTGAAGGTGCTTCCTTGGTTGTAACATGGCTTTTGGATATGGTTAGAAAGAAAGGATGGAATGAGGCCCAAATGACAATTGGAGTGGAATAGGACTTAAATTTTTTGGAATCAACTCAAACAATAAGGATTAACTCATGCCCCAGTTTCTTTTGACTGGGTAATTCTAAATTGTTATTTGGTTGGACCAAGACCAGAGTAGGGAAGCCTACGTATCTCACCCCTGAGAGAGGAGAATCAGGTCACTCGTAGTTCCGACGACTTGTTTTTCTGACTCTTTTTTTGTTTGAAACTTTTTTTGGCTTTATTTTTCTTAACACTTTTTTTCTTTCATTTTGACACATTTTTTCAGACTCTATTCTTTTGCTTGAGACTTTTCTTTTGACCTTTGATGACTCTTATCTTGATTCCAAAAGAGGGGTATGAAAGAAAATATAACTAAATCTCAAACGGGGTTCATAAAGGATGACACAGTGTTTGGATAGCAGAATGAAATGCCTCCACCATATCAATACTTGAAAACGCAAGTACATATCATGCAATGTAAAAATGAAATTTGAAGATCATTAGTGACACTCAAACAACACTAACTTTAACCGAGCATGTGCGCCACTTCTTATTCCACACTTGTCAAACATACAACTCCCCCTTTATTAGACATCCCTCACACCGAATTATCCATTCTTTCGTGGAGATGATTTTCTTTCTGTTCCTCTTGATATAGGCTTACTCATCCATAGTTTGACCTAATTGAGACATGTCTTTCACTTGATGACCAAGTTATTCTTTTCATTCTCAAAATAATTGCCTTAATTTTCAAAGAAGGTTTCAACTTGTCACCAAATGTCTCAACACCCTACCTATTTTCTTAGATACTTTTTCTAACTTTAGCCCTCTGATTCAAAGTTCATGCTTAAACTATATTTTAAGATCTAGCTGAAAATTCCGCTAGCATGTCATATCACTAGAATCAACATAAAATATGTTGTGTAAAGAAAACAAACAACATATATTTAAAACACAAAGGGAAAGCGACACTTTATTTAGTTGAAATAAAAAATAGAAAGGTTTGAACATAAACAAAAAAGGGACAAAATAAGATAAATCCTGAACTACAACCCTAAAATAATTTAGAAAGAAAAAAAGAAAATAAAACAAACTACTAGACCTCTTCCTAGTAGGGAGAGGGGTGACTTCTCAATTGCTCAGCCTGACATCTTAGCCACTGGTTTGCATAGAAGAATCACTAGAGCTTCCACCATGATCAGACATATTCCGTTCAACAAACTCATTGCTTCCTACATATTGTACAGTATCACGTGATGGCGAAGAACTCTGTAGGATGGATGAGGTGCCAATGGTTTGCACCATAATCAATTTTTCTTGAATCATTTGCTCTATTTCTCTTTTCAAAATACGATAATTTTCAGTACTATGACCTTGCATATTAGAATGATAAGCACATCATACATTAGGATCAAAATTTCTAGAATATGGATCGAGAGTATACCCAGGGATAGAAGTAATCATGTCCGATTGTCTCAAAGTCTAGAACAAACTGGTATAGGATTCCCTAATTGGCATGAAATTATCCTTTACCTTCCTTTTCATTACAAACTCTAGCCTCAAATAAAACTTGGATTTAGAGGTTCTTTGGTAAATTTATGGGGGTCGAGGAAGATGTTGAGGGACTAGGGCATGCCATTGTGGATGAGATGACGGATGAGTATATGACTATGCATTGTTCAATGGATATTGAGAAAGTGGAATGGGATTTCATGGATTTTGGAGAAAGGAACCTTGTTGCAAGTGGTTATGTGGATCTAATATGAAAGCTCGGGATTGAGCCTGACAGTATAGGTAGGTTGGACCTCTCAAACTCTTCTTTATCCCTAGCATGACAATAGGTGCATTTTTCTTCAGTTTTCCTTGATTGATTTCAATATCATCCCAAATATTTCACAGAATCTTTCTATCCATCAGACTCCCAAAATTTTAAGGTCTCAAAGTTTTGAGGAAGGTTAACACTTGAAAACATGCCCTAGTTTTTATATGAAATATCTTCATAGCTCACAAGTCCCAAGGAACTTTTCATATTATTTTCTACACTCTTCACTTTCCCCACCATTTTATCTTACTTTTCTGGCATACTAGGTTTCTTGTTAAGAAATTTTGGCGGTCCACTTAACTTAACTGTAGGCTCAAGAGTATTGCGATGATCATCAAGAGTATTAACGTAGATTAACTAGTTGACAGGTGAAGCGTAATCATTGAATTGATAGCCAAAGTGGAATCCTCAGTAGAAAGTTGAGTAACAAAAGCACAGACGGTATTTGGTGCTATGAATGTGGTAGGATTACTTGAGTAGATAAAGAAAGAGTGGTGGAAGTATTGGGATGCATTTATCGTGGAATGGATAATGCAGCATACTATGGTGCATCAATAACAATAGTAAGAAACTAACTTTGTGATTTAATTGGAAGACTCAAGGTATTTGCGGGGTTAATAGTGGGGAACGGAGGATGAGGCAACCCACTAGCCCAAGCTCGATACATTTTCATCATTTTTTACCTTAGTATCAAATTTTCTTCCTTTAAACTGTCATTTTCCTGAATCTTTTTTTGATCCATGAGGTCACTCTCAATATCCTTATTGGACACAGCTAAACCTCCTTTAGATTTGGTGTGATATGGAGGACCAGCTAGAATGCCACAAACCAACCACCTTAAACTGAATCAACAAAAAATAACAAATGTCTTAGAGTTCAACACTTTTTCAAAACCTCTTTTTCCTTCTTCATTTTCTTTTGAAAATATCACCGAACTCAAGAAGGGCGCCTACGTATCTCACTCCCAAGAGAGTAAAATCAGGTGTGCGTAGTTTATGAATTTTTTCCACAAAAGGGCCGATAAAACTCTTTCTTTTTCTTTTTCTTGAAACCTTAACAAGAAAAATAAAATAAAATGTCAAAAGAATTGATGAAAACCTTTTTTTTGTAATTTTTCGACATTAAAATCCCAATACAAAATGAAATCTATGATTACCAAAGGAAAATCTTTTTGGATTTTCGATTTTTGAAGTTCATACGAAAATGAAACTAGAACCTATTAAAGGAAATTTCTTTTGTAGCTTTCTTTTAAAGATGTATAGGAAACACCTACTCTAATAAAGTGTGAAGAAAATCTTTATTGATTTATTGAAATAAGATCCCTGAACCCACAATAGGCTGATTTCTTATCTCACTCTCGAGAGAGGAGAATTAGGGGAGTGTAGTTCGTCCAGATTGGATAGTTACAGATTAAATAACAAACTAAACCTAACTTAGGAGACACGACCAAAGACCATACAATGAGCAACGTCAAGAAAATCTTTTTGAGGTTTTTAATTAGCCACTTAACATAAAAAATGACACCATCAATTATAAAAGGAAAATCATTTTGGTATTTTCATTTTATGAAAGGTACACAACTACTACCATCTTTTTTGTATTTTCTTTTATAAAAAGGTCCTATTGAAAAAAATGTTTTTGGAATTTTCGAATTATGAATGCATTCAAAAGGAATCAAAGTAAAATCATTTTTTTGTTTTTGATTTTTTTGGGTAATGAGTGCAAAAGATAATTTTTTTTTGAATTTTTTAATTATGGAAAACAAAATCCATAAAGAACCCTAAAAACTACGAAACACTTTTTTGATGCACCTTTTCTCTTTTTTCCTTTTTTTTTCAAACTTTTCATTGACCACACACCTTTCTTTAATTTTAGCACATGCTTTCCCTGAATCAATCCGCCAATGACTCTGTTATCCTCAAAGATGCAACAATTAGCATTTAAGAATTCTGTAAGGGCGAGTCTCCTACAAAATACCAACTGGCTCCCGCTAGGTCGCAATCTAATGCAGATAAGCATGACCTAAAGGCTGACCTATGCTGGGGTCCACTAACAAGGTTGTTCGGGGGAGAGTATGGTCGATAGCGGCTGCGACATCTTTCCAGTCACTCCATACACCCGACAGCTCCCCCATCTAAAATAAGGGTGACTTAACTAGAAGTCGTTTACACACAGGTACTATGAACTTGTTGAAAAAAATGACTCGGGTTATACACATGATGCCAGATATAAAACGGTAACACATAATTAAAATTGTAAGCATGTAGCACATAGGTAATCAATAATGATAAAATAAATACAAACGATAACACAAACAATGTTTATACACACATAATGTAAAACTAAGACGATACAACTCTAAAAAGTAAGATCGAATTGTGAAAAATCTCCAGCGGAGTCGCCAGAGCTATCACACCCTCTTTTTAAACAAAAAGAATAATTTTAAGTTCGAAAAGGGTTTTTATTATTAAGTGACAAAATGAAGATTTGTTTCGAAAAAGAACTTTTAACATTTTAACTTAGAGTCTCCACTTGGCATAATACGGTGTACCAAGTCACCTTTGGAAAATCCTTTTCAAAATGATTTTATTCTTTAAACTGGTTTGCGAATAGAGATTCCGGCTAAGGAATTCTGTTGATCGAGGGGAAGGTGTTAGGCACTCCTAGATCCTGTGATTCGACCACGATGGCTTGGTTGAGCATATCGGCAAGTTTGGCACTATGAATGTATAAACCACACAAAAACACACAAAATAATCAATCAAACAAACAAAATAAAACCAGTCAAAAAATATAATGTCAAGTCCAATTATATAGTCCCAAAATAGAAAAATGCAGAAGTATAAATATATGCTTACCTATACTAATCCCAAACTACGCTCTAATGCTTTACCCGATGCCTTGGGCCTTGATCACGAACCTCCTTCAAAGACATAATACGTCAGGGCATTTCCCGGTGAATGAACACATGAAACCTCGGGGCAGTCCCCGGCCAAATGAATACACTTTAATCAAGTACGATAAACTAGAAAACATTCAACACACATTCCACATTCAAACATTCAACAAAACACTCATTCCTAATTTTTGCCTACCCGAGCCTACATTTGCCTATCTATTTAAACATATCATAATTCTACCACGTTCAATATCATCCATACATCAAAATAAATCTATATTTATTTTTTTATCAATTCCCAATATCTAACCCCAAATTACATTTTAAAGATACAACTTTCACACGATAATTATCCATACCTTATCACAAAAACTCATATCATGATCAATTTATCGACATCAAACCATCATGAAAAACACACAATCGGAATCAACAAACACATAATCATAATCAATTTAACAAATTGAGATAAAGAAAATGAAGAGAGAGAGTAAAGAATTGGACCTTTTGTGTATTTTAAAATGAATTGTGAAGAGAATAAAGACATTCCGGAACCTCAAAGAATACTGCAAAATCTTGACTTTCCAACTCACAAATTGAATAAAACCAGTCCAAACCACGACAAACCGAAACATAAATCTAACAAAAGTCCAAAATGTAGGTGAATACCCACAATAGAACTTGTAAAGTAAAGATCCAAAGAACTATATGCAGTTTCCAGTGAGTCCCTACCGAAATCATCTCGAGAACGATCAGACTGTAATGCCCCGAGAGCAGACCCTGGACATCACACAGTGCTTACTATCCCAAGGGACCACAAGATAACCCATGAGCTGGTACCTGCTGTGAGCACTGGATAACATGATCATAAATGCAGAAGAATATTGACATGCCATAAGGTTTTAATAACTGAATTCAAAACTGAACTATGAGTCTATAGAAATAACTGACTAAATCTGATAAAATACTGATAAACTAGATAAATAACTGTAATTTCTAAATACTGAATTACTGACTCTAATGTATGATAAGACTCTAAATCTAAATGACTGTGAGTTGATGGGATAGGCTGCAACTAACTCTAACTAACTACAAAATTGAGACATGAAATTGAGTAAGCCTGTCCTCGAAGTATGAGGACACACCACTGATACTCCCGAGAATATAAAAAGTATAATCGTCTATGATATAATACGTCATTGCACAAAAGAAAAGGTATGTGATTAGTACTTTGAATGTACTGGTATTCTAAATGAGGTAGGCTGATATGCATGGTTTCATGAACAGAACTAATAATTAATTGAATATTCAAGTAAAGCATGGAGTCTGCATATGCATGAAAATCTATAATTACTAAAGATATGTGAATATCTGTAGTTACTAAGGATGAATGACTAAGCATATAACATGAAATGAGTAAAATTTGTAAACTAAAATACTGAAATAACTAAAATCTATATGCTTTGGTCAAAAAACACTAAGACTGAATAACTAAACTGGGAATATAACTGAGATGGTATCTAAAACCTTGGGAGGTATCATCTAACCGATATTCCCTAATCTGATCTAATCGGGGTCCAACATGTAACCCAGTTGGAAGGGTGTTAATACTATGCCACGTGTACTAACAATGATTGTGTGGAACCACTAAACTAATATAATGTCCAAAGGACTAAAGGTGTCAAGCCTGAACTGATGGGTGACCCCTGCGAGATAGTCAAGCCTAGCCCCTACGAGATGGTCAATCCTTATCTGATAGGTGAATTCTCATATCCTACACTGGCTACATAGTTCTAGAGTATAGGGATTGTTAATAACTACTTTGCCTATATGGCGGGGAATCCACCATCCCTACACTCGCACGTTGCTAAATCCTACTCCCATCTGAAAGAGACTGAAATACTAGACTGCATTAAGTTTAACTGACTGATATTTGACTATTCTGATAATGCTCATAGTATGTTCTGAAGACTATTCTATAATGTACTGAGACTAGACTACATAAACAACTATGGTTTTCGGGTATTCAATACCCCCAGGACTAAAAAACAACAATGGTAAAATGACACTAAAGCTTGGGGGACAAAGCATGAAGGATTTTATTAAATCAATGACTCTTGTAGGAATTTTATTAAACACTTGTAGTTCATGGTATAACACAATCATAAGAATGTCATGGAACTTATAGAAAGAACATGAATTCGACATAATAGTATTAAATCATGATTTAATTCAATAAATAATAATATTAAAATATAGAGAATCGAATAACAATAATAATTTTATTGAAACATGTTATAAAATCATAGTTCATAGAGATTCATAGGTGAAATCATAATCTAAAACATAATAACTTGGAAAGATTATAACTTTGTAATTAAAATAGGATACTTGGACTCCATGGGTGAAAGGGACCTGTGGATGAACATTTAACATACCTGATTTAATGAATTTGGGATGATTGATGGAGAGTTCTTGAGATCTTTCCTTGAATTTTAGAGCTAGGGTTCTTGATTGGGAGAGAATCTTCTTTGATTTGGGGAAAATTTATTTAAATAATAAAGTAATAAATTAATTAGGGTGAATTTTGTATTAAAAGATGACTGGGGTGAGGGGAAAAAGACGTTAAGTCCCTCAGATTTAAAACTCAGAATTTTTTTAAAATTCTCGATTTTGTGGGCTGGCGCGACGCGGGGCTATCGGGTAGAGTTACTGGAATCGGACAATGGAAAAAATGCATGGTTGCGCGACATGGCATAATTACGTTGCCACCTTTTTTGTGACTTGGAAGCTCACCATGATGCGGTGCCATCGCGCTGCAACACTGGGAAATGACAAATACCAATTTGGCCTATGGCGCGACATGCTAGGATCACAGACCCTCACTTGAATTTGCCAAATGGGAAATTGGCCTGCTTCGCGATGCGCTAAGGGTTAAAATGATGGTGTTTAATGGCTGGAAATTAAAATCGCCATAACTTCTTATCCGGTTATCAGATTTAGGCATATTTTATGTTGTTGGTAAGCTAATTCAATTTCCTACGCAATGGCAGGCTCTAAACTGAAAATAATGAGTATTTTAAAATTTTCATATATGAATACTTATGTATTGGGACTTAGATTACGCTAAGGAAATGTGGGGTATTACAATATCTCCCCCTTGGGATCATTTGTCCTCGAATGAGACTAGTTAAGCTGAGGGAAAACTGATGGACTGAGCTTACGTACTGAACAAGCATATCTGATGCATAGAATGCGTGATTAAACTGACTCATGAATGCACGACTGACATGAACATGATGAGCAACTGAAACTGAGAATAATAGAGAGTAATCTTAAGAAGATTAGTACCTTAAACCGAATCTAAATTTGCGGAGAATATATGAGGGTACTAGGTCTGCATATCTACTTCTGCTTCCCAAGTGGCTCACTCAACAGACTGAGTCCACCAGAGAACTTTGACTTGTGGAACTTCTTTTTTCCTTAGTCTACGAACTTGATGATCAAGAATTTCGACTGGAATTTCCTCATAGGAAAGACTGTTTTGAATATCTATGCTTTCTAGGGGGAAAACTACAACTGGATCACCAATACACTTCTTTAACAATGAGGCATGGAACACTGGGTATACTCAAGCTAGATCTGAAGGTAACTCAAGATCGTAAGCTACCTTTCCAAAATGCATGAGAATTTTGAATGGACTGACATATCGGGGATTGAGTTTCCCTTTTTTTCCTAATCTCTTCACTCCCTTCATGGGAGTGATTTTCAAGTACACAAAATCACCGATCTTAAAGTCGAGATCCTTTCTCCTCACATCTGTATACAACTTCTGTCGGCTCTAGGTTGCTCTAAACTTTTTTCTGATCAACTGAACCTTCTCTAAGCATCAAACACCAAGTTAGGCCCTACTACCGCTGCCTCACCTACTTCAAACCAAACAATTGGAGATCAAAATATCCTACCATAAAGATCCTCAAATGGAGCCATTTGGATACTTGAATGTTTCTATTATTATATACAAATCTGAACAAAGGCAAGTGGTCATCCCAACTACCTTTAAAATCAACTACGCATTCTCTCAGCATATCCTCAAGAGTCTGAATGGTCCTTTATTCTTGACCATCTGTCTAAGGGTGGAAAGCAATACTGAGATGGACCTAGGTACCAAGACCCTTTTGGAATGATTTCTAGAAATGAGAGGTAAACTGGGTACCTCGATATGAGATGATAGATAATGAAATACCGTGCAACCTGACCAACTCTTTGAGATAGAGTTTGGCATAGTCCTTTGCTGAATAAGAGCTATGGACTGACAAGAAATAAGATAATTAGGTCATCCTATCTACGATAACCCAGATAGAATCATTCTAATGATGAGTATGAGGTAAACCTGTCACAAAATCCATGTTCACTTCTTCCCATTTCCATGTAGGAAAATTGAACTCCTGCATGGACCCACTAGGCTTTTGGTGATCAATTTTAACTTGATGACATGTAGAGCATTTAACTACAAACTTTGAAATATACCTCTTCATACCTCTCCACCAATAGATCTCCCATTTATCACGGTACATCTTAGTGTCCCCTGACAATGCAAAACACCATCTCCCCTTTGGGAGAAAACCTCCACTTTCTGATCTCTGACTGATTCTTTAAACAAAAATAAACTAGGATGTGTATCCTACTTTTCCTTCACCTTGGAAACTAGAGATGATTTGATGCTACTCTGCACCCACACACTACCCTATACTGAGTCGACTAAGCGGGCACCTAGTCGAGCAAGTTTATAAACTTCCTAAGCTAACTTCTTCTAACCAACCTCAACATGAGCAACACTACCTATAGACATTCTACAGTGATCATAAACCACTATATTGGCCTTGCTCAGATGATACAGAATACTCACATCATAATCTTTAAATAACTCTAACCACCTTCTCTGATTCAAATTCAAATCTTTCTGAGAGAACATATATTGTAGGATCTTATAGTCAGTGAACATATCAACATGCACCCCATGAAAGTAATTTCTCTAAATATTTAAGGCAAATACTACAGCTGTTAGCTCAAGATCATGAGTATGGTAATTCATCTCATGAGCTTTCAGTTTTCTGGAGGCATAGGTATTACCTTACCTCTTTGCATGAGGACACAACCCAAACCTACACTGGATGCATCAAAAGACACAACAAACCCATTTGAACAATCTGGCAATGTAAGAACTAATGTTGAAGGGAGTCGAGTCTTTAACTCTTTCTTCTCACAGGAATCTGAACTCTGAAACTTAACTTTCTTCTGCGTTAATCTGGACATAGGGGATACTATAGAAGAAAATCCTTTAAAAAACCAATGGTAATAGCCATCCAAACCCAAGAAACTCCTGATGTCTAACGGAGAAATAGGTCTGGGCTAGTTTTTCACCACCTTGATATTTTGAGGATCAACCCTAATGCCATCACCCAAAATAATATGGACAAGAAAAGCTACCGATCTTATCTAGAGTTCACACTTACTTAATATGGCAAAGAACAGATAAGTTCTGAGAGTCTTAAGTCCAATTCTAAGGTGGTTTGCATGATCAATTTTGCTACGGGAGTAAACAAGAATGTCATCAATGAAGACTATGAAGAACATGTAAAAGTACTTCTTGAACACTTATTTCATCAAGTCTATGAAGGTTACTGGGGCATTCGTAAGACCAAATGACATAACTAGAAACTCAAAGTGACCAAACTGGGTTCAGAAAGCTATTTTTGGAATGTCACATCCCTGACCCTGAGCTAATGATAGCCTGATCTGAGGTTTATCTTGGAAAAGTAGCTGGCACCCAGGAGTTTGTCAAATAATTCATTGATTCTAGGAAGTGGATATCTGCTCTTGACTGTGACTTTGTTCAACTGACGGTAGTGTATGCACATTCTGAGAGAACCAACTTTTTTACACATAAATAGAATAGGTACACCCCACGAGGAAATGCTGATTATGATGAATCCATTATCTAGGAGATCCTTTAACTGTTCTCTTAACTCTTTTAGTTCTACTAAAGCCATTCTGTATGGAAAAATAAATATGGGTTGGGTGTCTGGGAGAAGGTCAATTTCGTAGTCGATTTCCCTTTCGAGAGAAACTCTGGGAAGATCTTCAGGGAACACATTTGGAAATTCCCTTACAACTAAAACTGATTTAAGAGTTGGAGTTTCTTAGTTAGATTCTTTGACACACATAATATGATAGACACATCCCATGGATATTATCTGTCTCTCTCTAAGGTATGAAATCAATTGACCCCTACGAGCTGTGTTACTACCCTTTTATTGAAGGATTGGTTCGTTTGGGAACTAAAAATGAGCTACTGTGTTTCTACAATCAACTGATGCATAGCATGAGTTGAGTCAATCCATGCCGAGAATGACATCAAAATCTATCATCTCTAACTCTACGAGATTAACTGAAGTAACTTTTTGAGATATGGTGATCGGATAGTTCCTGTATACCTGTCTGGTTACAATGGAAACACCTAAAGGGGTAGACACTGAAAAAGGGCTTCGCTAGAGTTTTGGGACTGACTCTAAAATTAACAGCCATATAGGGAGTTACAAAAGAAAGAGAAGCTCCAGGGTCTAGTAAGGCATAAATATATAAGTGAAAGACCTGCACCATACCTATAACTACATCGGGAGAATTTTCCTAAACTTCATGGGACTGAAGAGCATATAGTCTATTTGTACATTGACCACTGGTAACACTAGAAACGACACCCTGCTGAGTTGGGCGATCGGACGGAACTGATGACTGATGAGACTGGTCCTGTTGGTGCACATCCCTACCTTTCTGAGTAACTACCCGACACTAATGAATCCGATGGCCTAGCTTTCCACACCCAAAATACACTTCACTACCCACTCTACACTCACCCCGATGGTGTCTGCGACATTTCTGACATAGTGGATTTGTACGAGCACTACTAACACTGACCTGGAACTTTGAGCCTAGTGATTTATCCCTATTTTCATTTCTGAATTTGGGTATGGGAGCACTGGCTGAAGAGGGTGTTGGGGATAAAGACCTCTGATGGAACTGAGGACGGTTACCACCCTCTGTCTTTTAGTGACTTGAGTTAAAACTACCCATCTTAGCCCTCTAGTTTCCTCTCTCCCTCTCCATAATCTCCTGCTCCTCTATCTAGACAGCATGGACCATCAGCCTAGACAAGTCCATCCTATTAATCAGCATTGCGGTCCTACACTCCTTGACCACACTATCAGATATGCCAGACAGAAACTTACTCGTCATAGACCTGTTATCAGCTACCACATTAGGAGCATATCTAGCTAACTGAGTATACTTGAAGTAATACTCCCTCACGCTCATGCTCCCTTGCCTCAAGTTTATAAACTCTAATACCTTGGCCTCCCTCAACTCCAATGGGAAGAATCTGTCTAAGAAAGTTGTGGCAAACTCTTCCCATTCTATAGGACCTGCATCTACACCACTATCAACCTTCCAATGCTTAAACAAGTATGGGCTACATACTACAAGTGGTATGCATCCAACTCAGCACTCTGACTAGCCATCACCCCATAGTATCCGTGACCTTCTAAACCATATCTTAGAATTCCTGTGGATCCTTTTCATACTTGGATCCCATGAAAGAAGGAGGATTTTCTAAGTAAAATCCCAAATTTTGGTTGCAGCAGTATTAGCCACTGGTTTGGCCAAAACAACAACTGGTCGTTCATTCTATTCTCCTACAGAATTCACTAGAGTAGTGAAAGAAGCTCTGACTGCGTGAGAGACATGCTCATCCAGAGGATCTACCTGGATAGGCTGAGAGGCTGGCTGGTTTCCTGTTATTCTTCTGTTTTTCTTGGGAGGCATGTTCTATAAATGAAAGGAAGAAATGGATTAGACAGGGTCGTACGATATGAATACTGAAAGAAGTAAAACTCTTTCCTAAATTCCTTGTAGCCTCTCGTCCATAAGTGTGGAGTACTACACACCCATGCACAAGACTCTACTCGATGTGACTTTCAGACTTCGTAGGACACTTTAAAACCTTAGGCTCTGATACCAAGTTTGTAACACCCCGAGAGAAAACCCTAGGTATTATATGGTGCTTACAGTTCCAAGGGACCACAAGATAAACCATGAGATGGTACCTACTGTGAGTACTGGTTAACATGATCAAAATTGTGGAAGAATAGTAATATGCCATAAGGTTTTAATAACTGAATTCAAAAGTGAAATATAAGTCTATAGAAATAATTGACTAAATCTGATAAAATACTGATAAACTGGATAACTAACTGTAATGTCTGAATACATAATAACTGACTCTAATGTCTAATAAGCCTCTAAAACTAAATGATTGTGAGTTGATGGGATAGGACCTAACTAACTCCAACTAACTACTAAATCGAGACATGAAATTGAGTAATCCTGTCCTTAAAGTATGAGGACTCACCACTGCTACTGTTGAGGATCTGATAAGTCTAATCATGAGTCAGGAACAGAGCGTCAGAAACTATGATATAATACATCAAAGCACAAAATAAAAGGTATGCAATTAGTACTTTGAATGTACTGGTATCCTAAATGAGGTAGGATGATATTCATGGTTTCATGAACAAAACTAATGATTAACTAAATATGCAAGTAAAGCATGGAGTACTAAGTGTGCATGAAAATTTATAATTACTGAAGATACGTGAATATCTATAGATACTGAGGAAGCATGACCAAGCATATAACATGAACTGAGTAAAATATATTAATTAAAATACTAAAATAAGTGAAATTTGTATGCTTTGGTCAAACAACACTAAGACTATATAACTGAACCTGGACTATAACTGAGACTGTATCTGAGACTATTGGAGGTATCATCTAATCGACATACCCCAATCTGAGCTAATCGAGGTCCAACCTGTAATCAGTTAGAAGGGTGTTAATACCATGCCACATGTACTTACATTGTCTCTGTAGATCTACTAAACTGATATAATGTCCAAAGGACAAAGGGTGTCAATCCTGAACTGATGGGTGACCCCTGCGAGATAGTCAAGCTGAATCTAATGGGTGACTTCTCATATCCTACGCTGGCTACATAGTTCTGGAATATAGTGATTGCTACTAATGACTCTTCCTATCTTACGGGGAAGTCTCCATTTTTACACTCGCTCTGTGCTAAATGCTACTCCCAACTGAAAGACTCTGAAATACTAGACTGTTATAAGTTTATCTGACTGATATTTGACTATTCTGATAATGCTCATACTATGTTCTGAAGACTATTCTGTAATGTACTGAGACTAGACTACATAAATAGCTATGGTTTTTGGGTATTCAATACCCCATGTACTAAAAAACAACAATGGTAAAATGGCACTAAAGCTTGGGGGACAAAGCATGAAGTCTTTTATTAAATCCATCACTCTTGTAGGAATTTTATCAAACACTTGTAGTTCATGGTATAACACAATCATAAGAATGTCATGGAACTGATAGAAATAGCATGAATTCGACTTAATAGTATTAAATCATGGTTTAATTCAATAAATAATAATAATAAAATATGGAGAATCCAATAACAACAATAATTTTATTGAAACATGGTATAAAATTATAGTTCATGAAGATTCATAGGTGAAATCATAATCTAAAACATAATAACTTGGAAAGATTATAACTTCATAATTAAAATGGGATACTTTGAGTCCATGGGTGGAAGTGACCTATGGATGAACATTTAACATACCTGAGTTAATGAATTTTGGATAATTGATGGAGTGTTCTTGAGATCTTTCCTTGAATTTTTGAGCTAGGGTTCTTGATTGGTAGAGAATCATCTTTGATTTGTGGGAAAAGTTATTTAAATAATGAAGTAGTTGATTAATTAGGGTAAATTTTGTGTAAAAGTCTGAATGGGGTGAGGGGAAAAAGTTTTTAAGACCCTCATATTTAAAACTCAGAATTTTTGAAAACTTCTCGATTTTATGTGCTGGCGCGATGCGGCACTATCGCATAGTGTCACTGGAATCGGACAATTGGGAAAATGCATGGTTTCGCGATGGGGCGTAATCACGTTGCCACCTTGTTTGTGACTTGGAAGCTCACTATGATGCGGCACAATAGCGCTGCAACACTGGAAAATGACAAATACCAATTTGGCCAATGACGCGACGTGCTAGGATCATAGACCCTCACTTGAATTTGCCAAATGGAAAATTGGCCTGCTCCGTGATGCACTAAGGGTTAAAATGACGGTGTTTAGTGGATGGAAATTTAAATTTCCATAACTTCTTACCCGGTTTTCTAATTTGGGCATATTTTATATTGTTGAAAAGCTAATTCAATTTCCTTCGCAATGGCAGGCTCTAAACTAAAAATAATGAGTGTTTTGCAAATTTCATATATGAATACTTATGTATTGGGACTTAGATTACGCTAAGGAAATGAGGGTTATTACAATATCTCCCCCTTGGGATCATTTTTCCTCGAATGAGACAAGTTAAGCTGAGGGAAAACTAATGGACTGAGCTTACTTACTGAACATGCATATCTGATGCATAGAATGCATGATTGAACTAACTCATGAATTCATGACTGACATGAACATGATGTTCAATTGAAACTGAGCATGATATAGAGAAATCTTAAGAAGATTAATACCTTAAACCGAATCTGAATTCACAGAGAATATATGAGGGTACTTGGTCTGTATATCTACTTATGCTTCCCAAGTGGCTCACTTAACGGACTGAGTTCGCTAGAGAACTTTGACTAGTGGAACTTCTTTGTTCCTTAGTCTACGAACTTGATGATGAAGAATTTCAACTGAAATTTCCTTATAGGAAAGACTGTTCTTAACATCTATGCTTTCTAGGGGAACAACTACAACTGGATCACCAATACACTTCTTCAACAATGAGGCATAGAACACTGGGTGTACTAAAGCTATATCTGAAGGAAACTTAAGCTTGTAATCTACCTTTACAAAACTACTGAGAATTTTGAAGGGACCGACATAAAGGGGACTGAGTTTCCCTTTCTTGCCTAATCTTTTCACTCTCTTTATGGGAGAGATTTTCAAGTACACAGAATCACCGATCTTAAACTTGAGATCCTTTCTTCTCACATCTGTATATGACTTCTATCGGCTCTGGGTTGATCTAATCTTTTCTCTGATCAACTGAACCTTCTCTAAGGCATCAAACACCAAGTCAGGCCCTACTACTTCCGCCTCACCTACTTCAAACCAAACAATTAGAGATCTATATATCCTACCATAAAGACCTCAAATAGATCCATCTAGATACTGGAATGTTAGCTAGTATTATATGCGAATTTGATCAAAGGCAAGTGGTCATCCCAACTACCTTTAAAATCAACTACACATGCTCTCAGCATATCCTCAAGAGTCTGAATGGTCCTTTCTGCTTGACCATCTATCTGAGGGTGGAAAGCTGTAATAAGATGGACCTAAGTACCTAGACCCTTTTGGAATGCTGGGTACCTCTATCTGAGATGATAGATAAGGAAACACCGTGCAACCTAACCAACTCTTTGAGATAGAGTTTGACATAGTCCTTTGCTGAATAAGAGGTATGGAATGGCAAAAAATGAGCTAATTTGGTCATCCTATCTATGATAACCCAAATAGAATCATGTTGATGATGGGTACGAGGCAAACTTGTCACAAAATCCATGTTCACTTCTTCCCATTTCTATGTGGGAATACAGAACTCATGCATGGACCCACTAGGCTTTTGGTGCTCAATCGTAACTTGATGACATGTAGAGAATTTATCTACAAACTCTAAAATATCCCTCTCCATACCACTCCACCAATAGATCTCCCGTAAATTACGGTACATCTTAGTGTCCCTTGGATGAATAGAAAAATGCACACCATTTGCTTCTGCAAGAATTCGTTGCCTTAAATCTTCTACATTAGGAACACACAATCTACCCTGACAATGCAAAACTTCATCTCCCCCTTGGGAGAAAACCTCCATTTTCTAATCTCTGACTGATTCTTTCAACTTAACTAGAATAAGATCTCTATCCTGCTTTTCCTTCACCTTGGAAACTAGAGATGATTCGGCGCTACTCTACAACCACACACTACCCTATGCTAAGTCGACTAAGCCGACACCTAGTCTGGCAAGTTGATGAACTTTTTGAGCTAAATTTTAATTACCATCCTCAACATGAGCAACACTACCTATAAACATTCAACAGAGAGCATCAACAACTATATTGGCCTTGCTCGGATGATACAGAAGATTCATTTCATAATCTTTAAATAACTCTAACCACATTCTCTGATTCAATTACAAATATTTATTAGAGAACACATATTGCAAGCTCTTATATTCAGTGAACATATCAACATTCACCCCATATAAGTAATTCCTCCAAATCTTTAAGACAAACACTACACCTGCTAAATCAAGATCATGAGTACGGTAATTCATCTCATGAGGTTTTAGTTGTACTCTGGATACATCAAAAGACACAACAAACCCATCAAAACCATCTGGCAATGTAAAAATTGGGGCTGACGGTAGTCGAGTCTTTAACTCCTGAAAACTCTTTTCACAGGAATCTGACCACTGAAAACTAACTTTCTTCTGTGTTAATCCGGAAATAGGGGATGCAATAGAATAAAATCCTTTAACAAACTGAAGGTAATATCCATCCAAATAAAGAAACTTTTGATGTCTGATAGAGAAATTGGTTTGGGCTAGTTTCTCACTACCTCGATCTTTTGAGGATCAACCCTAATGCCATCACCTGAAATAATATGGCCAAGGAAAGCTACTGATCTTTGCTAGAATTCATACTTACTTAATATGGCAAAGAATTGATGAGTTCTGAAGTCTTAAGTACAATTCTACGGTGGTCTGTATGATCATTTTCACAACGGGAGTAAACAAGAATGTCATCAATGAAGACTATGAAGAACATGTCCAAGTACTTCTTCAATACTAGGTTCATCAAGTCCATGAAGGCTATTGGGGAATTCTTAAGACCAAAGGACATAACTAGAAACTCAAAGTGACCAAACTGGGTTTGAAAAGATATTTTCAAAATGTTACATTCCCTGACCCTGAGGTGATGATAGCCTGATCTGAGGACTATCTTGGAAAAGTAGTTGGCACCCTGAAGTTTGTCACACAAGTCATTGATTCTAGGAAGTAGATATCTTTTCTTGACTGTGACTTTGTTCAACTGAGGCTAGTCTATGCACATTCTGAGAGAACTATTTTTTTACGCATAAATAGAATAGGTGCGGACCATGGGGAGATGCTGGTTCTTATGAATCCCTTATCTAGGAGATCCTTTAACTGTTCTTTTAACTCCTTGAGTTCTGTTGGAGCCATTCTATATGGCAGAATAGATATGGTTTGAGTGTCTGGGAGAAGGTCTATTCCGTAGTCGATTTCCCTTTCGGGAGGAACTCTGGGAAGATCTTCAGGGAACACATCTGGAAATTCCCTCACAACTAAAACTGACTCAAGAGTTGGAGTTTCTTAGTTAGAGTCTTTGATTCGCACAATATGAAAGACACATCCCTTAGATATCATCTGTCTCGCTCTAAGGTATGAAATCAACTGACCCCTACGACCGTTGTTACTACTCTTTCATTCAAGGACTGGTTCATTTGAGAACTGAAAATGAAATATTCTATTTCTACTATCAACTAAGGCATAGCATGAGTTGAGCCAATTCGTGCAGAGAATGACATCAAAATCCGTCATCTCTAACTCTACGAGATTAACTGAAGTAACTTTATGAGATATGGTGATCGGATAGTTCCTGTATACCTATTTAGGGATAATGGAAACACCAACTGGGGTGGACACTAAAAAGGGATTTGCTAGAGTTTTGGGGCTGACTCTAAAATTAACGGCCATATAGGGAGTTACAAAAGAAAGAGAAGCTCCAGGATCTAGTAAGGCATAAACATGTAAGTGAAATACCTGCAACGTACCTGTAAATATGTTGAGAGAACTTTCCTGATCTTCGTGGGACTGAAGAGCATATAATCTGTTCAGACGCTGACCACTGGTAGCACTGGAAGTGGCACCCTGCTGATTTGGGCGACCGGATGGAACTGATGACTGATGGGACTAGCCCTGTTGGTGCATATCCCTACCTTTCTGAGTAACTACCCAACACCCCCGAATCTGATGGCCTAGCTTGCCACACCCGAAGTACATATTACTACCCACTCTACACTCACCCTGATGGTGTCTGCCACATTTCTAACACAGAGGATTTGTACAAACACTACTAACACTGACCTGGAACTTTGAGCCTGGTGCTCTATCCCTATTGTCAGTTCTGAATTTGGGTATGGAAGCACTAGCTGAAGAGGGTATTGGGGCTGAAGACCTCTGATGGAACTGAGGACGATTACCACCCTTTATCTTTGGCTGACTAAAGTTAAAACTACCCGTCCTAGACCTTTTGTATCCTCTCTCCCTTTCTATAATCTTTTTCTCCTCTATCTGTTGAGCATGGACCATCAGCATAGAAAAATCCATCCTACTAATCAATATTCTGGTCCTGCACTCCTTGACCATACTAACAGATATGCTAGAGACAAACTTACTCATCTTAGACCTGTTATCAGTTACCACATAAGGAGCATATCTAGAAAACTGAGTAAAATTGAAGGAATACTCCCTCACGCTCATGTTTTCTTGCCTCAATTTTATAAACTCTAATACCTTGGCCTCCCTCAACTCCAATGGGAAGAATATGTCTAAGAATGTTCTGGAAAACTCTTCCCATTATAAAGGCCCTACATCTACACCACTATCAACCTTCCAATGCTTAAACCAAGTATAGGTTACATCCTGTAAGTGGTATGCATCCAACTCAACACTCTGACTATCCGTCACCCCCATAGCATCCGTGACCTTCTGGACTATCTCTAAGAATTCCTGTGGATACTCTTCATACTTGGATCCCATGAAAGAAGTAGGATTCTTTGAGTGAAATCCTAAATTTTGGTTGCAGCAGTATTGGCCACTGGTTTGGCCAGAACAGTAGCTGGCCGTTCATTCTATTCTCCTATGGAATTCGATAGAGTAGTAAAAACAACTCTAAATTCTGCGTGAGAGACATGCTCGTCCAGAGGATCTGCCTAGATGGGCTGAGGGGCTGGCTAGTTTCCTGTTATTCTTATCTTTTTCTTGGGAGGCATGTTCTATAAATGGAAGAAAGAAGTGGATTAGACCGGGAGTTTAACTTGAGCTCATGCTCACTCGTACAACATGAATACTGAAAGAAGGGAAAATTTTTCATAAATGCCTTGTAACCTCTCGTCCATAAGTGTGGAGCGCTACACACCCATGCACAAGACTCTACTCAATGCAGCTTTCAGATTTCCTAGGACAATTTAAAACCTTAGGCTCTGATACCAAGTTTGTAACACGCCGAGGGCACACCCTAGACATTACATTGTGCTTACAGTCCCAAGGGACCATAAGCTAACCCATGAGATTTTAACTGCTGTGAGAAATGGATAACATAGTCAAAACTGCAGAAGAATACTAATATGCCATAATGTTTTAATAACTGAATTCAAAATAAAAATATAAGTCTATAGAAATAATTGACTGAATCTGATAAAATACTGATAAACTGGATAATTAACTGTAATTTATGAATACATAATAACTGACTCTAATGTCTGATAAGCCTCTAAAACTAAATGTCTATGAGTTGATGGGACAGGCCCCAACTAACTGCAACTAACTACTAAATTGAGACATGAAATTGAGTAATCCTGTCCTCAAAGTATGAGGACTCACCACTGCTACTGCTGAGGGTCTGATAAGTCTAATCATGAGCCAGTAACTTAGAGTCAGAACCTATGATATAATACATCATAGCACAAAAGAAAAGGTATGCATCAGTACTTTGAATGTACTGATATCCTAAATGTGGTAGGATGATATGCATGGTTTCATGAATAAAACTAATGATTAACTAAATATGCAAGTAAATCATGGAGTACTAAGTGTGCATGAAAATCTTTAATTATTGAAGATTCGTGAATATCTATAGATACTGAAGATGCATGACCAAGCATATAACATGAACTGAGTAAAATCTATAAATTAAAATACTAAAATAGCTGAAATTTGTATGCTTTGGTCAAACAACACTTAGACTGAATAACTGATCTGGGACTATAACTGAGACTGTATCTGAGACTGTGGGAGTTATCATCTAACCGACATGCCCCAATCTGAACTAATCGGGGTCCAACCTAAAATTAGTTAGAAGGGTGTTAATACCATGCCACGGGTACTAACACTGGCTGTGTGGATCTACAAAACTAATATGATGTCCAAAGGACTAAGGGTGTCAACCTGAACTGATGGGTGACCCCTGCGAGATAGTTAAGCCGAATCTAATGGGTGACTTCTCATATCCTACACTGGCTACGTACTTCTGGAGAATAGTAGCTGCTACTAATGACTCTGCCTATCGTATGGGGAATCCTCCATCTCTACACTCTCTCTGTGCTAAATCCTACTCCCAACTGAAAGACACTGAAATACTAGACTGTTCTGAGTTTAACTGACTGATATTTGACTATTCTGATAATGCTCATAGTTTGTTCCTAAGACTATTCTGTAATGTACTGAGACTAGACTACATAAACAACTATGGTTTTTGGGTATTCAATACCCCATTACTAAAAAAAACTATGGTAAAATGAAACTAAAGCTTGGGGGACAAAGCATGAAGGCTTTTATTAAATCAATCACTCTTGTTGTGTTTTATCAAACACTTGTAGTTCATGGTTTAACACAATCATTGGAATGTCATGGAACTTATAGAAATAATATGAATTCGACATAATAGTATTAAATCATGGTTCAATTCAATAAATAATAATATTAAAACATAGAGAATCGAATAAAAACAATAATTTCATTAAAATATGGTATAAAATCATAGTACATGGAGATTCATGGGTGAAATCATAATTTACAACATAATAACTTTGAAAGATGATAACATGGTAATTAAAATGGTATACTTGGACTCCATGGGTGGAATGGTCCCGTGGATGAACATTTAACATACCTGAGTTAATGAATTTGGGATGATTGATTGAGAGTTCTTGAGATTTTGCCTTGAATTTGAAAGTTAGGGTTGTTGATTGGGAGAGAATATTCTTTGATTTGGGGGAAAATTTATTTAAATAATGAAGTAATAAGTTAATTAGGGTGAATTTTGTGTTAAAGGATGACTAGGTTGAGGGGAAAAAGATGTTAAGGCCCTCATATTTAAAACTCAAAATGTTTGAAAAATATTTGATTTTGTGGGCTGGCGCAATGCGGTGCTGTCACGCCGTGTCACTATAATTGGTCAATTGAAAAAATGCACGGTGATGCAATGCGGCATAATTGCGTTGACACCTTGTTTGTGACCTAGAAGCTCATTGCGACACGAAGGCATCGCGCTGCAATACTGACAAATGACAAATGTCAATTTGACCTATGGCGCGACGTGCCAGGATCACGGACCCTCACTGGAATTTTCCAAATGGGAAATTGGCCTACTCTACGATGCACTAAGGGTTAAAATGACAGTGTTTAATGACTGGAACTTAAAATTGCCGTAACTTCTTACCCAGTTATAGGATTTGAATGAATTTTATATCATTGGAAAGCTAATTCAATTTTCTATGCAATAGAAGGCTCTAAACTGAAAAACAATGAGTGTTTCTAAAATTTCATATATGAATACTCATGTATTGGGACTTAGATTACGCTAAGGAAATGCGGGGTATTACACCGACCAACCAGTTGCAACGAACTTCAGTATGTTTTCATATTTTTTGGTAACGCGATCACTAGAGTAGTAACTAGACGTGATATCCCCTTCGATTCTTACCTCTGACTCTCTTTCATCATTCTTGTCTCTCTCTCTCCATTTTTATTACATGTACAGTATAAAAATAGAGGAATTGTGCGTAGGTGTGTATTACCTTCTTTATGATGGTTTTTCTGTGTGTGATTCATGTAAAGAGGTCAAGATCCTATAACCATGAGAGTGTGTGCAGGTATCAATTGTTAGGGTGAGTATTTCTCATTGGAATGATCGAGTGAGTTCCTGTGTTCTATGGGAATTTCCCCTTTTTCCTATTCTGGGTATTTTTGTTATGTTGATAAATAAAAAAAATAGAAGCACGATCCTTCTCTGTGTGTTCTTTTTCTTGTGCGTATGGTGATACATATAATAGAAAAGGAAAACCCCCAGGTCAGTATGTGCTTATGTGGTCCCCCTCCCCAAAAATGGAATTCCTTATATGGTGGGGAATCTGTTAAGGGAAATAACTAGGAAAAAATGTGTAAGGGGTAGGGGTAGGAGGTATAGGGGTCACATTGAAGAGTAGGATCTAGGGGTAGGAGTGTGAGGTGTGAGTTGGTTGAGATAAAGTTTGTTAGTATAAGGAAATATTAGGAATTTAATTTTCTAGGGATTTTTTGAAATTTTGTTATTTTTGTATTTTTATATTTTTGTGGGGTATAATCACAGGAATGATGGTGTATGATAACGTGAGGTAAAAATGTATGAATTGGGTTTCGGGGAGGGACAAAATTAGGTGTCTACGGTCCTGCACTTTGTGGGTCTTCATTGAGGCCATACTCGCTAGTCGTACTCCCTAGCAAAGTGTCTAGCTCCAGTATTCTTGAGCCTTTTTCTTTTTCGAGAATAACTAATGAATTTTAATATTTGGATGCACTTCACATTTGAATCTCATTCAGTTTTTTCATCTCACAAGTCAATTTCATTGGCCAGATTCGCTAGAAGTTCCTTACTTGCTTCCCTGTGTTTCCTCTTAAACAAGATCTGAGATGATATATTGTCTTCTCCACCTCTCCCTTTCGGCACGTGTATTCTCCCAAGAATCTTCTATTGTATAAAAGTCTCCTCGAGCAACCCATCCATATAAATTTGGACCAAGGGAATTTCTACTTTTTTCCATTCTTGTTTGTTGCAGTGCGAGGCTTTGGAGGCCTTTTAAAAGACCATTGCACCATTAAAATTGGTCCAATCACTATTCAATATTTGCATTGCATCCCAAAACTTGAATCTTTCTCTATACTTGACACATAAACATGAGCAAAACCATCATTAAATTGTAATAGGGTATTGACACCACCGTCTTGGAACCCTTTGGCCTTATCAGTTCGCACCTATCAAACTAAATAGTAAAATGCAGGATCTTGTTTGAAGGATCAATGCCTAATCGGTAAAAAATTGCATTCAGAAAATCATTATACTTTATGTGTATCTATCATGATATCCTATTCAATAATACATAACTCCCACGCATGAAAGTGGATCCATTCATCTTCACGCACCTTAATATTCCTACCCGATCAATGTCAGATAGTGTTTATTCTTCACTTTCCATCATTATGTAGTGTACAAGACTACGGAGGCTCAAAGGGTCCCCATCTTCAATGTAAGATAACTACTTGCCTGTCAAGAAAAAACAAGGGCTATAATTCGTGAATTTTTTTTTTGTTTTTAAATATGTTTATATAGTAACTTACCAATTTGGATTAATTAAAGTATGTGATGACTATTAAAAAGAGGTGAACAGTTGTAACTTTTTGTCTAACACATTCATAATAGTTGATGAATCCAATTCTCCATCTTTTGAAACAGATGAATCAGCTATTAGAAGAAATAAAAAAATCTCCTCCAACAGATGGTCCATATGTCGCAATAGATAATCCATATGTTGCAATAGATGTCTCATTTGTTGCATATATGGACCATCTGTTGCAACAAATAATAAATCTTTTGTGATAGTGGGTTATCTGTTGTGATAGATGGACGATCTTTTGCAATAACTCAATAATAATTGTTGTTATTAAGTGTCAAACCATTTTGAAAAGGTGAGAAGTTTGAATGTAAAAGAAAAAGTTGCGACTTTTCACAGAAAATAACAAGTCAGCAGTTTGAATATAATTAATACAATAAAGAAGAACAGTCGTTCCTTTATGCCTAACACATTCAGATTCAATCCTCTATAAATAGTTCCATCCTTAATCTTCATCCTACTCCACTTTTATTTATTTCTTAATTTTTTTCTTTTCGTATTACATCTTCAACAACTTATATTCAAAGAGCATATTCCTTTCTCGTTGAGGTAAGTTTTTTTCTATGTAAATCTACCAGTTGGTAGTATATGTTGTATTACATTCGAATTATTTTCTTTAATTTTGTGTTTACATCTTTTTTTATTTATGCGTGTTCTAGATATGGCTAATCCTTTTTGTGACATTGCTATTCTACACTACACCATGCGGGAACTTCAAAGACAGGTTAACGACCTGCAGAGAGAGTTGGTCACCGTGAGAGCAAGGATGTTCAGAGATATGCAGAGGCTGATGAGGGTCCTACTACTGCCGGTTGGTGATTGGTCGGTTGGCAATAATGATGATGATGATGTTGAAAATAATAATTAGAATGTACTTTTTATTTTAGCATATGTACTTTAATTTTTGTATATCGGATCTATACCTTATGCATTTTATTTTTTGTTTAATGAAAAAATTATTTTTGGTCTGCTTTGGCTTTTTAATTCTTATTTTATTTTTATTCTATCTATTTCTTCTTCTAATCATGTTAGCATGTCGATGATTTGAGGTAAGGAGCAATTTTGAATCTACTAGCAATAACCAATTTGGCTTTTGAGTTCTTTCAACAGATGGACCATGTGTTGAAACATATTAATCATCGATTGGGTTTATGTCAATAGATTATCAAACTGTTACGACAAATTTGTCATATGTTGGAGGAAAACATTCTAGTTTGATGCACTGTATTATGTTCTTCAAGCTAATGTCCATCTGTTGGAACAGATGAGTAATCTGTTGAAAATAATTTTGTGGTTGGCTGTATTTAGTTCATGTTTTGCCTTTTTTTATTGATGCACAAGTTATTAAAAACGATAATTTAAATAATAAATGATAACATTTACGTTCACAGCACAAAGTTAAATATATAAAAGTCCACAACAAACAAACACAAGTTTTTGCAATTACAATAATAGTGGTGGATTACGATCCGGGCATGTAGGTCTTTCGTGGATAGCGCTCTTACATACGGAGAACTTTCTTATTCTTGATGGAAATGATTCTCTTACCGCAACGCCCAGAAAATGGGTCCCGAGATGTCACACGGTGCTCAAGACTACGAATAGCAATAAGCTAGCCCTGTAAGCCTTCTACTAAATCTAAAACTCATAATAGAGGAATATTGACATAATATCAAGGTACGATTTGGAAATCTATATCAATATAATATCTGAAAATACTAGACTCAAAAGTCTAAACATTTAATACTGGAAATCTGAATCATGTCTAGCAGTCTGACAAGCATCTACTACTAATAACTAGAGAGTCACTGGGACAAACCCCCAACTGACTCAAACTGTCTAAAAATATTGAATCATCTATAATAATAAGCTGAAAAACTGAATAACTGGGTCCCCGAACTATGGGGACTCACCAACTGTTAGGATGTAGATGGAGATGCTCAAAATCACTCACGTTGCTAAAACTAAGCACTTGGACCTAAATTATGAGACAATGTAGCGCATAGATATATATGTGGATCAGTACTTCTGGTTGTACTTAGTATATGGGGGTGAATACAAAAATAAATCAGTATCTCAATATAATTATAAATTTATAAAATAATGCATGATAAAATATAGATGACTCAAATAATCTTGATTATCTGAAAACTGAAAATCATAATCATGAATAGCAAAACATGCTACATAAATCTACCGAGTCATAATATTTAGTTTCTTAAAGATGTATGGGTATTCTGTCTTTAAATCATGTTGTTTAAGTGTTGAAAGAACTCACTTCTGTATCTGTAAACTGAAATCTGAAATCTCTTAGCTAATGGCATATGTGAAGCAATATCTAAATAAAATTGTGAGCCTTTACACTTGTTTCTAAAAGCTATTCTATTATTCTTTTCAGTTAGGATTACTATTTTTCTATAGCGAGGTTCTTCTAACCGACATACACTGTGAGATATCATAGTGTCTAACGTCTAGTTCCCTTATGGGAAAACCTCACGTTGGGGAGAGGTATCATACTCTTTCCATGGAGTATAACCTAATCTAAGTGGTCGCATCTGTATTTCTCATCCATATACAAATTGGAATAATCTGATAATCTGAACCTACATTGGATCGTAGTTCTGGGGCATGAAAACATACCCAACTCGGTGCTAAATACTACTCCCTTTAATCTGTAAGCTGATTCTGTACGAAATACACTTTAAAATCTATAATAAGGATTTATAATAAATATTCATGGTACATCTGTTTAACTTAAATTGCAATCCGAAACTATAAAGTTGATTTTATATGTACTCTAAGATCAAAAGATCAAATCTTGATTTAAAATCTGAAAATACAAATCATAGGATGCTTAAAGTATAATCATTCTTGGAATATCAACATTCAAACTAGGGATTAATAACCCATGCATCAAATTCATGTCAAATCATCATAAAGTTCATGCATGATAATGAAAATATTAATAATTCAACTCAAAATCTTAAAATTAATGCTATATGCATGAAAATACGAAAATAACGATGCAATTCATCATCTAAATCACTTAAAATATCATAATCTTCAAATAGAAATATTAGGGTATGAACCCTAAACTAAAATTCATGTAATTTCATACAAAATTCAACTTTACGACTAATTATTGGGCACAAGTATTAAAGGATTATCCTTGTTATAAACCTCATATACCTTAATTGATGAAATTGATAAAGAAGCTTGAACTTGAATTCCTATTTGTTCTTTTGAAGATGATTTCTTGAATATCTTAAATTGGTTATCTTGAATTTTGGGTTATCTTGAAAAAAGAATGGTGAAATTTGGAGTTCTTGAGGATTTAAATATGATGTTCTAGGGTTCGTTGGTGAGAAATTATGTGAAAAGCATGCATATATGCTTAGAATAGGTTAAATTCCTTGTTTTTTACAATTTGGGGCTTGGGAAAATGACTTGATTTCCCTTTGTAAAAACTACTCGGCACTGAAAAAATCTCAATTTAGCACACCACCGCGATGCGGTACAATTGCAGTGGTTCATTGGAAAAAAAGACAAACGTCATCTTGAGGTCTGGTGCGATGCGGCGTAATCGTGTTGCGTCACTAGAAAAGGAAGAGTGTCATTTTGGCCTCTGCCACGATGCTACGTAATCGCATTACATCACTGGAAAAGGATGAGTGTCATTTTTCACTCTACCGCGACACAATGCAATACTGTTTCCACTAAAATTGCCATAACTTCTCAACCAAGTATCGAATTATGGCGAAATTAGTATCGTTGGAAAGCTGATTCAATTATCTATACTTTGATGGGTCTAGAACAGGATAAATTTCCATGTATTAAGAGTTACACTCTTTTGAATTTTACCCTTGACACTCTAGGAGCTAAACTGAGCTATGAAAAGTACGGGGTATTACATTATCTCCCCCTTGGGAACATTCGTCCTCATATAAGACTAGTTAAATAGAAAATACAGAGGAACTGAGGCTATATGCTGACATGCACAACTAAAACAACTGCATGACTGAATCTAAAATATACTGAGCGACTAAACTAATTTGCGAATGCATGAATTGACAAGAAGATAATCACATGGCTGAATCTGAGACTGGAAAAGAACTAAATTAAGGAAAATTGTTACCTTAAGCTTAATCTAGATTCATGGAGAATAGATGCGGATACATTGTTCACATGTCTACTTCTACTTCCCAAGTACCTCCCTCGACGGTCTAGTTTCCCCACAGAACTTATACTAAGGGGACTTCCTTGTTCCTTAGTCTACGAATCTTAGAATCAAGAATCTCTACTGGAAGTTCTTCGTATGAAAGGATATTCTGAATATCTGTTCTTTCTAGAGGAACTACAACAGCTGAATCGTCCATGAACTTCTTCAATAATGACACATGGAACACAGTATGAATTGATGATAGGTTAGTGGGTAGTTCAAGCTCATATTCTACCTTTCCAACACGACTCAAAATCCGGTAGGGGCCTACATATCTAGGACTAGGCTTCTATTTTTTGCCAAATCTCTTCACCCCTTTCATGGGTGAAACTTTCAAATAAAAAAAATTGTTTACTTCAAACTTAAGATCTCTCCTTCTTATGTCAGTATAAGATTTCTAACAACTCTGAGTTGCTTTCAATATCTATCGAATCAACTAAACTTTCTCCATGGCTTCAAACACCATATCTGGCCCAATCAAAATGGCCTCACCCACTTTGAACCAATTGACTGGTGATCTACATATTCTCCCATAAATATCTTCAAACGAGGCCATCTTAATGCTAGAATGGTAACTTTTTTATAGGCAAACCCAATAAATGACAAGTGGTCATTCCAACTGCCCTTGAAGTCAAGAACACATGCTGTCAACTATCCTCTATGTTCTGAATGATCCTGTCTTCATGATCATCTGTTTGCAGATGAAAAGCTGAAATGAGATGAACTTGGGTACCAAGATCCTTCTGAAAAGGTTTCCAAAACTGAGGGGTAAACTGAGTACCCCTATCTGAGATGATGGACAAAGAAAATCTGTGCAATCTAATCAACTCTCAGATATACATCTTAGCATAATATTCTGCTGTGTAAGACGTGTGAACTGGCAAGAAATAGGCTGATTTTATCAATTTGTCTACAATGACCCAAATCAAATTATGTTGTCGACGCGAATGGGGTAATCCTGTCACAAAGTCCTTGTTCACCTGTTCCCACTTCCAAGTGGGAATACCAAACTCCTGCAATATGCCACAAGGTCTTTGGTACTCTACCTTAACCTATTGACAAGTTGCACACTTGACTATAAATTTTGCTATATCTCTATTCATGCCACTCCACTAATAGATTTCCCGCAAATCGCGGTAAATCTTGGTGGCTCCTGGATGAATGGAGTAACGTGCACCATGCGTTTATGCCATAATTCATTGCCTCAAATCATCAACACATGGCACACATAATCTACTCTGGTATTTCAACACACCATCTCCTCCTTGGGAGAAAACCTCTACCTTTTGGTCTTTAACTTAATCCTTTAGTTTGACCAAACTAGAATCCTTATCCTGCTTCTCTTTCACTACAAAAACTAGAGAAGATTCTGAACTAATCTGAACTGAAACATTCCCTTCAGCTGAGTCAACTAATATCCCACCCAATCTAGCTAACCGATGAACTTCTTGAACTAGTTCCCTCTTATCACTCTCTGCATAAGCAACACTACCCATAGACAATCTACTAAGGGTGTCTGCCACTATATTGGCCTTACCCGGATGATATAACACACTCATGTCTTAATTATTTAATAACTCTAACCACCTTCTCTAAAAAATACTTATCTCCCTCTGAGTAAACACATATTGTAAGATTTTATGATCCATGAAAACATCAACATGCACCCCATACAAATGGTGCCTCGAAATTTTTAAGGAAAACACAACATCTGGTAGCTCAAGATCATGGGTAGGGTAGTTCTATTCATGAGGCTTAAGTAATCTAGAGGCGTAAGCTATAAACTTACCTTTCTGCATCAAAACACAACCCAGACCAATTATAGAGGCAATATAATAGACAACAAACCCATCTGTACCATCAGGTAGCGGTAAAACTAGGGCTGAAGTGAGTCGAGTCTTCAACTCCTAAAAAATCTTCTTGTATGAATCTGACCACTGAAACTTAACTTTATTTTGAGTCAATCTAGACATGGAGGATGCAATAAATGTGAAACCCTCCACAAAACATTTGTAATATCCAGCTAAATCTGAGAAACTTCTAATGTCTGATGGAGATATAGGTCTAGGCCAGTTTCTTACTGCTTCTGTCTTTTGAGGATCAACTCTAATGCCATCACTGGAAACAATATGACTAAGGAAAGCTACCGATCTTAGCCAAAATTTGCATTTGATGAATTTGACGAACAACTGGTGATCTCTAAGAGTTTACAACACAATGGGAATAGATAAGAATATCATCGATTAACACTATGATAAACATGTCTAAATACTATTTGAACACTCTGTTTATAAAGTCCATGAAGGATGTTGGGGCATTTGTTAGCCGTAAGGACATGACTAGAAACTCAAAATGACCATAATGGGTTCTTAAAGTTGTCTTCGGAATAGCACATTCCCTTATTCTAAGATGATGATAGCCGGATCTAAGATCTATCTTGGAGAAATAATTTGTACCTTGGAGTTGGTCTAATAAGTCATCAATCCTAGGAAGAGGATATTTGTTTTTGATTATGAATTTATTCAGCTGACGATAGTCAAATGCACATTCACAAAGAACCATCTTTCTTTTGCACGAATAGGAAGGGAGCGCTACATAGAGAGACACTGGGCCTTATGAAACCTTTATATAAGAGATCCTTAAGCTGCTCTTTTAACTCTTTAAGCTCGGTTGGATCCATACGATATGGTGGAATAGATATAGGTTGAGTATCTGGAAGGAGGTCAATACTGAATTCTATTTCCCTTTTTGGAGGTACCCTATGGAAAATCCCCAGGAAAAACTTTAGGAAAATTATTGACTACATGGACTGACTGAACTGTTGGAGCCTCAGACGTAGTGGCTCTGACTTGGAAAAGATGTACAGCCTTTTGAGATCAACTTTCTAGCTTTAAGATAGGATCTGATATAACTCATGGGAGACACTAAATTACCATCCCACTCAAAGAATGGCTCATCTGGAAACTAAAACTTCACCACTTGAGTGTGACAATATATAGATTTATAATAAGAATGGAGAAAATCCATTCCAAGAATAAGGTCTAATTCAACCATATCTAACTCTATTAAGTCTGCTAACATGATCTTATGAAGAACAGTCATAGGACACTTTCAATAAAATCATCTGGCAACAACAGACTCACCCACTGGGGTAGAAACTAAGAAAGGCTTAGGGATCTTTTCAAGACCTATTTCAAAATTAACTACAACTAGTAGGGTTACATAAGAGAAATTTGACCCTGGATCTAACAACACATAAACATCAAGATGAAAGACATGAAGAATACCAGTAACTACATCTGGTGAATCCTCCAGCTCCTGAAGGGCTGGTAAAGAATAAAACCGATTTATGCACTGACCACCACCGCTACTTAATGATGCGCTCTGGGGAGAGACTAGGAGACCTAGAGGAGTCGGTGCGCAAGTATCCTGAGTCTATGGATGAACATCCCTGTTTCTTTACTTATCATATTAACACTCTTTGATTCCAAGTCCTAACTTACCATAACCATAACATCTTTTCTATCCCAACAAGCACTCAATAAGATGATTCTTACCATACTTAGCACATAGAGGATAACTGGGTTTTCCGCTTATATTATTCAGAGATCTGGACAAAGAAGTCTTACCCCACTGCTCTTGCCTAGCTCTGAGGGTGGGAGCACTAGATGAAGATGACACTAGCATAGATGAATGATTCTGAAACTGGGAATGATTTCCTCATCCAAGCCTTGTTTGACCATACTCAAACTGCTTGGTTCTAGCCTTCTTATTTTCTCTCTCTCTCCCCTTCATTTTTTCTACCTCAATTTGTTGAGCATAATGATCAGCCTAGAAAGATCCATGTCCCTAATAAGTATTGTAGTCCTACACTCCTTAACTACAAAACTTACTCATACTCGCCCTATGTCATGACCCAAACCGAGGCCTTAGTCATGACGAACATCCCAAACCATGATGGCCCGAACACCCCTTCTAACTTGAAATCATACACACTATTCATATACTAAGAGGAAATGCCGAAATACATAAGAAATGGAATCACGGTCAATTTTTACTTCAAACTACTCAATACTGGTATGAGTTCATACAGATTAGAAAAATCTAACACTAGTCTGCAAAATCTCTACTAGCTTATAATAACCTAAGTCTGAAGACTGGGAAAAGGCCACAAGTCGGACCATGAATCAAAATAAAATAACAATGACTTATATAGTAGGCCTTCTAGAATAAGGGCCTGGCCGCGATGGGTATCCCGAACGATGAAGGCTCGAGGAGACCCCTATCTCTGCCCAACCCACAAGTTATATTATCCGCTTTGGGCCCAGGCCCGCACAACTTTAAAACACATCACTAGGGAGTAACGCTTTCTTACTTATATACCCAGCATCTCTCCTGTATTTTGCCGATATGGGACTCCTTCCTAAGTTATGGTGTTATATACACCCCTCCTTATGGACCCAACGTCCTCGCTGAGGTTTTCCCCACCGAATAGGATTTTCCTATACTCAGAACTGAGGTTTGCCCCGCTTTACCGGGATTTACCTACACTCAGTTTGAACTCTGGCCCACATCGACAGGGCTGACATAAGAGTAGCTCTAATATCATTCTTTTATGACCTGAGCCAAGGCCCTGGCGACGACGGGCATCCCAAACCATAAAGGCCTTTAAATATCCCTGTCTCTTCCCAACCCACTAGTGATATTATCCGCATGGGCCCAGGCCTGCATGGCTTTAAAACACGTCACTAGGGAGTAAGGCTTTCAAACTTATATACCTAGCATCCCTCCTATGTTTTATTAATGTGGGACTCCTTCCTAAGTTGGGGTGTTACATAATCCCATTCTGAAACTTGTCACGACCCGAGCCGGGACCTCGGCCATGACGAGCATCCCGAACGAGAGAGGCTGGACGCCCTTTTGAATCTAGTGATCATGAATAATTACAATACTAATATAATAAATAAAAGATGCAGAAATATAATAAATGGAATCATGGTCAATCTCTTAACATTTGAACAATTTGGAAATAAATTCTTAGAAGTCAAAACATATGACACCCGTATGTGAAATCTCTAAAATTACAGAATCCAACAAATGACCAAACAAAACTGGGACAGGGCCCCCAGTTAGACCATTAAATAAACAAATAACAATGTTTAAAAAGGCCCAGCCTTCCGGAGTAGAGAAGGCTCACCAACTGCATACTTTAGTCTGAAACATCTACGGCTTAACGGGACCCCTAGACTGAGCCTCAGACCCTAAAATATAGGGGGTCAATATAGATGTAATAGTACGCAGAGAAATCCAAAATAATGAATTTATACATATAATCATAGGTGAGAGCAAGTCACAAAATATTATGCATGAAATAGTTTGAAATACATTGGCCATCTAAAATGATCATAAAACAATCTTATCAATGCAACTCTTTGCTTTAAATTACTTTTGAGATGGGTGGTACACCCTATATATCTGCTACTCCATGGACTATATGGGATTCTCCCTTAACTCGGTAACCAAGCCCCCAACCCAAGTTTGCCACAAGAGTTGGAGTATCTGAATCTGCTACACTCCAGGGCCATTGCCAGCATACAATAATAATATACCCATATCGGCAAAACACGATTTCGGGCAATGAGTTTTATGTCTCATGCCTTATTCGGGAAACAACCTAAAATCTCTGAATTCCATTTTTAGTATGTTCTAAACATGCATCTTTCTGAAATTAAATTTTGAAATTCTAAGCAAAAATCTGTATCTTTAATCTGTTCTAAATCTTCTATGGCATTATCTGAATTTTGGTATCGTCATACCAAGACTTGCAAGTCATATTTATGATCCTTAAAATATCATGTTACAGTCTCTTCTTCCAAAATATAAAGTTTGGACCACCATACTTCAAACAATTCAATAAGATTAAGACTTCAAAAAATTTATCAAGTTATGCAAAGATTAATCTTTTCAGCTTTTCAACAAACATTTGGTGGTCATGAAATTTGTGACAAAATATGCAATCTTCTTAGTAAACATATCTAACCTTTAACACCAAGTAAAACACCCTCTTTTTGATTCAAATCCATAATCAAGTCATAAGCAAAATCAAGGCATTTATATTATGATCCCAATAATACATTTTGAATAAATCAAATCTTACAAAAACAAGATGCTTGTAAACAAGAGGGATTTCTAATAGTTCAAGCTCTTAATTCATCATTCAAACACTTCAAACACATTTATATATATACTTATACATGGTTATAAAATAAATTTGGGGAAAAGGCCTCAAGACCACAACAATAATACCATTAAAGGATTCATAATGCAAGATTGTAAATATAATTCCAAAACCCCTTTGAAATTTCATGATTTCAATAACTTTAAATATTATTTGAAGTGTTTTCAACAAGTCCATGTACTTTAGGAAAATCCCCCGTACCTTCGATTACTTGGTTTAAAGAGTAGGACTCAAATCTTGATTTGTTCCTTAAAGAACTTGAACTTAAAGGTTGATTCTTAATTCATTGCTCTTGGGGAAAAACCCTATTTTGATCTTATTTTGAGAGTGAAGAAGGAATTTTTTAATGTTGCACTGATGAGAATTGATTAATAATGTGTTAGGGTGTAATTAAATCCATTGGGGAGGTTTTTTGATGAGGAAAAATACCAAAATAATCTTTTAAAAAATCACATTTTTGAGCTTCGGGATGGTCGACGGATGGCCCGATAGACCATCACGGGCCCCACGAATCTTCTCGAGAACCGTCGTTGCATTTCTAGTGACTGAGTCACTATTTTGGGTCGACTTACCCTGCGACTCACCATCACGGGCCCGACGAACCATTAGCCCGGTCGTTGTTCTTAAGGCAGCCTGACACCTTAGTTTAAAATAGGCATAACTTTTTACCCCGATATCGGATTAAGGAAAAACTGGTGGCGTTGGAGAGAAGATTCAAAGACATTTCATTTGATATGTACTAGGCCCTATAATTTGTTATATACCAAAATTTATAGTCGATTGAATTTGACTCAAATTTCGACTCTCACAAAAACCTGAACGCTAGGAAAGGTTACAACTCCTTCTTGGGTTAAGGGACCTTTATGTTCTCAATTCATACTCAACTAGATTCCTACACTACATAATGGATTAACACACTATATTTACATTAGATTTATTTCTTTTGGAACCTTCACGCGTAGAAATAACGGTTTACGTTCTTGCCCGAAATGTGGGGTGTTACATTATCTCCCCCTTGGGATCATTCGCCCCCGATTAATGGTTAGGGAATTTTTGAATCTCTAAACGTATGGACTAAGGAATGTAACTTCACATTGAACGTTTTTCCTCCATAAATATGCAAATGCATAAAAAAAAAGCTTCATGATAACCCCTAGTGAAACACGTAAGCACAAAACATGAGGTAATGAAACTTTACATTGGGATAACCTTGCACATTAGTTCTACAAATCATTATCACCACAACATAAGGGATGAGTTAATTTGGTGATAGTAGGCCTGATTTACATTGGTACCATCATGAGACAACGAAGCTTGACATAGACATGATCTTGGTATGTGTTCTATGGCACATGATAGAAACATTGTAAAGCATGGAATTTTTTTTAGACTCCCCGGCCCGATTAAGATTGGTACAAGACACGAGATGAGATTCCCGCGAGATATAAGATTAGATTAGATTAGAAACATTCTCTAACTCAAAGATATATCGAATAGACTTGAACTTAGAGACACTACTTGTCTATACCCCAACATTAATCAACATACTTCATCATTTCCAACCTATAATTCTCCCGTAGCACATCTATTCACAATAATTTATGTTCCACAGTATAATACTTCTATGTTGAAGTCTAACTCAGAGGAAAGTGGTGCTAACTTGAACTACGGGACCCTATACTCTACATCACATTAAGAAATCACCTCACCTCATCGCTATAATTCCACAACCTCAAGTCTTAATTCAAGGAATACCAACAACATGTCACATTGGTTTATTTATTCACCAAACACAAAATTCAAGCCTATCATTACAAAACCTCACTTCATGGATCTCTCCACTAAGACCAGAAAATTCAATCATTATCACAAAGATTCTCCCCATATACTTCCCTCCTAACTATTTCAATAACGAGAATTTGTCTCATTCTTCCCTCTTTTTTTTTAACCTTAGCTCAAGAAATCACCTCAAGATTTTCACCTTTAAGAACATTTACTCCCCTGCCTAACACATTACTACGCTTCCACAACCACCATCACACTAACATACGGAATGTCATTGTGGGACTCAAGCACAATTATCATGAAAGGAAGTAACACTTGTCAGACCATAGGTTATACTCATTGCACTACTCAAGGAGGGACATGAAGTGAAGATACGATAGAATAGACATGGAGTGCATCAGATATCAAGTGTATAGATCATAAGTAAAGATTCGTTTGGAATAACTATAACACAACATGATTTCTTAAGGCAGACTACGATGAGAAACATGGGTGCACATATCTCATGATTTGTATAACATAAGGGCCAAATTCATAAAGTTAATGATTGAGACAAAGATTAATACTTGAAGTTATTGCTTCTCATTTTCAGAGCTAAAAGAGTAATAAGTTTGCAAAAATTTATCGCTTTGGCTAATTCCGGCATAAAATCATTCAGTTACATACAAAAACATATTTTCTTAGGACCAAGCATGCTGTGAGACATAGGTTTGGATAATGAGCAACATAACATATGTCTTGGATACTTGGAGTATTGGGTCACTGTGGGACATTATTGCTTCTTGTTTGGACGTCGGAACATGACATGACTTACATAGAGAACTCAAACCTTAGACATCAGCAGGACTTGAATACATAAGACAATGGTAGAATGAACTCTTAAACTGAAGTAGGAGAAACATGCTTAAATAGAATTAGGTTTATCATGAACCTTCCCTAACTCGCCACAAAGAGAAAATTTGGTAATTACCTTAACTCACCATCTCCCCCCTGGATCAAAGTCACAATCCTATAATTGAGAACATAAATTCTTATCAATCTATAATCACAATTCTCAAAACAATAGGGGGTATTGGTATACACAAGAACACAACTTCCCTCAATAATTGAAAATAAGACACTTAATTCTTTCTGGGACATTCCCCCTTAGGGACACTAATCATAAATTCCTCTAACCCCAAAATCATCAACTCATGACTAATCATCATTATGGGCATGGACATCCACGCTGCTAAACACTTAACACTCTATCTTCAACTCCTTAGAATACTCGTATTACACCTCTAATCACATAACTTACAACATAATAAAATTTGTAAAACCATACCCAAGGCTCATATTACCTACCCACATTTCCTCAGTTTAACTCTAACGAACACCATATAACAACTCACTAGACTTGTCCATACTACAATTTGAAGAATACAAACTAGGTACGTAAAACACTTATACATGTAAATGCTAAACTTTTAATTTTTAAGTATACTCTAAAGGCATTACTTTCCAAGAGTGCTACTCTTAATTTTTGCTATTCTCTATCATCGTCGACCTACAACTCGCAGTTTCATGAGCATACACATCTTCACTCCTTATTACATAAAAAATACACTCTCTACTACTTAATATTCTAACATTAGATCATTAATTACATAACTTATATCATAAAATCGTACCTAACACTCTACAACCAGGGGTGAAACTTATTCTTATATACTAACGCCCTTATCCAGTTAATGACTCACACATAATTCATCATTTTAACTCTGGTCCTCATAAACACATATACCTCATAATTACCACTTAAACTTTTTCATAAATCATCAACCTAGGCTTTTTCACAAATCACATCAAGCCTACTAATCATTCCCACAAAAGATACATCAGTAATCTTAAGCTACTATTCTTACCACCACATTCTACACTTCAAAATATAGCCTATAGTCTAGCATCAATCATTTACCACAGATAAAGCATGCAACATAATATATTAGTTCATCAAATTGGGAAATTCAACCCAAATAACTCATTTCACTTAGATACTACCTACAACCAAATCACCTTCACGACATTAATACTACCCCTCAAAATCTACTACATACATTCTCTCAAGTAATACTAGTTTACAACCACTAAAGAAAAGAAGGTCAAGGTGGTAAAGTCACATAATAGACATGGCCAACCTTAATCTTATAGTATATACTAATACGATCTTATATACATATTATACTTCCTCACATCATACTTACTTACCCAAGCATATATTTAGACTACCTTCAAATTCCACAACAACAATGAGTCTATAATTATAACTTATTGGCTAATCTAACCATTTCCATTCACAACCTATAATGGATTTCTATAACTACCCTAACTATCCACTCTAGGCTCCTTCCGTATTTCTATATAGATAATAATCTTAGCCAACCACTTCCTCTATTGAATACCTTACAGTCTACAATATCACTACCACATTAGTCTATCAATATAAAATGACAAATCATCCCTCAATCGACGGTTATAAAACTAAAAATATTTATTTACACAAAAAAAAAGTCTCCCTCACTCTGACTTCTAACCTAGTGACATTATATCACCAACTTATTGGCCCAATCTCACTAACAATAGGTCATAACACTTTAACATACACTACTACTCGGGTGGAAATACAGTACCAATATTCTCTTACACATCATTCCCCTTATGCATGACATCCGCAACAAAAAATTTGAAAGGGATTGGATACACTTAAATACATCAGGCTGAAAAGCACAATTTCATAAGGATCAAAGTTTACACTTGAATCAATACACATTGAAGCACTAACAAACTCCTCTCAAGTCTTTGCACAATTTTATAATCTTTCATGACTCAATCAGAAAGGAACATACCATTTAGATTCTAGACTTCTGCACTTGAATCACCTCAACAATGAGACATAACTAAGAACATCAGAGTAAGATCTGGAAAAACTTTAATTTCGGTTGGGAGACACCATAGCACAAATTAGAGTATGAAAGAGGAACATTCTAACTCAATAGCACAAACTAGAACATGAAGAAAGTGAGACATTCCTAAATGCCTTGTAGCCTCCTGCTTATAGGTGTGGCGTGCTACACACGCATAAATAAGACTCTACCCGATGTAATTTCACAGATATTCTGAGACTATGAACCGTGCTCTAATACCAAGTATTTCACAAATCGAGCTGGGACCCTGGCTGTGACGAGCATCTCAAACCATGAAGGCTAGACGCCCTTTTGTATGTGGTGATCATGCACAATTACAATACTCATATAATAAAGAAAATATGCAGAAATATAATAAATGGAATCATGGTAAATCTCTTAACATTTGAACAATTTGGAAATAAATTCTTAGAATTCAAAATATATGACACCCGTCTACAAAATCTCTAATATTACAGAATCCAAGATATGACTAAACAAAACTGGGACAAGGCCCCCAGTTAGACCATGAAACAAAAAAATAACAATGTTTAAATAAGCCCGGCCTTCTAGGGCAGAGAAGGCTCACAACTACAGACTTCGGTCAGAAACATATATGGCTTAACGGGACCCCTGGACTGAGACTTAGACCTTGAAATATAGGGGTCAATACAAATGTACCAGTATGCAGAGCAATAAAAAATAATGATTTTAAATGTATAATCATAGGTTAGAGCAAGTCACAAAACATTATGCATGAAATAGTTTGAAATACATGGGCTATCTCAAATGATCATAAAACAATCTTATTAATACAACTTTTTGCTTTATATTACTTTTGAGCTAGGTGGTACACCCTACGTATCTACTATACCATGGTCTAAATGGGATCCTTCCTTAACTTGGTGGCCAAGCCCCCAACCTAAGTTTGCCGCAAGAGTTGGAGTATCTGAATCTGCTATGCCCCAGGGTCGTCGCCAGCGTACAATAATAATATACCCCTATCGATAAAACACAGTTTCGGGCAATGAATTTTATGGCTCATGCCTTTTTCGGCTAATCACCTAATATCTCTTAAGCCCAATTTTAGTATGTTCTAAACATGCACCTTTTTGAAATTCTAAGCAAAAATCTGCATCTTTAATCTGTTCTAAATCTTCTATAGCATTATCTGAATTTGGTATCGTCATACCAAGACTTACAAGTCATATTTATGATCCATAAAATATCATGTTTCAATATCTTCTTTCAAAATATAAAGTTTGGACCACCATACTTCAAACAATTCAAGAAGAGTCAGACTTCAAAACATTTATCAAGTTATGCAAAGATTACTCTTTTCAGCATTTCAACAAACATGTTGTGGTCATAAAATTTATGACAAAACATGCAATCTTCTTAGTAAATATCTTGAACCTTTAACATCAAGTAAAACACCCTCTCTTCGATTCAAATCCATAATCAAGTCATAAGAAAAATCAAGGCATTTATATTATGATATCAACAATACATTTTGAATAAATCAAATCTTACGAAAACAAGATGCTTTTAAACAAGAGGGATTTCTAATAGTTCATGCTCTCAATTCATTATTCAAACTCTTCAGACACATTTATATATATATACTTATTCATAGTTATAAAACAATTTGGGGAAAAGGCCTCAAGACCAAAATAATAATACCATTAAAGGATTCATAATGCAAGATTGTAAATATAATTCCAAAACACCTTTGAAATTTCATGATTTGAACAACTTTAAATCTTATTTAAAGTGTTTTCAACAAGACCATGTAATTTAGGAAAATTTCACATACCTTAGATTACTTTCTTTAAAGAGTAGGACTCAAATCTAGATTTTTTCCTTGAAAAACATGAACTCAAAGGTTGATTCTTTATTCCTTGTTCTTGGAAAAAACCCCTAATTTGATCTTATTTTGAGTATGAAGAAGGAAGTTTTTGATGTTGCAACTTATGGGAATTGATTAATAACGTGTTAGGGTATAATTAAATCCATTGTAGAGGTTTTCTGAAGAGGAAAAGTACAAAACAACCCTTTACAAAAATCACATTTTTGAGCTTCGATATGGCTGACGGACCGTCACGGGCCCGACGGACCGTCACGGTCCCGACGGACCATCACCACAACGGTCGCTATATTTCCAAAGACTGAGTCACTTTTTTGGAGGCGTCGGGCCACGCGATGGACCGTCATGGGCCCGACGGACCATCGGCCTGGCCGTTGCTCCTTAGGTAGCCTGACACCTTACTATAAAATGGGCATAACTTTTTACCCCCAAAATCGGATTAAGGAAAAACTAGTGGCATTGGAAAAAGAATTCAAAGACCTTTCATTTGATATATATTATGTCCTCTAATTCGTTATATACCAAAAGTTATGGTCGATTGAAATTGACCAAAATTTCGACGCTCACTAAAACCTGAACGATTGGAAAACTTCCAACTCGTCCTTGCGTTAAGGGACCTATATGATCTTAATTCATGCTCAACTAAATTCCCACACTACATAATAGATTAACACACTATATTTACATTGGATTTACTGTCTTTGGAACCTTTACGCATAGAAATAACGGTTTATAATCTAGCCCAAAATACGGGGTGTTACATTACTTCTAAGATAGATGGTAAACCCTAAAATCTGTAAATCTATGGGATATATAGAATCCTCTCTTGAATCGGAGGCCAAGACCCCAATCCAAGTTTGTCGCAAGGATTGGAGTTTCTATAAAGGGGATATGTAAGATCACACAGCAGGGTGCCCAAATCCCCAATAAAATCAACATGTCATGGTAGTGCACAAGTTCAAAATGCAGGGCTTCTAACCATAGTCCCAAATTGGGATGACATGAATCAAGGTACATATGATCACAATGAAGGGTACCATAATCCCGTGTTGGCAAATCACGATTTCTAGCATACTGTCTTTCAACTCGCACTTTCTTTGGGCATCCATCTAACTCTCTTAAATTCCATTTTTAACCTTTTCTAAACATGCATCTTTCTGAAATCAAAATCTAAAAATCTGAGTAAAATCTGTATTTTTAGTCTGTTATGAATTTGCTATTACATTAATCTGTTTGGTATCATCATACCAAGACTTTCAAGGTATATCTTCTAAGACATAAATTTTCATGTACAACTCTTTCATTCAAAACAATGTTCAGACCATAAAAGCATTCAAATAGTAGAAGAGAATTAATATTTCAAAACATATGTCAAACCATGTAAAGATTCTCATCTTTTCAACATTCCAACAAATGGTGGTCAATTTCTCAAAACAATCATGAAATTTCTTCGATTATCACATTTAGCATTTAAAACATGATACTATCCCCCTCATCAATTCTCAACCATCATAAAATTCATATAAGATAGTAAGGCTCTTGGATCATTCTTTAAATCATGTAATTTAGGAACTCATAACTTGTAAACCAAGAAGTAAAATATTAAGAGAGGGGGAAAATTGGTAATTTATGCTCTCAATTCATATTTAAAAACTCCAAACACATGCATACATATATACTAACAAAAATCAAATTTAAGGAAAGTCCTCAAGACCAAAACAATATTATCAAAACGAGTTCACAAAGCATAATTGTTAATGTAAATCTCAAAACCCTTTTGTAATTTCATGGCTTCTCAATATTCAAATACCATTAAAACTATTTCACCATGCCCGTGTAGTTTCACGAAAACCCCACGTACCTTATATTGATTATTTTGAGGACTGAAAACCTAATCTTGACACCTTTCTTGAGAATCTTGAATTGAAAGACTTGAATTCTTGATCTTTGGGGAAGAAAGTTGAATCTTGTTCTTGGAGGTAGCTAGGGTTTTCTTTTGAGTAAAAATTGATCAAAGAGGCAATTGATGCTTCTTGGGGCTGAAATTTTATGTTATGGATGGATTTTGGGTGAGGAGAAGTGACCAAAGTTCCCCTATACCCATTTGGAAATGAAATAGCATGTGAAGTAGTTCTGTAACGTGAAGCCCCACGCGTCACGTCACAATCGCGTTGGCTTACTGCTTCTCACAAAAAATGTCATAATATTTCCCTCGGGCATCGGATTAAGGCAAAATTTGTATAGTTGGAAAGCTAATTCAAATATCTACAATTTAGTTGGTATTGAACTGTAAAATTTTATGTGTATCAAAAGTTATTCACGTTCAAAGTAGACCCTTGTAGAATCGAATATCAAACTTTGGATGAATGAAAGATTCTTATCTCAACTTTGCTCTAAATGATTTCTTTGAGAATTTTTCACCTCATAATTACTTCATACACTAGGAGAAAGATCATGACACATGAATTTCAATATAAATCAAGGAATTAGAGCTTACACATGTAGTAATGACCATTTGCTTTCTAGCACAAAAATACGGGGTGTTACACCCTAGAGTCAGCCATCATATAAGGGGCATATTTAGACAACTGATTGAACTTAAGGCAGTACTTCTTCACTGTCATAGAGCCTTGCCTCATGTTCACAAACTCCTCTACCTTAGTCTCTCTTATTTCATGCGGAAATAACCTCTCTAGAAACACATCCTGAAACACCTGCCAACTTATAGGAGTTGTATTCTCACCTCTACCATTCTTCTACATTACCACCCAATCATACGATACATCCTTCAATCTATAGAATGCCAACTCTACACTCTCCTCTTCTGAAACATGCATAATCTGGGTGATCTTCTTTACCTCATCAAAGTAAAGTTTTGGGTCCTCACCTTCTTTTGATCGAAATAACTCTGGCGGATTCATTCTCATAAAGTCATGAATTTTGTCTTCTATTAAGTCCCCGTTCTTCTGAAGTGGGACTGCCTCTTGATGGTTGCCCCGAATATTGGCAGTAACTACTTGGTCTAATTCCTAAAAGACAGCCCAAAATTTTGCATGGAATATATTCTCATTAAGAGGGTCAGCGGGTTAGTATGGCAGCTTATCACTTTCGCATGAATTAGCTCAGCGAGGAAGAATATTCAACTGTCATGTAAGAGTATGAGTTAAGAGAAGATAGAGACATTGTAAGCATGATAGACAATGAAAGACAAAGAAAATTTCCTAAAAACATCCTGTAGCCACTTGCTTATAAATGTGGTACACTTTACACCCATGATGAAGACTCTATGCAACGAGGCTTGTCTAACTCTCTAGGACTCTTATAACCTTAGGCTCTAATAGCAAGTTTCTAACACCCCAAAAATGGCTCTCAAGAAGTCACACTGTGCTCAAGACTATGAATAGCCTTTAGCTAACCCTGTAAGGCTTCTACTAAATTTGAAACTCATAATAGAGGAATATAGACATAAGATCAAGCTGAGATACAAAAATCTATCTGAATATAATATCTAAAAATACTAGTCTCAAAACTCTGAACAATCAATACTGGAAATCAGAATCAAGTCTAGCAGTCTGACAAGCCTCTACAACTAATAACTAGAGAGTCACTGGGACAAACCCCCGACTAACTCAAACTATCTGAAAATACTAAATCATCTCTACTAATAAGCTAAAAAACTGAATATCTGGGTCCCTAAACTATGAGGACTTACCAAATGTCAGGATGTAGATGGAGATGCTCTGAATCACTCACGTTGCTGAAACTGAGCACCTGGACCTACATTATAAGTCAATGTAGCACATAGACGTATATATGAATCAATACTTCTGGATTGTACTGAGTGTATGGGGTGAATGCACAAGTTAATAAATATCTCAATATTATAATAAATTTGTAAAAGAATGCATGCTAAAATATGGATGACTCACATAAGCTAGAATATCTAATAACTGAAAATCATAATTATGAATAGAAAAGCATGTTGCATAAATCTATATTCTGTGTTTAAATCATGTTGTCTATGTGTAGAAAGGACTCACTGCTATATTTGTAAACAGAAAGCTGAAATATCTTAGCTAATGCCATATGTGAAGCAATATCTAAATAAAACTGTGAGCCTTTACACTTAGTTTTTAAAAGTTGTTATGTTATTCTTTTCTGTTAGGATTACTCTTTTCTTGTAGGGAGGTTCTTCTAACTGACATACACTATGTGAGATATCATATTGTCCAATGTCTAGTTTCCTTATGGAAAAACCTTACATTGGGGAGAGGTGTCATACTCTTTCCACGAAGTATGACCTAATCTAAGTGATCACATCTGTATTTGGAATCCATATAAAAATGGCAATAATCCTAATCTGAACCTATATTGGGTCGTAGTTTTGGGGCATGAAAACATACCCAACTTGGTGCTAAATACTACTCCCTTTAATCTATATACTCATTCTGTAGGAAATCCACTTTAAAATCAAGCATAAGGTTTTATAATGAAAACGCATGGAACATCTGTTTATCTTAAACTGTAATCTGAATATGTAAAGTGGATTCCATATCTAAGCTACGATCAAAAGGTCAAATCTTGATTTAAAATCTAAAAATACAAATCATAGGATGCTTAAAGTATAGTCATTCTTGGAATATCAACATTCAAACTAGGGTTTAATAACCCATGCATCAAATTCACGTCAAATAATCATAGAGTTCATGCTTGATAATGAAAATATTAATAATTAACTCAAAATATGGAAATTAATGCTATACGCGTGAAAATACTAGAATAGCAATGCAATTCTTCATCTAAATCACTTAAAATCTCGTAATCTTCAAATATAAATATTTAGGAATGAACCCTAAATTGAAATTCATGTAATTTTATACAAAATTAAACTTTAGAACTAATTTTTGGGTACAAGGTTGAAAGGAATATCCTTGTTGAAAACCTCACATACCTTAATTGATGAAATTGAAAAAGAAACTTGAACTTAAATTCCTATTTGTGCTTTTGAAGATGATTTCTTGAATATCTTGAATTAGGAATCTTGAATTTTGGGTTATCTTGAAAAAACAATGGTGAAATTTGGAGTTCTTGTGGAATTAAATGTGATGTTCTAGGGTTTCTTGGAGAGAAATTATGTGAAAAGCATGCATAATATGCTTAGAATAGGTTAAATTCCTTGTTTTTCATGATTTGGGGCTTGAAAAAAATGACTAGATTGCCCTTTGTAAAAATTACCCAGAACTGGAAAAATCCTGATTTGGCACATCACTGCGACGCGGTACAATGGTGGTGGCTCACTAGAAAGAAAACAAATGTTATTTTGGCCTCTGGCGCTATGCTGCATAATCGTGTTGCGTCACTAGAAAAAGACGAGTGCCATTTTGGCCTCTGGCACGATGCTGCATAATCACGTTGCGTCACTGGAAAAGGATGAGTTCCCTTTTACCCTCTACCAGGACGCGGTGCTATACTATTTCCACTAAAATTGACATAACTTCTCAATCGAGTATCGGATTAAGGTGAAATTTATATCGTTAGAAAACTGATTCAATTATCTACACTTTGATTGGTCTAGATCTGGAAAATTTTATACATATAAGGAGTTACACACTTTTGAAGTTGACCCTTGACACACTAGGAGCTAAACTGAGCTAGGAAAAGTACAGGGTATTAGACTGACTCGATGCCTCCACTTATATGGCCTTCTTCGAGATTTGATAGTACTTGGGTCAATATATGGAAGAGGTATTAATCTCCCCAAAAGATCTGCAGGAACAACCAAAGATTCTTCGGGAGGCACCGGAGTAATATTCTCACCATATTCCATTGTATATTTTTCCACCAAATAATATGGAGATGAGTACTCATAAATTTTAGTTCCATATTTTACACCGTATTGAGATCGAAGAGTTTCCATAGCATGAGGATAGGGTATTTTATCCAAGTCAAAAACTCTGCACGTACAAGATTTTATTTGAAGATCGACTATGAAAATATCACCATGATAGTTGATACTGAACTTGTAATCTACTATTTGATGAGATAATAGCCTATTCCTCAGAATGATGTTTGTTGATATTATTTTTTCCGCTTCTTGAACAAATGGATTCTTGGGTCCTAGTACTCCACACACCTTTTGTGAAAAAATTTGTCATACTTCTTGTTTATTATTTCAAACAAAGCCATGATGGGAAATTCTCTTTCATCACCAAACAATGAGTTCACCGATTCAGCTATTTTTGACGTTATAATATTTTATCTATACAAAAGAATCACTTATTACGATATCATACTAACCTTGTAACTGAAAAAAGACATTAAATTCATAAGATTGTACCTATTTTCCTGACAAAATGCCCAGATCCATCTCTTAAAACCGACACGTACGAGATGTTCTGTTGCCTTGGGATGTATATCCACTATTTGATTGAAATGGTCTAAAAACTCCTCCCTACTATATGCTTTATAAAAATGGGTTATGACCCTTTCATTGTGAAAGTTGGTCTGAATGTTCTCTCCAAGATGCCTGATGTAACAAGCAAAGTGAGCTGAAGTAAAGAAAATTAAACTCATCTTTGGAATACTTGGATTCCTATTCGAAACTAAACATAACTCTTAGATATCTTTGACACAGCTTCACAGTTGTTCAAAAAATTATCCATATCAGACATCACATTCCTTGTTTTCTATACAAAAAGAGACAGGAAAGATGTGATTCTCGGCATCCTATGCCACTGCTGTTAGCAGAACTCCATTATAAATGCTCCTCAAGAAGGTACCATCGATGGCTATGCTTTTTATCAAATGTGAAAAACCTTTAATCCAAGCACCATAGGATACAAAAAAACACTTGAAACTTCCGTTTTCATCAACATGAAACACCGTCTTACTTTCAGAATTTGTGGACTCAAGCATGTAATGGTTGGCATCGAGGACTGCATACATATGCTTGTGGGTCCCCCTAACCAAGTCCTTGGCAATGACTATGTCCATATATGTCTCCTAATAACTCACCAAGACACCCAATTTTGTAAGGAGTTGATTGGACATAACCCTTGTAGAAGGGCCTTTGCCATCGGGTAATCTGTTCTTGAAATATTCATCGAGGACCTTTGCTGTGGCGTTAGGATTTTGGCCCGAGATGTGCTCCAAACCACAGGTGTGATAATTTTCATGTTTATGAATGATGAATCTGTCAGAACTTAAGTACTTCACTACTCTCAACCACAACTTAAAGTTCAGATTAGTACATTTGTAGCAAAATACTTTTCTCGAATTAATCACCTTCGTTATTTTGAAATCTTTTTTCAAGGAAGAAATAAACTAAGTAATAGATCTTTCTTTCTTTTCCTTGAATGAAATTTCCTTGTAAAACTGGTCTCATCGTCTGGACGATTTCCATACTGTGTCTATCGAGAAGAACTGCCCACCATCTTAGTTGCATCAATGGGCGTAGGTGTTTTATCATCATTTGGAATGTTCATGTCTTGACATCCAACCTATCATCAAAGATGTCTTGCTGTTCTTCTTCTTCTATATTATGTTTCTTATTCTCTCTTGTCTTTTCAACCACGTACACCCTTAACACCGTCCTGGATAAATTACTAAGATAAGCACACTACAAAACCTGATCGTTTATCTTGAAAGGTAGTACCCTCTGATTTTCAAAGTAGTTGTGCATGTAGACGATGATGAGTTCTTCCGTTTAAAAATCCAGTCCACAATAACCGATGATTAAGTTCACAAAATCATCATACAAAACATCACTTTGGACTATCATAGCTATTGTCTTTAGGATTTTATACTCCTTTCAATGCCATACATATGGATTGCTCTTCTTAATCCATTGACCATGACAATCCACCCCTATTTTTATTGATCCATACATTAGTGATACCTAAATAAACTCATTTGTTAAAAAAAGTTAATAATGATTTCATAGTGCCATAACAAGAATCCCAACAGATGTGTAATCTTTGAAACATGTAAATGATCAGTTGCAATATATTACTTACCTTTTGGGATTCATGTTACGCTCCTGAAGCTGATTTCAACCGAGGAGTCATCTATTGTAACAGGTGAATCATATGTTGTAACAGACTATACATCTATTGCAACAGACGATGCATCTGTTGGAATTGAGTTCAAGTTCTGTTGCAACAGGTTAATAATCTGTTGCAACAGATATTTACCCTGTTACAACATATGACACGTCTGTTGGAATCGAGTTTAAGTTCTGCTGAAACAGGTTACTAATCTGGTGCAACAAATATTTACCCTATTACAACAGATAATAAATTTTACCATATTGCATCAGATAACTAGTTGGTTACAATAAATGACCCATATGTTCGATTCATGTTACGTCACTATAGAACCATAAACAATAATCCAATATATGTCTTCCATTACAACAAATGGTTCATCAGTCAGAACAGATGATTGATCTTTAAATAGATATCTCTTACGTTTCATTCATGTTCGCGTGCTATCTTTTGTTGAAAAAATATCACAATAACAGTTATCAGATGACAAATTCAACTAAAAATCATAATGTGACTTTCCAAAGTCTCCTGTGAAATAATGCCAAAGTGGAAAGTGATGTATGAAACAAAATTTGACCTACGAAATTGGTCAAATAGCAGCAATAGTGGTAACAACAACAACAACAATGGTCAACAAGAAGAAGATGAAGTTTATAATGAAGTAGAAAATTATGATAATGAATCATAAGATGATTAATAAAGCAACAACAACAATGAACAACAAAAATTGCTAAGAGAGAGAAACAACAATGGATGAGAAGAGAGAGAATCGTGCCATTTTTTCCTCCATTTTCCGTTATATTGGATAAACATTTGGATCAAAGCATAAATTTAAAAACTTAAGGGCTATTCTTAAACTTACCAAAAATTCTTAATCCATAATAAAGTAATTTTCACCTACAATCAATTATTAAGACTTGAGTCACCTTAACCTCGGTTTCAAACTCTTTTGTTATTTTTAGCTCAAAGCCCCAGGTTACTTAGTTTGAAGAATGGAACCCTAATCTTGATGCTTTTTTGAGAATCTTGAACTTAGAGAGGTTGAACTCTTGATCTTTGGAGGAGGAGTTAGGGTTTAGTTCGGAAAGAAATTGAATAATCTTTGGCATATAATTCCCTAGTGACGACTTAATTTCTTATTATTAGGACTTGTCGATATGGGGAAAAGATGAGACTGCCCTTTGGAAATTAACTTGGTAACTAAATCCCAATTTTGGAGTCCATAGCGTCACGCCAGAGGGATCATCGCCATAGGCACCACGACGTGGTGCAAACGTGGTGACCTACTATTTTGTGATTCAAACACTGCTCAAACCTTGTTCGAAAAATTTGAAACTTCCCCGAGACATTTCCTTTACACCCTCGAACATGAAATAAATCATAAATCTACGTCTCGGGGCCGGGAAGAAAAATTTAGAAATCAATGAAATTAAGGGCTTAAAATATGACTAAGTCTTTCAACACAGAGAAAAAGTCCAGGCTTCAAATTCCCTATACATGCAACTATGAGTGGTATCAAGTCAAGAATGTTGTGGGGTGTTACAGAGACGTACTTATCTTAACTTGTCATTATAACAATCACTTGAAGCACGAAATATAACAGATTAATTATAAAAATAGATAGTCAAAGGTTGTACTGGCTTGATCCAAAGATGAATATCTATTAGTATACTTTGAAGCTAATCAACTTCTTCTCTTGCTGAAGACATAGCTATAAATTCTTGTTCCATCAACTAGTAGTCATTAATATTGGACCTGTTCAATTTATCCACGGGAGATTACATGCTCGGACTTAACAAAAGTTTATGCCCTTAAGTTCATCAAAATATTAGACAATCCATACTTTGAATGTTACAAGGATTTTTTCATGGTTTAAAACTCAAATATCATATTATTGCCTAACATATACAATTAATCGACAAACATTTGATATCTTAGATTTGAGAAAAACCTTTAAATACGATTGGAATCAAACATACTCTTTAAATTTCCATACATACAAATTATACTATTTTCCAAAGTAATGGCACCAACACAACACAGGTATGAGATCAGAGACAAAAACTAGAACAAGGCATCGTAATTTCAGTCATCTTCATTAGTGTGTTCACAGTTAGTGAACATATGAACAAATCTGATTATATTTTCTGTAATTCAAGTCAAATGCTTAGTTTACTGGAAGACCCAACAATACACTTTCACCCTAAAAGCATAGGAACAATCCACAAGGTATTCTCTAACCTTCTTGTGTACAAGTCAAAATCTATTATATGAATCTACCATATCCATTTTGCTTCATTTGTAACTTATTTACTCAGATACTCAATAATATCGGGTTCTCTTCACATTCTAGAGACAAACTAAGTTCTTAATGTGATTGTTATCATGATTATGGTTTATAGCAGATGATTGTAAATCTGGTAGCATGATAGAATTACAAGTTTCATACTGAAAACAACAAAAACGACGGAGAATGTCATAAAATCTGACATCAGTGGTCCCTTTGCTTTATCCCCTTATTTCAGAGTGCTTCATGAGCAATTTTGATAATAGTTTTCTTTCTCTATAATGTTATAAATTCTAACATTATAGTACCAAAATGGTATTGAAAAGATTACACAAATTGGACTTGACCAAATTACATGACAAAAGACTCTTGAAAGTTTAGAAAATCCAACACATCAATCGCAAAAGATCCTTTATTCAAAAATAATAAATTCTGAATACATTTAAATTTTGTAATAGCTACGCGTTCCTGCTGCAAAGAATAAATCCTATCTTCTACAGCCTATCCTATGTTAAACACTCTTAGAGGGAAGCAAGCGACTTTGGTTGGTAGATTAGTCTTCCATAACAATTTCCAGGGTCATTCTTTACTCTTAAAAGTGAACCCTCCATCTTGCAACCTTCTAATGTCATATTTTCCATTTTCTATAAAATGGAGGAACTTCTGACAATTCTCGGTCATTAAGCCTTCTTCTCAATTGAAAGTCCCTTCCTTATCTCTGACCAATATGAATAAAGAAAGACACATTTCCTTATCTTCACACCATTTAACTATCCATAGTCTAATTATCTCTCATTTCCTTCTTTTATAATATATCTCCAAATTGCAACTCCGTATGGAAATACAAGATTTTATGGATCAGAATTTATCACTTTAGACAAGTTCCCAGTAGATTTCTAATCTTAGCGGTTATGAAAGCCCCATAGCCATAGGTCACGTCAATTAAAACTGCATAACGATATATCTGTATTGGTTAAAACCTGATTAGACCACGTGATGTGGATGAACATGGGGAAGAGAGTTCTAGCTACAACAACAACAACAAACCTATTAAATTCTCACCTAGTAGGGTCTGGGGAGGGTAAAATATACGCAGTCCATACCACTACCTCTGAAGAAGTAGAGAGGTTGTTTGCGATAGACCCCCCAACTCAAGACAGTGAGATAGTAAATAAGGTCATAATACATGAGACAAGATGAAATAATAGAAATAAAGCACCCAAAAAGTAGTACTATACCCTAACAAACCGTGAGAACCCACCTCCCCCAACCAACCTAACTAGAGACTCCATCCTACATGCAAAGTCCTACGACTACTAGCAAGTCTATTCCAAATCACACCTAATACTGGTTATGACTCACCCACTTGCACTAACCATCAACCTAATTTGTGTTATCTATACTTTCCTATATAGGGTCAAATCATTAGTAAGTTGTAACTGCTCCATGTCATGTATAATCACCTCCCTCCAGTATTTCTTCTACCTACCTCTACCCTGCCTTAAACTAACCAAAGATAACCTCTTGCACCTCCGAACCGGGGCATCCATGCCTCTTCTCATCAAAAGCCCAAACTATCTCAACCTCACTTCCTGCATCCTTTCCTCTACTGAGGCAACTCCCACCTTCGCTTAAATAATCTCATTCCTAACCTATCTCCCCTAGTAAGTCCACACATCCAATGTAACATTCTCATTTCCGCCACCTTCAACTTTTGTATATGAGAGTTCTTGATTGACCAACACTTCGCTCTATACAACATGGCAGGATGGATCACCACTCCATAGAATTTTCCTTTAATCTTGGAAATCACCTTCTTATCATACTAAACTCCCAAGGCAAGCCTTTATTTCATCCACTCCTCCCCTAATATGGTGTGTCACATCCTTATCAATATCTTTATTCCCCTGAATCATAGACACAAGATACTTAACACTATTCCTTCTAGAAATAACTTGTGAATCCAACTTCACCACAACCTCTTACTCATATGTCACGTTGTTGAACTTGCATTTCAAGTACTCCATTTTTGTACTACTCAACCTAAACCCTTTAGACTCCAGGGTTTTTCTCCAAACCTCCAATTTATCATTAACACCTCCCCAATTCTCATCAATCAAAACTATATTATTCGCAAATAGCATACATCAAGGAACCTCTCCCTGAATATACCACATCAAAACATGCATCAATAAGGAGAAAAGAAATGGACTAAGATTTGATCCCTAGGTGCAACCCTGTCAAAACTGGGAACTATACTGAATCCCCTCTCACTGTCCTCACCCAAGTTTTCTCTCAATCAGACATCTCCTTAATCTCTCTGATAAATGAAACTCTGAAAGATTGAACCTTTGGAAGGCTCCTAGGAAAGAGATAATGTGAAGTTATACCAAATAACATGGAAGAAAAATTTGATGGGCAGAGAAATATCATGAAGCACAGGTACATGGACGAGCTCATACCAATCTGACACTGTAGGAGGAATATTTACTGGCACCACAAACAGCACTTCCACGTGGCATCAGTTCTTGATTCTAGTACTTTAGAGATCTAGAATTTTTTTATTAGCTGAGGCGTCACTTTTATAGATGATAAATAGTTTGTCATTTTTACTTGTAAAGACATTATATAATGCAAGCAATACAACAAGAATATCTTGTCTTCTTTCATACTAAGTCTACTTTTATGTCCTTGCTTTATTTTGCCATTCATAGATAATCTCGGAGCAGCTTCTATGGCTCTCAGAAACATTAGAAAAAGCATCGAAACACACAAAGTTACGATTATTATTCTTTATTGCTTTGTGTTCTTCGCAAGCTCTTTCCTTTTTAACAAGTAAATTGAGATTCAAACCACTATACAAGCATATATGATGTGAAGATTTATTTATATTATATGTTTTGTTACCTTATCAGGAAAAAATTATATTCAATGTCTTGTCTTGTATTTGACCAAAAAAAAGAAGTGCAAATATAGCATGTTAAGCTGATTTCTTACAGGACATTAGCTAATGACGTCCCTGGTCAGATATCATTAGAGGATTAACAAGGCTCTCTACATAGATTTCTACAGGATTGCATTCCCCAAATAAGTAGTGTGTTTTAGTTTTCTGTTTGAACTATCGAATATCATGATAAACACGGCAACCAAAAGTAAAATGTCACCATTATTTGACTGTTAAAAATGCATAGAAAATATGTAACCTTGTGTAGGAAATATATATAGGGAAGCAAGTTCAGGATATTTGATTGTGAATAATTTTATCCAAAATCCGCAATTCTTTAAAATCCATACATCAGAGGTAGTAACACCTAGACGACATGTATAAAGAACAGAAAGGTCACATCCAATAACTCTCATTCTGTAATGTGAATTGACTTGTCCATCAATGGGAAGCTCTAAGCTTCCCTATTTATCATTTGCTAAGTAAAAAGAAATAATTTTGCACATGACATAATTACTAATGCCAATAGATGAAACCCAATAAAGCTTTTCGTATACAAATTTACCCAAACGATTAATTATAAGATGCCCTAAAATTGTTCATGGACTGTATTCCAAGAATCAGTCCTCAAACTGTAAATGTTGACTAGATGACGGGAAGAATTACGACAAAAACCAATAAATAGATCTTTATAATCATCACATCACTCATCATATCCAAAACCATATTTGGCAGGGAAAGAGGAAACCCACTTCAAATTAAATAATTTCTTAGACTTACTAATGGTGGGGTTCCATATATATGTCTCCCTTTGATTGAACAGAAAAATGAGTCCATTGGAAGACCCCAATACGATAGCTGATGAGGTGGGACAATCCACGTCAAATAGCTCCTCAACATGTTGTTGTTTGTTAAACAGGGCAAGGAGAGAACACTCCTTGAAATTTGCTTTCATCCCTAGTTATAAAACTCTATAATGGCTGCATTCTTTGTTTAACTTGAGATGTTTTTTTTCACAAAATCAGGACCAGAAATCAATTGATTCCATGATTTTGAAACACATGTGAATTTCGACAATGTCTTAGGGGTAAATCTTAATAGGATCTCAGTTATGGAGTGAAAATGAAGTGAAAATGAAGTGAAAATTAAAGTGAGGAATTTAAACAGAATCGTCTGAATTACCTGATAAATCCAATTCCGAAAACAAACAAATGAAAACATCATCAGGCATACTGGGCAATGAAATTGCTCTGAAGAATGTTTTTTGTGAAGGGCTGACAGTGGTGAGTTAATTGAATAATTTATATTATAGTTTAGATGTGTTTTGATACCTTAACCTTTATCTAAATATATGATATATTTATATATATGTGAGAGTTGTTTGAACTTTGAAAATAGGTAATAACATTTGAATTTGTTATTAGCCTAGATTAAGCACTAATTATTTACGGGAATTGAAACCTGTCTTTGACATGAAAAGAACGTGCTAATTAATTTTTAATTCTCTAACATCTTTTTTGCACGAGTAAAATTCACTTATTTTAAAAGGAAATGGAATAAATATGCCCATCGACTAGGTGATTTAGAGTGGATATAGCTCTCATTAAAATAATGTTGCATATACACTCATCTTCTAACAATTGATGTATATTTACTCTTTTCATTAATAATTCAAGCCAACATCAGATCAAGTTCTGCAGGGGGATCAACATATTGTGGTTGTTTTGGTACTTCTATCATCTTTTGACGTCTATTGTGTTATGTAATGTGGCCATATTTTTGGCCAATACTTTCTTGAAAATCTCGTGATAAATGATATATTGAAAATCTCTGCCAAGAGTTTTTTTTCTCATGTGGATGGGATTATTTTGAGATCTCTTTCCTCCCAAGAACCTCCTCCTATAAATAGAGGAGAGTTTTTTCACCTTAAAAACGCACCAATTTGAGAAGAGTTAGCTTTGTTTGTTTTATTCTTCATTGAGAGTATTTAGTGAGAGAGTTGTGTTGGGAAGAAATTGAGTTAACCCTTCTTTGGAATGATCTCGTGAGGTTATTCTTTTGGTGTATTTGGTATATTAGAGTATTTAATTACTCTAATTTTATATGGAAGGGGAGCGATTTTCATAGAGTAAAAGACCCAATTTCCCTTAGAATAACATTTTAAAATGAAATCCCATTATGTAATACTATTATGGGGAGGGGAGGCACCCCATTGTGCGACCATCTCGCATGTGGTGCATGGCCATTGCGGGGCCTCCCCCTTATGGTGCATGGCCTATCACAAGGGTAGTCTGGTGGACTTTTACACAGGGTTGTGCGATGTGGGGGACATGGCATGGCTTCCCCCGTGTGACGTATGACACACTTCCTCATCCTAAACTTTCCCCAACAGTTCCAAACTCATCCTCACTCAATCCCTACCCAATACAATTGTCTTGTAGGCTCATTTCTAGCTCAAAAAGGATCCAAACTGATGAGGCATTACATTTTTGCATATGGCTCTACAAAAAAAGGAGAAAAATTCAGAAAAAATTATGGATGAGGAGTTTGATAGGCTTGATAAAAAGGCAAGATTCAGTATTATACTAAATCTCTCTGCTTATGTACTAACGAAGTAGCTTCAAAAACCATTGTTAAAGGTATGTGGGAAAAGTTGAAAGGCTAGTATATGAAAAGGAAAGTAGAGAATAAACTCTACTTGAAGCAAGCAACATTTTGTATGCATTAAAATACTTTCATACTCACATGTCTTGATGTCTTTGATTCCATTTTTATGGATTTAAGTAATATAGATGTTAAGAATGGGGAAGAAGATCAAGTTATTTTGCTAATATGTTCCCTACCCCAATCCTATAAGCATTTTAGAGATACTATACTTTATGAAAACGAAACTCTCTCTTATAGAAAAATCAAATCTATGCTGAAATCTAAATATTAGATAGATATAGATGTCATAGGGGAAGGTAGTAAAAATCGGGCGTCCGACTTATTTGTTAGGAGTATAACTAATTCAAAGCCCAGATATAGAAATTCAGTGTATTATTATTGTTATAAAAAAAGGCCACATTAGGTTTGATTGTCCTAAGTTAAGAAATAATGAAAAAGAATAGAAAAATAAGCATGAGGATTTTGGCAATGCTGAAGCAAGGGTTGTATTGATGAGATTGAAGAGCAGTATTTTTAGTAACTGAAAATATTTTTATCCTAACAATGCGCGGATTTTAGATTCAGCTTGTTAGTTTCATATATGTCCTAACAGGAATTTGTTTTCTACATATTATTCTGTTTAAGGTGGAGTTATCTTAGTGGGCAACAATGATTGTTATTTGGATTTATTTGATTAATTATGACTTATTTGATAAAACTAGATTTAGATATTCCCCAAAATATTATTTAGATGAATAACATACAAAAATTACCAAAATATAAAGAATCAAAGAAAATAATATCTAAAAAACGTAAAGACTTAAAAATAAGGATAGACAGACTACAATATAACATAATTGCCGGAGTTAGTAAAAACTCAATAAATGCACAAAAAGAAGAAATATCAAATTTAGAATCAACAATAGATAGTCTAGAATATACATACCAACATGATCTATTAACAATTAAATAAAAAATGAACAAAGAAGAATTTATAATAGATGAAAAAATATATGAAAACCATGAAGGATTAAAAATATAAATAGTATTTTCTAATCTAGGAAGAAGGTATAAGAAAATAGGTGAACATTTATATTTAATGTTAGAAAAAGAAGAATTAAAATTAGAAGATAAATTGACAGCTATTGTAAGAATAGAAAAAGAAAATGAAGAAATAGATAGAAAAAAGTAAATAGAAAAAATAAAACAACAAACTACACAAGAAATACGAAAAATAGAAGAAACTAAAAATAGTAGGATTGCTGAATTAGAAAAAGAACTACAAATGCTAAAAGATTTGTATGAAAAAAGACAGAAAGAAAAAGAAGAAAAAGATAAAGAACAAAAATTATTAAATGAAATAAATCAATTAGAAAAAATACAATAGATGTTGAAGAAACAGATAATTATGATTCAGAAGATAGAGAAACATATACAGAAATCTTAACAAATACAAAAAAATTAGAAATCAATGAAAAACAAGAAGTAATTAATGAAGAAAACTTAGAAAAAAGAAACACAAAAATAAATACTCTTGATAAAAAAAAAGATAAAAATATAATACCTAGAACATCAGAAATAAAAAACCTACATATTATAAGAATAAGTTTAAAAGATATAATCTAAAGGATGAATATGACAAACGGACACCAAAACAAATAGTTAATAAAAATTATAACTTTTTAGACTTAGATTGTGTATTAGATAGAGAAAAAACAATACAATTATGGATAGGATATATGACAATTATTAGATAATAATATAAATGTAACAGATGCACCAGAATATATAGAAAGAACACTAATAGGAACAGTGAAATTATGGTTTTCAAATCTAACTGAAAATAGTAAAAGGGTATTAAGAACTGACAAACCTACAGAAGAAACATCATCAACAACTACAACTAAATTAACACCTATAGAATTATTAAAAAAATATGAAATAGCTATAAAAGATGAATTTAGTAGCATGACAACAACAGAAGAAGAACAAAATAAAGAGAAAGATATAAATAGGAATCTAATGTTAAAATTAGCAATATGTAATATGTGTTACATAGATGAATATACTTGCGCATTTAAAGAATATTATTATAAAGGAACATATAATACAGAAAAAAGTAAAGAAATAAGAAAATTATATTTTAGTAAATTACCTGAACCATTTAGTTCAAAAATAATAAAAAGTTGGGATGAAGCAAAAATAGTAGATACTCTAGGAGCAAGAATAAAATTTTTACAACAATGGTATAGAAACCTATGTGAAAAATATAGAGAAGAAATAAAAATGGAAAAAACATTAATAAGAAATTTAGCATGTTGCAAAGATAAAATAACACCTCAATTTGGATGCGAAGAAAGATATTATAAGAAAAGAAAAAGACATAAGAAATATAAGAAATACAAAAAATCAAAATATAAATATAAGAAGCCAAGAAAAAGATATTATGTAAAAAAATTATAAACATAAAAGACCATATAGAAAAAAAAAATCTATAAAAGAATGTACTTGTTATAATTGCGGAAAATTAGGACATTTAGCTAGAGATTGTAAATTATCTAAAAACCCAAAAAATAAACAAATATCAGAAATAAAAATAGAAAATACAGAATATATGCAGATAGATTATATAGATTACGAATTAGAAAGTGAAGATAGTATATATGAAATTTCAGAGAATGAAACAGATAATGAAATAGATAGTGAATTAGATGAATTAAATGACTGAAGAAGATATAAGAATAAACCAAATAACTGAAGAAGATATAAAAATAATAACAAAGGAAGAATATTTAAATGAAGAAGGAACAGATCAAAAAATAATATTTGATAGTCATATATTTGATGAAATAAAAGGAAAAGAATTAGATTTAAGTGTAGAAAAAATATTTAAAATACCAACAATAAAAAACATATTTAGTAGAAGAAAAGAAGAATACTACGTAGTAAGCCAAAACGAATATGTAATAGATTGTAGATATGTAAAAGGAAGAACTAGTATACCACTAGTAACAAAAAGAATAATTAATAATGAAATAAAAGATATAAAAAGTAAAGACCTAATAAAATATGTACACCTTGGAGGAACAGAGATATTGATAAAAACATATTTTAGAGAAGGAATAGATACACCAATAGAATTATACCTAGCAGATGATAGAATTATAAAACCTATAGAAAAAAGTATAATAACTGCCATAAAAGGAAATTTAATATACCAAAAATTTAAATTTATAATAAGTGTGAATTATTCAGTAGCAATAACAGATAAAAATATAGATAAATCATTAGTATTATATTGGAAAATATCAGGAATACAACTAACCCCAGGAAGTAAAATACTTACAGCAGATGTAAAAATCTATATGTATTAACAACAAAACATAAAATAACGGGAAAAAATAAAATTAACAAAATACAAATAGAAAGTCCTTTCGAACAATTTGTAGAAACAATTGATACTAATGATTATAGTTATAGAGACATAGATATAGAAGAAAATTTAGAAATAATAAATAATAGAATAAGTACAACAAAAAGAATAACTTATGAAAAACCAGAATCATCAAGTTCATCAAAAAGAACAAGTTATGAAACAAGTTCAACAACTAATTTAAACCAATATTACATAACAGGAACAATAAATAAAAAAGAATATTTAATACTCTTAAATACAGGACAAGAAGAAAATCATATAACAAGATATCTAGTAAAAAATTAGGAAATAAAATCTGACAATAATATATGCCCTGATCTACCAAGAAGCTTAATAAACACTAAAAATATAGCAGAAAAAAAATAACAATAGGAGTTAGAAAAATAAAAATAGAATTTGAAACAAAGGAAGAAATGCAAAAAATAGACATAATATTAGGAATAAAATGGCTAGAACAAGTAAAACCATATAATATAGAGCATACACAATTATCTATAACATATAACAGAGAGAAATTATTCTTAAGAAGAGATTTAACATGATATGAAAATATATGTATTAATGAAGATAGTAGTAGAAGGGTATTACAGTAGATATTATATGCCTATGATAGATACAGGAGCAGAAGCTAATTTATGTAGATATAATTGTTTACCAAAAAGTAAATGAGATAAATTAAAAACACCAATAATAGTTAAAGGATTTAATAACGAAGGAAGCTTAATTACTTATAAAGCTAAGAATGTAAAAACACAAGTATGGGATAAAATATTAACAATAGAAGAAATCTATAATTCTGAACTAACATCAAAAGATATACTTTTAGGAATGCCGTTTTTAGATAAATTATACCCACATATAATAACTAGAACAGATTGGTGGTTTACAACACCATGTAAACAGAAAGTAAGAGCAAAAAGAGTTACTAATAAAATAAGAAAGAAAACTGATTGGATAGAAGGAAGTGAACAAATTACACAAAAATTAGAAAATATAAAAAATACTAAAGATACAATAGAACTGATCGTATTTTCAATAAATAAAAAGGAAATAACTATATTTTCAATAAATAAGATAGAAATAATTAAGAAAAAATTAGAACAATTATATAGTGAAGATCCATTAAAAGGATGGAAAAAACATAAAACTACTATAAAAGAATTGAATTAACATATAATTTTGACGATTTAAAAGAATTTAAAATTCATATAGATGAACTATTAGAAAAATAATATATACAAAAAAGTAATAGTAAACACAATAGTCCAGCATTTATAGTAAATAAACATAGTGAACAAAAATGAGAAAAAAGTAGAATGGTTATTGATTATAGAAATTTAAATGCAAAAACTATGACATATAATTACCCAATACCAAATAAGATATTAAAAATAAGACAAATACAAGGATATAATTACTTTAGTAAATTTGATTGTAAATCAGGATTTTACCATTTAAAGTTAGAAAAAGAATCTTAGGAATTAACCACATTTACGGTACCACAAGGATTTTATGAATGGAATGTACTACCATTTGGATATAAAAATGCACCAGGTAGATATCAACATTTTATGGATAGTTATTTTAAAAAATTACCTAATTGTATAGTATATATAGATGATATACTATTATATACAAAAACCAAAGAAGAACATTTAAAATTATTAGAACAATTTACAGATATAATAGAAAAATCGGGAATAAGTTTAAGTGAAAAGAAAGTTATAATTATGAAAAACCAGATAGAATTTTTAGGAATACAAATAGATAAAAGTGGGGTAAAAATGCAACAACATATAGTACAAAAAATAATAAAATCGAAAGAAGAATTAGATACAAAAAAGAAATTACAATTATTTTTGGGATTAGTAAACCAAGTAAGGAAATATATACCAAAATTAGCAGAAAATCTAAAGCCTTTACAGAAAAAATTTAAAAAGGATGTAGAATATAATTATAATGAAGAAGATAAAAAACAAGTCCAGAAAATAAAAACACTTTGTAAAGAATTACCAAAATTACAATTCTCAGACGAAAAAAGAAAAATTATATATATAGTAGAAGCAGATGCTATTGAATGTAGTTATGGAGGAGTACTTAAATATAGGTACGGAAATGAAAAAAATAGAACATCATTGTAGATATTATTCAGGAACGTTTAATGAAACAGAAATAAAATGGGAAATAAATTGAAAAGAATTATGTTCATTATATAAATATTTATTAGCATTTGAGCCATATATTATATATAACAAGTTTATTGTACGAACAGATAATACACAGGTACGTTGGTGGCTAACAAAGAAAATACAAAATTCAGTTACAACAAAAGGGATTCAGAGACTAGTATTGAATATATTAAATTTTACTTTTACAATTGAAGTAATTAGTACTTACAAAAAAGTTATTGCAGATTACATATCAAGACAAAGCTACACAGACTGATATAATAGAAGATGCTGCTTTAGAAAAGATATTCAAAACCCTAACTACGCTCTCAATGAAAGTGGACAGTATGGGTAATGAAATAGAAAAGCTAAAAACTAATAAGATAAACTGAATTCTGTAGCTACAAATCAGCTAACTCAGCAGTGTGCAGAGCTATGTCGATCGGAAGACATTAAAATTCCAGAGCTAGAAGGAGACGTTGGGACACTCCGTAAAACCCATAACGTTTATTAGTTTACAACTGCAGGTACAAGCAAAGGAGTTATTGGACAAAGATACCAGAATATGAACTTAAATAAGACATTTGAAAAACCATTTACACCAAAAATACAAAAAGACCTCTTAAACATACCCCCACAAATTACCACATATCGAGATAGTCTGAACCAAGATAAAAAAAAGTTTATAACTATACAACCCAAAAATACATAGAAAATATCTACCGAGTACAAACTTTTCTAAACCTTAACCCCAGAGCTACAGATATCAAAGAACCCAACACAAACTATATAACTCAAAGATTACAAGGTCATAACAAGCTTATTGCACTACCCAAAACAAACCCAAGCTTAATTAAAACTTATTTTAATTATGGATTATTAAATACCATATACACCCAAGATGGAGAAGAACTATCAGCTATGGAAGATTCAACACCTATAAAAGAGTAACCAAAGAAAATCTATTTTATATAAAGTGTTATACTGCACTAGCAGAGATATTATACGACGAGATAAAACTAGTTATACAAGTTATAAAAATAGGATTAACCAGAGATATGATTATACCAGAAGATATTGTGCAGTAGCCAGAGATACCCATAATCGAGATACCTGAGTTTTATGCAAAAAAATAACTTATTGGACTAGCTACAATTATTCAAGAACTAGCAAACAATTATACCAATGGAAACCGAATATGGAGCTATTATTCAAGAGACCATTAGATGATTTATTCAAATTCAAAAGAACTATAACAAGAAGATATGGAAGATGTTAGACAATGGATAATGACATTACTTAACCCAGAAAAACAATCTACTGCAAGGGCAATTAAGAGAGGATTTATTTCAGATGGATTATTGACAAGATATTGCAAGATAATTGGACACAAATATCCAGATCATCAATGTTCGAGATGTAATGGAGAAGATAATATTATCACAGAAGTTAGGCTAGAATAAAATAAAAAATCAAGAAGATAAGCATGCCAGCTGGAAAGAAGATAGAAAAGCAACAAATACGACAAGAAGATATTAACGGAAGCAATAATGGAGATAAAAGACAAGCTATTAAATTGTGAAAGCGACATGTTACTTTCACAATTTTATGTAAAATCTATTGTATAAAGTTTATAAAGTCTTTAGATAGATTAGGATTTTTGACTTTTTAAGCTAGAAGTATTTATGATTTTTGTCTTATAGTTAGATATTAAAGTCTTTATGTAAAGACTTTTATATAAATTATGTCAGGGAAATAATTAGGTTAGGAAGACTTTGTAAAAAGATAGGACTAGACTTTTTTTTGGTAAAGTTTTAGAAACGTGTAAAATATTAGTACGAAAAACTATGTAAATCATCCATTATAAATGAAGGCATCGAAGGCAGAAAGAAGCAAGCCTTCATGCGTTGAAGAAAAAAACTCTCTCTTGTTTACAACAAATAATTTGATTATTTAAAAAACAGGTATATTTCAATGGAAAAATCTATGGAGGAACAAAACTTAGAATTATCAAAACTACCAGAACAGGTATATTCATTTACTATTATGAATAGCTAAATTCATAAATTCCTAACAATCATAATATGATAAAATAAGTTCATGTTAGTTGCTTTTTATAGTAGAATTATTCAAAAAATAGCATGTTAAGAAGTTTATTAGCAAAGTGAAAAAGGAGAAAAATTCCTAAGAACTATGTCATCCTAAAGGTGAAACCGGTGAGGCAAGAAAGCCGTGATAGGGGAATAACCAGAGTAGAGGCGTTGTTTAAGGGAAAAGTATCCATAATACCATGCTAATAGTGACCAAAGAATATGTTATTTAAGAATAATCTAGTATATAGAAATCTAAAGTTATCATATTTTGTTATATGCATGATTGAAGGGAATATTTTGAAAATAGCAATTTTATGAAAAAGGGATAATTATTTATCTGATGCAATGGTAGATAAATTTAAAATTGTTTTATATGTACTTAAGGATATAGAAAATGTAGATATAAGAAAAATCATATTGGAAAAAATATTTGATAAATATTTTTTGACAAGAATAAATTATATACCACACTTACCTAACTACTCTTACAAATACCTATATACCAAACCTACAAATCAACCATGATAAATTATATATATTTAGAATTTTAGAAAATGGATATGAAAAATATACAATCAATAGATAAACAAATGAAAATAAATTTAGATGAATATATGAGGACTAAAGATATAAAATGTATACAATTTCTTAGTGAAAATATAGAAGAATTAATGAGATTAAAAAAAACAACTAAAAAATATTATAATAAAGTATTTAACCAATTTTAAATGAAAGATAATCTTAAAATATTAATCTTATATATACTTAGAGATATAGAAATTATAGATATTAAGTGAATAATATTAGAAAAAGTATTAGACTATGAAATTGAAACTATAAATTGGATAGAACAGTTATACCTGGATAATTACCCAAATGGTTATTATTCAGATTAAGAAATGTTAGAATATATTAGAAAAACTAGAGAAAATCAAGATAATCTAAATGAAGAAATTAATTATAGAAACCGAATTAGAAAAACAATGGAGAATCTAAAAGAAAAATTAATATGGATAGAAGAAACCCTAAAAAATTTAGGAAAAAAGTACATGTGATAGTTTATATAATTTAAAAAACTCGCTACGAGAAGAACAACACAAGATAATAAATAGCATTGAAAATCTAGAATTAGATATACATTACAGTACAATTAGGATAAATTATTATACAAAAATTTGTAAATCTACAATTACTACAGGATAAAATGATAGACTATGAATGTTTAAAATATTGGAGAGAAAATATGGAAGAAATAATATTATTAGAAAAACTTAGGAAAGACAATCTAATTGGATATTTTGACACAAAAGATATAGAATATTTAGAATACCTTCAAAATAATATGGAAGAATTACAAAAACTAAGAGAAAAAAATAAAGAATACTATAGTAAAGCATTTAATCAATTACCATATAATCACCCTCAAGATATGAATATCGATAAAACTATCATAAATAAACTCAAAATAAAAATAAAAATAAAAATAAAAATATTTAGAGAAGTTAAGAAATATCCACGCACAAATAAAAATAGATCCAATGTATTTATAATAGATCAATTTTACCACACAAGTTATCTTCACCCCCTACAAAATTTTTGGAAAAGGTGCATTAGTCTGAATGAAAATGCATGATTGTATGGTGAGAACTCTCACAATGTTAGATATAATCCTCAGTTGAAGAAATGTCTCATCTCTTTGGTCACTCTAGAATATTTTGGGTGCAAATACTCAGGTGAAGGTGAGGTTCTTGAAGTCTCTCAAGGTGCTCCTATGGTTATTGTAACATATCGCACTAAGTAACTTGCCAGGTAACTCCAAGGGCAATTTCGTCTTTTTATTTTTACCATAACCTTGAGTGACTTGAACCCTTTCTATTAATTAGTATCCAAACATTTGTTTTTTTCCTCAGCCAGATGTTATTTCAGCAGATAGAAGTCCCTTAGTTTCCATCAGTTACAAATCTCTCTGCCTTCCTCACTTTCACAAATTAAAAGATCCCCTTCCTCTATAAGTTTCACATACGTGAAAAAAAGAAGAAAAAAAGTCCTTCTGTTTCTCAGTTTCACAGGTTAAAAACTCCATGTTCTCCTTTAGTTTTTACACAACAAAATATCTTCTTCCATTTCTAAAATGTTGCTCGCAGTAGTCTCGATAGAATTGATTCAAGAAAGAAAGTCTAAATCCTTTCTTCCGATCTCAAGTTCTTTCAACATTTAGAGGTATGTAGAACCATTTCTTGCTCATATTTCTGGATGTTTTATTGTTCTCCAATTCAAATTACTTTCAAACAATTTAAGTTTAAAGGAATTTTTACAATCTTATCAATTAGGTTAAATGGTTTAAGTGACCTGTGGGGATATGTACAGATAACTCTCCATTTCATGTTCTTTTCGGAATTTCGTGAATTCTAATGTCTCTTGTGATTGGTTTTGAGAATCATAAATTTTTTTGTTAATAACTGTGAAAAATTTCAATTGCAACGTATAGTGATTATACCTAGAGAGCACCCCATTCTGTAAAAAAAGTGAGGCCTCAATAAAGAGAACTAATTACATAATTTGTTGATCAAAGACGACATCGCTCAGTCCCTTTAGAACTTCTAAGTATATCTACTCTTTCTTTGACTTCATTTTGTATTTGTTCTGAGATTGTATCTCCGTCTATAACGTGGTTTCAGGTACACTGTCCAATTTATAGTAGTCGTATTTGATACACATGTGCCCCCAGCCTTGTAGTTGAAATATGCTTCCTTATATTTCCCAGAGCATAATTACGAAACAAAAACCTTCACAGACTGCTTGTTTTGTCGCTACGACGTTTGGTCAACAAAACTCATACTGTTACATTTCTTATTCAAATCTATCCTGCTCTATTGTTAAATAAATACATTACACAGTAATTAAAAGCAGCATCTTATTCAAGGTACTCCATCTAAGTTGTGCAAGGAAGCCTACTATTTAGCCTTTTCTCTTTCTCTATAAACATTAACTTCAATTTCTCGGCCAACATTGTCACAATGGAAATGACCAGACTTACTATTGATTGCACCTCTGTCGGATTTATTATTAGCGCAGAAGCATGTCCATAAGAGTTTGTCTTGCCAGCTTTCCACATTTACATGTACCCCAACCTGGGCAATATTCTTCTCCACATATCCTTTGTAACACAACAGAGAAAAAAGAAAGAAAGAAAGAAAGAAAGAAAGAATTAATGATCAGGAGATTCAATACCTAAGCCACAAAATATACAATCAAGTGGTTCATTTATCCCAAATCCCTGAAGTCTCTCCATTATAGCTAGTCTCTTCCATGTTGGCAACCAAACAATCAAGTGGTACATTGTTTTGTAATCTTTAACATAAAACTCTGGGAGTTCTTCTTAATTTGAAATATACAAAAGTTTAATTAATTTATATAATACATCTTAAATGGAAACTCTAACTTTTAGTTATGATCTCCGAACCTCAACTACAATACTTCAATTTGTTCATTAGTTTCGTAAAGTGTGGTGGAAGTTGTGACATGATCTATTGTTATTATGTAATATCACATTACTATTTATGTCACACCAAAAAATGCTTAATAACTATAATTATTCATGAGGAATGTTCCCAAAAAAGGTTGATTTTCCAAGCATGAGTCCTAAAGGACAAATTCATGATCATTGGCCTAAAATGGCAAACATATGAACATGAGCCTAAATTGGCTAAACTATGAACATAAGCCTAACAAGGCAAACATTTTGATCAGGAACTAATCAGATAACTAAGATAACATCATGAGCATAAGGGAGTTAGTTAGCTGACTGTGAAGGCATATGTTGAAATGACAAATGCTCGAAACTATGTTTGCCAATATAGGATAGAGATTATTCTGCAAGTCGAATGACTCTTTTTTTATGTGTCCAAAAAAGGGGCTAATCTTGGATACTTGCTAGAAAATTATGTCATGTAACATCCTATGTCTGACAAGGTGTAGGATGGCTTAGCTGATCGGGACAAGATCAGGCTCCATGCGCTCACATGGTAGTTTATGACAGTTCACTACTTTCTCCCACAAATAATCAAAAGAATTAAATCTATGTAACATGGTCTCAATTATAAATTTACTTTATACTCCTATTCCTTTCCAGTAGTCTTCACTGACATTTGAATTTTATTGTCATTTCTAATATCTTGATCTACTACCCTTGTAAAATGGTTTTGCATACCAATACATTCCACATATTGATCGTCTTTTGTGCTACATAATTTCATAATGTAGGTTCAGGATCTGAAGTCTGTTTTCAGGTGCCTCATTAGGATCTCTATCTTCTGCCATTGGTGAGCCTCTTTCCTACCAGGAGGCTGGACGAGATATGATGACTTTCTTATATTATCTTTCCTTTCAGTATTGGTACTTATTAGTGGCTTCACAGACTGGTGAAGTTTGCAAACAAACTTTTTAATTTCTAGTCTTTATCATAACTATTAGTAATGTATAATATTAAGTGGTGTTAATAAACCTTGATGAAAATATTTTTCCTTTAAGAAATATTATTGCAATCTCATATTGTTTCAGTTATATTCTTTTATGTTGGTTGTATTGTAATGTGTTATGATAGAACGTTAGCTCATGCCAGAAATAGTATCAGGTACGTCTCATGTCCAGGGCCTTGTCTTGGGGCGTGAAAAACTTGGTATCAGTGTCACGACCCAATTTCCTAAATAGTGATGGATCCTACTTTAACCCACCAGTAGGAAAGCCAAGCCATAGTCCGGAATGATAGGTAACAAGCTAACAGGCAGACACCAAATAAAAGATCACATATAATGATAACAACAACAATAATAGGTAAAAATAAGAAGGGAGCATATTGTAATACCTCGCATGTTTCTAAGCTAGGAGACGAACCATTTTTCCTACATATAAAATCTCCTATCCTGTGATTCATACTTGAGTACATGACTTACAATGAGTATCCTAGTGATAAGATAGCTTATGATGCATTAAGCATGTTCATATGAGTCACTTAAGGTAATACAAGCTAAGAGTTTTTGAATCCATCAAGTTTTAGTGTTTGATTTCATAAGGGTCATATTTTAATGAGTATAACTCGATTTTAATGTGGTATTTCTGCATATTTAGACCCACTAAATTTTAGAGAATCAAATTATCTTTCCAACGATACCAATTTAATGTTAACCTAATACCCGAGCGAAAAGTTATGCCCATTTTTGTGAGAGACAGTAAGGATAGGCGATTGGTTAGGCCCTGCCCAACCAAACTTAGGAGATTGGTTAGGCGCCGCCAAACCTAACTTGTGCAATTACTTGGGCGCCTCCTAAGTCAGTTCCAAGTGCCAAAAACACTCCGTTTTGAGTTATTTTGAGGGTAATTAAGTCTCTTAACATTCCTTACACGTCCCTAAACTTAACCCTACAAAATATATAGCTTCTAAACACATTACAACCCTATTAACATCTCAAAGATCATTATTAAAGAGCACCATACGAGAAAAACAACTAAGGTTGCATAATCAAGCTTGACGATCAAATTTAAAGAAAATTTCCTCCGTCAATCATCAAGAACCTCCTTTCCAAGGTATGCGTAGTGTTCATCCACGGATTTCTTTCGTCCGTGGATTTCAAGAATCAATCTTTAAAATACAAAACCTTGGTTGGTTGTGGTGATATAATCATACCCATGTTGAAGCTTGTTTGTTTTGCTATATAATAGTATCGTAACTGTATACCTCATAAAAGTTATGTTGTTAGTTGAAAAACATGATCTTTGGATGGATTGATAGAATGCAAGCATGAAGTCAACCTATTCCTTAAAGAATGCATGCAAGGTGTTCGATAAAATGCCTAGTATGTTAGAACTTCATATTTACATGATTTCATGATATCTAAATAACAAGTTCATATTAGCCATACACTCCAATATGAATTTCCATGCAAATTATGTGTTGTTATTGTTGTGGTATAAAGCATGTATGATAATAGAGATATAAATTATGTACACAAAATATATCCATGCTTTTCCTACCATGTTTGAGATGTTGAATAAACAGATGAAGTATAATATCCCCAAATCATTACAATATGAACTAAATGTTACTTGTTGTCTTTCCCTTATGGTTGAATGGTTTCCATGCCATTGCTATGGATAGTATATGTTGTCGGAATGCCCATGATATTAGAATATGAGATTTATGACTTGATTGGAAGCATTCCTATTCATGATAGATATTATGATGACCATGTACTTCATGAAATCCCCCACTCATGTATTATGGATTGTTATTGATGGTCGTGTACTCAAGAAATTCAAGTTGTGTCAGTTTCCTTCCATCGAGTCCTGGGGGTACTTGTACCCAAAAAATATAGTTGTGTGCCTAGAGCCATTTCATGTTTTCATGATACTCTTAGTCAAACCATGATCTATAGAATTCAGTCAGTCATGTGACTAAGGAAAACTTAGAAATCTCAGTAGTCCAGTAATCTCAGTAATCTCAGTGCTCAATAGCCTCAACAACCTCAGTATTCACAGTCAATCTTAGTAACTTCATTACTCTCAACTAGTCCTCAGAACTCAGTACATTCCATCCGTCATCGGAATCCAGTAAACTTCGTTTAGCTCCTCTAAACAATACCACTAGTATCAGTTTAGTTAATCAGTATCAGTTCAGCTAATCAGTTCAGTTTAGTTATTCAGTTCAGTTTAGTTACTCAGTTCAGTGTCCTTTAGATGGGAGTAGAATTTAGCACCGAGTGAACCCAAGGATGGGAACTCACCTGCCAGTTTTGGGTGTGATTCTTAGCTGTCATCCTTGTGTTCCAGAACTAAGTAGCCTGTGTAGATTGAGACATGTTAACCTATCAAATTAAGGTTGATGAGGTGGCTTAACCTGTCAGTTTAGGGTTCCCACCACTCTTATTTAAGTACCTTCCAGTATAGGGTTCTCACAGATGTCCTTACCAGTGGCGCGGTATTGACACCCCTCCAGTCGGGGCAGAGATTGGATCCCAGCTTAGCTATTATAGCGTATTTGGGGCATGTTGGTTAGATAAATACTTCCCATAGTTTCAGTTATAGATTTAAGGACTGTCAGCTATAGCTACCCAGTCTCAGTAAAGAACTCAGATAGTTTCTTCAGATTTCAGTATATCAGGACTGTCAGATATAGTCAACTCAAAAATAGAATGGAACTCAGATAGTTTTCTTCAGATTTATGGACTTTCAGATACAGTCACTTATTCTATCAATCACAATAGTTATTAGAACTCATTCTATCAGTACTCAGCTTCAGGACTGTCAGATACAGTCAATCAGACTAGTTCTTCATAATTCAAACTGACAGAAACAATCATTTATTTATCAGTAATGCAATATCAGTCTCTTAGTATTCAGTAATATAGTATCAGATCCATCACTTATTTGTGATTTACATATCAATATTAGTAAACTTAGTCTTTCAGAATCTCATTATTAGTACACTTATGTTGTCAGTATTCAGACTCAATAGTCAGTATCTCCACGAGTTCAGTTACAGTTACGTATGCATGTATGTACTCTCACGTTCATATCAGTAAGTATTGTTCATACATATAACCCTTTTCATTTATCCTACCTCACTCTTATACTTAGTACATTCAGACGTAATGATGCATTTATGCTATGGTGCTTTCTCTTATGTTACACCATAGGTTCGCAGGCATGAGCTCCAAATCAACAGTAGATTCAAGGATCAGTATTCAGAGTTAGACGTGAGTCCTCATCCTTCGAGGTCATGATGATTTCATTTCTATTTATTTTTTTAGTTTATTTCAGTAGTTGGAGTTAGTTGGGGACATGTCCCATCAACTCCTTATTCAGTTCAGTTAAAGGCTTTCGGACTAGATGTCAGATTAAATGTTCAAACTTTAGTATTTATGTTCTTTTTTGGTATTATTATACCATGTTTTTCAACTATGTATCAGTATTGAACCTTATGGACTTACAGTTCATGTTTCCGCATATTTTATGAAAATACTGGAAAATGACCGTAAGGGTCATTACAACATCCATTACTAAAAGGACTTTCACCGCAAAAGTAAAAGATAAGGTCATACCTGAAGGGTCAAATAGGTAGGGATACTAGGCGTGCATATCAAACTCGATCTCCCAAGTAGCCTCCTCAACTGGACGGTGACGCTACTGAACCTTAACTACCAGAATGTCCCTGGAGAGCAACTGCTTGAAATCCCTCACCAAAATAGATGTTGTCTCCTCTACAAATGCCAATCCCTCGTCTAACTGAATCGAGTCCCACTAAAGTACGTGTGACTCATCTGGAATATGCTGCAGCAACATAGATACATGAAATACCGGGTGAATAGCTGAGAAGGCAGGTGGCAATGCCAACTCATAAGCTACCTTCCCAACTCTATAGGATCTCAAAAGGTCCAATATATCTAGGTCTAAGCTTGCCCCTCCTCCCGAACCTCATCATACCCTTTATGGGCGATACTCGCAGAAAGACCCTATCACCAACTTTGAAACTCTAGGGACGACGTTTGCGATCAGCATAACTCCTCTGTCTGCTCTAAGCTGGTCGTAGCCTGTCCTAAATCACTCAAACTCGGTCCAATGAATCACGAATCAAATATGTTCCACGTGGCCTAGCCTGAGAAGTCTCAAAATAACCAATAGGAGATCGACATGGCCTACCATGCAATGCCTCAAATGGGGCCATCTAAATACTCGAGTGAAAACTTTCATTATATGCAAACTCTGCCAAATGAAGAAACTAGTCCCACTGACATCTAAAATCTAACACACAAGCGCATGGCATATCCTCTAAGACCTGGATAGTCCGCTCTGACTGCCCATCTGTCTGGGGATAAAAGGTTGTGTTAAGGTCAACCTGGGTCCCCAACTCCTTCTGAAATGCCCTCCAAAAGATAAAAGTGAACAGAGAGCCTCAGTCAGAAATAATGGACATAGGGACGCCATGTAGGCAAACCACCTCCTAAATGTAAACATGGGCTAACCTCTCGGCATTGTAGGAAACTCAAACGGGGATAAAATGTGCAGACTTGGTCAATCGATCCATGATGATGCAAATTCTATCAAAAACATGCAAATTCTGAGGTAATCGACCTTCAAAATCCATAGTAACTCACTCCTATTTCCACTTGAGAATGGGTAGCTGCTGAAGTAATCCACCAGGTCTCTGATGCTTGGCCTTTACCTGCTGGCAAAAAAGACATCGAGCCACAAATCTTTTTATATCTCTTAGTGTAACACTCTACCAGTAATACTGCCTCAAATCCCTACATATCTTAGCTATCCCGAGATGAATAGAGTATCTAGAGCTATAAGCCTCACAAAGAATTAACTAGATCAAATATCCAACCCTGGAAACACAAATACGATCGTCAAACCTCAATACCCCTTCAAAATCTAGGGTAGCCCACTGAGACTCACCTCTAAACACCTGCTCCTGAATGCTATGAAGCCTACTATCCTCAAACTTACAACTCCAAATCTGCTCCAACAAGGTAGATCTGGCCTCCACACTAGCAATTATTCTCCGAGGGTCAGAAATATCCAAACAAATAGTCATGTTAGCTAAGGACTGAATGTCAAAAGACAATGACCGCTAAAAAGTTGAAATGAAAGATAAGATACCCATACACATTGACTTCTAACTAAATGTGCCCGCTATGACATTCGCCTTGCCCAGATTATAGAGAATGGAGATATCATAGTCCATTAACAACTCAATCCAGCTGCACTACCTCTAATTAAGATCCTTCTGGGTCAGAATATACTGAAGACAGTGGTGATCAATAAATATCTCACACCGAACCCCATACAAATAATGTCTCCAAATCCTAAGTGCAAATACTACTGTTTCCAACTCTACGTCATGAGTGAGGTAGTTGTACTCATGCACCTTCTACTATCTCGATGCATATGTAATAACACAACTACGCTACATCAGAACACAACCCAAACCACTACTAGATGCATCACAATAGACAGTAAAACCCTCGACCCTAACAGGAAGAGTCAGAATAGGAGTTGAAATAAGCAAATCCTTAAGCTTTATAAAGCTCTCCTCACAACTTGCAGACCACTGAAATGGAACCTCCTTCCTGGTCAATCTAGTCATAGGGGATACAATAGAAGAAAAACCCTCAATGAACCGCCTGTAGTAACCCGCAAACCCAATAAAGCTGCGAAACTTAGAAGGTGACGTAGGCCTTGCCCAACTACGAATAGCCTCAATCTTGGATAGGTCCACCATAATACCTTATTTGGACACTACATGAACCAAGAAAGCTACAGACTCAACCCAAAACACACACTTTGACAACTTGGCATAAAGACTATGGTCTCTCAAGTGCGAAGTACAGTCCTCAAATGCTGCTCATGCTCCTCCTGACTCCTCGAATACACAAGAATGTCATCAATAAATACTATCATGAAGGAGTCCAGATCTGGCCTGAACACGTGATTCATCAGATCCATAAATGTTGTTGGAGCATTGGTCAACCCAAAAGACATCACCAGAAACTCATAATGACCATAACGAGTCCAAAAGCTATCTTAGGGATGTCCACAGCCCTAACTCCCAACTGATGGAAACCAGACCTCAAATCTATATTAGAAAACACCACCGCACCCTGAAGCTGATCAAACAAATCATCGATATGAGGCATAGGATACTTATTCTTCACAGTCACCTTATTCAACTGCTTGTAGTCGATACAAATACACAAGGAGACATCCTTTTTCTTTACAAACAAAATACGTGCACCCCAAGGAGATACACTCAATCTGATAAAGCCCTTACCCAAAAGATCCTGAAGCTAACTATTTAGCCTTTTCAACTCAGCAGGAGCTATATGATATGGAGCTTTAGAAATAGGTTGGGTGCCTGGATCGAGGTCAATAGTAAATTCTATATCATGCTCAGAAGGAAGGCCAGGTTGGTTGATCAAAAATACATTAAAAAATTCACGAACAATAGGGATAGAGTCAAGTGGGGGACTCTCAACACTAAGATCCCGAACATATTCAAGAAACGACTCACAACCCCTCGATATCAGTCTCCTAGCCAGGATGTATGAAATAACCCCCATCGATGCACGACTAAGAGAAACCTACCACACAACTAGTGGTATGCTAGGAAAAGCTAAAGTAACAGTCTTAGCAAAATAATCCAAGACCGCATGGTAAGAAGACAACCAATCCATACCTAGAATCATATCAAAATCTATCATATCTAGGATAATGAGGTCAATATGAATATCAAACTCCCGAATAATCACCAAACAAGATCTATATACCTGATCCACGACTAAAGAATAACCCATTGGGCACATAATAGCACAAATAAATACTCCAAAGATAAACCCAGTCGTGATGCAAAATAAGCAGAAACATATGAAAATGTTGAACCAGGATCAAACAAAGTAGAAACTGGCTAGAGAGATATGAATATCGTACCTGTGACTACAACATCTAAAGACTCAACCTCTAGTCTACCTGGTACAGTATACAAATAACCCTGTCCACAACTAGACTGGGGGCTTACCCGACCTCCTACCCTACCTCTCTGCAGACCACCTCTAGAACCCTGGGAACCACCTCTACGGCCATGTACACCACACCTACCTAACGGCAGCACTGATCTAATCGGCTACACAACCAGAACTGAAGGCTCAATCATTCTATGCTGAGGAAACTCACAGGAAAAGTGACCAACAAACCCGCAATCATAACATGCCTTGGACACGCTTGTAACACCCCGTGTTTTGGGCTAGAATGAAAACCGTTATTTATATGCGTAGATGATCCAAAATCCATAAATCCTATGCAAATTTTCCATGTTAATCAAGTATGTAGTGTGGTAAATTATTTGAGATCATAAATATCCCCTAACTCAAGGTGAAGTTGAAAGCTTTCCTATCTTTCGAGTTTTAGTGAGCGTCAAAACTTGGGTCAACTTCAATCGACCATATCTCCGTGTATATAACGAACTGGGTGTCCTACTATATATCAAATGAAATATCTTCAAATTATCTTTCCATCTATACTAAATTTGACTAAAATAGACACTCGATGAAGAAGTTAGAGTATTTTTAGTGTCAGCATTCCCGATTGACTAACCACCGCATCGCGATGAGCCTTAAATCAACAATTGTCAATTCCAGTAGCTCACCACAATTTTCAGCATGTCGTGGTGAAGCATTTTACAGTATTCCAGTCCCGTATTTTAAATTCTAAGGTCAAACTAGACATTTACCATGGCCCCAAACCCATCCAAACACGGGATTTAGTCCAAAATACATCTAAATACATACACTTTCACCAAAATTCATCAAGAACGCTCTCTTGGGTTTCAAACAAGAATCCCAAATAATTTAAGATTCAACCGTGAGTTTTTAAAGATAATTAGAGATTTAGAATACCCAATTCGTAAGCTTCAAGAATCATTCATTATTCTCCAAAATAGAGGTATGCGGGGTTTATCCTAAAAACTACATGGGATTGAAATTGTTAAAGCATGATTTAAAGGTTTTGATGCATGTATTTTATGGGGGTTTTGAAAACTATATTATTGGTTATGCATTTCGGAAGTTTCAATGCTATTATTGCTTTGGCCTTGTGGTCTTTTCCCCTAAATTGATTTACATATAAATGTATATGTTTGAAATTGAGATTTAAGATTGTTGAGAGCATAAATTATAGACTCCATCTCTTGTATTGAATTAAAGATTATGGTTTTGTTATTTGAAAGATGTTTTTGCAATATTATAGCATTTGATCATGATTTGAAATAGTTGAGAGGGTGTTTCTTGATAAAAATTTGTTCTTGTGTTTAAGAGAAAGAATTTCATGTGAATTGAGAACTTTGACATGACCACCTTGTATTGTACTATTGAAATTCTTGACAAAGATGAGTTCCTTACATGTGTTTACATAAGGTTTGAGAAAGAGTTTGTTTGAATTGAATTATTGAAATGGTGATCCCAAAACTTGTGTTTTGAAAACAGAGATGTACGATAGACTAATAATGGCTCAGAGATGTAACTTCCAAGTCAATGGTATGACGATACCATATGTATTTATGCCATAACCGATCATGTCTTTAGAGTATGTTTTCAGAGCATGTTTTCAGAGTATGTTTTCAGAGACTGCATATTTTGATAGAGTTTTTAAAAGAGGATTAAAGAGGGTTAGGTGGTTACCCAAAGAAGGCGCGATTTCAATCAACTCTTAGCCTGAAATCGTATTTGCCGATATGAGTAGATTATTATTGTACGCTGGTGACGGCCGTGTGGCGTAGTAGATTCAGAGACTCCGACCCTTATAGCACACTTGGGTTTGGGGCTTCGCTGCCGAGTTAATGGCAGTTTCCATATAGCCCATGGAATTTTTCAAAGTTGTAGGGTATACTACCTAGTGCAGAAATAACACAGATTTCTCAGAGTTGTGATGATTTTTACAGAGTCTTTAAAATGTCCATCTGAATTCTTACTATATGATATACTCATAGACTATTTTAAATTTCTCTCATATATGTTGAATAATAAATGATTAATTTTTATATGCTCTGTGTACCAGTACATCTGCATTGACCCCCCTTCTCCTACCTCTCAGGTTCTGAGGCTCAGTCTAGGGGTCTATATAAGCAGTAGATAATTCAGACAGCTGATCAGATAATGCAGTTTTGAGCCTTCTCTATTCCATAAGTCCCATTTTTTTAGATTATGTCACTTATTTCAGTTTTGGTCTACTGGGGGCTTTGTCCCAGTTTCAGACAGCTGTCAGATTTTCATGCAGTAGAGATTTCACAGGCTGAATCAGATGTTATTTAGATGTAGTTTCTTTACAGTTTCCCTACTTATGTTGAATTTAGAATTGACCATGGTTCCATAGCATATTATGTTTCTGCATCTTCTTTTATTATATGAATGTTGTGCAGTATTAACAGATAGAGAATGGTGTTCTGGGCCTTCATGATTTGGGATGTCCATCATGGCCAGGACCTATTTCAGATCGTGACAAACTTGGTATCAGAGCACGTTTCATGGTCCCAGAGTGTCTGCAAAATCGTGTTGGGTAGAGTCTTGTTTATGGGTATGTAGCATACCACACTTATAAGTAGGAAGATACTAGGAATTTAGGAATGTTTCCCTTTCTTCATGTTCTAGTTCGTGCTATTGATACAGAATATTCCTCTTCCATACTTTAATTTGTGCTATGCTGTCCCTATATCAAAGTAAAGTCATCCCAATTTTTTCCTTACTTTGATGTGTTCAGATATGTCTCCTTGTTGAAGTGATTTAGGTGCAAAAGTCTTGAATCTAAATGGTATAGCCCTTTTGATTGATCCATATAAGATTTTGAGATTGCGCAAGGACTAGAGAAGATTCTGTTAGTGCTTGAGAGTGTATTAATTTTCGTGTAAACTTTGATTCAGATGAAATTGTGCTTTTGAGCCTGCGGTATTAAGTGTATTCAGTCCCTTTCAAAATTTATATATTGCAAATGTCATGCTTATAAGGGAATGAGGTATTGCAGAATGTTCGAATTGTATTTCCACCCGAGTAGTAGTATAAGTTAAAGTGTCGGTGTCATGACCTATTCATAGTGTGATTAGACAAAGAAGTTGGTGATACGAAGTCACAACGTTAGAAATCAGAGTGAGGATGGCTTTTGTGTAGATAAATATGTTTAGTTGAATAACTGATGTTTGAGGATGATTTACCCCTTTATAGTTATAGACTAATGTGGTAGCTAGTAACATTTGTGGATTGTATGGTAGTCTGTGGGGGGAGTGTTTGACTTGGATTTTTTACTCATACAGAGTAAGTTATGTATTCTTAGATCATTGATTATTGTGAGTCAAGTTTCTATCTCTTGTAACCTTTTTATCTTTGTGTTGTTGAAAAATCAAAGTCTAGTGGAGCCGTGTGAGATCTATTTCGATTCACTAGAAACTTGTTATCCATCTTGTTGATTCTTGTGTTGGTTGGAACTGGGGTTTTAAGGGTATAATGGCAAGAAAAGTGGAAAGGGAGATTTATTGAGTGTATGTATAGCCAAACGTTTTTGCATGAGATTGAGTTTGTATTAAAGTGATACGTCCTTGTGTGTTAGTTTAGTAGAAGGTAGAGAAGGAGTTATTAGTTAAGGTGAATTGTTGTCTGCTTGAAGTATGAAAATGGCTAGGTGAGCCAATAAGTAATAATTATAGACTCATGGTTGTTTGTGGAATTTAAAAGTAGTCTAAATGCACGCTTGGGCAAGTAAGTGTGATGTCAGAAAGTCATATAAGTAGATAAGATTGTATGGGGTTATAATATAAGATTAAGGTTTACCATGTCTATTACGTGACTTTACCCCCTTTGAACTTCTTTTCGTTGGTAGTTGTAAACTAGTACTACTTGTTAGAAGGTATGTAGTAGATTGTCGAGGTAGTTGGGTATAATGTCCAAATTTGATGGACTAGTATGTCATGTTGCCTTCCTCATTTGTGGTAGATGATTGATGCTAGACTATTGTCTTGAATTTAATGTAGGATGTGGATGTAAGAATAGTGGCTTAAGATTAATGATGAATGTTTTGTTAGAATTGTGTGTCAGGTTGGGCTATAAATCATGCTTAGCACTAGACATTAAGTTTGAACAATTGATGGCCATTAAGGTAGTTGTGGTGATTGCTTGGTTAATGATACCGGTTTTATGGAAGTAATCTAATAGGTTTGAACAGTGTATGTAATAGATTAAGTTTATTTAATTCGTAACAAAGTATGATGTTGTATGTATGAGGTAGAAGTATGCCCAAGGTGATATTGAGTTGCGGCATTTTCTAAGACTATTACATGTTGCATGTGGCTAGTATACATAGCAATACAGTTGAGTTTATAAGTGGAGAAAGACTAGTAGTATGATTAATCAAAGGCTTAGTGATATCCATGTTAAGTGTTATAATCTAAGTCTGAATTTTGAATGTTGAATCGAGAGAAATAAGAGTTGAAGCGCTATAAAGTGTGCACTCCGACTATGGGAATACTCATGAGGATTTAGTATTAGTAGTTTTCAAGTATTATGTGATCGACTATTGGGGGCTATAGAAACATAGAGTCTGTCTTAGAAGGTAGGGTTAGTAGTGGGTTTAACCCTTCCAGGTGTAACCATTCGGGTTAAGTTCTATTAATTGTAGGTATTGTCGTATTCCAGACCCCAGAGTACAGTGAGTGTAGTTCAGTTTAGAGTATAGTAAGGGATCTCTCAAACTTATGATGATGGCTTAAAGCTAAGGGGGAGATCATAAAATAAGTTACCAAGACAGGCTCTTAGATTCTAGTAGTGATGTCAATATGATATAGAACATCAGGAAGTGAGGGTGAGGCTCAACCCATTCTTACCTCAGTATTTTTTAGATATCCCAATACTTACTCATGCCTTACGTTCTAGTTCCACAATCATAGTTCTTGTTCATGTATATGAGAGAGAATCATGTGCTCTTCCAGCTCTAAAATGAATAGTTCCAGTTCATTCAGTAGTCGGAATCAAATTCCATATGTTATGAACTTAAAATTGAGGTCATGCAGCTCATGACTCATGTACTCACACTTTATAGTGTTCTCAGTTCCCAAAATTCATGCTATACTCTTTCTGATTGACGAGATTCAACTTATAGTCATGTATGCCCCAGTTCAGATCACTTTGTTGAATCCCTGATGTTGATTTGCTATTCCTTTAGCCTCAGTTAAGTGTCAAGTCTCGTATAATATCCTCCCATGCTTCAAGGTCTTATGTTCTAACCTTTTAGTGACTTCTCCTTATGTGATGATAGTAGTGATGATTAAATGCTTCTTGTTAATGAAAGATCATAGTATGCTTGTTTTAGATAAGGCCATAAGTGTGAAGTATGATCTGGGGCCAAGTATATGATATATGTGATGGTTAGTGGAGATTTGTGTGTGTATGTCTTGGGGTAGCGCGTGGGAGTTATATTGATAGTGGATTATAGAATACATGAAGTATGTCCTTATGGGTCTTTGCCTTGGAGTTCATATGTGGTTATTAAGGTAGGCTTGAATGATATGTTGGGATTTAAGTGGAGGAATGCTATATGCACTAGTGAACCATATTGATTGTTCAGAGTTGGTCATTGATGTGGTAAAGCACGTTATGCTTAGAGTGCGATCTTTAAAAAGATATAGAAGGTTGAATCATATGGTTTTGACTAGTATCATGGTATGTCATGTTGTATTTTGTGATTTAGCATTATGCTTGATCACGGTGAAAGGATTTAAGCTACTTTAGACATTAGTATAAAGGTTTAGCAATGCCCATATGAGAATTATAAGTTGAATCAAAGGAGCATGGTACTTGAGGGGAATAGTATAGTTAATGGATATTCGAGAAATGTGCGGAGTTTGAAAGTAAGAAGTTGCATTGACTAAGGCCTGATAATTCTACCCTACTTTATAAGTTATATATCTATATTCCATGCTATAGAGTAGTGTTATTGTTGTGATTCCTTAGTTGGATGTCTTATGTAACTAGTGCCCAAGATTCTTTGCTCCCTAACGCTACTATGACTTCTTTAGAAAGAGTGTTGAATGAGATACTCCATTTAAGTATAAGGGTCTAGCATAATTCAGTCTTTATAGCCAGTAATTCATTTTAACAGTCAGATAGACAAGTTACTGTGGTTTACCACGTTTTCACCCAGTCCTACTATCCAAAGTCTCAAGCGTATGACCATCCCAAGAGATAATCTATTTCATCCATGTAAATTGCAAATTCAGTTCAGTCAAAGCATCATGTTTCAGATTCATCTACTTAGTCATGACTCGGTTCATAAGAGTGCTGAGCATAATTTCAAATGTTTCCAAGTATTTTAGCTCAAGCAGTACAGTAACCTAGTGCGATCTAAGACATGTTTCCTCATGATTTGTTCTTGCATAAGTTATCAAATCTCAATTCAATATGTATGATTTTATCATGAACACTTCAAGGGAATCTTAAACTCTTAGCATGAATCAGCTCCTTGAAGTAAGTGAAGTCAAGTCAACTCAGAATTCAGTTTCATGATAGAAGTTTAAATGTTTCAGATCAGTTATATCCTTTCTTATAAGACACATCAGGTCCGCGATATTCCTTACATTTAAGTTTCAACGTTCCTACCCATCATTCGAGGACTAATGATCCCTAGGGGGAGATATTGCAACGCCCCGTGTTTCAGGCTATAATAAAAACCATCATTTCTATGCTTAGATGATCGAAAAGCCATAAATCCTATGCAAATTTTCCATGTTAATGAATTATGTAGTGTGGTAACCTATTTGAGCATGAATTGAGATCATAAAGGTCCCCTAACTCAAGGTCAAGTTGAAAGCTTTCCTATCGTTCGAGTTTTAGTGAGCGTCAAAACTTGAGTCAACTTCAATCAATCATATGTTCTTGTATGTAATGAAATGGTTGGACTACTATATGTCAAATGAAACATATTTGAATTATCTTTCTTTTGATACCAAATTCTCCTAAAACAGACACTCGGTGAAGAAGTTAGAGCATTTTTAGTGTCAGCGTTCCGGATTGACTGGCCACCGCGTCGCGATGAGCCTTAAATCGACAATTGTCAATTCCAGTAGCTCACCGTGATTTCCAGCTCATCTCAGTGATGCCTTTTATGGCGTTCCAGTTCCAGTCCCAGATTTTAAATTCCAAGGTCAAACTAGACATTTCCCATGGACCCAAACCTATCCAAACACGGGATTTAATCCCAAATACACCTAAATACATACACTTTCACCAAAATTCATCAAGAACTCTCTCTGGGGATTCAAACAAGAATCTTAAATAATTTAAGATTCAACCGTGTGTTTTTGAAGATAATTAGAGAATTGGAATCCCCAATCCGTAAGCTTCAAGAATCATTCATTATTCTCTGAAATAGAGGTACGTGGGGTTTATCCTAAAAACTACATGGTCTTAAAAGTGTTAAAGCATGATTTAAAGTTTTTGATACATGTATTTTATGGGAGTTTTGAAAACTATATTATTGGTTATGCATTTTGGAAGTTTCAATACTACTATTGTTTTAGCCTTGTGCTCTTTTCCCCTAAATTGATTTAAATATATTTGTATATGTATGAAATTGAGATTTAAGATTGTTGAGAACATAAATTATGAACTCCCTCTCTTGTATTGAATTAAATATTATGGTTTTGTGATTTGAAAGATGTTTTAATATTATAGCGTTTGAGCATGATTTGAAACAGTTGAGAGGGTGTTTCCTTATATAAATGTGTTCTTGTGTTTAAGAGAGAGAATTGCTTGTGAATTGAGAAATTTGACATGACCACCTTGTATTGTACTATTGAAATGCTTGACAAAGATGAGTTCCTTGCATGTGTTTACATGAGGTTTGAGAAAGAGTTTATTTGAATTGAATTATTGAAATGGTGGTCCAAAAACTTGGGTTTTGAAAATAGAGATGTATGATAGATAAATAATGGCTCGGAGATGTGACTTGAAAGTCAATGGTATGACGATACCATATGTATTTATGCCATACCAGATCATGTTTTCAGAGTATCTTTTCAGAGACTGCACGTTCTGATAAAGTTTTAAAAAGGGGCTTAAAGAGGGTTAGGTGGTTACCCAAAAAATGCGCGAGTTCAAGCAACTCTTAGCCTGAAACCGTATTTTCCGATACGGGTAGATTATTATTGTACGCTGGCGACGGCTGAGTGGCGTAGTAGATTCAGAGACTCCGACCCTTGCGGCACACTTGGGTTACGAGCTTCGCTGCCGAGTTAATGTCAGTTTCCTTATAGCCCATGGAATTTTTCAGACTTGTAGGGTATACGACCTAGCGCAGAAGTAACACAGATTTCTCAGAGTTATGATGATTTTTACAGAGTCTTTAAAATGCCTATGTGAATTCTTACTATATGATATACTCATGAACTGTTTTAAATTTCTCTCATATATGTTGAATAATAAATGATTATTTTGGATATGCTCTGCGTACCAGTACATCTGTATTGATCCCCCCTCCCCCTACCTCTCAGATTCTGAGGCTCAGTCTAGGGGTCCAGATAAGTAGTAGATAATTCAGAAAGCTGATTAGATTATACAGTGGTGAGCCTTCTTTATTCGAGAAGGCCCTTCTTTTCAAATTATGTCACTTATTTCAGATTTGGTCTACTGGGGGCCTGGTCCCAGTTTCAGACAGTTGTCAGATTTTCATGTAGTAGAGATTTCGCAGACTGAGTCAGATATTATTTATATGTAGTTGCTTTATAGTTTCCATACTTATTTTGAATTCATAATTGACCATGGTTCAGTAGCAGATTATGTTTCCGCATCTTCTTTTATTATATGAATGTTGTGCATTATTACAATATAGAGAAGGGCGTTCTAGGACTTCATGATTTGGGATGTCCATCACGGCTAGGCCCTAGTTTGGGTCGTGACAACGCTACTCTATCTAGAAGGTCTGGCATATCCAGAATGACCACCTCTACTCGACGATCCTGACTGAACAACTCTCTGTGGCTTGCTGCTGCTCTGACCACTGGAACTACTATAGATGGACTGACCCCTGTCGGATATCTCAAGCAATGCTTGAACTGGCTGATTAGACTGACCTTGATGCTGGGAAGGCTACTGATGAGGGTACCTACCATGAAATCCTTGGCTCGACAATAGTGAACTGTTGTTACTACCCTAGTAGCGTGGTATCTTATCTCTGCCCCCTTGGGCCTTACGATCCATCTCTTCTATGGAATAAAATTGCTCGGCTATCTCTGAAAAAGACTTCCTTGAAGTCACCAAACTCTGTGTAGCCCTACGGAGTGAAAATCTCAATCCCCTGAGAAAGCATCGAATCCACTCATACTCCATATCCAGAATCATAGTGGAGTGTCTAGCTAACTCATGGAATTTTGCCTCATACTCAGCCACCGTCATAAAACCCTGTCTCAATGCGGTAAACTCATCCCGGAGACACCTACTCATGCTACGAGGCATATATATCCCTTAGAAAGCTTCGGAGAACTGAGTTCAAGTCACTGGTGGAAATCCAGCTGGCTTGGAATCAAGATAACCTCTCCACCACCTCCTCGCTGCTGTGTCGAACTGGAAAGAAATAAATTCTAATCCTCACACTTCAACTAGCCATAAGTTTGACAACCACTCCTCGCAACTGGATAGGAACACATGAGCATCCTCTTCCTGGGTCCCGACAAACCTGGGTGGAGTCAATCTAAAAAATCAATCCAATATTTTTTTCTCTTCTGAAGACATAACTTGTTGGGATACTGCTGGTTATGGGACTACTGGTGTTGGTGGAACCTCTACCCTAGGCACCGCTGCCGTAGGTTGTACCCCTAAATCAACACCACCCTGTGCTGCTGATTTATCTCCCATGGTCGGTGGACTGACAACTAACCCAAATAACTGAACTAGTGTATCCCTAAGAATCGATGAAGATATAAAGTCGGGTGGAGCCTGGGCTGCCCCCTAGCCCACCTGCTGATGTGACGGAATACCTGGAGCTCTCTTAATTCTTGGAGCTATAACAAGATCAGGTGGCGGATCCCTAGACTGATCTCGAATAGTGGTTGCTACTCTACCTTGCCCCTGATATCTGGGTTGACCTTGACAGGAAGCTAGAACTCTAGATGCACACCCGGGGCCTCGACCCCCTACTCTCAAACCTTGCGTCCTAGCCATCTACATAAAGAGTGAACCAATAAAAAGAGTTACAACCAACCCAGACCTACACATAAAAATGATTTTTATTCCTAAAAATACTTGGTAACCTCCCAAGGATAGGATACATTCGTCTCTATACCGATCCGCGGGACTCTACTAAACATTGGCTCCAATACTAACAATAGCAGTAAGCTCGTAGCTCCGATACCAAGATGTTATGACCCAATTTCTCAAATTGTGATGACGCCTACTTTAACCCACCAATAGGCAAGCCAATCCATAGTCTGCAATGATAGGTAACGGGCTAACAGGTAGAGGACAAATAAAAAATCACGTATAATGAAAACAACAATAATAAGTGAAAACTATGAAGGGAGAATATATATTATATCAAAATGAGAGGAGGAAAAAGGACCAACTATATAAATAAATCCCTCCTAAGACTTGATAAGGTCAGTTCTAGATCCACTACTAACAGGTACCAGAGTACTAGACAAAACTCTAAAATGTACCCAATATACACAAGCAGTCTTGAGTGCAAAAGACTAACTAGAGTAGATAGAGGAGGATCAGTCTCAGACGACAACAAACTCACCCTATTTGAATCAGTACTGGAAGGTAGGAATCACGTCAATGTCGACTGCTAGTACCCGGATATGTATTAGGAAAAAGATGCAAAAGTGTAGTATGAGTACCAAAGAAATGGGTACTAAGTAGGCATCATCGGCCAACTGAGCTCAATATAGAAAAGTTATAACTACAATGCGAGGATATAATCCAAGTCAATAGTAAAGTGACAGAAAGAGTAAACAACTACCAAGCTACGCCAATGAGATAAAGGAATAAATGTAAGAGATAGAAAATAAATAATGCAGTAATGAAAGAAAAGTCAAACATAACCTAGTTGGGCCCCCATAAGCCCGCTAGGCATACTGAAGAAGATAAGTAACCCATCCGTACCCCCATAAGTGGGTGGGAATCACAAATAATGAAAATAACCATGAATAATCTATAATTGCGCTGATCCTAATAAATTATGATCGTCATCCAGATGTGTACCGGACTTGAACCGACACCAATGGGTAGTAACGAGAGGCCAGACACCGGACTCGAACCGGTAGTAATGGATAATAACAAAAGGAAACGTGCTGGACTCAAATTAGAACTAAGAGGAATTACAACCATAATAAGATATCGGACTCAAATCGAAACTCAGAGGAACCATAACCATAATCTGATACCGGACTCGAATCAGAGCTAATAGTAACATTAATAATCAAATGATGGACTCGAACCGGAACTCATAGTATCCATACCCAAGGGTAATATTAAAATTCATACCATACCATAACAATGTCATCATCTAAATAATCATCCGCCAATCTTAATTAAAAAGTGATAAATTCAAAATTTTATAATTTACTTTCACGTCCTAAAGTAATAGATGCTATATTATATTAAAAGATAATATTCCAATATTTACCAGAATGGGGTCCTAATCCGGATAAATAAGACAGGTTATATATATCAAATAATACGCGACTATAAGAACTAATCCAAAGTTAGCATAATAGTTCACAATTTCAGTATATATGCTCAATCTAAAAGTAGGGTAAACCTAGCCTACATGGATGCCAAAGCTAAAAGGATTTTACGTGAAGCCTCAAAATAACGCTACTGGAACCGAGATTTAAATAATTAAATATTAATTTAATGGTAAATTGGTGTCAAAAATATTATCGCCCAAAACCTTTGCTACAAAGTTTATATAAACGTGCAGTATATCCACAAGAGCACCATGGTTTGCTTCTGTTAAAAATAATATTTATTGTATATCACCACTACCAAGTGTGGTTGTATCAATATTCATGAAATAATACATATAAAAAAAAGAAGTAAAGACCTTTCCGAATGGTCAAAATATAGGGCAAGTGTATGGCTGCTAGTTAACACCATGTTGTTGTCCAGATCTCATCCCCACGTGTGATGATATTGCCACAACTAATAATCTTTTCTACACTGTATGTATATTCATGTACTGTATAAATTCGCAGTAAAATGATTATCATATTTTGAATATACCATAATTAATATAAAATTATTACTAATAAAACTTCTATTATATAATAATAACATTTTCACATTTCTAAAATTATTCTCTCTGCTTAAAATATTAATAAATCATAAAAGTCAATTATAAGGTGATATAAATATATCATCACTTAAACAATTTGATCAATATCGAAAATATTCTAGAAGGGTACTAAATTATATTTTTACCAAATGCCAAATTAAATTAAATAATCTACGATACATTTAGATAGTACTAAAATTATTTGAAAACATAGGAAAATGACCGTAAGGGTCATTACAACATCCACTACTATAAGCACCTTCGTCCCCGAAAGTAAAAGATAAGGTCATACCTGAAGGGTCAAACAGGTAGGGATACTGAGCGAGCATATCACGCTTGATCTCCCAAGTAGACTCCTCAACTGGACGGTGATGCAACTAAACCTTAACTATCAGAATATCCCTGGAGCGCAACCGCTTAACATCTCTCGTCAAAATATACGCTGGCTCCTCTCCAAACGCCAATCCCTCATCCAACTAAACCGAGTCCCACTGAAGTACGTGTGACTCATCGAGAATATGCTGCAGAAACATAGATATATGAAACACTGGGTGAATGGATGAGAAGGCAGGATACAATGCCAACACATAATCTACCTTCCCAAATCTCTATAAGATCTCAAAAGGTCCAATATATCTAGGGATAAACTTGCCCCTCCTCCCGAACCTCATCACGCCCTTCATGGGTGATACTTGTAGAAATACCCTATCACCAACTCTAAAACTTTATGGACAACGTCTGCAATCAGTATAACTCCTCTGTCTGCTCTGAGCTGTTCGTAGCCTGTCCTGAATCACTCGAACACGGTCCAACAAATATTGATTCAAATATATGCCATGTGACCTTGCCTCAAAAGTCTCAAACCTACTAATAGGAGATCGACATCACCTACCATACAATGCCTCGAATGGGGATATCTGAATACTTGAGTAAACATTGTTATTATATGCAAACTCTGCCAAAGGTAGAAACTGGTCTGATTGACCTCTAAAATCCAACACACAAACGTGTAGCATATACTCTAAGACCTGGATAGTCCACTCTGACTGCCTATCTTCTGGGTTTGAAAGGTTGTACTAAGGTCAACCTAGGTCCCCAACTCCTCCTGAAATGCCCTCCAAAATCTATAAGTGAACAGAGAGCCTCGATCGGAAATAATGGACACAGGGACCTCATGTAGGCGAACCACCTCCTGAATGTAAACATGAGCTAACCTTTCGGTACTGTAGGAAACTCGAACGGGGATAAAATGTGCAGACTTGGTCAATCAATCCACGATCAACCTAATGCTATCAAAACCATTCGAAGTACGAGGCAATCCACCTATGAAATCTATAGTAACTCACTCTCATTTCTACTCGGGAATGGATAGCTACTGAATCAATCCACTAGGTCTCTGATGCTCGGCCTTTACCTGCTAATAACAAAGACATCAAGCAACAAATCCTGCTATATCTCTCCGCATACTACTCCACCAGTAATGCTACCTCAAATCCCTATACATCTTAGCTGTCCCAGGATGAATAGAGTATCTAGAGCTATGGGCCTCACGAAGAATCAACTAGATCAAATATCCAACCCTGGGAACACAAAAACGATCGTCAAACCTCAATACACCCTCAGAATCAAGGGTAGCCCGCTGATACTCACCCCTAAACACCTGTTCCCGAATGCTATAAAGCCTACTATCCTCGAACTGACGACCCTAAATCTGCTCCAACAAGGTAGATTTGGCCTCCACACTATCAATGATTCTCTGAGGGTCAAAAATATCCACACTACAATCATGTTAGTTAAGGACTGAATGTCCAAAGACAACGACCACTGAGAAGCTAAAATGAAAGCTAAGCTACCCATACATGCTGACTTCTGACTCAAGGCGTCCGCTATGACATTCTCCTTGCTGATGTGTGAGAAGATGCTAACACATTTGAGTCTTTTAACTCTAAATAATTATGAAGCCTTAAGCAACTTTTATTGTTTTTGATTGTTTTTATTGTTTTAATGCAGTTACAAGTGATCGGGGAGGAAACCAAAGAAAATAAGAATAAATCAGCTGAAATCTGGTGCGAATAAGCTAAAGTGTAGATGACGCCATTTCTGAAGCGTCGTCAGATATGGGACAGGTTGTCAAAGTTGTCGTCAAGCTTAGACAGAACCTGAGGAGTTGAGATAAAATATGATGACATTTTGAAAGTGCTGTCAAATCTGTGATGAGCGTTAAAATTGTCGTCAACCTAAAGTAGATCATCTTGATTTCCAATGAAGATGTGAAATTTTTCATGCGCCGTCACATATTTGACACACCATCAGATTTATCGTCAGAAGAATCATAAGATAACAATTCACTAGAATCTTTGAAGACATCTTACACACGCCGTCAGACGTCTGACACGCTGTCAAGATCGTCATCGTCTATTCTAAAGAGAAAATTGAAACCTTAATTTTTTTTTCTTATTTAGAATTAAGTATTTATAGCACTTTTAGTGTTTTGAGCATAATTCATCTATTATTGAGGAGAAAAAATAATATTCTTTCCTCCCTATCTCAAGAACAATATTTGTGTGTTTTGTCGTGTGATTCAAATACAAGTTCAGTTTCAATTTCATTCATCATTGTAAGTTAATCCTTTTAGTTATGAATTCAAATTATATGCTTGTTTCATGCGTCATGAGTACCTAAACTCTTTTAACCTGGATTATGAAATCTAGGGTTAGGTCATGATAAGGTGTTAAATAATCAAGGTTTAATAAGTGTTAAGATTTCTTGATAATTCTAAGATTATAATTTATGTCTGTTGGTTGCAAACAATAGGTGTACCTACTTTGGTTTGCTTGAGAAAGAAATCATAAACATTAGGAAGTAAATTATCAATAGGGACTCGAAAAGGCGTCGTTTAATAATCAGCACTGTAACAAGGTTGATTAATCTAACGTAAAATCTGGGCAGTCAGTTGCGATTTCCTAAGTCCGAGAGGATTAGGAAATTTGACGATTGAATAGGTCGAGAGACATTTGAGCATATCATCGATAAAGATAGCTTGTCATCATAACCACCGTGAGAACCTTGAGTTATTTGTAGCATCTGTCATGTACCGTAAACCCTAGTTAACATAATTCCGGTTATTCCATAAACTCTTGATTACCAACAATCACTTGTTCAACCATTAAAAACCACCATTTTGTCTTTTCGTGTCAGTTGTTTGAATTTAACTTGTAGCTTTTGTTTCAAATTAGTTTAATTGCCACTCACATTGTTCTCTGTGAATTCGACCCTGACTCTAAAGTTGAGTAAATCTATTGACGATGAACGCCTTGCACTAAATTGACGTGTAAGTTGAGCGTTATCAAAAATGGCGCCGTTGTCGGGGAACAATTTAGAGTATTGAGTTGGTTTGGAATTTTAGCCTACTAGCTTGAATTCAAACTTGTAAATATTTGTTTTTAGTTTTCTTTTATTTCTTGTGTTAGGTAGATTTTTATTTTAGTTTACTTATTACTATGGCATCGTGGTATGAACATGAGCTTGGTGGTTGGAAATCTTATCTTGATGATCCATGTCCATATTGTGATGGACCTCACTTTTGGCAAGATTGTAGATATGCTCTCCGGAGAGAGAAGTGTGCACCATCTCCATCGTACCGGGAGTATGATTGTTCATTATGTGGCGGTCGAGATGGACATTGGAGTGATTACCCAAATGCCCTCTCCCCCTATTGTGCTAACCCAAATTCTAGTTCTTCTTATGATTTTTATAATAAGTGCAAATTATTCAGTAGCAATAACAGATAAAAATATAGATAAATCATTAGTATTATATTGGAAAATATCAGGAATAGAACTAACGTCAGGATGTAAAATATTTACAGCAAGATGTAAAAATCTATATGTATTAACAACAAAACATAAAATAAAGGTAAAAAATAAAATTAACAACATACAAATAGAAAGTCTTTTCGAACAATTTGTAAAAAATATTGATAATAATGATTATAGTTATGTATATAGAAGAAAATTTAGAAATAATAAATGATAGAATAAGTACAACAAAAAGAATAGCTTATGAAAAAACAGAATCATCAAGTTCTTCAAAAAGAACAAGTTATGAAACAAGTTCAGCAACTAATTTAAACCAATATTACACAACTGAACAATAAATGAAAAAGAATATTTAATACTCTTAAATACAGGACAAGAAGAAAATCATATAGCAAGCTATCTAGTAAAAAATGAGGAAATAAAAGCTGAAAATAACATATGCCCAGATCTACCAAAAAGCTTAATAAACTCTAAAAATATAGCAGAAAAAAGAAATAACAATAGGAGTTAGAAAAATAAAAATAGAATTTGAAATAAAGGAAGAAATGCAAAAAGCAGACATAATATTAGGAATAAAATGGCTATAATAAGTAAAACAATGTAATATAGAGCATACACAATTATCTATAACATATAACAGAGAGAAATTATTTTTAAGAAGAGCTTTAACATGATATGAAAATATATGTATTAATGAAGATAGTAGTAGAAAGGTATTACAGTAGATAATATACGCCTATGATAGGTACAGGAGAAGAAGCTAATTTATGTAGATATAATTGTTTACCAGAAAGTAAATGGGATAAATTAAAAACACCAATAATAGTTAAAAGATTTAATAACGAAGGAAGCTTAATTACTTATAAAGCTAAGAATGTAAAAACACAAGTATGGGATAAAATATTAACAATAGAAGAAATCTATAATTATGACCTAACATCAAAAGATATACTTTTAGGAATGCCGTTTTTAGATAAATTATACCCACATATAATAACTAGAACGGATTGGTGGTTTACAACACCATGTAAAAAAAAAGTAAGAGCAAAAAGAATTACTAATAAAATAAGATAGAAAACTAATTGGATAGAAGGAAGTAAAAAAATTACACAAAAATTAGAAAATATAAAAAATAGTGAAGATACAATAGAACTGGTCGTATTTTCAATAAATAAAAAGAAAATAACTATATTTTCAATAAATAAGATAGAAAAAATTAAGAAAAAATTAGAACAATTATATAGTAAAGATCCATTAAAAGGATGGGAAAAACATAAAACTACTATAAAAATTGAATTAATAGATAAAAATAGCATAATAACTCAAAAACCATTAACATATAATTTTGATGATTTAAAAGAATTTAAAATGCATATAGATGAATTATTAGAAAAATAATATATACAAAAAACTAATAGTAAACACAATAGTCAAACATTTTTAGTAAATAAACATAGTGAACAAAAAAGAGGAAAAAGTAGAATGGTTATTGATTAAAGAAATTTAAATGCAAAAACTATGACATATAATTACCCACTACCAAATAAAATATTAAAAATAAGACAAATACAAGGATATAATTACTAGAGTAAATTTGATTGTAAATCAGGATTTTACCATTTAAAGTTAGAAGAAGAATCTAAGGAATTAACTGCATTTACGGTACCACAAGGATTTTATGAATGGAATGTACTATCATTTGGATATAAAAATGCACCAGGTAGATATCAACATTTTATGGATAGTTATTTTAAATAATTACCTAATTGTATAGTATATATAGATGATATACTATTATATACAAAAAACAAAGAAGAACATTTAAAATTATTAGAACAATTTACAGATATAATAGAAAAATCGAGAATAAGTTTAAGTGAAAAGAAAGCTGAAATTATGAAAAACCAAATAGAATTTTTAGGGATACAAATAGATAAAAGTGGAGTAAAAATGCAACAACATATAGTATAAAAAATAATAAATTCGAAAGAAGAATTAGATGCAAAAAAGAAATTACAATCATTTTTGGGATTAGTAAACCAAGAAAGGGAATATATACCAAAATTAGCAGAAAATCTAAAGCCTTTACAAAAAAAATTAAAAAGGGGTGTAGAATATAATTATAATGAAGAAGATAAAAAACAAGTCCAGAAAATAAAAACACTTTGTAAAGAATTACCAAAATTACAATTCCCAAATGAAAATAGAAAATTTATATATATAGTAGAAGCAGATGCTAGTGAATGTAGCTATGGAGGAGTACTTAAATATAGGTACGAAAATGAAAAAATAGAACATCATTGTAGATATTATTCAGGAACGTTTAATGAAACAGAAATAAAATGGGAATCAAATAGAAAATAATTATGTTCATTATATAAATGTTTATTAGCATTTGAGCCATATATTGTATATAACAAGTTTATTGTACGAACAGATAATACACAAGTACGTTGGTGGCTAACAAAGAAAATACAAAATTCAGTTACAACAAAAGAGATTCAGAGACTAGTATTGAATATATTAAATTTTATATTTACAATTGAAGTAATTAGTACTAACAAAAATGTTATTGCAGATTACATATCAAGACAAAGCTACACAGACTGATATAATAGAAGATGATGCTTTAGAAAAGATATTCAAAACCCTGACTACGCTTTCAATGAAAGTGGACAGTATGGGTAATGAAATAGAAAAGCTAAAGAATAATAAAGATAAACTGAAGTCTGTAGCTACAAATCAGCTAACTCAGCAGTGTGCAGAGCTATGTCGATCGGAAGACATTAAAATTTCAGAGCTAGAAGGAGACATTGGGACACTTCGTAAAACCCATAACGTTTATCAATCTACAATTGCAGGTACAAACAAAGGAGTTATTGAACAAAGATACTACAATATGAACTTAAATAAGACATTTGAAAAACCATTTACACCAAAAATACAAAAATACCTCTTGAACATACCCCCACAAATTACCACATATCGAGATAGTCTGAACCAAAATAAAAAAGTTTATAACTATACAATCCAAAAATACATAAAAATATCTACCGAGTACAAACTTTTCTAAACCTTAACCCGAGAGCTACAGATATCAAAGAACCCAACACAAACTACATAACTCAAAGATTACAAGGTCACAACAAGCTAATTGCACTACCCAAAACCAACCCAAGCTTAATAAAAACTTGTTTTGATTATGGATTATTAAATACCATATACACCCAAGATGGAGAAGAACTATCAGCTATGGAAGAATTGCAAAAAATATTCAATACCTATAAAAGAGTAACCAAAGGAAATCTATTTTATATAAAGTTTTATACTGCACCAGCAGAGATATTAGACGACGGGATAAAACCAGTTATACAAGTCGTAAAAATAGGATTAACCAGAGATATAATTATACCAGAAGATATTTTGCAACAATCAGAGATACCCAGAATCGAAATACCTGATTTTTATGCAAACAAACGACTTATTGGACTAGCTACAATTATTCAAGAACTAGCAAACAATTATACCAATGGAAACCGAATATGGAGCTATTATTCAAGAGACCATCAGATGATTTATTCAAATTCAAAAGAACTACGACAAGAAGATATGGAAGATATTAGACAATGGATAATGACATTACTTAACCCAGAAAATTAATCTATTGCAAGAGCAATTAAGAGAGAATTTATTTCAGATGGATTATTGACAAGATATTGCAAGATAATTGGACACAAATATCCAGATCATCAATGTTCGAGATATAATGGAGAAGATAATATTATCCCAGAAGTTCGGCTAGGATAAAATAAAAAATCAAGAAGATAAGCATGCCAGCTGGAAAGAAGATAAAAAAGTAGCAGATACGACAAGAAGAAGACATTAGTGGAAACAATAATGGAGATAAAAGACAAGCTATTAAATTGTGAAAGAAACATGTAACAAACTTTCACAATTTTCTTTACGTAAATTATTAGAATTGTATAGGTTTTTGACTATTATTAGTCTAGGCTTTGATTAGTTTTTGTCTTTTTAGAAGACTTTTGTAAAGTATAGTAAATTAGGTTAGGTAGATAATTTTTGAAGACTTTTTGTAAAGTTTTAGAAACGTGTAAAATGAGGAAGGAAAACTTTTGTAAAGTTTCAAATTATAAATAAAAGGCATCGAAGGCAGAAAGAAAAGTAAGCCTTCATGTGTTGAAGCAAAAAACTCTCTCTTGTCTACAACAAATAATTTGATAATTTAAAAAATAGGTATATTTCAATGAAAAAATCTATGAAGGAACAAAGCTTAGAATTATCAAAACTACCAGAACAGGTATATTCATTTACTATTATGAATAGCTAAATTCCTGACAATCATGATATGATAAAATAAGTTTATGTTAGTTGCTTTATAGTAGAATTATTTGAAAAATAGCATGTTAAGAAGTTTATTAGAAAAGTGGAAAAGGAGAAAAATCCCTAAGAACTATGTCATCCTAAAGGTGAAACCGGTGAGGCAAGAAAGCCGTGATAGGGGAGTAACCAGAGTATTGGCGTTGTTTAAGGGAAAAGTATCCAGATTAGCATGCTAATAGTGACCGAAGAATATGTTATTTAAGAATAATCTAGTATATAGCAATCTAAAGTGATCATATTTTGTTATGTGCATGATTGAAGGGAATATTTTGAAAATAACAATTTTATGAAAAATGAATAATTATTTATTTGATGCAATGGTAGATAAATTTAAAATACTTGTTTTATATGTACTTAAGGCTATAGAAAATGTAGATATAAGAAAAATCATATTGGAAAAAATATTTCATAAACATTTTATGACTAGAATAAATTATATACCACACTTACATAACTACTCTTACAAATACCTACATACCAAACCTACATATCAACAATGATAAATTATATATATTTAGAATTTTGGAAAATGGATATGAAAAATATACAATCAACAGAAAAACAAATGAAAAAAAATTAGATGAATATATGAGGACTAAAGATATAAAATGTATACAATTTCTTAGTGAAAATATAGAAGAATTAATGAGATTAAAACAAACAACTAAAAAATATTATAATAAAGTATTTAACCAATTTTAAATGACAGATAATCTTAAAATATTAATATTATATATACTTGGAGATATAGAAATTATAGATATTAAGAGAATAATATTCGAAAAAGTATTAGACTATGAAATTGAAACTATAAATTGGATAGAACAGTTATACCTGGATAATTACCCAGATGGATATTATTCAGATTAAGAAATGTTAGAATATATTAGAAAAACTAGAGAAAATCAAGATAATCTAAATGTAGAAATTAATTGTAGAAACCGAATTAGAAAAATAATGGAGAATCTAAAAGAAAAAATAATACGAATTGAAGAAACCCTAAAAAAATTAGGAAAAAGTACATGTGATAGTTTATATAATTTAAAAAACTTGCTATGAGAAGAACAACACAATATAATAAATAGTATTGAAAATCTAAAATTAGATTTACATTACAGTACAATTAGGATAAATTATTATACAAAAATTTGTAAATCTACAATTACTACAGGATAAAATGATAGACTATGAATATTTAAAATATTGGAGAGAAAATATGGAAGAAATAATATTATTCGAAAAACTTATGAAAGACAATCTAATTGGATATTTTGAAACAAAAGATATAGAATATTTAGAATACCTTCTAAATAATATGGAAGAATTACAAAAACTAAGAGAAAAAAATAAAGAATATTATAGTAAAGCATTTAATCAATTACCATATAATCACCCCCCAAGATATGAATATCGATAAAACTATCATAAATAAACTCAGAATAAAAATAAAAATAAAAATATTTAGAGAAGTCAAGAAATATCCACGCACAAATAAAAATAGATCCATTGTATTTATAATAGATCTATATTACCACACAAGTTATCCGCACCCCCCTACATTGGTATCAGAGTCTATGTTGTTTAAAGTTACGGAAGTAGTATATATTTGGATTTATTTTTTGGGTTTTTAGGTAATTTACAATCTCTAGCTAAGTGTCCTAATTTTCCGCAATTATAACAAGTACATTCTTTTATAGATTTCTTTTTTCTATATGGTCTTTTATGTTTATAATTTTTTACATAATATCTTTTTCTTGGTTTCTTATATTTATTATGTCTTTTTCTTTTCTTATAATATCTTTCTTCGCATCTAAATTGAGGTGCTATTTTATCTTTGCAACATGCTAAATTTCTTATTAATGTTTTTTTCCATTTTTATTTCTTCTCTATATTTTTCACATAGGTTTCTATACCATTATTGTAAAAAATTTATTCTTGCTCCTAGAGTATCTACTATTGGTACTTATATTTAAGTACTCCTCCATAACTACAATTGGTATCAAAGCCTATGTTGTTTAAAGTTACGAAAGTAGTATATATTTGGATTTATTTGATTAATTATGACTTATTTGATAAAACTAGATTTAGATATTCCCCAAAATATTATTTAGATGAATAACATACAAAAATTACCAAAATATAAAGAATTAAAGAAAAAATATCTAAAAAACATAAAGAATTAAAAATAAGGATAGAAAAACAACAATATAACATAATTGCTGGAGTTAGTAAAACCTCAATAAATGCACAAAAAGAAAAAATATCAAATTTAGAATCAACAATCGATAGTCTAGAATATACATACCAACATGATCTATTAACAATTAAATAAAAAATGAACAAAGAAGAATTTATAATAGATAGAAAAAAAGGAAATAGAAAAAATAAAACAACAAACTACAGAAGAAATACGAAAAATAGAAGAAACTAAAAATAGTAGGATTGCTGAATTAGAAAAAGAACTACAAATGCTAAAAGATTTGTATGAAAAAAGACAGAAAGAAAAAGAAGAAAAACATAAAGAACAAAAATTATTAAACGAAATAAATCAATTGAAAGAAAAATTAGAAATAAATACAATAGATGTTGAAGAAACGGATAATTATGATTCAGAAGATAGTGAAACATATACATAAATCTTAACAAATACAAAAAATTTAGAAATCCATGAAAAACAAGAAGTAATTAATGAAGAAAACTTAGAAAAAAGAAACACAGAAATAAATACTCTTGATAAAAAAGAAGATGAAAATATAATACCTAGAACATCAGAAATAAGAAAACCTACATATTATAAGAATAAGTTTAAAAGATATAATCTAAAGGATGAATATGACAAATGGACACCAAAATAAATAGTTAATAAAAATTATAACTTTTTAGACTTAGATTGTGTAATAGATACAGAAAAACAATACAATTATGGATAGGATATATGACAAAACAATTATTAGATAATAATATAAATGTAACAAAAGCACCAGAATATATAGAAAGAACACTAATAGGAACAGTTAAATTATGGTTTTTAAATCTAACTGTAAATATTAAAAGGGTATTAAGAACTGACAAACCTACAGAAGTGTAATACCCCACATTTTGGACTAGAATGAAAATCCATCATTCCTATGCGTGGATGTTTCAAAAGCATCAAATCCTATATAAATTTAGTGTGTTAATCAATTATGTAGTGTGGGAATCTCTTTGAGCATGAATTGAGATCATAGAGGTCCCCTAACTCAAGTACAAGTTGAAAGTTTTCCTATCGTTCAAGTTTTAGTGAGTGTCAAAACTTGGGTTAATTTCGATCGAGCATAACTTGTTTTATATGACGAACTGGGTGTCTTGCTATATATAAAATGAAATCTATTTGAATTAGCTAAACAATGATACCAATTTCGTCTAAATCCAATATCGGAGCAAAGAGTTATGCCTATTTTACTCCAACATATCAGGATGGAAACAGTGTGATGACATTTGTGATAGCTTATCACATTTGTGACGCCCTATCATAAAGGTCGTCAGCCTTAGGCAGAAACCATCTCCTGAGTGACGACATTTACGATAGCTTATCACATTTGTGACGCCCTATCATGAAGGTCGTCAGCCTTAGGCAGAAACCAGCTCCCAAGTGACGACATTTGTGATAACTTATCACAAATCTGACGACATTTTTTACGACTTATTACAAATTTGATGGCTTATCAGCCTTGGTCGTCAGCTATGATTTTCAGCAACTGGAAAATTATTTCATAAGTGTATTTTGGTCATTTCGTTCACCTTCCACGACTTATAACCCTAAAGAGCCGTAATTTTTCCCATTTTTCTTCAGTTAAGCATATTAAAAACCCTTTCTTACACTCTCAGCCACAAGATTAGGGTTTCCATCAAACTCATCTCTCAAAAGCAAGATTCAAGCCTTTTTCCAAGATAATCAAGAATTAAGTTTCCCAATCCAAGAACACTCTAGCAAATCATTAAGGTTTCCTTTCTAAGGTATGCGTGTGTTCATTTATGGACTCCTTTCGTCCATGAAGTTCACGAACCCTTTTCTAAAACTATATATTATGGTTTTTATGTTATGAATGGATTGTTGATCATGTTTATGTGTTGAATGATGCCAAGCTAGAATTTTTATGTGTTAATATGAATCTATGACATCATATGAGTTGAAAACATGTAAGTTTGATTATTTATGATGAGTAATTGTATGATTTACACCCATGCCTAAGTTGTACATGTAAGGTGTTTGATAAAATACCTAAGAGACTAGAAATCATGCATTATAGCTAAATTGTGACTAAGTGAGGGATTCATGATAGGCCTATATGATTCAATGTCATCCATGTTGATAATGTGTCTTGTGAACAATGTTGGATTACTCATGAACTAGTCTTATGGAATTATGCTATGCTTACTTGCAAAACCCACTCATGTACAAGATGTAGAATACCCATGTACTTCATGAAATTCCCCATGTTATGATATTATGGATTGTGGTTGTAATATGTAATGAGCATGATATTGAAAGCTATGAAAGTATTTACATGTTGTATGAAATTCCCTTCCCTGAAATAGATTGTTGAGAACCATGCTTAGTATGAAATCCCTTATTTATGATATTATGGATAATAGACTCTACTCTTATGATCAAGTCAATCATGTGAGTCAGTTTCCTTCCATCGAGTCCTGGGGGTACATGTACCCAAAAAATATAGTTGAGTGCCTAGGGCCATGTCATGTTTTCACGATACTCTCAGTGAAGCCATGATCTATAGAAATCAGTCAGTCATGTAACTCAAGAAAACTCAGCAATCTCAGTAGTTCAGTATTCTTAGTAATCTTAGTGCTCAGTAACCTCAGTAATCATAGTAAATCTCAGTAACTTCAGTACTCTTAATCATTCCTCAGAACTCATTATATTACGTCCGTCATCGAAATCCAATAAACTCAGTTTTAGCTCTACGAAATAATACCACTAGTATCAGTTCAGTTAATCAGTATCAGTTCAGAAAATCAGTTCAGTTAAGTTATTTAGTTCAACCCAGTTATTCATTTCATTGTCTTTCAGATGGGAGTAGGATTCAGCACCGCGTGAGCCAAGGGATGCGGACTCACCCGCTAGATTAGGACTGACATCCTTAGAAGCAATCCCTAAGTTCCAGAACTACGTTGCCAGTGTAGGTACGATATTTCACCCGTTAGATAGGAATGACATACTCAGAGGTCACCCGTTAGTACATTTATATGTATAGGACTGATCCCAGGAGTCACCCGCTAGATTTGGACTGACTCCACAACAGATGTCTTTACTGGTGGTGCGGTACTGACACCCTTCCAGTCAGGGCAGAGATTGGACCCCAGTCAGCTTAGCTTGGGGCATGTCGGTTAGATGAACACATCCCATAGTTTCAGTTACAAAATCAGGGCTTTCAGACACAGTCAACTTAGCTTAGTAGTACAGATTCAGTACTGTTAGATACAGTTAATGGTTTTCATTGTAAATAGACTTCAAGATCACCCATTAGAAAGGACTGATCTCAACTATAGTTAAACAGTATCACAATCATCAGATTTAAAGATCACCACCTAGATAGGACTGATCTCAGACTAAGTCAAATCATTCTTATTATCCGTATACTCATTATCACCCGCTAGATAGGACTGATCTCAAATTTAGTTACTCCAAGTAGAATGGAACTCAGATAGTTCCATCAGAACATAGACTGTCAGATACAGTTGAACAGTATCGATTATATCGATTAGTCCAATCATTACAGTTATATCAGCTATATCAGTTGTCATAGCTTACATTACCAGTATTTAGTTTCAGGACTGTTAGACACAGTCATTCAAACTAGTTCTTCATAGTTTGAACTGTCAGAAATAGTCGTTCATTTATTCAATATCTCTGTATCAGTACACTCATGTTGTCAGTATTAAGACTCAGTAGTCAGTATCTCCATGAGTTCAGTTACAGTTATATATGCATGTGTGTATTCTCACGTTCATATTAGTCAGCATTGTTCATGCATATAACCCTTTACATTTAGCCTACCTCACTCGTAAACATAGTACATTCAGACGTACTGACGCATTTGCGCTATGGTGCTTTCTCTTATGTTACACCATAGGTTCAGAGGCACGAGCTCCAGATCAGCAGTACAATTCCAGTGTTCAGAGTTTGCAGTGAGTCCTTCACATTCGAGGATGATATGATTATTGCTATATTTACTATTTAGTTGCTAGATGGAGTTAGTTAGAGACATGTTCCTTCAACTTCTTATTTAGTTCAGTTACAGGCTTTTAGACTAGATGTTAGATTAGATATTTAGATCTCATTATTTTTAGTATTTATGACTTTTTTTGGTGTTGTTATACCTTTTTCAGACATTTTGTTATCATATGTTTATTCAGTTCGAACCTTATGGCCTTTCATGTTCATGTTTCCAAATTTTATGATATACTATGCAGTATATAAATACAGATATCAGTCATGGGTTAGCTTGTGCTCCTTTAGGGTCATGAGTTCCGTGTAGCATTCCGGTTCATAAAATTGAGGTGTTAGAAGCTTGGTATCAGAGACTAAGGTTCAATAGAGTCCTAGGAAGTCTGAAAGTTGCATCTAGTAGATTCTTGTACATGCGTGTGTTGTGCACCACACCTATGTGCAGGAGGCTATGAGATGTTTTAGGAACAGTTTTCCTTCTTTCAGTATTCATGTCGTGCCAGTGAGCAGTCAGATTTGTATAGCTTGTTTTCTCATCCTTGCATCTATTCATGCTATCCAAAATCTCAGAGAATATAACTATTTCAAGGTGGAACCTCCTAGTAGTTGTAAGTTCAGTTCATCTCATGCATCATACATTAGTTTTAGACTCCCAAAGTTTAGTTATAATCTAGTTCATAGATGCCCTGTGCAACACCCAGTATATCTGTAAGTTAAGCGTTCTTAGAGGGACATAGCATCCCAAGGGGGAGATACCCCACTTTATCATAACGCTCTCATGCCTTAGATCCTTCAATTTCTCCTTGCATAACGAATTTAGTCTAAAATTGAGGGTACTCATAAGTTGACCCTCAAGTTAGATCTCAGCTGTAACTCAAGTATTCAGAGGTTCAGTTCATTTCATGATGTTCAATCCATAAGTCACGTAGCAGAATCAGTCATGTTCTCATGTTTCAGTTTAATCTTAGTGCATTTACCATTGTATGTTTAGTCGTATGTTCATGAGTCAGTTCATTTATGTATTCCCGCATCAGATATGTGTGATCAGCTTACCAGTACTTTCACTCATACATTCATGTATCATGTCAGTCATATAATCATGCATCAGATATGCATGGATTAAACTTATCAGTTAAGCATCAGATATAAACTCAGTATATCAGAACACTTAGTCCTACATTCATAAATTAGCTACCCATCCATCAGATATGCATGTGCAGTATGATATGCTCAGTTTTCAGTCATGTCAGCCATGAAATCATGATCAGTCATTCATGCTATATATTCATGTAAGTTGTGTTTTCTCTCATCTCAGCCAGTATTATTCGAGAACGAATGTTCCCAAGGGGGAGATATTGTAATACCCAACATTTTGGACTAGAATGAAAATCCGTCATTCCTATGAGTGGATGTTTCAAAAGCCTCAAATCCTATATAAATTTAGTGTGTTAATCAATAATGTAGTGTGGGAATATATTGGAGCATGAATTTAGATCATAGAGGTACCCTAACTCAAGTACAAGTTGAAAGCTTTCCTATCGTTAAAGTTTTAGTGAGTGTCAAAACTTGGGTTAACTTCAATCGACCATAACTAATTGTATATGACTAACTGGGTGGCTTAATATATATCAAATGAAAGATATTTGAATTAGATTTCCAACGTTGCCAATTTTTCCTAAATACGATATCGGAGAAAAGAGTTATGCCTATTTTACTACAACATATCAGGCTGGAAACAGTGTGACGACATTCGTGATAGCTTATCACATTTGTGACACCCTATCACGAAGGTCGTCAGCCTTAGGCAGAAACCACCTCCTAAGTGACGACATTTATGATATCTTATCACATTTGGGATGCTCTATCACGAAGGTCGTCAGGCTTAGGCAGAAACCAGCTCCCAAGTGACGACATTTGTGATAACTTATCACAAATCTGATGACATTTTTGATGACTTATCACAAATTTGACAGCTTATCAGCCTTGGTCGTCAGCTATGATTTTCAGCAACTGGGAAATTATTTCATAAGGGTATTTTGGTCTTTTCCTTCACCTTCCACGACTTATAACCCTAAAGAGGCGTAATTTTTCCCATTTTTCTTTAGTTAAGCATCTTAAAAACCCTTTCTTACACTCTCAACAAAAAGATTAGGGTTTCCAGCAAACTCATCTCACAAAAGCAAGATTCAAGACTTTTTCCAAGATAATCAAGAATTAAGTTTCCCAATCCAAGAACTCTCCAGCAAATCATCAAGGTTTCTATACTAACGTATGCGTCTGTTCATTCATGGACTCCTTTCATCCAAGAAGTTCAAGAATCCTTTTCTAAAACTATATATTATGGTTTTCATGTTATAAATGGATTGTTGATCATGTTTATGTGTTGAATGATGCCAAGCTAGAATATTTATGTTTTAATATGAATCTATGACATCATATGAGTTGAAAACATGTAAGTTTGATTATTTATGATGAGTAATTGTATGATTTACACCCATGCCTAAGTTGTGTATGTAAGGTATTTGACAAAATACCTAAGAGAATAGAAATCATTCATTATAGCTAAATTACAACTAAGTGAAGGATTCATGATAGGCCTATATGATTCAGTGTCATCCATGTTGATAATGTGTCTTGTGAACAATGTTGGATTACTCATGAACTAGTCTTATGGAATTATGCTATGCTTACTTGTAAAACCCACTCATGTACAAGATGTAGAATACCCATGTACTTCATGAAATTCCCCAAGTTACGATATTATGGATTGTGGTTGTAATATGTAATGAGCAGGATATTCAAAGCTATGCAAGTATATACATGATGTATGAAATTCCCTTCAATGAAATAGATTGTTGAGAACCATGCTTAGTATGAAATCCCTTATTTATGATATTGTGGATAATGGACTCTACTCTTATGATCAATTTAGTCATGGGGGTATATGTACCCAAAAAATATAGTTGTGTGCCTAGGGCTATGTCATGTTTTCACGATACTCTCAGTGAAGCCATGATCTATAGAAATCAGTCAGTCATGTAACTCAGGAAAACTCAGTAATCTCAATTGTTCAGTAATCTCAGTAATCTCAGTGCTAGTAACCTCAGTAATCACAGTAAATCTCAGTAACTTCAGTACTCTTAATCAGTCCTCAGAACTCATTATATTCCATTCGTCATTGGAATCCAGTAAACTCAGTTTTAGCTCCACTAAATAATACCACTAGTATTTTTTCAGTTAATCAGTATCAGTTTAGCAAATCAGTTCAGTTAAATTATTTAGTTCAGTCTAATTATTTATTTCAGTGTCTTTCAGATGGGAGTAGGATTCAACACCGATTGAGCCTAAGGATGGGGACTCACCCGCTAGATTAAGACTGAGATCCTTAGAAGTAATCCCTAAGTTCCAGAACTACATGGCCAGCATAGGTATGAGATGTCACCCGTTAGATAGGACTGACATACTCAGGGGTCACCCGTTAGCACATTTATATGTATAGGACTTATCCCAGGAGTCACCCGCTCGATTAGGACTGACTCCATAACAGATGTCTTTACTGGTGGTGCGGTACTGACACCTTTCCAGTCAGGACAGAGATTGGACCCCAGTCAGCTTATCTTGGGGCATGTCGATTAGATAAAAATATCCCACAGTTTCAGTTACAGAATCAGGGCTTTCAGACACAGTCAACTTAGCTTAGTAGTACATATTAAGTAATGTTAGATACAGTCAATGCTTATCATTGTAAATAGACTTCAAGATCACCCATTAGACAGGACTGATCTCAACTATAGTTAAACAGTATCAGAATCATTAGGTTTAAAGATCACCCGCTAGATAGGACTGATCTCAGACTAAGTCAAATCATTCTTATTATCAGTATACTCATGATCACCCGCTAGATAGGACTGATCTTAGATTTAGTTACTCTAAGTAGAATAGAACTCAGATAGTTCCATCAGAACTTAGACTGTCAGATACATTGGCTCAGTATCGGTTATATCGATTAGTCTAATCATTATAGTTATATCAACTATATCAGTTGTCATAGCTAACGTTACCAGTATTCAATTTCAGGACTGTTAGACACAGTCATTCAAACCAGTTCTTCATAATTCGAACTGTCAGAAATAGTCGTTCATCTATTCAGTATCTTAAAATCAGTACACTCATGTTATATGTATTCAGACTCAGTAGTCAGTATCTCCATGAGTTCAGTTACGGTTATGTATGCATGTATGTATTCTCACGTTGATATTAGTTAGCATTGTTCATGCTTATAACCCTTTGCATTTAGCCAACCTCACTCGTATACTCAATACATTCAGACGTACTAACGCATTTATGCTATGGTGCTTTCTCTTATGTTACACCATAGGTTCAGAGGCACGAGCTTCAGATCAACAGTAGAATTCCAGTGTTCAGAGTTTACAGTGAGTCCTTCTCATTCGAGGATGATATCATTATGACTACATTTACTATTTAGTTTCTAGATGGAGTTAGTTAGAGACATGTTCCTTTAACTCCTTATTCAGTTCTGTTATAGGCTTTCAAACTAGAAGTCATATTAGATATTCAGATCTCATTATTTTCAATATTTATGACTTGTTTTGGTATTGTTTTACCTTTTACAGACATTTTGTTATTAGACGTTTATTCAGTTCGAACCTTATGGCCTTTCATGTTCATGCTTCCACATTTTATATTATATTATGCAGTATACCGGTACAGATATCAGTAATGGGTTAGCTTATGGTCCTTCGGGGTTATGAGCATCGTGTAGCATTCTGGTTCATAAAATCGGGGTGTTACAAACTTGGTATCAAAGACTAAGGTTCAATAGAGTACTAGGAAGTCTGAAAGCCGCATCTAGTAGAGTCTTGTACATGCGTGTGTTGTGCACCACACCTATGTGCAGGAGGCTATGAGATGTTTTAGGAACAGTTTTCCTTCTTTTAGTATTCATGTCGTGCCAGTGAGCAGTCAGATTTGTATAGTTTGTTTTCTCATCCTTGCATCTATTCATGCTATCCAAAATCTCAGAGAATGTAACTATTTCAAGGTGGAACCTCCTAGTAGTTGCAAGTTCAGTTCATCTCATGCATCATGCATTAGTTTCAGACTCCCAAATTTTAGTTATAATCTAATTCATAGATGCCTTGTGCATCACCCAGTATCTCCGTAAGGTAAGCGTTCTTAGAGGGACATAGCATCCCAAGGGGGAGATACCCCACTTTATCCTAATTCTCTCATGCCTTAGATCCTTCTATTTATCCTTACATAACGAATTCAGTCTAGAATAAAGGGTACTCATAAGTTTACCCTCAAGTTAGACCTCAGCTGTAAGTCAAGTATTCAGAGGTTCAGTTCAGTTCATGATGTTTAGTCCATATGTCACGTAGCCTAATTAGTAATGTTCTCATGTTTCAGTTTAATCTTAGTTCCTTTACCATTGCATATTCAGTCACATGTTCATAAGTCAGTTCAGTTATGTATTCCCGCATCAGATATGTGTGATCAGCTTACCAGTACTTTCAGTCATGCATTCACGTATAATGTCAGTCATGTAATCATGCATCAGATATGCATGGACTCAACTTATCAGTTAAGAATCAGATATGTATTCTCAATTTGAGAAACTCAGTTTATCAGAACACTTAGTCCTACATTCATAAATCAGCTACCCATGCATCAGATACGCATGTACAGTATGATATGCTCAGTTTTCAGTTATGTCAGCCATGAAATCATGATCAGTCATTCATGTTATATATTCGTGTAAGTTGTCTTTTCTCTCATCTCAGCCAGTATCGTTCGAGGAAGAATTTTCCCAAGGGGGAGATATTGTAATACCCCACATTTCGGACTAGAATGAAAATCCATCATTCCTATGCGTGGATATTTTAAAAGCCTCAAATCCTACATAAATTTAGTGTGTTAATCAATTATGCAGTGTGGGAATATATTTGAGCATGAATTTAGATCATAGAGGTCCCCTATCTCAAGTACAAATTGAAAGCTTTCTTATCGTTCAAGTTTTAGTGAGTGTCAAAACTTGGGTTAAGTTCAATCAACCATAACTCATTTTATATGACTAACTGGGTGGCTTAATATATATCAAATGAAATCTCTTTGAATTAGATTTCAAACAATGCCAATTTTTCATAAATACAATATTGGAGCAAAGATTTATGCCTATTTTACTCCAGCATATCAGGCTGGAAATAGTGTGACGACATTCGTGATAGCTTATCACATTTGTGACGCCCTATCATGAAGGTCGTCACCCTTAGGCAGAAACCAGATCCAAAGTGACGACATTTGTAATAGCTTATCATATTCGTGACGCCCAATCATGAAGGTTGCCAGCCTTAAGCAGAAACCATCTCCCAAGTGACAACAGTTGTGATAACTTATCATAAATCTGACAACATTTTTGAAGACTTATCACAAATTTGATGGCTTATCAGCCTTGGTCGTTAGCTATGATTTTCAGCAACTGGTAAATTATTTCATAAGGGTAATTTGGCCTTTTCCTTCACCTTCCATGACTTATAGCCCTAAAGAGGCATAACTTTTACCATTTTTCTTCTGTTAAGCATCTTAAAAACCCTCTTTTACACTCTCAACCACAAGATTAGGGTTTCCATCAAACTCATCTCTCAAAATCAAGATTCAAGCCTTTTTCCAAGATAATCAAGAATTAAGTTTCCCAATTGAAGAACTCTCCAGCAAATCATCAAGGTTTCCTTTCGTAGGGATGCGTGTGTTCATTCATGGACTCCTTTCATCCATGAAGTTCAAGAATCCTTTTCTAAAACTATATTTTTTGGTTTTCATATTATGAATGGATTGTTGATCATGTTTATGTGTTGAATGATGCAAAGCTAGAATCTTTATGAGTTAATATGATTCTATGACATCATATGAGTTGAAAACATGTAAGTTTGATTATTAATGATGAGTAATTGTATGATTTACACCCATGCCTAAGTTGTGTATGTAAGGTGTTTGACAAAATACCTAAGAGAATAGAAATCATGCATTATAGCTAAATTACAACTAAGTAAAGGATTCATGATAGGCCTAAATGATTCAGTGTCATCCATGTTGATAATGTGTCTTGTGAACAATGTTGGATTACTCATGAACTAGTCATATGGAATTATGCTATGCTTACTTGCAAAACCCACTCATGGACAAGATGTAGAATACCCATGTACTTCATGAAATTCCCCAAGATATGATATCATGGATTGTGGTTGTAATATGTAATGAGCATGATATTGAAAGCTATGCAAGTATATACATGTTGTATATAATTCCCTTCCTTGAAATAGATTGTTGAGAACCATGCTTAGTATGAAATCCCTTATTTATGATATTGTGGATAATGGACTCTACTCTTATGATCAATTTAGTCATGTGTGTTAGTTTCCTTCCATTGAGTCCTGGGGGTACATGTACCAAAAAAATATAGATGTATGCCTAGGTCCATGTCATGTTTTCACAATACTCTCAGTGAAGCCATGATATATAGAAATCAGTCAGTCATGTAACTCAGAAAAACTCAGTAATCTTAGTAGTTCAGTATTCTCAGTAATCTCAGTGCTCAGTAACCTCAGTAATCACAGTAAATATCAGTAACATAAGTACTCTTAATTAGTCCTCAAAACTCATTATATTCCATCCGTCATCGGAATCCAGTAAACTCAATTTTAGCTCCACTAAATAATACCACTAGTATCAATTCAGTTAATCAGTATCAGTTCAGTAAATCAGTTCAATTAAATTATTTAGTTTATCCCAGTTATTCATTTCAGTGTCTTTCATTTGGGAGTAGGATTCAGCACCGAGTGATCCTAGGCATGGGGTCTCACCCACTAGATTAGGACTGAGATCCTTAGAAGTAATCCCTACGTTCCAGAACTACGTAGCCATCATAGGTACGAGATGTCACCCGTTAGATAGGATTGACATACTCAGGGGTTACCCGTTTGCACATTTATATGTATAGGACTGATCACAGGAGTCACCGTCTAGATTAGGACTGACTCCATAGCAGATGTCTTTACTGGTGGCACGGTACTAACACCCTTCCAGTCAGGGTAGAGATTGGACCCTAGTCAGCTTAGCTTGGGGTATGTAGGTTAGATGAACACATCCCACAGTTTCAGTTACAGAATCAGGGCTTTCAGACACAGTCAACTTAGCTTAGTAGTACAGATTCAGTACTGTTAGATACAGTCATTGCTTATCATTGTAAATAGACTTCAAGAACATCCATTAGACAGGACTGATCTTAACTATAGTTAAACAGTATCAAAATCATCACATTTAAAGATCACCAGCTAGATAGGACTAATCTCAAACTATGTCAAATCATTCTTATTATCAGTATACTCGTGATCAACCGCTAAATAAGACTTATCTCAGATTTAGTTACTCCAAGTAGAATGGAACTCACATAATTCCATCAAAACTTAGACTTTCAGATATATTCGCTCAGTATCGGTTATATCGATTAGTCCTATCATTACAGTTATATCAGCTATATTAGTTGTCATGGATAATGTTACCAGTATTCAGTTTCAGGACTGTTAGACAAAGTCATTCATACCAGTTCTTCATAATTCGAACTATCAGAAATAGTCGTTTATCTATTCAGTATCTCAGTATCAGTACACTCACGTTGTCAGTATTCAGACTCAGTAGTCAGTATCTCCATGAGTTCAGTAACAGTTATGTATGCATGTATGTATTCTCACATTCATATTAGTTAGCATTGTTCAAGCATATAACCTTTTACATTTAGCCTACCTCACTCGTATACTCAATACATTGAGGTATACTGACACATTTGTGCTATGGTTCGTTCACTTATGTTACACCATAGGTTCATAGGCACGACCTCCAGATAAGCAGTAGAATTCCATTGTTCATAGTTTGCAGTGAGTCCTTCTCATTCGAGGATGATTTGATCATTGCTATATTTACTATTTAGTTGCTAGATGGAGTTAGTTGGAGACATGTTCCTTCAACTCCTTATTCAGTTCAGTTAGAGGCTTTCAGACTAAATGTCAGATTAGATATACAGATCTCATTATTTTCAGTATTTATGACTTGTTTTTGGATTGTTATACCTTTTTCAGATATTTTGTTATCAGACGTTTATTCAGCTCGAACCTTATTGCCTTTTATGTTCATGTTTCAACATTTTATGAAATATTATGTAGTATACAGGTAGATATATCAGTCATCGGTTAGCATGTGGTCCTTCGGAGTCATGAGCACCATGTAGCATTCCGGTTTAGAAAATCGGGGTGTTACAAACTTGGTATCAGAGCCTAAGGTTCAATAGAGTCCTAGGGAGTCTGAAAGCCGCATCTAGTAGAGTCTTGTACATGCGTGTGTTGTTCACCACACCTATGTGCATGAGGCTATGAGATGTTTTAGGAAAAGTTTCCCTTCTTTCAGTATTCATGTCGTGCCAGTGAGCAGTCAGATTTGTATAGCTTATTTTCTCATCCTTTCATCTATTCATGCTATCAAAAATCTCAGAGAATGTAACTATTTCAAGGTGGAACTTCCTAGTAGTTGCAAGTTCAGTTTATCTCATGCATCATGTATTAGTTTCAGACTCCCAAAGTTTAGTTATAATCTAGTTCATAGATGCCCTGTCCATTACCCAGTATCTCCGTAAGGTAAGCGTTTGTACAGGGACATAGCATCCCAAGGAGGAGATACCCCACTTTATCTTAATGCTCCCATGCATTAGATCCTGCAATTTTTCCTTGCATAATGAATTCAGTCTAGAATAGAGGGTACTCATAAGTTGACCCTCAAGTTAACCCTCAGTTGTAAGTCAAGTATTTAGAGGTTCAGTTCAGTTCATAATGTTCAGTACATATGTCACATAGAAGAATCAGTCATGTTCTCATGTTTCAGTTCAATCTTAGTGCCTTTACCATTGCATGTTTAGTCACATGTTCATGAATCAGTTCAGTTATGTATTCCCGCATCAGATATGTGTGATCAGCTTACCAGTACTTTCAGTCATTCATTCATGTACCATATCTGACATATAATCATGCATCAGGTAAACATGGATTGAACTTTTCAGTTAAGCATCAGATATGCATTCTCAGTTTGAGAAACTCAGTTTATCAGAACACTTAGTCCTACATTCATAAATCAGCTACCCATGCATCAGATATGCATGTACAGTATGATATGCTCAGTTTTCAGTCATGTCAACCATGAAATCATCATCAGTCATACATGTTATATATTCGTGTAAGTTGTTTTTTCTCTCATCTCATCCAGTATCATTCGAGGACAAATGTTCCTAAGGGGGAGATATTGTAATACCCCATATTTTGGACTAGAATGAAAATCCGTCACTCTATGCGTGGATGTTTCAAAAGCCTCAAATCCTACATAAATTTAGTATGTTAATAAATTATGTAGTGTGGGAATATATTTAACCATGAATTTAGATCATAGAGGTCCCCTAACTCAAGTACAAGTTGAAAGCTTTCCTATCGTGCAGGTTTTAGTGAGTGTCAAAAATTGGGTTAACTTCAATTGAACATAACTCGGTGTATATGACTAACTGGGTGTTTTAATATATATCAAATGAAAGCTCTTTGAATTAGATTTCCAGCGATGCCAATTTTTCCTAAATACGATATCGGAGCAAAGAGTTATGCCTATTTTACTCCAGCATATCAGGATGTAAATAGTGAGACGACATTCATGATTTCTTATCTTATTTGTGATGCCCTATCACGAAGTTCGTCAGCCTTAGGCAGAAACCAGCTCCTAAGTGACGACATTTGTGATAGCTTATCACATTTCTGATGCCCTATCACAAAGGTTGTCAGCCTTAGGCAGAAACCAGCTCCCAAGTGACGACATTTATGATAACTTATCACAAATCTGACTACATTTTTGATGACTTATCAAAAATTTGACGGCTTATCAGCCTTGGTCGTCAGCTATGATTTTCAGCAAATGGGAAATTATTTCATTAGGGTATTTTGGTCTTTTCCTTCACCTTCAATGACTTATAACACTAAAGAAGCATAATTTTTCCCTTTTTTCTTCAGTTAAGTATCTTAAAAACCCTCTCTTACAATCTCAACCACAAGATTAGTGTTTCCATCAAACTCATCTCTCAAAACCAAGATTCAAGCATTTTTCCAAGATAATCAAGAATTAAGTTTCCCAATCCAAGAACTCTCCAGCAAATCATCAAGGTTTCCTTTCTAAGGTATGCGTGTGTTCATTCATGGACTCCTCTCGTCCATGAAGTTCAAGAACCCTTTTCTAAAACTATATATTATGGTTTTCATGTTATGAATGGATTTTTCATCATGTTTATGTGTTGAATGATGCCAAGCTAGAATCTTTATGTGTTAATATGAATCTATGACATCATATGAGTTGAAAACATGTAAGTTTGATTATTTATGATGAGTAATTGTATGATTTACACCCGTGCCTAAGTTGTGGTTGTAAGGTGTTTGATAAAATACCTAAGAGAATAGAAATCATGCATTATAGCTAAATTGTGACTAAGTGAAGGATTTATGATAGGCCTATATGATTCAATGTCATCCATGTTGATAACGTGTCTTGTGAACAATGTTGGATTACTCATGAACTAGTCTTATGGAATTATGTTATGCTTACTTAAAAAACCCACTCATCAACAATATGTAGAATACCCATGTACTTCATGAAATTCCCCAAGTTATGATATTATGGATTGTGGTTGTAATATGTAATGAGCATGATATTGAAAGCTATGCAACAATATACATGTTGGATGAAATTCCCTTCCATGAAATAGATTGTTGAGAACCATGCTTAGTATGAAATAACTTATTTATGATATTGTGGATAATGGACTCTACTCTTTTGATCAAGTCAGTCATGGGTGTCAGTTTCTTTCCATCGATTCCTGGGGGTACATGTACCTCAAAAATATAGTTGTGTTTTCACAATACTCTAAGTGAAGCCATGATCTATAGAAATCAGTCAGTCATGTAACTAAGGAAAACACAGTAATCCCAGTAGTTCTGTAGTCTCAGTAATCTCAGTAACCTCAGTAATCACAGTAAATCTCAGTAACTTCAGTACTCTTAATCAGTCCTCAGAACTCATTATATTCCATCTGTAATCGGAATCCAGTAAACTCAGTTTCAGCTCCACTAAATAATACCACTAGTATCAGTTCAGTTAATCAGTATCAGTTCAGCAAATCAGTTCAGTTAAGTTATTTAGTTCAGCCAGGTTATTCATTTCAGTGTCTTTCAGATGGGAGTAGGATTCAGCACCGAGTGAGCCTAGGGATGGGGACTCACCCACTAGATTAGGACTGAGATACTTAGAAGCAATCCCTAAGTTCCAAAACTATGTAACCATCATAGGTACGAGATGTCACCCGTTAGATAGGAATGACATACTCAGGGGTCACCCGTTTGAACATTTATATGTATAGGACTGATCCTAGGAGTCACTTGCTAGATTAGGAATGACTCCACAGAAGATGTCTTTACTGGTGGCGCGGTACTGACACCGTTCCATTCAGGGAAAAGATTGGACCCCAGTCACCTTAGCTTAGGGTATGTTGGTTAGATGAACACATCCCACAATTTCAGTTACAGAATCAGGGTTTTCAGACACAGTCAACTTAGCTTAGTAGAACAGATTCAGTACTATTAGATACAGTCAATGCTTATCATTTTAAATAGACTTCAAGATCACCCATTAGATAGGACTGATCTCAACTATAGTTAAATAGTAATAGAATCATCAGATTTAAAGATCATCCGCTAGATAGGATTGATCTCAGACTAAGTAAAATCATTCTTATTATCAGTATACTCATGATCACCCTCTAGATTGGACTGATCTCTGATTTAAGTACTCCGAGTTGAATGGAACTCAGATAGTTCCATCAGAACTTAGACTGTCAGATACAGTCGCTCAATATCGGTTATATCGATTAGTCCGATCATTACAGTTATATTAACTATATCAGTTTTCATAGCTAATGGTACCAGTATTCAGTTTCAGGACTATTGGACACAGCCATTCAAACCAGTTCTTCATAATTCGAACTGTCAAAAATAGTCGTTCATCTATTTAGTATCTCAGTATCAGTACACTCATGTTATTAGTATTCAGACTCAGTAGTCAGTATCTCCATGAGTTCAGTTACAGTTATGTATGCATTTATGTATTCTCACATTCATATTAGGAAGCATTGCTCATGCATATAACCCTTTGCATTTAGCCTACCTCACTTGTATACTCAGTACATTCAGACGTACTGACGCATTTACGCAATGGTGCTTTCTCTTATGTTACACCATGAGTTCAGAGGCACGAGCACCAGATCAACAGTAGAATTCCAGTGTTTAGAGTTTGCATTGATTCCTTCTGATTCGAGGATGATATGATTATTGCTACATTTACTATTCAGTTGCTAGATGGAGTTAGTTGGAGACATGTTCCTTCAACTCCTTATTCAGTTCAGTTACAGTCTTTCAAACTAGATGTCAGATTAGATATTCAGATTTCATTATTTTTAGTATTTATGACTTATTTTGGTATTGTTATACCTTTTTCAGACATTTTGTTATCAGACGTTTATTCAGTTAGAACCTTATGGACTTTCATGTTCATGTTTCCATATTTTATAATATATTATGTAGTATATAGGTAAAGATATCAGTCATATATTAGCTTGTGGTACTTCGGGGTTATGAGCACCATGTAGCATTTCGGTTCAGAAAATTGGGGTGTTACAAACTTGGTATCAGAGCCTAAGATTCAATAGTGTCCTAGGAAGTCTGAAAGCCACATCTAGTAGAGCCTTGTACATGCGTGTGTTGTGCACCACACCTATGTGCAGGAGGCTATGAGATGTTTTAGTAACAGTTTCCCTTCTTTCAGTATTTATGTCATGCGAGTTAGCAGTCAGATTTGTATAGCTTGTTTTCTTATCTTTGTATCTATTCATGCTATACAAAATCTCAGAGAATGTAACTATTTCAAGGTGGATACTCCATTTAGTTGTAAGTTCAGTTCATCTCATGCATCTTGCATTAGTTTAAGACTCAAAAAATTTAGTTATAATCTAGTTCATAGATGCCTTGTGCATCACCTAGTATCTCCGTAAGGTAAGCTTTCTTAGAGGGACATAGCGTCCTAAGGGGAAGATTTCCCACTTTATCTTAATACACTCATGCCTTAGATCCTTCAATTTAACCTTGCATAATGAATTCAGTCTAGAATAAAGGGTACTCTTAAGATGACCCTAGAGTTAGACCTCAGCTGTAAGTCAAGAATTTAGAGGTTCAATTCAGTTCATGATGTTCAGTCCATATGTCACGTAGAAGAATCAGTCATGTTCTAATGTTTTAGTTCAATCTTAGTGCCTTTACCATTATATGTTCAGTCTCATGTTCATGAGTCAGTTCAGTTATGTATTCACGCATCAGACATGTGTGATCAGCTTACCAGTACTTTCAGTCATGCATTCACGTATCATGTCAGTCATATAATCATGCATCTAAGATGCATAGATTAAACTTATAAGTTAAGCATAAGATATGCATTCTCAGTTTGAGAAACTCAGTTTATTAGAACACTTAGTCCTACATTCATAAATCAGCTACCCATGCATCAGATATGCATGTACAGTATGATATGCTACGTTTTCAGTCATGTCAGCCATGAAATCATGATCAGTCATTCATGCTATATATTCTTGTAAGTTGTCTTTTCTCTTATCTCAGCCAATATCATTCGAGGACGAATGTTCCCAAGGGGGAGATATTATAATACCCCATATTTTGGACTAGAATGAAAATCCGTCATTCCTATGTGTGGATGTTTCAAAAGCCTCAAATCCTACATAAATTTTGTGTGTTATTCAATTATGTAGTGTGGGTATATATTTGATCATGAATTTAGATCATAGAGGTCTCCTAACTCAAGTACAAGTTGAAAGCTTTCCTATTGTTCAAGTTTTACTGAGTGTCAAAACTTGGGTTAACTTCAATCGACCATAACTCATTGTATATGACTAATTCGGTGGCTTAATATATATCAAATGAAATCAATTTGAATTATATTTGCAACGATGCCAATTTTTCCTTAATACGATATCGGAGCAAAGAGTTATGCCTATTTTACTCCAGCATATCAGGTTGTAAACAGTGTGACGACATTCATGATAGCTTATCACATTTGTGACGCCCTATCACGAATGTCACCATCCTTAGGCAGAAACTAGCTCCTAAGTGACGATATTTGAGATAGCTTATCACATTTCTGATGCCCTACCATGAAGGTCGTCAACCTTAGGCAGAAATCAGATCCCAAGTGACGACATTTGTGATAACTTATCACAAATCTGATGACATTTTTGATGACTTATCACAAATATGATGGCTTATCAGCCTTGGTCGTCAGCAATGATTTTCAGCAACTGGGAAATTATTTGATAAGGGTATTTTGGTCTTTCCCTTCACCTTCAATGATTTATAACCCTAAAGAGGCATAGTTTTTCCCATTTTTCTTCAATTAAGCATCTTAAAAACCCTCTCTTACAATCTCAACCACAAGATTAGGGTTTCCATCAAACTCATCTCTCAAAACCAAGATTCAAACCTTTTTCCAAGATAATTAAGAATTAAGTTTCCCAATCCAATAACTCTCCAGCAAATCATCAAGGTTTCCTTTCTAAGGTATGCGTGTGTTCATTCATGGACTCCTTTTGTCCATGAAATTCAAGAACCCTTTTCTAAAACTATATATTTTGTTTTTCATGTTATGAATGGATTGTTGATCATGTTTATGAGTTGAATGATGCCAAGCTAGAATATTTATGTGTTAATATGAACGTATGACATCATATGAGTTGAAAACATATAAGTTTGATTATTTATGATGAGTAATTGTATGATTTACACCCATGCCTAAGTTGTGCATGTAAGATGTTTGATAAAATACCTAAGAGACTATAAATCATGCATTATATTTAAATTGTGACTAAGTGAAGGATTCATGATAGGCCTATATGATTCAATGTCATCCATGTTGATAATGTGTCTTGTGAAGAATGTTGGATTACTCATGAACTAGTCTTATGGAATTATGCTATGCTTACTTGCAAAACCCACTCATGTACAAGATGTAGAATACCCATGTACTTCATGAAATTCCCCAAGTTATGATATTATGGATTGTGGTTGTAATATGTAATGAGCATGATATCGAAAGCTATGCAAGTATATACATGTTGTATGAAATTTCCTTCCATGAAATAGATTGTTGAGAACCATGCTTAGTATGAAATCCCTTATTTATGATATTATTGATAGTGGACTCTACTCTTATGATCAAGTCAGTCATGTGTGTCAGTTTCTTTCCATCATGTCCTGGGGGTACATGTACCCAAAAAATATAGTTGTGTTTTCATGATACTCCCAGTGAAGACATGATCTTTAAAAATCAGTCAGTCATGTAACTTAGGAAAACTCAATAATCTCAGTAGTTTAGTATTCTAAGTAAACTCAGTGCTCAGTAACCTCAGTAATCACAGTAAATCTCAGTAACTTTGGTACCTTAATCATTCCTCAGAACTCATTATATTCCATCCGTCATCGGAATTCAGTAAACTCAGTTTTAGCTCCACTAAATAATACCACTAGTATCAGTTTAGTTAATCAGTATCAGTTCAGCAAATCAGTTTAGTTAAGTTATTTAGTTTAGCCCAGTTATTCATTTCAATGTCTTTCAGATGGGAGTAGGATTCAGCACCGAGTGAGCGTAGGGATTGGGACTCACCCGCTAGATTAGGACTGAGATCCTTAGAAGTAATCCCTAAGTTCCAGAACTACGTAGCCAGCGTAGGTACGAGATGTCTCCCTTTAGATAGGACAGACATACTTAGGGGTCACCCTTTAGAACATTTATATGTATAGGACTGATCCCAGAAGTCACCCGCTAAATTAGGACTGACTCCATAGTAGATGTCTTTACTGGTGGGACAGTACTGACACCCTTCCAGTCTGGGCAGAGATTGGAACCAAGTCATCTTAGCTTGGGGCATGTCGGTTAGATAAACACATCCCACAGTTTTAGTTACAAAATTAGGGCTTTCAGACTCTGTCAACATAGCTTAGTAGTACAGATTCAGTACTGTTAGATACAGTCAATGCTTATCATTGTAAATAGACTTCAAGATCACCCATTAGACAGGACTGATCTCAACTATAGTTAAATAGTATCAGAATCATCTGATTTAAAGATCACCTACTAGATAGGACTGATCTCAGACTAATTCAAATCATTCTTAATAACAGTATACTCATGATCACCCGCTAGATAGGACTAATTTCAGATTTAGTTACTCCAAGTAGAATGGAACTCAGATAGTTCCATCAGAACTTAGACTGTCAGATACAGTCGCTCAGTATCGGTTATATGGATTGTACCGATAATTAAAGCTCTATCGACTATATCATTTGTCATAGCTAACGTTACCAGTATTCAGTATCAGGACTGTTAGACACAATCATTCAAACCAGTTCTTCATAATTTGAACTGTTGAAAATAGTTGTTTAACTATTCAGTATCTCAGTATCAGTACACTCATGTTTTTAGTATTCAGACTCAGTAGTCAGTATCTCCATGAGTTTAGTTACAGTTATGTATGTATGTATGTATTCTCCCGTTCATATTAGTCAGCATTATTTATGCATATAACCTTTTGCATTTAGCCTACCTCACTCATATACTCAGTACATTCAGATGTACTAACGCATTTGTGCTGTGGTGCTTTTTCTTATGTTACACCATAGGTTCAGAGGCACGAGCTCCAGATCAGCAGTAGAATTCCAGTGTTCAGAGTTTGCAATGAGTCCTTCTCATTCGAGGATGATATGATTATTGCTACATTTACTATTCAGTTGCTAGGTGGAGTTAGTTGGAGACATGTTCCTTCAACTCCTTATTCAGTTCAGTTACAGTCTTTCAGACTAGATATCAGATTAGATATTCAGAACTCCTTATTTTCAGTATTTATGACTTGTTTTGGTATTGTTATATTTTTTTCAGATATTTTGTTATCAAATGTTTATTCAGTTCGAACCTTATAGCCTTTCATGTTTATGTTTCCAAATTTTATGATATATTATGCAGTATACAGGTACAAATATCAGTCATGGGTTAGCTTGTGGTCCTTCGGGGTCATGAGCACCGTGTTGCATTCTGGTTCAGAAAATCGAGGTGTTACAAACTTGGTATCAGAGCCTAAGGTTCAATAGAGTCCTAGGAAGTCTGAAAGTCGCATCTAGTAGATTCTTGTACATGCGTGTGTTGTGCACCACACCTATGTGCAGGATGCTATGAGATATTTTAGGAACAGTTTCCCTTCTTTCAGTATTCATGTCGTGCCAGTGAGCAGTCAGATTTGTATAGCTTGTTTTCTCATCCTTGCATCTATTCATGTTATCCAAAATCTCAGAGAATGTAACTATTTGAACGTGGAACCTCCTAGTAGTTGTAAGTTCAGTTCATCTTATGCATCATGCATTAGTTTCAGACTCGCAAAGTTTAGTTATAATCTAGTTCATAGATTCCCTGTGCATCACCCAGTATCTCCGTAAGGTAAGTATTCTTAGAGGGGCATAGCGTCCCAAGGGGGAGATACCCCACTTTATCTTAACACTATCATGCCTTAGATCCTTCAATTTCTCCTTGCATAACGAATTCAGTCTAGAATAGAGGGTACTCATAAGTTGACCCTCAAGTTAGACCTCAGCTGTAAGTCAAGTATTCAGAGGTTCAGTTCAGTTCATGATGTTCAGTCCATATGTCACATAGAAGAATCGGTCATGCTCTTATGTTTCATTTCAATCTTAGTGCCTTTACCATTGCATGTTCAGTCGCATGTTCATGAGTAAGTTCAGTTATGTATTCCCATATCAGATATGTGTGATCGGCTTACCAGTACTTTCAGTCATGCATTCACGTATCATGTCAGTCATATAATCATGCATCATATATGCATGGATTCAACTTATCAGTTAAGCATCAGATATGCATTCTAAATTTAAGAAACTCGATTTATCAGAACACTTAGTCCTACATTCATAAATCAGCTACCTATGCATCAGATATGCATGTACAGTATAATATGCCCAGTTTTCAGTCATGTCAGCCATGAAATAATGCTCAGTCATTCATGCTATATATTCGTGTAACTTGTCTTTTCACTCATCTCAGCCAGTATCAGGGTTTCCATCAAACTCATCTATCAAAAGCAAGATTCAAGCCTTTTTCAAAGATAATCAAGAATAAAGTTTCCCAATCCAAGAACTCTCCAGCAAATCATTAAGGTTTCCTTTCTAAGGTATGCGTGTATTCATTCATGGACTCCTTTCGTCCAAGAAGTTCACGAACCCTTTTCTAAAACTATATATTATGGTTTTCATGTTATGAATGGATTGTTGATCATGTTTATATGTTGAATGATGCCAAGCTAGAATCTTTATGTGTTAATATGAATCTATGACATCATATGAGTTGAAAACATGTAAGTTTGATTATTTATGATGAGTAATTGTATGATTTACACCCATACCTAAGTTGTGCATGTAAGGTGTTTGATAAAATACCTAAGAGACTAGAAATCATGCATTATAGCTAAATTGTGACTAAGTGAAGGATTCATGATAGGCCTATATGATTCAATGTCATCCATGTTGATAATGTGTCTTGTGAACGATGTGGGATTACTCATGAACTTGTCTTATGGAATCATGCTATGCTTACTTGCAAAACCCACTCTTGTACAAGATGTAGAATACCCATGTACTTCATGAAATTCCCCATGTTATGATATTATGGATTGTGGTTGTAATATGTAATGAGCATGATATTGAAAGCTATGCAAGTATTTACATGTTGTATGAAATTCCCTTCCATGAAATAGATTGTTGAGAACCATGGTTAGTATGAAATCCCTTATTATGATATTATGGATAATGGACTCTACTCTTATGATCAAGTCAGTCATGTGTGTCAGTTTCCTTCCATCGAGTCCTGGGGGTACATGTACCCAAAAAATATAGTTTTGTGCCTAGGGCCATGTCATGTTTTCACGATACTCTCAGTCAATCCATGATATATAGAAATCAGCCAGTCATGTAACTCAGGAAAACTCAGTAATCTCAGTAGTTCAGTATTCTCAGTAATCTCAGTGCTCAGTAACCTCAGTAATCACAGTAAATCTCAGTAGCTTCAGTACTCTTAATCAGTCCTCAGAACTCATTATATTTTATCCGTCATAAGAATCTAGTAAACTCAGTTTTAGCTCCACTAAACAATACCACTAGTATCAGTTTAGTTAATCAGTATCAGTTCAGCAAATCAGTTGAGTTAAGTTATTTAGTTTAGACCAGTTATTCAGTTTAGTGTCTTTCAGATAGGAGTAGGATTCACCACCAAATGAGCCTAGGGATGGGGACTCACCCGCTAGATTAGGACTGATATACTTAGAAGCAATCCCTAAGTTCCAGAACTACGTAGCTAGTGTAGGTACAAGATGTCACCCGTTAGATAGGACTGACATACTCAGGGGTCACCCGTTAGCATATTTATATGTATAGGACTGATCCCAGGAGTCACCCGCTAGATTAGGACTGACACCACAATAGATGTATTAACTGTTGGCGCGGTACTGATACCCTTCTAGTCAGGGCATAGATTGGACCCCAGTCAGCTTAGCTTGGGGCATGTCGGTTAGATGAACGCATCCCACAGTTTCAGTTATAGAATCAGGCTTTCAAAAATAGTCAATCTTGCTTTGTAGTACAGATTCAGTACTGTTAGATACTGTCTATGCTTATCATTATAAATAGACTTCAAGATCACCCATTAGACAGGACTGATCTCAACCATAGTTAAACAGTATCAGAATCATCAGATTTAAAGATCACCCGCTAGATAGGACTGATCTCAGACTAAGTCAAATCATTCTTATTATCAGTATACTTATGATCACCCGCTAGATAGGACTGATCTCAGACTAAGTCAAATCATTCTTATTATCAGTATACTTATGATCACCCGCTAGATAGGACTGATCTCAGATTTAGTTAATCCAAGTAGAACGGAACTCAAATAGTTCCATTAGAACTTAGACTGTCAGATACAGTCGCTCAGTATCGGTTATATCGATTAGTCTTATCATTACAGTTATATCATCTATCTCAGTGTTCATAGCTAATATTACCAGTATTCAATTTTAGGACTGTTAGACACAGTCATTCAAACCAGTTCTTCATAATTCGAACTGTCAGAAATAGTCATTCATCTATTCAGTATCTCAGTATCAGTACACTCATGTTGTCAATATTCAGACTCAGTAGTCAGTATCTCCACGAGTTCTGTTATAGTTATGTATGCATGTATGTATTCTCACGTTCATATTAGTCAGCATTGTTCATGCATATAACCCTTTGCATTTATCCTTCCTCACTCATATACTCAGTACATTCAGACGTACTGACGGATTTGCGCTAAGGTGCTTTCTCATATGTTACACCATAGGTTCAGAGGCAGGAGCTCCAGATCAGCAGTAGAATTCCAGTGTTCAGAGTTTGCATTGAGTCCTCATTCGAGGACGATTTAATTATTGCTACATTTACTATTTAGTTGCTAGATGGAGTTAGTTGGAGACATATTCCTTCAACTCCTTATTCAGTTCAGTTAGAGGCTTTCAGACTAGATGTCAGATTAGATATTCAGATCTCATTATTTTTAGTATTTATGACTTGTTTTGGAATTGTTATACCTTTTTCAGATATTTTGTTATCAGACGTTTATTCAGTTTGAACCTTATGGCCTTTCATGTTCATGTTTCTGTATTTTATGATATATTATGCAGTATACAGGTATAGATATCAGTCATGGGTTAGCTGTGGTCCTTTGGGTTCATGAGCACCGTGTAGCATTCCAGTTCAGAAAATTGGGGTGTTACAAGAAGAAACATCATCAACAACTACAACTAAATTAACACCTATAGAATTATTAAAAAAATATGAAATAGCTATAAAAGACGAATTTAGCAACATGACAACAACAAAAGAAGAACAAAATGAAGAGAAAGATATAAATAGGAATTTAATGTTAAAATTAGCAATATGTAATTTGTGTTACATAGATGAATATACTTGTGCATTCAAAGAATATTATTATAAAGTAACATATAATACAGAAAAAAGTAAAGAAATAAGAAAATTATATTTTAGTAAATTACCTGAACCATTTAGTTCAAAAATAATAAAAAGTTAGGATGAAGCAAAAATTGTAGATACTCTAGGAGCAAGAATAAATTTTTTACAACAATGGTATAGAAACCTATGTGAAAAATATAGAGAAGAAATAAAAATGGAAAAAATATTAATAAGAAATTTAGCATGTTGCAAAGATAAAATAGCACCTCAATTTGGATGCGAAGAAAGATATTATAAGAAAAGAAAAAGACATAAGAAATATAAGAAATACAAAAAATCAAAATATAAATATAAGAAACCAAGAAAAATATATTATATAAAAAATTATAAACATAAAAGACAATATAGAAAAAAGAAATCTATAAAAGAATGTACTTGTTATAATTGCGGAAAATTACGACATTTAGCTAAAAACCCAAAAAATAAACAAATATCAAAAATAAAAATAGAAAATGCAGCATATATGCAGATAGATTATATAGATTACGAATTAGAAAGTGAAGATATTATATATGAAATTTCAGAGAATGAAACAGATAATGAAATAGATAGTGAATTAGATGAATTAAATGACTGAAGAAGATATAAGAATAAACCAAACAACTGAAGAAGATATAAAAATAATAACAAAGGAATAATATTTAAATGAAGAAGGAACAGATCAAAAAATAATATTTGATAGTCATATATTTGATGAAATAAAAGGAAAAAATTAGATTTAAGTGTAGAAAAAATATTTAAAATAACAATAATAAAAAACATATTTAGTAGAAGAAAAGAAGAATACTACGTAGTATGCCAAAAAGAACATGTAATAGATTGTAGATATGTAAAAGGAAGAGCTAGTATCCCACTAGTAACAAAAAGAATAATTAATAAAGAAATAAACGATATAAAAAATAAAGACCTAATAAAATATGTACACCTTGGAGGAACAGAGATATTGATAAAAGCATGTTTTAGAGAAGGAATAGATACACCAATAGAATTATACCTAGCAGATGATAGAATTATAAAACCTATAGAAAAAAGTATAATAACTTCCATAAAAGGAAATTTAATATACCAAAAATTTAAATTAATAATAAGTGTGAATTATTCAGTAGCAATAACAAATAAAAATATAGATAAATCATTAGTATTATATTGGAAAATATCAGGAATAGAACTAACCCCAGGAAGTAAAATATTTACAGCAAGATGTAAAAATCTATATGTATTAACAACAAAACATAAAATAACGGGAAAAAATAAAATTAACAAAATACAAATAGAAAGTCCTTTCGAACAATTTGTAAAAATAATTGATAATAATGATTATAGTTATGTATATAGAAGAAAATTTAGAAATAATAAATGATAGAATAAGTATAACAAAAAGAATAGCTTATGAAAAAACAGAATCATCAAGTTCATCAAAAAGAACAAGTTATGAAACAAGTTCAACAACTAATTTAAACCAATATTACATAACAGGAACAATAAATGAAAAAGAATATTTAATACTCTTAAATACAGGACAAGAAGAAAATCATATAGCAAGATATCTAGTAAAAAATGAGGAAATAAAATCTAACAATAATATATGCCTACATCTACCAAGAAGGTTAATAAACACTAAAAATATAGCAGAAAAAAGAATAACAATAGGAGTTAGAAAAGTAAAAATAGAATTTGAAATAAAGGAAGAAATGCAAAAAGCAGACATAATATTAGGAATAAAATGGCTAGAAGAAGTAAAACCATATAATATAGAGCATACACAATTATCTATAACATATAACAAAGATGAATTATTCTTAAGAAGAGCTTTAACATGTTATGAAAATATATGTATTAATGAAGATAGCAGTAGAAGGGTATTACAGTAGATATTATCCCATTAGATATGTTTTTAATTTAACCATATAATTGTTTACCAGAAAGTAAATGGGATAAATTAAAAACACCAATAACAGTTAAAAGATTTAATAACGAAGGAAGCTTAATTACTTATAAAGCTAAGAATGTAAAAACACAAGTATGGGATAAAATATTAACAATAGAAGAAATCTATAATTATGAACTAACATCAAAAGATATACTTTTATGAATGTCGTTTTTAGATAAATTATACCCACATATAATAACTAGAACGGATTGGTGGTTTACAACACCATGTAAACAGAAAGTAAGAGCAAAAAGAGTCACTAATAAAATAAGAAAGAAAACTAATTGGATAGAAGGAAGTGAAAAAATTACACAAAAATTTAAAAATATAAAAAATATTGAAGATACAATAGAACTGGTCGTATTTTCAATAAATAAAAAGGAAATAACTATATTTTCAATAAATAAGATAGAAATAATTAAGAAAAAATTAGAACAATTATATAGTGAAGATCCATTAAAAGGATGGGAAAAACATAAAACTACTATAAAAATTGAATTAATAGATAAAAATAGCATAATAACTCAAAAACCATTAACATATAATTTTGATGATTTGAAAAGAATTTAAAATGCATATAGAAGAATTATTAGAACAATATATACAAAAAAGTAATAGTAAACACAATAGTCCAGCATTTATAGTAAATAAACATAGTGAACAAAAAAGAGAAAAAAGTAGAATAGTTATTGATTATAGAAATTTAAATGCAAAAACTATGACATATAATTACCCAATACCAAATAAGATATTAAAAATAAGACAAATACAAGGATATAATTACTTTAGTAAATTTGTTTGTAAATCAGGATTTTACCATTTAAATGTAGAAGAAAAATCTAAGGAATTAACCGCATTTACGGTACAACAAGGATTTTATGAATGGAATGTACTACCATTTGGATATAAAAATGCACCAGGTAGATATCAACATTTTATGGATAGTTATTTTAAACAATTACCTAATTGTATAGTATATATAGATGATATACTATTATATACAAAAACCAAAGAAGAACATTTAAAATTATTAGAACAATTTATAGACATAATATAAAAATCGGGAATAAGTTTAAGTGAAAAGAAAGCTGAAATTATGAAAAACCAGATAGAATTTTTAGGAATACAAATAGATAAAAGTTGAGTAAAAATGCAACAACATATAGTACCAAAATAATAAATTCGAAAGAAGAATTAGATACAAAACAGAAATTACAATCATTTTTGGGATTAGTAAACCAAGTAAGGGAATATATACCAAAATTAGTAGAAAATCTAAAGTCTTTACAGAAAAAATTTAAAAATGATGTAGAATATAATTATAATGAAAAAGATAAAAAATAAGTCCAGAAAATAAAAACACTTTGTAAAGAATTACCAAAATTACAATTCCCAGACGAAAATAGAAAATTTATATATATAGTAGAAGAAGATGCTAGTGATGTAGTTATGGAGGAGTACTTAAATATAGGTACGAAAATGAAAAAATAGAACATCATTGTAGATATTATTCAGGAACGTTTAATGAAACAGAAATAAAATGGGAAATAAATAGAAAAGAATTATGTTCATTATATAAATCTTTATTAGCATTTGAGCCATATATTGTATATAACAAGTTTATTGTACGAACAGATAATACACAGGTACGTTGGTGGCTAACAAAGAAAATACAAAATTCAGTTACAACAAAAGAGATTCGGAGACTACTATTGAATATATTAAATTTTATATTTACAATTGAAGTAATCAGTACTAACAAAAGCGTTATTGTAGATTAAATATCAAGACAAATCTACACAGACTGATATAATAGAAGATGATGCTTTAGAAAAAATATTCAAAACCCTAACTACGTTTTCAATGAAAGTGGACAGTATGGGTAATGATATAGAAAAGCTAAAGACTAATGAAGATAAACTGAAGTTTGTAGCTACAAATCAGCTAACTCAACAGTGTGCAGAGCTATGTCGATCGGAAGACATTAAAAATCCAGAGCTAGAAGGAGACGTTGGGACACTCCGTAAAACCCATAACGTTTATCAATCTACAATTGCAGGTACAAGCAAAGGAGTTATTGGACAAAGATACCAGAATATGAACTTAAATAAGACATTTGAAAAACCATTTACACCAAAAATACAAAAAGACCTCTTGAACATACCCCCACAAATTACCATATATCGAGATAGTCTAAATCAAGATAAAAAAGTTTATAACTATACAGCCCAAAAATGCATAGAAAATATCTACCGAGTACAAACTTTTCTAAACCTTAACCCTAGAGCTACGGATATCAAAGAACCCAACACAAACTATATAGCTCAAAGATTACAAGGCCACAACAAGCTAATTGCACTACCCAAAACCAACCCAAGCTTAATAAAAACTTATTTTGATTATGGATTATTAAATACCATATACACCTAAGATGGAGAAGAACTATCAGCTATGGAAGAATTGCAAAAAATATTCAACACCTATTAAAGAGTAACCAAAGGAAATCTATTTTATATAAAATGTTATACTGCACCAGCAGAGATATTATACGATAAGATAAAACCAGTTATACAAGTTGTAAAAATTGGATAAACCATAGATATGATTATTCCAGAAGATATTGTGCAGCAACCAGAGATACCCAGAATCGAGATACCTGATTTTTATGCAAACAAACGACTTATTGGACTAGCTACAATTATTCAAGAACTAGCAAACAATTATACTAATGAAAACCAGATATATGGAGCTATTATTCAAGAGACCATCAGATGATTTATTCAAATTCAAAAGAACTACGATAAGAAGATATGGAAGATGTTAGACAATGGATAATGACATTATTTAATCCAGAAAAATGATCTACTGTAAGAGCAATTAAGAGAGGATTTATTTCAGACGGATTATTGACAAGAAATTGCAAGATAATTGGACACCAATATCCAGATCATCAATGTTCGAGATGTAATGGAGAAGATAATATTATCCCAGAAGTTCGGCTAGGATAAAATAAAAAATCAAGAAGATAAGCGTGACAGCTGGAAAGATGATAAAAAAGCAACAAATACGACAAGAAGAAGATATCAGCGGAAACAATAATAGAGATAAAAGACAAGCTATTAAATTTTGAAAGAAACATGTAACAAACTTTCACAATTTTCTTTACGTAAATTATTAGAATTGTATAGGTTTTTGACTATTATTAGTCTAGGCTTTGATTAGTTTTTTTCTTTTTAGAAGACTTTTGTAAAGTATAGTAAATTAGGTTAGGTAGATAATTTTTGAAATTTTTTTGTAAAGTTTTAGAAACGTGTAAAATGAGGAAGGAAAACTTTTGTAAAGTTTCATATTATAAATAAAAGGCATCGAAGGTAGAAAGAAAAGTAAGCCTTCATGCGTTGGAGCAAAAAACTCTCTCTTGTCTACAACAAATAATTTGATTATTTAAAAAATAGGTATATTCCAATGGAAAAATCTATGGAGGAACAAAACTTAGAATTATCAAAACTACCAGAACAGGTATATTCATTTACTATTATGAATAGCTAAATTCTTAAATTCCTAACAATCATAATATGATAAAATAAGTTCATGTTAGTTGCTTTATAGTAGAATTATTCGAAAAATAGCATGTTAAGAAGTTTATTAGCAAAGAGGAAAAGGAGAAAAATTCCTAAGAACTATGCCATCCTAAAGGTGAAACCGGTGAGGCAAGAAAGCCGTGATAGGGGAGTAACCAGAGTAGAGGCGTTGTTTAAGGGAAAAGTATCCAGATTACCATACTAATAATGACTGAAGAATATGTTCTTTAAGAATAATCTAGTATATAGCAATCTAAAGTGATCATATTTTGTTATGTGCATGATTGAAGGGAATATTTTGAAAATAGCAATTTTATGAAAAATGAATAATTATTTATCTTATGCAATGGTAGATAAATTTAAAATACTTGTTTTATATGTACTTAAGAATATAGAAAATATATATATTAGAAAAATCATATTGGAAAAAATATTTGATAAATATTTTATGACTAGAACAAATTATATGTCACACTTACCTAACTACTCTTACAAATACCTACATACCAAACCTACATATCAACCATGATAAATTATATATATTTAGAATTTTGGAAAATGGATATGAAAATATACAATCAACAGAAAAACAAATGAAAACAAATTTAGATGAATATATGAGGACTAAAGATATAAAATGTATACAATTTCTTAGTGAAAATATAGAAGAATTAATAAGATTAAAACAAACAACTAAAAAATATTATAATAAAGTATTTAACCAATTTTAAATGACAGATAATCTTAAAATATTAATATTATATATACTTAGAGATATAGAAATTATAGACATTAAGAGAATAATATTAGAAAAAGTATTAGACTATGAAATTGAAACTATAAATTGGATAGAACAGTTATACCTGGATAATTACCCAGATGGATATTATTCAGATTAAGAAATCTTAGAATATATTAGAAAAACTAGAGAAAATCAAGATAATCTAAATGAAGAAATTAATTATAGAAATCGAATTAGAAAAATAATAGAGAATCTAAAATAAAAATTAAGATGGATAGAAGAAACCCTAAAAAATTTAGGAAAAAAGTACAAGTGATAGTTTATATAATTTAAAAAACTCGCTACGAGAATAACAACACAAGATAATAAATAGCGTTGAAAATCTAGAATTAGATATACATTACAGTACAATTAGGATAAATTATTATACAGAAATTTGTAAATCTACAATTACTACAGGATAAAATGATAGACTATGAATATTTAAAATATTGGAGAGAAAATATAGGAGAAATAATATTATTAGAAAAAACTTATGAAAGACAATCTAATTGGATATTTTGAAACAAAAGATATAGAATATTTAGAATACCTTCAAAATAATATGAAAGAATTACAAAAACTAAGAGAAAAAAATAAACAATACTATAGTAAAGCATTTAATCAATTACCATTACCCCCCAAGATATGAATATCGATAAAACTATCATAAATAAACTCAAAATAAAAATAAAAATAAAAATATTTAGAGAAGTTAAGAAATATCCACGCACAAATAAAAACAGATCCATTGTATTTATAATAGATCTATTTTACCATACAAGTTATCCGCACCCCCCGACAAATTTTTTGGAAAAGGTACAGTAGTCTGAATGAAAATGCATGATTGTATGGTGAGAACTCTCACAATGTTAGATATAATCCTCAATTGAAGAAATGTCTCATCTCTTTGGACACTCTAGAATTTTTTGGGTGCAAATACTCAGGTGAAGGTGAGGTTCTTAAAGTCTCTCAAGGTGATCCTATGGTTATTGTAACATCTCGCACTAAGTAACTTGCCAGGTAACTCCAAGGGAAATTTCGTCCTTTCATTTTTACTATAACCTTGAGTGACTTGAACCTTTTCTATTAATTAGTATCCAAACATTTGTTTTTTTCCTCAGCCAGATGTTATTTCAGCAGATAGAAGTCCCTTAGTTTCCATCAGTTACAAATCTCTCTGCCTTCCTCACTTTCACAAATTAAAAGCTCCCCTTCCTCTATCAGTTTCACATACGTGAAAAAAAGAAGAAAAAAAGTCCTTCTATTTCTCTGTTTCACAGGTTAAAAACTCCATTTTCTCCTTTAGTTTTTACACAACAAAATATGTTCTTTTATTTCTAAAATACTTCTCTCAGCAGTCTCGAGAGAATTGATTCAAGAAAGCAAGTCTAAATCCTTTCTTCCGATCTCAAGTTCTTTCAACATTTAGAGGTATGTAGAACTATTTCTTGCTCATATTTCTGGATGTTTTATTGTTCTCCAATTCAAATTACTTTCAAACAATTTAAGTTTAAAGGAATTTTTACAATCTTATCAATGAGATTAAATGGTTTAAGTTACCTGTGGGGATATGTACAGATAACTCTCCATTTCATGTTCTTTTCGGAGTTTCGTTAATTCTAATGTCTCTTGTGATTGGCTTTGAGAATCATAAATCTTTTTGTTGATAAATGTGAAAGATTTCAATTGCAACGTATAGTGATTATACCTAGAGAGCACCCCATTCTTTAAAAGAAGTGAGGCCTCAACAAAGAGAACTAATTACATAATTTGTTGATCAAAGACGACATCTCTCAGTCCCTTTTGAACTTCTAAGTATATCTACTCTTTCTTTGACTTCATTTTGTATTTGTTTTGAGATTGTATCTCCATCTATAATTTAGTTTCAGTTACACTGTCCAATTTATAGTAGTCGTATTTGATACACATGTTCCCCCAGCCTTGTAGTTGAAATATGCTTCCTTACTTTTCCCAGAGCATAATTACGAAACAAAAACCTTCACACACTACTTGTTCTGTCGCTGCGACATTCGGTGAACAAAACTCATACTGTTACATTGCTTATTCAAATCTATCCTTCTCTATTGTTAAATAAATACATTACAAAGTAAGTAAAAGCAGCATCCTATTCAAGGTACTCTATCTAAGTTGTGCAAGGAAGCCTGCTATTTAGCCCTTTCTCTTTCTCTATAAACATTAACTTCAATTTCTCGGCCGAATTTTTCACAATGGAATGACCAGCCTTAATATTGATTGAACCTCTGCCGGATTTATTCTTAGCCCATAAGCATGTCCATAAGAGTTTGTCTTGCCAGCTTCCCACATTTTTTTGTAATCTTTAACCTAAAACTCTGGGAGTTCTTCTTAATCTGAAATATACAAAAGTTTAATTAATTTTGATAATACATCTTAAATGGAAAGTCTAACTTTTAGTTATGAACTCCGAACCTCAACTACAACACTTCAATTTGTTCATTAGTTTCGTAAAGTGTGGTGGAAGCTGTGACATGATATATTGTTATTATGTAACATCACATTACTATTCATGTCACACCAAAAAATGCTTAATAACTATAATCATTCATGACGTATGTTCCCAAAGAGGTTGATTTTCCAAGCAAAAGTCCTAAAGGACAAATTCATGATCATTGGCCTAAAATGGCAAACATATGAACATAAGCCTAACAAGGCAAAAATTTTGATCAGGAACTAATCAGATAAATAAGATAACGTCATGAGCATAAGGGAGTTAGTTAGCTGACTGTTAAGGCATATGTTGAAATGACAAATGCTTGAAACTATGTTTGCCAACATAGGATAGAGATTATTCTGCAAGTCGAATAACTCTTTTTTTTATGTGTTCGAAAAAAGGGCTAACCTTGGATACTTGCTAGAAAATTATGTCATGTCACATCCTATGTCTGGCAAGGTGTAGGACGGCTTAGCTGATCGGGCCGAGATCAGACTTTATGCGCTCACATGGTGGTTTATGACGGTTCACTACTTTCTCCCACAAATAATCAAAAGAATTAAATCTATGTTACATGGTCTCAATTATAAATTTACATTATACTCCTATTCCTTTCTAGTTGTCTTCACTTATATTTGAATTTTATTGTCATTTCTAATCTCTTGATCTACTACCCTCGTAAAATGGTTTTGCATACCAATACATTCCACATATTGATCGTCTTTGATTCTACATAATTTCATAATGTAGGTTCTGGATCTGAAGTCTGCTGTCAGGCAACTCATTAGGATCTTTATCTTCTGCCATTGGTTAGACTCTTTCCTACCAGGAGGCTGGACGAGATATGATGACTTTGTTATATTTTCTTTTCTTTCAGTATTGGTACTTATTAGTGGCTTCACAGACTGGTGTAGTTTGCAAATAAACTTTTTAATTTCTAGTCTTTATCATAACTATTAGTAATGTATAATATTAAGTGGTGTTAATAAACCTTGATGAAAATATTTTTCCTTTAAGAAATATTATTGCAATCTCATTTTGTTTCAGTTATATTCTTTCATGTTTGTTGTATTGTAATGTGTTATGATAGAATGTTAGCTCATGCTAGAAATAGTATTGGGTACATGTCATGTCCAAGGCCTTGGCTCGGGGCGTGAAAAACTTGGTATCAGTGTCACGACCCGATTTCTTAAAGAGTGATGGCACCTACTTTAACCCACCAGTAGGCAAGCCAAGCCATAGCCCGGAATGATAGGTAATGGGCTAATAGCAGAGACCAAATAAAAGATCACATATAATGATAACAGCAACAATAATAAGTAAAAACTAAGAAGGGAGCATATATATTATATTAAAACGAGGTTTGAAAAAAGGACCAACTATACAAATGAATCCCTCCCAAGGCCTGATAAGGTCAGTACTAGAGCCACTACTAACAGGTACCCAGAGTACTAGACAAAAATCTAAAATGTACACAATATACACAAGCAGTCTCGAGTGTATAAGATTAACTTGAATAGATAGAGGAGGATCAGCCTCGGACGACAACAAACTCACCCTACTCTGAATCAGCACTGGAAGGTAGAAATCACGTCAACGTCGACTGCTAGTACTCGAATCTGTATCAGGAAAAAGATGCAGAAGTGTAGTATGAGTACCAAAGCAACGGGTACAGAGTAGGCATCATCGGTTGACTGAGCTCTATATAGAAAAGGTATAACTACAATGCGAGAATGTAATCCAAGTCAATAGTAAAGGGACAGAAAGGGTAAATAACTACCAAGCTACGCCAATGAGATAAAGGAATAAATGTAAGTGATATAGAAAATAAATAATGCAGTAATGACAGACAAGTAAATCATAACCTAGCTGGGCACCCATAAGCCTGGTAGGCTCACTGGAGATGACAATTAACCCATCTGTAACCCCATAAGTAGGTGGGATACAAAATTAATTAAAATAACCATGAATAATCTATAATTGCACTGATACCAATAAATCATGATAGTCATCCAGATGTGTACTAGACTGAACCGGCACCAATGGGTAGTAACGAGAAGCCAGACATCAGAATCTAACCGGTAGTAAAGGATAATAACAAGAGGAAACACGTCAGACTCGAACTGAAACTCAGAGGAATCACAACCATAATCAGATGTCGGACTCAAATCCGAACTCAGAGGAACCACTATCCTAATCAGATGCCTGACTCGAACCGAAACTCATAGTAACATTAATAATCAAATACCGGACTCGAACTGGAACTCATAGTAACCATACCCAACGGTAATATAAAAATCCATACCATATCATAACAATGTCAACGTCTAAATAATCATCGTCCAATCATAATCAAAAAGGGATAAATTCAAAATTTTGCAATTTAGCTTCACGTCCTAAAGTAATAGATGCTACATTATATTAAAAGATAATATTCCAATATTTACTAGAATGGGGTCTTAATCCGGATAAATAAGATAGGTTATATACATCAAATAATACACGACTATAAGCACTTATCCAAAGCTAGCATAATAGTTCACAATTTCAGTAGATAAACTCAATCTAAAAGTAGGGTAAACCTAGCCTACCTGGAGACCAAAGCTAAAAGGCCTTTCCGCGAAGCCTCAAAATAACACTACTAGAACCCAAGATTTGAATAATCAATATTAATTTAATGGTCAAATGGTGCAAAAAATATTATCGCCCAAAAAATTTGCTAAAAAGATTATATAAACGTGTTATATATGCATAAGAGTACCATGGTTTGCTTTTGTTAAAAAGAATATTTATTGTATATCACCACTACCAAGTATGGTTGTATCAATATATATGAGTGAATTTATATATAAAAAAAAAGTAAAGACCTTTCCAAATGGTCAAAATATGGGTCAAGTGTATGGCTGCCAGTTAACACTATGTGTTGTCCACATCTCTTCCCCACGTGATATTGCCACAACTAATAATTTTTTCTACACTGAATACATATTCAGGTACTGTATAAATTCGCGGTAAAAATAATTATAATATTTTTAATATACCATAATTAATATAAAATTATTTCTAACAAAACTTCTATTATATAATAATAATATTTTAATATTTCTAAAAATACTATCTCCGCCTAAAATATTAATAAATCATAAAAGTCTATTATAAGGTGATATAAATCTATCATCACTTGAAGAATTTTACCAATATCGAAAATATTCTAGAAGGGTTCTAAATTATATTTCTACCACATGCCAAATTAAATTTAATAATCCACGATACATTTATATAGTACTAAAACTATTTGAAAATACTGGAAAATGACCATAAGGGTCATTATAATATCCACTACTAAAAGGACTTTCATCCGCGAAAATAAAAGATAAGGTCATACCTGAAGGGTCAAACAGGTAGGGATACTGGGCGTGCATATCACACTCGATCTCCCAAGTAGCCTCCTCAACTGGACGGTGATGCTACTAAACATTAACTACCAGAATGTCCTTGGAGCGCAACCGTTTGACATCCCTCGCCAAAATAGATGTTGGCTCCTTTACAAATGTCAATCCCTCGTCCAACTGAATCGAGTCCCATTGAAGTACGTGTGACTCATCTGGAATATGCTGCAGCAACATAGATACATGAAATACCGGGTGAATGGCTGAGAATGCAGGTGGCAATGCCAACACATAAGCTACCTCCCCAATTCTCTATAGGATCTTAAAAGGTCCAATATATCTAGGGCTAAGCTTGCCCCTCCTCCCAAACCTCATCACACCCTTCATGGGAGATACACACAGAAAGACCCTATCACCAACTTTGAAACTCTATGGACGACATTTGCAATCAGTATAACTCCTTTTTCTGATCTAAGCTGCTTGTAGCCTATCCTGAATCACTCGAACTCGGTCCAACGAATTATGAATAAAATATGTGCCACGTGGCCTAGCCTCAGAAGTCTCAAACTAACCAATAGGAGATCGACATAGCCTACCATATAATGCCTCAAATGGGACCATCTGAATACTCGAGTAAAAACTGTCATTATATGCAAACTCTTCCAAAGAATGAAACTGGTCCCACTGACCTCCAAAATCTAACACACAAGTGCGTAGCATATCCTCTAAGACTTGGATAGTCTTCTCTGACTGTCCATCTGTCTGGGGATGAAAGGTTGTGTTAGGGTCAACCTGGGTCCCCAAGTCATTCTGAAATACTCTCCAAAAGTTAAAAGTGAACAAAGTACCTCGGTCAGAAATAATGGACACAGGGACCCCATGTAGGCAAACCACCTCCTGAATGTAAACATGAACTAACCTCTCGGCATTGTAGGAAACTCAAACGGGGATAAAATATGTATACTTTGTTAATCAATCCACGATGATGCAAATTCTATCAAAACCATGGAATGTCTGAGGTAATAGACCTTTGAAATCCATAGTAACTCGCTCCCATTTCCACTCGAGAATGGGTAACTGCTAAACTAATCCACCAGGTCTCTGATGCTCTGCTTTTAACTGCTGGCAAAAAAGACATCGAGCCACAAATCTTTTTATGTCTCTCAGTGTACCACTCTACCAGTAATGCTGCCTCAATTCCCCACACATCTGAGCTGTCCCGGGATGAATAGAGTATCTGGAGCTATGAGCCTCACGAAGAATTAACTGGATCAAATCTCCAACCCTGGAAACACAAATACGATCGTCAAACCTCAATACCCCCTCAGAATCTAGGGTAGCCCACTGAGACTCACCTCTAAACACCTATTCTCAAATGCTATGAAGCTTACTATCCTCAAACTTACAACTCCAAATCTACTCCAACATGGTAGATATGGCCTCCACACTAGCAATTATTCTCCGAGGGTCAGAAATATCCAAACAAATAGTCATGTTAGCTAAGGACTGAATGTCAAAAGCCAACGACCACTGAGAAGTTGAAATGAAAGCTAAGCTACCCATACACACTGACTTCTAACTCAATGCGCCGACTATGACATTCGCCTTGCCCAGATTATAGAGAATGGAGATATCATAGTCCTTTAACAACTCAATCCACCTGCACTACCTCGAATTAAGCTCCTTCTGGGTCAGAATATACTAAAGACAGTGGTGATCAATAAATATCTCACATCAAACCCCATAAAAATAATGTCTCCAAATCCTAAGCGCAAATACTGCCATTTTCAACTCTAAGTCAGGAGTGGGGTAGTTGCACTCATTCACCTTCTACTGTCTTGATGCATATGCAATAATACGACTACGCTACATCAGAACACAACCCAAACTAATACTAGATGCATCACAATAGATAGTAAAACCCTCGACCTTAACAGAAAGAGTCAAAATAGGAGCTGAAGTGAGCAAATCCTTGAGCTTTATAAAGCTCGCCTCACAACTTGCAGACCAATGAATTGGAACCTCCTTCCTGGTCAATCTAGTCATAGGGGCTATAATAGTAGAAAAGCCCTCAATGAACCGCCGTAGTAACCAGCTAACGCAATAAAGTTGCAAACCTCAGAAGGTGACGTAGGCCTTGCCCAACTACGAATAGCCTCAATCTTAGCTGGGTCCACTATAATACCTTCCTTGGACACTACGTGCTCCAAGAAAGCTACAGACTTAACCTAAAACTCACACTTTGAGAACTTGGAATAAAGAATGTGGTCTCTCAAGTGCGAAGTACAGTCCTCAAATGTTGCTCGTGCTCCTCCTGGCTTCTCGAATACACAAGAATGTCATCGATAAAAACTATCACGAAGGAGTCCTAATACAGCCTGAACACGTGATTCATCAGATCCATAAATGTTGCTGGATCATTGGTCAACCCCAAAGACATCACCAGAAACTCATAATGACCATAAAGAGTCCAAAAGGCTATCTTAGGGATGTTCACATCCCTAACTCCCAACTGATGGAAACCAGACCTCAAATTTATCTTAGAAAACACCACCGCACCTTGAAGCTGATCAAAAAAATTATCTATACAAGGAATAGGGTACTTATTCTTCACAGTCACCTTATTCAACTACTTGTAGTCGATAGAAATACGTAAGGAGCCATCCTTTTTCTTTACAAACAAAATAGGTGCACCTCAGGGAGATACACTTAATCTAATAAAGCCCTTACCCAAAAGATCCTGAAGCTGACTATTTAGCTCCTTCAACTCAATAGGAGCTATACAATATAGAGCTGTAGAAATAGGTCGGGTGCCTGGATCGAGGTCAATAATAAATTCTATATCATGCTCAGAAGGAAGGCCAGGTTGGTTGATCGGAAATACATCAAAAAAGTCACGAACAATAGGTATGGATTCAATTGGGGGACTCTTAACACTAAGATCCCAAACATATGCAAGAAATGACTCACAACCCCTCGATATCAGTCTCTTATCCCGAATGTATGAAATAATCTCCGTTGACGCACAGCTAAGACAAACCTACCGCACAACTAGTGGTATGCTTGGAAAAGCTAAAGTAATAGTCTTAGCAAAATAATCCAAGACCGCATGGTAAGAAGACAGCCAATCCATGCCTAGAATCATATCAAAATCTATCATATCTAGGATAATGAGGTCAATATGAGTATCAAACTCCCGAATAATCACCAAACAAGATCTATATACCCAATCCACGACTAAAGAATCACCCATTGGGGTAGCCACACATAATGGCATAACTATATACTCCAAACATAAACCCAGTCATGATGCAAAATAAGCAGAAACATATGAAAATGTGGAACCGGGATCAAACAAAGTAGAAGCTAGCTGGAGAGATATAAAGATCATACCTGTGATCACGACATCTGAAGCCTCAACCTCTAGTCTACCTGGTACAGCATACAAATGACCTTGTCCACAACTATACTAGGGGCTTTCCTGATCGCCCTCCCTACCTCCCTGTGGACCACCTCTAGAACCCTGGGAACTACCTCTACGATTGTGTACACCACACCTACCTAACGGCAGTACTGATCTGATTGGCTGCACAGCCAAAACTGAAGGCTCAATCATCCTATGATGAGGACACTCACAGGAAAATTGACCAACAAACCTGCAGTCATAACATGCCTCGGACACCCTTGTAACACCCCGTGTTTTGGGCTAGAATGAAAACCGTCATTTCTATGCGTAGATGATCCAAAAGCCATAAATCCTATGAAAATTTTACATTTTAATCAAGTATTTAGTATGGTAAACTATTTGACCATAAATTGAGATCATAAAGGTCCCCTAACTCAAGGTCAAGTTGAAAGTTATCCTATCGTTCAAGGTTTAGTGAGCGTCAAAACTTGTGTCAACTTTAATCGAACATATCTCCTTGTATATAATGAACTGAGTGGCCTACTATATATCAAATGAAATATCTTTGAATTATCTTTCCATCAATACAAAATTTGACTAAAACAGACATTCGGTGAAGAAGTTAGAGTATTTTTAGTGTCAGCATTCCCGATTGACTGGCCACCGCATCGCGATGAGCCTTAAATTGACAATAGTCAAATCCAGTAGCTCACCGCGATTTTCAGCATGTCGTGGTGAAGACTTTTACGGCATTCCAGTTCCGGATTTTAAATTCCAAGGTCAAACTATACATTTACCATGGCCCCAAATCCATCCAAACACGGGATTTAGTCCTAAATACATACACATTCACCAAAATTCATCAATAACTCTCTCTAGGGTTTCAAACAAGAATCCTATATAATTTAAGATTCAACCATGAATTTTTGAAGATAATTAGAGACTTAGAATTCCCAATCCGTAAGCTTCAAGAATCATTCATTATTCTCTGAAATAGAGGTACGTGGGGGTTTATCCTAAAAACTACATTGGCTTGAAATTGTTAAAGCATGATTTAAAGGTTTTGATCCATGTATTTTATGGGGGTTTTGAAAACTATATTATTGGTTATGCATTTCGGAAGTTTCAATGCTATTATTGCTTTGGCCTTGTGGTCTTTTCTCCTAAATTGATTTACATATAAATGTATATGTTTGAAATTGAGATTTAAGATTATTGAGAGCATAAATTATGAACTCCCACTCTTGTATTGAATTAAAGATTATGGTTTTCTAATTTGAAAGATGTTTTGGCAATATTATAACGTTTGATCATGATTTGAAATAGGGTGTTTCTTGATATAAATGTGTTCTTGTGTTTAAGAGAAAGAATTACATATGAATTGAGAACTTTGACATGACCACCTTGTATTATACTATTGAAATGCTTGAAAAAGATGAGTTCCTTGCATGTGTTTACATGAGGTTTGAGAAAGAGTTTGTTTGAATTGAATAATTGAAATCGTTGTCCCAAAACTTGTGTTTTGAAAATAGATATGTACAATAGACTAATAATGGCTCAGAGATGTGACTTGCAAGTCAATGGTATGACGATACCATATGTATTTATGCCATAACCGATCATGTCTTTAGAGTATGTTTTCATAGCAGGTTTTTAGAGTATGTTTTCAGAGACTGCATGTTTTGATATAGCTTTTAAAATAGGGTTAAAGAGGGTTAGGTGGTTACCCGAAGAAGGCGCAAGTTCAAGCAACTCTTAGACTGAAACCGTATTTGCCGATATGGGTAGATTATTATTGTACGCTGGTAACGGCCGTGTGGCGTAATAGATTTAGAGACTTTGACCCTTGTGGCACACTTGGGTTGGGGGCTTCACTACCGAGTTAATGGCAGTTTCCATATAGCCCATGAAATTTTTCAGAGTTGTAGGGTATACCACCTAGTGCAGAAGTAACACAAATTTCTCAGAGTTTTGATAATTTTTACAGAGTCTTTAAAAATCCCATGTGAATTCTTACTATATGATATACTCATAAACTATTTTAAATTGGTCTCATATATGTTGAATAATAAATGATTATTTTGGATATGCTCTGTGTACCAGTACATCTGTATTGACCCCCCTCCTCCTACCTCTCAGGTTTTGAGGCACAGTCTAGGGGTCTAGATAAGCAGTAGATAATTTAGATAGCTGATCAGATTATTCAGTTTTGATCCTTCTCTATTCCATAAGACCCGTCTTTTCAGATTATGTCACTTATTTCAGCTTTGGTCTACTAGAGTCCTTGTCCCAGTTTTAGACAATTGTCAGATTTTCATGCAGTAGAGATTTTACAGACTGAGTCAGATGTTATTTAGATGTAGTTGCTTTACAGTTTCCCTACTTATGTTGAATTCAGTATTAACCATGGTTCTGTAGCAGATTATGTTTCTGCATCTTCTTTTATTATATGAATATTATGCACTATTAACAGATAGAGAATGGTGTTTCGGGCCTTTATGGTTTGGGATGTCCACCATGGCCAGGCCCTAGTTTGGGTCATGACAAATTTTGTATCAGAGCACGGTTCATGGTCCAATGGTGTCTGAAAAATCGTGTTGGGTAGAGTCTTGTTTATGGGTGTGTAGCATGCCACACTTACAAGCAGGAGGCTACTAGGGATTTAGGAATATTTCCCTTTTTTCATGTTCTAGTTCGTTCTATTGAGCCAGAATCTTCCTCTTCCATACTTTAATTTGTGCTATGGTGTCCCCATACGAAAGTAAAGTCATCCTAATTATTTCCTTACTTTTATGTGTTCAGATATGTCTCCTTGTTGAAGTGATTTAGGTGTAGAAGTCTTGAATCTAAATGGTATATCCCTTTTGATTTAGCCATATATGATTTTGAAATTGCGCAAGGACTGGAGAAGATTTTGTTAGTGCTTTAGAGTGTATTAATTTTCATGTAAACTTTGATTCTGATGAAATTGTGATTTTGAGCCTACGATATTAAGTGTATTCAGTCCCTTTCAAAATTTATATGTTGCAAATGTCATGCTTATGAGGGAATGAGGTATTGCAGAATATTGGAACTGTATTTCCACCCGAGTAGTAGTATAAGTTAAAGTGTTGGTGTCATAACTTATTCGTAGTGAGATTAGACCAAGAAGATGGTGATACGAAGTCACAAGGTTAGAAGTCAGAGTGAGAATGGCTTTTGTGTAGATAAATGTGTTTAGTTGAATAACTGATGTTTGAGGATGATTTACCCCTTTATAGTTAAAGACTAATATGGTAACTAGTAACATGTGTGGATTGTATGGTAGTCTATAGGGGGAGTGTTTGACTCTGATTTTTTACTCATACAGAGTAAGTTATGTATTATTATATCATTGATTATTGTGAGTCAAGTTTCTATCTCTTGTAACCTTGTTATCGTTGTGTTGTTGAAAAATCAAAGTCTAGTGGAGCCATGTGGGATCTATTTTGATTCGCTAACAACTTGTTATCCATCTTGTTGATTCTTGTGTTGGTTGGAACTGGGGGTTTAGGGTCATAATGGCAAGAAAAGTGGAATGGGCAATTTATTGAGTGTATGTATAGACGAACCTTTTTGTATGAGATTGAGTTGGTATTAAAGTGATACGTCCTTGTGTGTTAGTTTAGTAGAAGGTAAAGAAAGAGTTATTAGTTAAGGTGAATTGTTGTCTGCTTGAAGTATTAAAATGGCTAGGTGAGCCAATAAGTAATAATTATAAACTCATGGTTGTTTGTGGAATTTGAAAGTAGTCTAAATGCACGCTTGGGCAAGTAAGTGTGATGTGAGAAATTCATATAAGTAGATAAGATTGTATGGGGTTATAATATAAGATTAAGGTTGACCATGTCTATTACGTGACTTTACCCCCCCCCCCCCCCCCCGCCTGACCTTCTTTCCATTGGTAGTTGTAAACTAGTACTACTTGTTAGAAGGTATGTAGTAGATTTTAGAGGTAGTTTGGTATAATGTCCAAATTTGATGTACTAGTATGTCATGTTGCCTTCCTCATTTGTGGTAGATGATTGATGCTAGACTATTGTCTTGAATTTAATGTAGGATGTGGATGTAAGAATAGTGTTTTAAGATTAATGATGAATGTTTTGTTAGAATTGTGTGTCAGGTTGGGCTATAAATCATGCTTAGCACTAGACATTAAGTTTGAACAATTGATGGCCATTAAGCTAGTAACAAATTATTATCTTGTATGTATGAGGTAGAAGTATGCCCAAGGTGATATTGAGTTATGGCATTTTCTAAGACTTTTACATGTTGCATGTGGATAGTAGACATAGCAATACTGTTGAGTTTCTAGGTGGATAAAGACTATTAGTATGATTCATCAAAGGCTTGGTGATATCCATGTTAAGTGTTATAATCTAAGTTTGAATTTTGAATGTTGAACCGAGAGAAATAAGAGTTGAAGTGCTATAGGGTGTGCACTCTAACTTTGGGAATACTCACGAGGATTCGGTGGTAGTAGTGTTCAAGTATTATGTGGTCGACTATTGAGGGCTATAGAAAAATAGAGTCTATCTCAGAAGTAGGGTTAGTACTGGGTTTAACCCTTCCAGGTGTAGCCATTCGAGTTAAGTTCTATTAATTGCAGGTATTGTCGTATTCCATACCCCAGAGTGCAGTGAGTGTAGTTCAGTTTAGAGTATAGTAAGGGATCTCTCAAACTTAAGATGATGGCTTAAAGCTAAGGGGGAGATCATAAAACAAGTTACCAAGACAGGCTCTTAGATTCTAGTAGTGATGTCAGTATGATATAGAACATCAGGAAGTGAGGGTGAGGCTCAACCCATTCTTACCTCAGTATTTTTCAGTTATCCAAATACTTACTCATGCCTTACGTTCCAGTTCCATGATCATAGTTCTTGTTCATGTATATGAGAGAGAATCACGTGCTCTTCCATTTCTAAAATGAAGATTTCCAGTTCATTCAGTAGTCGGAAGCACATTCCATATGTTATGAACTTCAAATTGAGGTCATGCAGCTCATGACTAATGTACTCACACTTTATAGTGTTCTCAGTTCCCAAAATTCATGTTATACTCTTTGTGATTGACGAGATTCAGCTTATAGTCATGTATGCCCCAGGTCAGATCACTTTGATGAATTCCTGATGTTGATTTTCTATTCCTTCGGCCTCAGTTAAGTGTCAAGTCTCGTATAATATCCTCCCATGCTTCAAGGTCTTATGTTCTAACCTTTTAGTGACTCTTCCTTATGTGATGATAATGGTGATAATTAAATGCTTCTTGTTAATAAAAGATCATAGTATACTAGTTTTAGATAAGGCCATAAGTGTGAAGTATGATCTGGGGTCAAGTCTTTGATATATGTGATGGTTAGTGTAGATTTGTGTGTGTATGCCTTGGGGTAGCGCATGGGAGTTATATTGATAGTGGATTATAGAATACATGAATTATGTCCTTATGGGTCTTTGCCTTGGAGTTGATATGTGGTTATTAAGGTAGGCTTGAATGATATGTTGGAATTTAAGTGGAGGAACGCTATATGCACTAGTAAACCATATTGATAGTTCAGAGTTGGTCATTGAGGTGGTAAAGCACGTTATGCTTAGAGTGTGATCTTTAAAAAGATATAGAAGGTTGAATCATATGGTTTAGACTAGTATCGTGGTATGGCATGTTGTATTTTGTGATTTAGCATTATGCTTGATCACGATGAAAGGATTTAAGCTACTTTAGACATTAGTAGAAAGGTTTAGCAATGCCCATATGAGAATTATAAGTTGAATCAAAGGAGCATGGTACTTGAGGGGAATAGTATAGTTAATGGATATTCGAGAAATATGTGGAGTTTGAAAGTAATAAGTTGCATTGCCTGGTAATTCTACCTTACTTTATAAGTTATATATCTATATTCCATTCTATAGAGTAGAGTCATTGTTGTGATTCGTTAGTTGGATGTCTTGTATAACTAGTGCCTAAGATTCTTTGCTTCCTAACGCTACTATGACTTCTTTATAAAGAGTGTTGAATGAGATACTCCAGTTAAGTATGAGGGTCCAGCATAATTCAGTCTGTATAGCCAGTAATTCATTTTAATAGTCAGATAGACAAGTTACTGTGGTTTACCACGTTTTCACCCAGTCCTACTATCCGAAGTCTCAAGCGTATGACCATCCCAAGAGATAATTTATTTCTTCCATGTAAAATACAAATTCAGTTCAGTCAAAGAATCATGTGTCAGATTCAGCTACTTAGACATGACTCGGTTCATAAGAGTGCAGAGCATAATTTCAAATGTTTCCAAGTATTTTAGCTCAGGTAGTACAGTAACCTGGTGCGATCTAAGACATGTTGCCTCATGATTTGTACTTGCATAAGTTATCAATTCTCAATTCAATATGTATGATTTGATCATGAACACTTCAAGGGAATCTTAAACTCTTAGCATGAATCAGCTCATTGAAGTAAGTGAAGTCAAGTCAACTCAGAATTCAGTTTCGTGATAGAAGTTTAAATGTTTCATATCAGTTATATCCTTTCTTAGAAGACACATCAGGTCCACGTTATTCCATACCTTTAAGCTTCAACGTTCCTACCCATCATTCGGGGATGAATGATCCCTAGGGGGAGATATTGTAACACCCTATGTTTCGGGCTAGAATGAAAACCGTCATTTCTATGCGTAGATGATCAAAATGCCATAAATACTATGAAAATTTTCCATGTTAATCAAATATGTAGTGTGGTAACCTATTTGAGCATGAATTGAGATCATAAAGGTCCCCTAACTCAAGGTCAAGTTGAAAGCTTTCCTATCGTTCGAGTTTTAGTGAGCATCAAAACTTGAGTCAACTTCAATCGACCATATATCCTTCTATAAATGAAATGGTTGGCCTACTATATATCAAATGAAATATCTTCAAATTATCTTTCTATCGATACCAAATTCGCCTAAAACAGACACTCGGTGAAGAAGTTAGAGCATTTTTAGTGTCAGCAATCCCGATTGACTGGCCACCGCATCGCGATGAGCCTTAAATCGACAATTGTCAATTCTAGTAGCTCACCGTGATTTCCAGCGCATCGCGGTGAAACCTTTTACGGCGTTCCAGTCCCGAATTTTAAATTCCAAGGTCTAACTAGACATTTCCCATGGCCCCAAACCCATCCAAACATGGGATTTAATCCCAAATACACCTAAATACATACACTTTCACCAAAATTCATCAAGAACGCTCTCTGGGGTTTCAAACAATAATCTCAAATAATTCAAGATTCAACCGTGAGTTTTTGAAGATAATTAGATATTTTGAATCCCCAATCCGTAAGCTTCAAGAATCATTCATTATTCTCCGAAATAGAGGTACGTGGGGTTTATCCTAAAAACTACATGGGCTTAAAATTGTTAAAGCATGATTTAAAGGTTTTGATGCATGTATTTTATGGGGGGTTTGAAAACTATATTAGTGGTTATGCATTTCGGAAGTTTAAATGCTACTATTACTTTAGCCTTGTGGTCTTTTCCCCTAAATTGATTTACATATATATGTATATGTATGAAATTAGAGATTTAAGATTGTTGAGAGCATAAATTATGAACTCCCTCTCTTGTATTGAATTAAATATTATGGTTTTGTAATTTGAAAGATGTTTTTGCAATATTATAGCATTTGAGTATGATTTGAAACAGTTGAGAGGGTGTTTCCTTATATAAATGTGTTCTTGTGTTTAAGAGAAAGAATTGCTTGTGAATTGAGAACTTTGACATGACCACCTTGTATTGTACTATTGAAATGCTTGACAAAGATGAGTTCCTTGCATGTGTTTACATGAGGTTTGAGAAAGAGTTTGTTTGAATTGAATTATTGAAATGGTGGTCCCAAAACTCTGGTTATGAAAATAGAGATGTACGATAAACAAATAATGGCTCAGACATGTGACTTGCAAGTCAATGAATGGTATGACGATACCATATGTATATATACCATAACAGATCATGTTTTTAGAGTATGTTTTCATAGCATGTTTTCAGAGTATGTTTTCAAAGACTGCATGTTTTGATAAAGTTTTAAAAAGGGGCTTAAAGAGGGTTAGGTGGTTACCTAAAAAAGGCGCGAGTTCAAGAAACTCTTAGCCTGAAACCTTATTTGCCGATACGGGTAGATTATTATTGTACGCTGGCGACGTCCGAGTGGCGTAGTAGATTCAGAGACTCTGACCCTTGCGGCACACTTGGGCTGCGGGATTCACTACCGAGTTAATGGCAGTTTCCATATAGCCCATCGAATTTTTCAGAGTTGTAGGGTATACCACCTAGCGTAGAAGTAACACAGATTTCTCAGAGTTGTGATGATTTTTTACAGAGTCTTTAAAATGCCCATGTGAATTCTTACTATATGATATACTCATAAACTTTTTTAAATTGCTCTCATATATGTTGAATAATAAATGATTATTTTAGATATGCTCTGCATACCAGTACATCTGTATTGACCCCCCTTCTTCTACCTCTCAGGTTCTGAGGCTCAGTCTAGGGGTCCAGATAAGTAGTCGATAATTCAGACAACTAATAATATTATACAGTGTTGAGCCTTGTTTATTCGAGAAGGCCCGTCTTTTCAGATTATGTCACTTATTTCATATTTAGTCTACTGGGGGCCTGGTCCCAGTTTTAGACAGTTGTCAGATTTTCATGTAGTAGAGATTTCGCAGACTGAGTTAGATGTTATTTAGAAATAGTTGTTTTACAGTTTCCATACTTATTTTGAATTCAGAATTGATCATGGTTCCATAGGTGATTATGTTTCCGCATCTTCTTTTATTATATGAATGTTGTGCATTATTACCAGATAGAGAAGGGTGTTCCGGGCCTTCATGGTTCGTGACGTCCATCACGGCTAGGCCCTAGTTTTGGTCGTGACAACGCTGCTCTATCTAGACGGTCTGGCATATCCAGAATGACCACCCCTACTCGACGATCCTGACTGTATAACTCTCTGTGGATTGGTGTTGCTCTGACCACTGGAACTACTATAGATGGGATGACCCCTATCGGATATCTGAAGCGATGCCTGAACTTGCCGACTAGGCTAACCTTGATGCTGGGAAGGCTACTGATGAGGGTACCTACCATGAAATCCTTGGCTCAACAACAGTGAATTGTTGTTACTACCCTAGTAGCGTGGTATCTTATCTCTACCCTCTTGGGCCTCATGACCCATCTCCTCTATGGAATAAACATGCTCGGCTATCTCCGAAAAAGACTTCATTGAAGTCACCAAACTCTGTGTAGCCCTACGGAGTGACAATCTCAATCCCCTGAGAAAGCATCGAATCCACTCATACTCCATATCCTGAATCATAATGGCGTGTCTGGCTAACTCATGGAATTTCACCTCATACTCAGCCACCGTCATAGAACCCTATCTCAATGCGGTAAACTCATCTTAGAGACACCTACTCATGCTACGAGGCATATATTTCCCTTAGAAAGCCTCGGAGAACTGAGTCCAAGTACTGGTGGATATCCAGCTGGACTGGAATCAAGATAACCTCTCCACCACCTCCTCGCTGCTGTGTCGAACTGGTACGAAAAAAATTCTACTCCTCACACTTCAACTAGACATAAATTTGGCAACCACTCCTCGCAAATGGATAGGAACACATGAGCATCCTCTTCCGAGGTCCCAGCAAACCCGGGTGGAGTCAATCTAAAAAATCAATACAACATTTTTTGCTCTTCTGAAGACATAATTTGATGGGCTACTGCTGGCTATGGGACTACTGGTGCTGGTGGAACCTCTACCCTAGGCACCGCTGCCGTAGGTTGTTCCCCTAAATCAACACCACCATGTGCTGCTGATTGAGCTCCCACAGTCGGTGGACCAACAACTAACCCAAATAACTGAACTAGTGTATCCCTAAGAATCGATGAAGATATAAAGTCGGGTGGAGCCTGGGCTGCCCCCTGGCCCACCTGCTGATGTGACGGAATACCTGGAGCTCTCTTAATTCTCAGAGATATAACAGGATCAGGTGACGTATCCCTGGCCTGATCTCGAACAGGGGCTGCTACTCTACCCTGCCCCTGATATCTGGGTTGACCTTGACACCAAGCTAGAACTCTAGATGCGAACCCGAGGCCTCGACCCCCTGCTCTCGAACCTCGCGTCCTAGCTATCTGCATAAATAGTGATCCAATAAAAAGAGTTACAACCAACCTAGAACTACACATAAAAATAATATTTTTTTCCTAAAAATACTTGGTAGCCTCCCAAGGATAGGATACATTCGTCTCCGTACCGATCCGCAAGACTCTACTAAACATCGGCTCCAGTACTAATAATAGCAGTAAGACCGTAGCTTCGATACCAAGCTGTCACGACCCGATTTCTCAAATTGTGATGGAGCCTACTTTAACCCACCAGTAGGCAAGCCAAGCCATAGTCTGCAATGATAGGTAATGGGCTAACAGGCAGAGGACAAATAAAAGATTACGTATAATGAAAACAACAATAATAAGTGAAAACTATAAAGGGAGCATATATATTATATCAAAACGAGAGGAGGAAAAAGGACCAACTATATAAATAAATCCCTCCCAAGACCTAATAAGGTAAGTTCTAGAGCCACTACTAACAGGTACCAGAGTACTAGACAAAACTCTAAAATGTACCCAGTATACACAAGAAGTCTTGAGTGCAAAAGACTAACTAGAGTAGATAGAGGAGGATCAGTCTCAGACAACAAAAAACTCACCCTGTTTGAATCAGTACTGGAAGGTAGGAATCACATCAATGTCGACTTATAGTACCCGGATCTGTATTAGGAAAAATATGCAAAAGTGTAGTATGAGTACCAAAAAAATGGGTACTAAGTAGGCATCATCGGCCAACTGAGCTCAATATAGAAAAGGTATAACTACAATGAGAGGATATAATCCAAGTCAATAGTAAAGTGACAGAAAGAGTAAACAACTACCAAGCTACGCCAATGAGATAAAGGAATAAATGTAAGAGATAGAAAATAAATAATGCAGTAATGAAAGAAAAGTCAAACATAACCTATCTGGGACCCCATAAGCCCGCTAGGCACACTGAAGAAGATAAGTAACCCATTTGTACCCCCATAAGTGGGTGGGAAACACAAATAATAAAAATAACTATGAATAATCTATAATTGCACTGATCCCAATAAATTAAGATCGTCATCCAGATGTGTACTGGACTTGAACCGACACCAATGGGTAGTGACGAGAGGCCTGACACCGGACTCTAACCGGGAGTAATGAATAATAACAAGAGGACACGTGTTGGACTCAAATCATAAATAAGAGGAATTACAACCATAATCAGATACCGGACTCAAATCGGAACTCAGAGAAACCACAACCATAATCTAATACCAGACTCGAATCGGAACTAATAGTAACATTAATAATCAAATAATGGACTCGAACCAAAACTCATAGTAGCCATACCCAATGGTAATATTAAAATCCATACCATATCATAACAATGTCAACGTCTAAATAATCATCCGCCAATCTTAATTAAGAAGTGATAAATTCAAAATTTTATAATTTACTTCCACGTCCTAAAGTAATAGATGCTATATTATATTAAAAGATAATATTTCAATATTTACTAGAATGGGGTCCTAATCCAGATAAATAAGACAGGTTATATATATCAAATAATATGCGACTCTAAGCACTAATCCAAAGTTAGCATAATAGTTCACAATTTCAGTGTATATGCTCAATCTAAAAGTAGGGTAAACCTAGCTTACATGGATGCCAAAGCTAAAAGGCTTTTTCATGAAGCCTCAAAATAACGCTACTGGAATCGAGCTTTGAATAATTAAATATTAATTTAATGGTCAAATGGTGCCAAAAATATTATCGCCCAAAACCTTAGCTACAAAGTTTATATAAACGTGCAGTATATGCATAAGAGCACCATGGTTTGCTTCTGTTAAAAATAATATTTATTGTATATCACCACTACCAAGTATGGTTGTATCAAAATTCATGAGATAATACATATAAAAAAAAGAAGTAAAGACCTTTCCGAATGGTAAAAATATAGGACAAGTGTATGGCTTCTAGTTAACACCATGTTGTTGTCCACATCTCATCCCCACATGCGATGATATTGCCACAACTAATAATTTTTTCTAGATTTTATATATATTCAGGTACTGTATAAATTCGCGGTAAAATGATTATCATATTTTGAATATACCACAATTAATATAAAATTATTACTAATAAAACCTCCATTATATAATAATAACATTTTAACATTTCTAAAATTATTCTCTCTGCTTAAAATATTAATAAATCATAAAAGTAAATTATAAGGTGATATAAATATATCATCACTTAAAGAATTTGAACAATATCGAAAATATTCTAGAAGGGTACTAAATTATATTTCTACCAAATGCCAAATTAAATTAAATAATCTACGATACATTTAGATAGTACTAAAATTATTTGAAAAGTAAAAGGTAAAAGGTAGGGATACTGGGCGCGCATATCACTCTTGATCTCCCAAGTAGCCTCCTCAACTGGACTGTGATTCCACTAAACCTTAACTATCGGAATGTCCCTGGAGCGCAACCGTTTGACATCTCTCGCCAAAATATATGTTGGCTCCTCTACAAACGCCAATCCCTCATCCAACTGAACCGAGTCCCACTGAAGTACGTGTGACACATCTAGAATATGCTGCAGCAACATAGATATATGAAACACTAGGTGAATGGATGAGAAAGAAGTATGCAATACAAACACATAAGCTACCTCCCCAAATCTCTATAGGATCTCAAAAGGTCCAATATATCTAGGGATAAGCTTGCCCCTCCTCCCGAATTCATCACGCGCTTCATGGGTGATACTCGCAGAAAGACCCTATCACTAACTCTGAAACTTTATGGACGATGTTTGCGATTATTATAACTCCTCTGTCTGCTCTAAGCTATTCGTAGCCTGTCCTGAATCACTCGAACACGGTCCAACAAATCACGAACCAAATATATGCCATGTGGCCTAGCCTAAAAAGTCTCAAACCAACCAATAGGAGATCGACATCACCTACCATACAATGCCTTGAATGGGGATATCTGAATACTCGAGTGAACATTGTTATTATATGCAAACTCTACCAAAGGTAGAAACTGGTTCGATTGACCTCTAAAATCCAACACAAAAACGCGTAGCAAATCCTCTAAGACCTAGATAGTCCGCTCTGACTGCCTATCTTCTGGGTTTGAAAGGTTTTTCTAAGGTCAACCTGGGTCCCCAACTCCTCCTGAAATGCCCTCCAAAAGCTAGAAGTGAACAGAGAGTCTCGATCGAAAATAATGAAGACAGGGATCCCATGTAGGCGAACCACCTTCTGAATGTAAACATGAGCTAACCTCTCGGCACTGTAGGAAACTCAAACGGGGATAAAATATGCAGACTTGGTCAATCAATCCACGATGACCTAGATGCTATCAAAACCATGCAAAATACGAGGCAATCCACCTACGAAATCCATAGTAACTCACTCCCATTTCCACTTGGTAATGGATAGATACTGAAGCAATCCACCAGGTCTCTGATGCTCGGCCTTTACCTGCAAACAACAAAGACATCAAGCAATAAATCCTGCTATATCTCTCTGCATACCACTCCACCAGTAATGCTACCTCAAATCCCTATACATCTTAGTTGTCCCAGGATGAATAGAGTATCTGGAGCATGAGCCTCACGAAGAATAAACTGGATCAAATCTCCAACCAGTGGGAACACAAATACGATCGTCAAACCTTAATACACCCTCAGAATCAAGGGTAGCCCGTTGATACTCACCCCTAAACACCTACTCCCGAATGATATAAAGCTTTTTATCCTCGAACTGACGACTCCGAATCTTCTCCAACAAAGTAGATCTGGCCTCCACACTATCAATGATTCTCTGAGGGTTAGAAATATCCACACTACTATCATGTTAGTTAAGGACTAAATTTCCAAAGCCAACGGCCGCTGAGAAGCTGAAATAAAAGCTAAGCTACCCATACATACTGACTTCCAACTCAAGGCGTCCGCTATTATATTCTCCTTGCTGATGTGTGAGCAGATGCTAACACATTTGAGGATTTTAACTCTGAATAATTGTGAAGCCTTAAGCAAATTTTGATGTTTTTGATTGTTTTTATTGTTTTAATGCAGTTACAAGTGATCGGGGAGGAAACCAAAGAAAAGGAGAATAAATTAGCTAAAATCTGGTGCAAATAAGCTAAAGTGTAGCTGACGCCATTTCTGAAGCATCATCAGACATGGGACAGGCAGTCAAAGTTGTCGTCAATCTTAGACAGAACTTGAGGAGTTGAGATAAAATATGATGAAATTTTGAAAGCGCTGTCAAATCTGTGATGAGGCATTCAAATTGCCGTCAACCTAAAGAAGATCATGCTGATTTCCAGTGAAGATATGATGTCATTTTTCATGCGTCGTCACATATTTGACACGCCGTCAGATTTTTCGTCAGAAGAATCAGAAGATAACAATTCACTGGAATCTTTGACGACATCTTGCACACGCCTTCAGACGCCTGACACGCCATCAAGATCGTCGTCGTCTTGTCTGAAGAGAAAACTTAAACCTTAATTTTGTTTTCTTATTTAGAATTAAGTATTTATATCACTTTTAGTGTTTTGAGCATAATTCATCTATTATTGAGTATAAAAAATGATATTCTTTCCTCCCTATCTCAAGAACAATATTTGAGTGTTTTTTTGTGTGATTCAAATAAAAGTTAACTTTCAATTTCATTCATCATTGTAAGTTAATCCTTTCAGTTATGAATTCAAATTGTATGCTTGTTTCATGCGTCATGAGTAGCTAAACTCTTTTAACCTGGATTATGGAATCTAGGGTTAGGTCATGATAAGGAGTTAAATAATAAAGGTTTAATAAGTGTTAGGATTTTTTGATAATTGTGAGATTATAATTTATGTCTGTTGGTTGCAAACAATAGGTGTACCTACTTTGGTTTGCTTGAGAAAGAAATCATAAACAGTAGGAAGTGAATTATCAATAGAGACTCAAAAAGGCATCATTTAATAATCAGCACTGTAACAAGGTTGATTAATCTGACGTAAAATCTGGGCAGTCAGTTGTGATTCCCTAAGTCTGAGAGGATTAGGAAATTAGATGCTTGAATAGGTCAAGAGACATTTGAGCATACCATCGATAAAGATAGCTTGTCATCCTAACCACCGTGAGAACCTTGAGTTATTTCTAGCATGTATCATGTACCGTAAAACCTAGTGAATATAATTCCGGTTATTCCATAAACTCTTGAATACCAACAATCACTTGTTCAACCATTAAAAAACCCAAATTTGTATTTTTGTGTCAGTTGTTTGAATTTAACTTATAGCTTTAGTTTCAAATTAGTTTAATTGCCACTCACATTGTTTCCTGTGGATTCGACCCCGACTCCAAAGTTCGGTAAATATATTGACGACGACCTCCTTTCACTAAATTGACGTGTAAGTTGAGCGTTATAAAAAATGGTGCCATTGTCGGGGAACAATTTGACGTATTGAGTTGGTTTGGAATTTTAGCCTACTATCTTGAATTCAAACTTGTAAATATTTGTTTTTAGTTTTCTTTTATTTCTTGTGTTAGGTAGATTTTTATTTTAGTTTACTTATTACTATGGCATCGTGGAATGAACATGAGCTTGGTGGTTGGAAATCTTATCTTGATGATCCATGTCCATATTGTGATGGACCTCACTTTTGGCAAGATTGTAGATATGCTCTCCGGAGAGAGATGTGTGCACCATCTCCATCCTACCGGGAGTATGATTGTTTTTTATGTGGCGGTCGAGATGGACATTGGAGTGTTTTCCCAAATGCCCCCTCCCCCTATTGGTCTAACCCAAATTCTAGTTCTTATTATGAGTTTAATAGGTCTTATGGTCAAGAACAGGAGAACGAAGCACCAGAAAAAGTGGCATTAAAGCTATGCTTCAACTAATGTTGGAGTGTGTGGACACAACAAATGATATCATACGTGATATACATCAAGACATAAGAGAAAATAACGAGGAAAGAAGAATGATAGAGGATATGGATATAAAGGTCAAGCATTCAAAGCATTTTTCCACATTATGTTTAGATGATATCTTGTCTGTGGAATCATTTAACATAATAGACAAGTGTGAAGATGAGGAGCAAGAATCCAATATTGATGATGAGATTGATGTTGAGCAACCCTCGATGATTTCCGAACCAACCGAACCATTTATGAATGAAGATGTCAAAGACGAGGAGATGGTACTAGAGTCAAAAGAAGAAATCAAGAACAATCCTTGTGAAGACTCTAGTCCATTTCAGGGTAAAAATACTAATAGGGATGCTACTCCAAAATTGAGAGTTAGTCCTCATTCGAACCACTTTTCAACATTATGCTTGGTGGATTTGATGAAAGTCGAATCACCCAAGAAAATGATGAATTTTGAAAATAGGGAGAAAAATTCTTACATTTTGGAGTTTATCTTTCCAAAAGGGTATACTAAAAACCCAGTCTTAAAGGCCAAGAAGATTAAAAATTGATATCCATTTAGTGTCTTTTTAATATCCTCATCGTTTCCCAATGAGCCCACACGAAAGTTCGATGCAAAATTGGGCAAGCGGTTCAAGTCTTCGAAGTGGCGTAATAGAACATTCCTTATCATGCCCTCATATTTTCCCAACGGACCTAAAATATGTAAAGATCAAAAGTGGAGGGATAAAGAATGACTGGATGTTGTCGTGCCGCGACACTAAATTAGGCGCTTCTTGGGAGGAAACCCAAGGTATTTTGTTGTTTGTATTCGTATTATGTGATTGACATTAGATCTTCGCACCCATGGTGCCACAGGTATGTTTCTAACTCTCTTGTTTTGGTTTGACGCATTGGGGACATTGCATGATTTTAACTTGAGGGTGTTGGGGATACTTGTGGGTGTTGATGTTCTACTAGGGTTTTTGTTGTCGTGCCTCTTTTCTCCAGAGTTTTGTTCCTAGTAGAGCCGGTATGTTTAGGCGTATTGTTTTTGCATTGTGATGTGCTGTGGTTAACTGGGAGAAAAATAAGTATCTACAGCAGTTGACATATTTTTGTTGAATTTTTTTGGAATGATAACTACCTCTCCAATTGTCTGTGTTAACTGTGTGATGTGCATCTGTATGTGACTACTGTGAATCTTTTTATGTCATTAGTGTTGGGGACATGATAATAATTGTTAACAATTACATGAACCATATAGGTAGTGGCTTGTGATGTACATTTGTGTCATGTGTGTGTGAGATACTACCTAGTTCCCTTTGTGTGGTAAATCCAGAAATTTCCCGATTTTTCTTGCCTAGGTTGTAGGATAGGGGTTAGGAAAGGATCATAGGCCATTTTTTTTTATTTAGTCTACTTTTAGCCTAAATGACCTTCCCAGTGTGCATGAGATCCCTTGATCCCTACTTTGAGCCTTAATTGCCTATTTCTTTTTGAGACACCTATAACTTTCACATTAACATTGTAATAAACCTGTTTTGGCCATGGTCCTCCTTGGACATTGTGCACCTTGACTTAGGCAAACAACCTAAGTTGAGGGTAGCTATCATAGGGGTGCGTGATGCAAAATGAGTATGAAGAGTGATAGAACAAGAGAAAATAATAAAAAGCCGTGTGTGGTACAAAAAGAATAAGAAAATAAAAAGTTGTGTAAAAGATGAGAAAAAGATCATTTGATCATTGAAAAGACCGCACCCATTTCTAGCATGTGTGATCAATAAAAGAGAGGAAGAGAAAAAGATTAAGAAGTAAAACCCCAAGAAGTTAGTGTAGTGTCAAGGAGGCCTAGTCACTTTAAATACCCTTGAATATCATACCAGCCCCTAGCCTACATTACAAGCCGAGAAAAAGTCCTATAGTGATCCTAGCTGACTTGTCTGAAGACCTTGGCAATGAAAATAACGGCAAGCCTATGGCAAATGACATACCATGATTGGAACTTTATTCTGAGAGTGAGGATCTATGGATTATCCCTATGTTAAACATTTGATGTCTGATATGAGTGAGAAAGGGATTTCTTTGTTGTGAGGGCACACTAGGTATGTTACAAGTAGCTAACTTATTTGGGTAGTGCAATGTTGGTGCATGCATGACTGTGTTGCTGAATTTTTCCATATCTTGAGTCCTGTGTGTCACATTGTTTTTCTTCAATAGTATACACAGTTGAGTTTGAAATAGTTGACCTTGGAGAAGGTAAAGTATGTTTGAGCTTATGTGAATGAGTGACTGCCAATTGTACTTTGTATCTTCCTAAGTTATGTTTTGGTTGCTTGAGGACAAGCAATTGTTTTAAGTTGAGGGTGTTGATGTGTGAGTAGATGCTAACACATTTGAGGCTTTTAACTCTAAATAATTTTGAAGCCTTAAGCAACTTTTGTTGTTTTTAATTATTTTTATTGTTTTAATGCAGATACAAGTGATCGGGGTGGAAACCAAAGAAAACAAGAATAAATCAGCTGAAATCTGGTGTGAATAAGCTAAAGTGCAGCTGACGCCATTTCTGAAGCATTGTCAAACATGGGACAGGCTGTCAAAGTTGCCATCAAGCATAGAAAGAACCTGAGGAGTTGAGATGAAATGTGACGACGATTCGGAAGCGCCGTCAAATCTGTGACGAGGCGTCAAATTGCCGTCAACCTGAAGCAGATCATGTTGATTTCCAGTGAAGATGTGACGACATTTTTCATGCTCCGTCACATATTTGACATGCCGTTAGATTTGCCGTCCGAAGAATCAGAAGATAAAAACTCACTGGAATCTTTGACGACATCTTGCACATGCCGTCAGACGTATGATACGCCATCAAGATCGCCGTTGTCTATTCTGAAGAAAAAATTGAAACCTTAATTTTTGTTTCCTTATTTAGAATTAAGTTTTTATAGTACTTTTAGGGTTTTGAGCATAATTCATCTAATATTGAGGATAAAAAAATGATATTCTTTCCTCCCTATCTCAAGAACAATATTTGAGTGTTTTGCCGTGTGATTCAAATACAAGTTCACTTTCAATTTCATTCATCATTGTATGTTAATCCTTTCAGTTATGAATTCAAATTGCATGATTATTTCATGCATCATGAGTAGCTAAACTCTTTTAACCTGGATTATGGTATCTACGGTTAGGTCATGATAAGGTGTTAAATAATCAAGGTTTAATAAGTGTTAGGATTTCTTGATAATTCTGAGATTATAATTTATGTTTGTTGGTTGCAAACAATAGGTGTACCTACTTTGGTTTTCTTGAGAAAGAAATAATAAACAGTAGGAAGTGAATTATCAACAGGGACTCGGAAAGGCTTCGTTTAATAATCAGTGCTGTAACAAGGTTGATTAACCTGAGGTAAAATCTGGTCAGTCAATTGCGATTCCCTAAGTCCGAGAAGATTAGGAAATTAGACGGTTGAATAGGTCAAGAGACATTGGAGCATACCATCGATAATGATAGCTTGTCATCCTAACCACCATGAGAACCTTGAGTTATTTGTAGCATCTGTCATGTACCGTAAACCCTAGTGATCATAATTCTGGTTATTCCATAAACTCTTGATTACCAACAATCACTTGTTCAACCATTAAAAACCCCCATTTTGTCTTTTCGTGTCAGTTGTTTGAATTTAACTTGTAGCTTTAGTTTCAAATTAGTTTAATTGCCACTCACATTGTTCCCTATGGATTCGACCCCGACTCCAAAGTTGGGTAAATATATTGACGACGGCCACCTTGCACTAAATTGACGTGTAAGTTAAGCGTTATCACTTGCCTGGATGATAGAGAATGGAGATATCATAGTCCTTCAGAGACTCAATCCACCTACGTTATCTCAAATTAAGCTCCTTCTGGGTCAGAATATACTGAAGACTGTGGTGATTAGTAAATATCTCACAGCGAACCCCATACAAAAAATGTCTCCAAATCCTAAGCGCAAATACTACTACTCCCAACTCTAAGTCATGAGTGGGGTAGTTTCACTCGCGCACCTTCTACTATCTCGATGCATATGCAATAAAAGACCATGCTACATCAGAACATACCATAAACCAACACCAGACGTATTATAATAGACAATAAAACCCTCTCCCTCAACAGGAAGAGTCAGAATAGGAGCTGAAGTAAGAAAATCCTAGAGCTTCATAAAGCTCGCCTCATAACTCGCAGACCACTAAAATGGAACCTCCTTCTCGGTCAATCTAGTCATAGGGGATGCAATAGAAGAAAAGCCCTCAATGAACCACCTATAGTAACCCACTAACCCAATAAAGATACGAACCTCAGAAGGTGACAGAGGCCTAGCCCAACTACGAATAGCCTCAATCTTTGCTGGGTCCACCATAATACCGTCCTTGGACACTACGTGCCCCAACAAAGCTACAGACTCAAGCCAAAACTCACACTTTGAGAACTTAGCATAAAGCCTGTGGTCTCTCAAAGTGCGAAGTACAGTCCTCAAATGTTGCTCATGCTCCTTCTGGCTCCTTGAATATACAAGAATGTCATCAATAAATACTATCATGAAGGAGTCCAAATATGGCCTGAACACGCGATTTATCAGATCCATAAATGTTGTTGGAGCATTAGTCAACCCAAAATACATCATCAGAAACTCATAATGACCATAACGAGTTTGAAGGCTATCTTAGGGATGTCCGCAGCCCTAACTCTCAACTAATGGAAACCAGACCTCAAATCTATCTTAGAAAACACTGCCGCACCATGAAGCTGATCAAGCAAATCATCGATACAAGGTATATGATACTTATTCTTCATAATCACCATATTCAACTACCTGTAGTCGATATATATACGCAAGGAGCCATTCTTCTTCTTTACAAAAAAAATGGGAGCACCCCAAGAAGATACACTCGTCTGATAAAACCCTTACCCAGAAGATCCTGAAGGTAACTATTCAGCTCCTTCAACTTAGCAGGAGCCACACGATATAGAGCCATAGAAATAGGTTGGGTGCCTAGATCGAGGTCAATAATAAACTCTACATCACGCTCAGGAGGAAGGCTAGGTTTTTCGGTCAGAAATACATCAGAAAACTAGCAAAAAATAGGGACAGAGTCAAGCGGGGGACTCTCAATACTAAGATCCTGAACATATACAATAAATGACTCATAACCCCTCGATGTTAGTCTCCTAGCCCAGATATACGAAATAATCCCCGTCGGTGCATGGCTAAGAGAACCCTACCACACAACTGGTGGTACGCCAGGAGAAGCTAAAGTAACAGTCTTAGCAAAACAATCCAAGACCGCATGGTCAGGAGACAACCAATCCATGCCTAGAATCACATCAAAATCTACCATATCTAGATCAATGAGGTGAATATGAGTATCAAACTCCCGAATATTCACCAAACAAGATCTATATACCCAATCCACTATTAAAGAATCACCCTCTAGGGTAGCTATATATAATGGAATAGATAAATACTCTGAACATAAACCCAGTCGCGATGCAAAATAAGCAGAAACATATGAAAATGTGGAATCGAGATCAAACAAAGTAGAAGCTGGCTAATGGGATACGAAGATCATACCTGTGATCACGGTATCTGAAGCCTTAGCCTCTATTCTACCTGGTATGGTAAACAAATAACCCTATCCACTACTGGACTGGTTGCCTGCCAGACCACCTGCCCTACCTCCCTGCGGACCACCTCTACAACCCTGGTAACTACCTCCACGACCCTGTACACCACCTTTACCTAACGGCAACACTGATCTGATTGGCTGCACAACTAAAATAGAAGGCTCAATTATCCTACGCTGAGGAAACTCATAAGAGAAGTGACCAAAAAACCCACAGTCATAACATTCCCCAGACACCCTGATCTATCTAGAAGGTCAGGTGGATCCAAAATGACCACCCCTACTCGATGATCCTGACTGAACAACTCTTTGCGGCTGGAGGGTCCTCTGACCACTGAAACCACTATAGATGGGCTAACCCCTATAAGATATCTGATGCGATGATAAAACTAGCCGACTAGGCTGACCCTGATGCTGGGAAGAATGCTGATGAGAGTACCTACTGTGAAATCCTCGACTTGAGAACTGTGAACTGCTGTAACTACCTAGGTAGCATGGTATCTTATTACTTCCCTCTTAGGCCTTACGATCCATCTCCTATATGGAATAAATATGCTCGGTTATCTCCAAAAAAAGACTTCCCTGAAGTCATCAAACTCTGTGTATCCCTATGGAGTGACATTCTCAATTCCCTGACAAAGCATTGAATTCGCTCATACTTTGTATCCAGAATCATAGTGGTGTGTCTGGTTAACTCATGGAATCTCGTCTCATACTCAACCACAGTCATAGAACCTTGTCTCAATGCAGTAAACTCATCCTAGAGACACTCACGCATGCTAAGAGGCATATATTTCCCCAAGAAAACCTCAGAGAACTGAGTCCAAGTCACTGGTAGAGATCTAGGTGGCCTGGAATCAAGATAACCTCTCCACCACCTCCTAGTTGCCATGTTGAATTGATAAGAAACAAAGTCTACTCCTCGTACCTCAAATAGCTCTAAATTCAGCAACCACTCCACGCAGCTAGATAGGAACTCATGAGTATCCTCTCCCGGGGTCCCGGTAAACATGGGTGGAGTCAATCTCAAAAATTGATCCAACAACTTTTGTTTCTCTGAAGACATAATTGGCTGGGGTACTGCTGGCTGTGGGACTACTGGTGCTGGTGGAACCTCCACCTTAGGCACCGCTGCCGCAAGTTGTGCCCCTAAATCAACACCACTCTATGTTGCTGACTGAGCTCCCATAGTCGGTGGACTGCCAACTAACCCTAATAACTAAACTAGTGTATCCCAAAGAATCGAGGAAGATATAAAGCCGGGTGGAGCCTAGGTTGCCCCCTGGGCCACCTGCTGATATGGCAGAATATCTGGAGCTCTCTCAATCCCCGGAGCTATAATAGGATCAAGTGATGGATCCTAGGCCTGATCTCAAACAGGGGATACTACTCTACCCTACCCCTGATATCTGGGTTAACCTCGACCCCTAGCTATAACTCTAGAAGCGGACCCGGGGCCTCGAACCTCTCTCTCAAACCTCGTGTCCTTGCATTCTAAATAGAGGGTGACCCATAAAGAGAGTTACAACCAACCCAGACCTACGCACAAAAATAGATCAAGAAAATGAGATTTTTTTCATAAAAATAGTTGGTAGCCTTCCAAGGATAGTATACAGACGTCTCCGTACCGATTTGCGGGACTCTAATAAACATCAGCTCCAGTACAAACAATACCAGTAAGACCTAAGCTCTGATACAAAGATGTGATGACCCGATTTCTCAAATTGTGATGGCCCCTACTATAACCCACCAGTAGGCAAGCCAAGCCATAGTACGGAATGATAGGTAACGGGCTAACAGGCAGAGACCAAATAAAAGATCAAGTATAATGATAACAACAACAATAATATGTGAAAACTAAGAAGGGAGTATATACGAATGAATGTCTCCCAAGACCTGATAAGGTCAGTACTAGAGCCACTACTAACAGGTACCCAGAGTACTAGATAAAAATCTAAAATGTACACAATATACACAAGCAGTCTCGAGTGCAAAAGACTAACTAGAGTAGATAGAGGAGGATCAGCCTTTGACGACAACAAGCTCACCCTGTATTGAATCAGAAATAGAAGGTAGGAATTACATCAACGTCGACTTCTTGTACCCAGATCTATATCAGAAAAAGATGCAAAAGTGTAGTATAAGTTCCAAAGCAACAGGTACTCAGTAGGCATCATCTGTCGGCTGAGCTCAATACAGAAAAGGTATAACTACAATGAGAAAATGTAATCTAAGTCAATATTAAAGGGACTGAAAGGGTGAACAACTGCCAAGCTACGCCAATGAGATAAAGGAGTAAATATAAGCGATACAAAAAATAAAAAATGTAGTAATGACAAAAAATTCAAACATAACCTAGTTGAGACCCCCATAAGCCCGCTAGGCACACTGAAGAAGACAATTAACCCACTTGTACCCCCATAAGATGGTGGGACACACAAGTAATGAAAATAACTATGAATAATCTGTAATTGTGTTGATCCTAAAAAATCATGATCGTCATCAAGATGTGTACCAGACTTGAACTGGCACCAATAAGTAGTAACGAGAGGCCAGACACTAGACTCGAACCAGTAGTAATGGATAATAACAAGAGGACACGTGCCGAACTCGAACCGAAACTTAGAGAAATCACAACCATAATCAGATGCCGGACTCAAAATAGAACTCAGAGAAACCACAACCATAATCAGATGTCGGACTCATATCAAAAATCATAGTAATATTAATAATCAAATGCCGGACTCAAACCAGAACTCAGAGAAACCACAACCATAATCAGATGTCGGACTCATATCAAAACTCATAGTAATATTAATAATCAAATGCTGGACTCAAACTGGAACTCATAGTAACCATACCCAATGGTAATAATAAAATCCATACCATATCATAACAATGTCAACATATAAATAATCATCCGCCAATCTTTATTAAAAAGGGATAAATTCAAAATTTTGCAATTTACTTTCACGTCCTAAAGTAATAGATGTTATATTATGTAAGATATACTTTCACAAAACTATAAGCACTTATCCAAAGCTAGCATAATAGTTCACAATTTCAGTATATAAGCTCAATTTAGAAGTAAGGTAAACCTAACCTACCTGGACACCAAAGTTATAAGGACTTTCCGCGAAGCCTCAAAATAACGCTACTAGAACCCGAGCGTTGAATAATCAAATTTTAATTTAATGGTCAAATGGTGCCAAAAATATTATCGCCCAAAACCTTTGCTAAAAAGTTTTTATAAACGTGCAGTATATGCATAAGAGCCCCATGGTTTACTTTTGTTAAAAAGAATATTTATTGTATATCACCACTACTAAGTATGGTTGTATCGATATATATTAGTGAATATATATAAAAAAAAGTAAAGACCTTTCCAAATGGTCAAAATATGGGACAAGTGTATGGCTTCCATTTAACACCATGTTGTTGTCCATATCTCTTCCCCCACGTGTGGTGATATTGCCACAACTAATAATTTTTTCTACACTGCATAATATTCAGGTATTGTATAAATTCACGGTAAAATAATTATAATATTTTGAATATAACATAATAAATAGAAAATTATTTCTAACAAAATCTCTATTATATAATAATGATATTTTAATATTTCTAAAATTATTATCTCCTCTTAAAATATTAATAAATGATAAAAATCTATTATAAGGTGATATAAATATATAATCACTTAAAGAATTTGACCAATATCAAAAATATTCTAGAAGGGTACTAAATTATATTTTTACCAAATGCCAAATTAAATTAAATAATCCAGGATATATTTAGATAGGGTGTCTATGAATCCGCGTTTAGTAGAGTTCTTATTATGACTGTGTAGCGTGCCACACTCATAATTAGAAGACTATAAGAGATTTAGGAGATGTTCATATTTTAATACTTCTAGATCGTGCAATAGAGATACACTAAGAAACTTATGCGAATTCGTGTATTATTCCAACTCCTCTTACTATGCCTCAACTTTGAGGTGCTAGAAGTATTAAAGTTCATATTCATATCGATGTCATTCTCTAAAATAGAGACAACAAAAAGTTAAATGACTACATGAGGGATTAAGAAGAGACAATTAGTCTATTTAATCCCATTGATTTGAAAGAATGCACACTTGTTCATATAAATCGTGCATCTATGCCAAACTAAGATATACTCTCACACTTTCTTTCCTCTTTTTATTTTAGAAAAAACTTGCTAAAAATGACACCTTTATCCAGATGGTATGTATTTCAGTGCTTGGATAGTATTGTCACCTGAGAGATAATGTTATTTGGGGGTTGTAAGTCATAAGTAGCAGAATATATTCTAGAGCTAGAAATATGAATTCAAAAGTATAGTGGCTTAAATGTGGGGATAACAATTGTTTGGAGTATGTAGCAGGAGTCATGTATTTATTAAGCAAGAAATGGGATGGAATGTCCTTCGGCGTTGGCTAGGGTGTATGAAGACGTACAAAATTTTACAGTAGTTAATAGAGAAAGAGTGATTGGATAAGATAACTTGGAGTATACTCATTTATGAAAGAAGTTTATTATGGTTTAAGTTTGTGTTAGTAAGAAGTGATAGTAATGTGGTGAAACTGAATGTCGTTGTAGGCTGCAATGAGAAAGATAGTGTGATTTAGATTGACTAAGTTGTCATGAAATTTAAATGGAGAAATGGTTCTTGGTTTTTGTAGGATATAGTTTGAATTAGTATTATCAGATAGTGTTTCCATCCATGTTTAGCACTCAACACTAAGCTTGAACGTTAGACGAAAACAACGAAGAAGAATGGCAGTATAAGGGTGATCACACTATTTTTGGAAAAATAAATCTAGTAGGCTTATTTTTGTGTGTGGAAGAGCTTATGTTTGATAATTTTGGGATAGTGTGAATGTGCAAAAATAATACATATATAGAATAAAAGTGAAAAGGTCAGTTGTAGTTGAGGTCCATAGATGAAGAAGATCCTTAAATTTTATAAGAATAAAGGGGTAACCAAGGAAGTATGTTATAATACGACATTCCAAGTTATATAGTGCTATGTGTGCCTAGTTAATACCCTTGAGTTTCTAACTGTGGATAAGACTAAGTATGTCATATATGGTGCTCTTAAGAGATGAATTGAGGAAATTATAAATGGATAATGTTCAGCCTCTTAGTACAATTTTAATTTCCATTGGAGTGGGTGGATATGAATTTGGAGGTATGATTCTAGTAGACTAAAAAGGGAAGGTATGGTATAGAGTAAGTGGTTATGTATAGCAATAACAACATAAATTATACAATGACGACTGCGAAGTTAAGAGAAGTATCTAAAGAGAAGGTCCTAACAAGGGTTGTGTACCTAAAGATATAGTCTATTGGAGGAGTAAGGTGATGATAGCTCGATATGAGAATAGGTCCACATACTTTATATGTCGACTTTGACCTAAGGGAGATTTTTAAACACCCCGTGGTATCCTTGATTTTATACCTCACATCGTAGCATGCTAAAGGGATTAATCACCTGGAAAATTTCCTAAGGGTCAAAAGGACTTAGTCATATTTTAAGCTTCTAAACTTGTGTGACCTCTAAATCAAATTTTCCAACTTTGAGATATGGATTTTTAAGTTGATTCATGTTCGGGGGAGTAAGGGGGATGTCTCGGTAAATTTTTAGATTTTTCGGACATCATTAGGGATGTGTTTGGATGTTGGAAATAGTGGTTCGATGCGAAGTCGATGCAATGCGTCGATGATAGCATCGATGAAATAGTGGACCGATGCAATCTTGACATGTCGTGTTAGGTAATGTGATGGTGCCTAGTTTTCAAATTCTTTTAAATAACCGGCCTTGGGGAGGGTAATTCAGTCATTTTTCCCTCATCATAACTCTGCCAAAACATGAAATTAAAGAGTTTTTAGGGAAAATATCATTAAAAACTACTCTAATTATCTCAAAAGAAAACACTAGTTCCTTCGCCATAGATTAAGAGTTCATCTTTGAAGTCAGGAATTTCATGAACGTAAACAAGATTCAGGTTTGACTTTCCCTCCCAAGTAATCTAAGGTACGTGAGACTACTCTAAACCCCATGGGCATTGATATTTCAGTTTTCAAATTCATTTTCAAGGATATATATATGTAAAGATGAAATTGTTCCCAGATCATTGATAAAATTGTGTTGAGATTATTACATCATGATGAAGTGTTGTGAAAATTATAGTGTCTAGCCCTAAATTTTAATTGTTTTTGTGTAACTATGATGATGCTTAGATTGTGAACTTAAATAAGAGCATGGGATATGTAATTCCCTCTTTTACTATGAAATTGTATTGATTTCACATGTTGAGAATGGGTTATGAAAAATTGTTAAATGTTTGAGCCTTTTACATATAGATTGAATTGTTTTCATGAGATAATGGAAAAGTGATTTACTTGTTTTATGATGATCATGATTCATGTTTAGATTGGTTTAAAAGTGATTGGAAAAGATGACCACCGTAGATAAAAACATTTCAGAGAAAATTGTTGTTTATGAATATTTTGAAAGGTGAACTTTCATTTGATAATAGAATTATTTTGGGTGGTCAATAAGTATCTTTGAAGTAAGATAAGGGAAGTAGAGATGTGTAATATGACTTGCAAGTCTGGGTATGACGATACCCTATTTTTTATGTGCCCGAATGATATTATGAAAGAAAGAACTTTTAAAAGAAGATATTGTTTAAAGAATCTAAAATTGGTATTAAGAGAGTTAGATGGTTACTCGAAAAAGGCACGAGTCAAATGACTCATTACCTGAAAAAGTGATTTGCCGACACGGGTTTATAATACACGAAAGGGAAATTATATGTTGTGATGGCCCTGCAGCGTAGTAGAGAAGCAGAGACTCCAACCCTTACGGCAAACTTAGGTTGGGGGATTGGCGACCGAGTCAAGGAAAGATTCTATATAGCCCATAGAATAGAAGAGTTGTAGGGTGTACCATCTAGCTCAGAAGTAAGGTAAAGAGTAGAGTCATAATTTGCGGAACGTGTTTTGAAAGTTTTATATTATGCCTATGTGTTTTCAACTATTTCAAGATGATATGTGTGATTTATGAAATGCTCTTACCTATGTTGTTAGAAAAATGTATATTTTGTTTTTGGGTTGTTTTGTATACCAGTACAATTGTATTAACCACCTATGTTTTAGGGTCTAAGGCTTAGTCTGGAGGTCCTACTAAGCTGTAGACTTACCAGAACTGAAGAGTGCACTGGTGAGCCTTCTTTATTTCAGAAGGCTTGTGTGTTTTCAGAAATTTGTCCTTTACTTTGGTTTAGGTCCACTGGGGGCCTTGTCCCAGTTTCAGATAGTTTATTAGTTTCATATGTAGTAGAGATTTTGCAGACTGAATCAGATGGTGTCTGGATGTTGATAAACTTATTTCTGTACTGTTAAACAAGAATCAGATTATGAAAATGATTCCGTAACGATTTATGATTCCGTATCTTATTTTTATGTTGTGAGTAATGTGCATGATTACCATATGTAGAAAGGCACCCGAGCCTCTATGGTTCGCGATGCTCGTTGCGGCCAGGGTCCCAACTTGGGTCGTGAAAAACTTGGTATCACAGCACGGTTCATGGTCCCAGGGTGTCTGCGAAATTGAATTGGGTAGAGCTTATTTATGGGTGTGTAGCGCGTCACATTTATAAACAAAATGCTACTAGGCATTTAGGAATGTCTCCCTTATTTGTTATTTAGTTCGTGCTGTAGAGTCTGAAATGTCCCCTAATTAATGGTCTATTGTATTTCAGAAAAGCTATCATGCCTCCACGTCGCTCCAATGATCAGATTGCTCAAACTGAAGATATTTGTCCTACCTATGGTATGATGATACGTAATAGGGCTCACACTCTTGAATTTGTTATTTCTTCAGGAGTCTCTCACATTCAGACCAGTCTGCCTAGGGCACCTAGGACTCCCCGTTCTTGGACTAATCACAGCCAACCTCCCAGAGAGAGATATCAAATGCTGAGTTCAGATAGTCGATGCATATGATTGCACAGTTTGTGGCTTCACAGACCCGATGATTAGAGGATATTGGATCTACTTCTGGTGTATCTGAGACTACATGGGTGGATCAGTTTATAAGGATGAACCCACCTAAGTTTACTAGTACAAATATGGAGGACGATCCATAAGAGTTTGTAGATGAGACGGAGAAAATTTTTTGAGTGATGCATGTGGATGAAGTGAAAGGGGTTGAACTAGCGACTTATCAAGTTAAGGAGGTAGCAAATTAGTGGTACTATGAGTGAGAAGATTCGAGGGGTGAAAATGCTGAACCTTCTATATGGGGTAAATTAGTGGTAGTTTTCCTCGACAAATTCTTTCCCAGGAGTTGAGGGAGTCAAAGGATGAAGAGTTCATAAATTTGAAGCAGGGGAAGATGAGTGTCAAGGAGTACACCCTGAAATTCAATCAAATATCCCGTTATGCTCCTAAATAGGCGAGAAACATGAGGGCCCATATGAGAGAGTTTGCATCCAGCCTTTTAGATGACTTGGTGTTAGAGTGTAAACGGGCAATTTTGAACAGATATATGGACTTCTCCAGATTGTCCATTCATATGCAGCAGGTTGAGGATCAGAAAAAGAGGGTTCTTAAAGAAAGGTAGAAAGATAGATAGGCCAAGAGTGCCAGACCAGCATACCAGAACTATAATCAGCACCAAGATGGTAATTGGGGTAATAGGTGGCCGAAAAAAAGGTTTTAGAGTCATGCCCAATCATCAGCCAGTGCTCCAGCGCCTAGTCCTCTAGTGGATCAGCGGTTTTAGAATTTTCATCCTAACCATGGATACGGAATGCAAGGAACTCAGTCTCAGGGGAGTGTAGATCATATTTCTCAGCCTTACCCATGCAGTGGAAAATGTGGGAAGGATCATCCTGTATCATGTCAGTTCGGTACTCTTATTTTCGATGTCTGTGGCCAGCCAGGCCATATAAAAAGGGATTGCCCCACGTCGAAAGGAAACCTTGGAAGCGTCAGGTCTCAGGCGAATTCCACAGATCCTTCTCCTCCTAAGGGCACTACTTTAGCTACCTAAAATGGTCACAACTAGTTATATGCTTTGTCCAACCATCAGGATGTAGACGCTTACCCAGATGTAGTCACGGGTATGTTACAAATCTTTGTTGGTAATGCATTGTTGTTGCTTTACCCAGGGTCTACCTTGTCTTATGTGACCCCGTATGTGGCAGTTAGTTTTGGGTTTGAGCCTAAATTTATTTTGGAACCTTTTTCCGTATCTACTCCTGTTGTTGACTCTGTGGTAGCTAGGAGAGTGTATAAAAATTGAGTAGTGACTGTTTGTGACCATGATACTCTGGCAGATCTTATAGGGCCATGATTGATTTTGATGCTATATTAGGAATGGATTGGCTTCACTCGCGCTATGTTGTCCTACACTGTAGAACCCGAAAGGTTACTTTCTATTTTCTGAAAGATTCAGTGATAAAATGGGAGGGGTATTCTTTAGAACCAAAAGGAAAATTCATCTCTTATCTCAGATCCTGCAAACTTATATCTAAGGGTTATTTGTATCATCTTATTTGGGTCAAGGATTCCAGTGCTGAGAGTTCTCCTCTCCAGTCTATCCCTGTGGTAAATGAATTCTCAAAAGTCTTTCTCGATGATCTCCCAGGAATATCACCTGATAGGGAGATAGATTTTGGTATTGACCTATTGCCAGACACTCGACCTATTTCTATTCCTCCTTATTGGATAGCTCCAGCAGAGTTGAAAGAGTTGAAAGAGTAGTTAAAAGAATTACTTGACAAAGGCTTTATCCGTCCTCGTATTTTTCCTTGGGGTGCACCCGTACTCTTTGTACGTAAGAAAGATGGTTCCCTTTATATGTGTATAGACTATCATCAGTTAAATAAGGTCACTATCAAAAACAAATATCCCCTTCCTAGAATTGAGGATCTCTTTGACCAACTTCAGGGTGCTAGGTCTTTTTCAAAGATAGACCTTCATTTGGAGTACCATCAATTGAAGGTTAGGGAGGATGATATTCCAAAACCAGCTTTCCAAACCTGATATGGCCATTATGAATTCTTAGTCATGTCCTTCGGATTGACAAACGCCCCTACAGCTTTCATGGACCTAATGAATAGGGTGTTCCGTCAGTTTCTAGATCTATTTTTCATAGTCTTCATTGACGACATTTTGATTTATTCTAAGAGTGAGGAGGATCATGCCAATTACCTCTAAATTATTCTTCAGACCCTCAACGATCATATATTGAATGCACCATTTTCCAAGCGTGAATTCTGGCTTGATGTTATTGCTTTCTTGGGGAATATTATGTCTAGTGAGGAAATTAAAGTTGATCCCCAAAAGATTGAGGCTGTGAAGAAGTGGCCAAGACCTATGACTTCAACCAACATTCAGAGATTCTTGGGTTTGGCAGGGTATTACAGAAGATTTGTAAAGAGATTTTCTTCCATAGTTGCTCCACTTACCAGTTTGACACAGAAAAAGGTGAAATTTGTGTGGTCTGACTCTTGTAAAAATAGTTTTGAGAAGTTGAAAGACAAGTTGACTACCGCACCTGTTTTGACTCTTCTGGAGGGTACATAGGGTTTTGTTGTATATTGTGAAGTGTCCCGAGTGGGACTTGGGTGTATACTTATGCAGTATGATAAGGTAATAGCTTATGTATCTAGGCAGTTAAAGGTGCATGAGCGAAATTACCCCACTCACGACTTAGAGTTAGTGGCAGTGATATTTGAAATTAAAATATGGTGGCATTATCTTTATGGGGTACATGTTGGTATATTTACTGACGACAAAAGTTTGCAGTATGTTTTCTCATAAAAAGAGTTGAATCTTAGGGAAAGGCAGTGGTTGGAACTATCGAAAGACTATGACATGAGCCTACACTATCATCCAGGTAAGGAAAATGCCTTGGCTGATGCCCTCAGAAGATTATGTATGGGCAGACTTTCTCATGTTAAGTAAGGAAAAAGATAGATGGTGAAAGATAGGGTACGACTTTTGGATTTCGAAGATGGTGGAATAGTTGTTCAGGAAATATCTAAGTCTTCATTATGTACGGAAGTTAAGTAGAAATAGGCTGAGGATCCCATCTTGATGAAGATTAATAAAGATGTGGGTCAGCAGAAGGTGATGGCTTTTGAAATTAGCGGTGATAGTATTTTGTGTTACCAAGGTAGGCTGTGTGTACCAAATGTGGATGGTTTGCGAGAGAGAATCCTTGATGAGTCTCACTCTTCGAGGTATGTTGTTCACCTTGGCTCTACTAAAATGTACCATGATCTTAAAGCTATATATTGGTGTAATAATATGAAACATGATGTTTTTGATTTTGTTTCCAAGTGTTTGAGTTTCCAACAAGTTAAAGTGGAACATTTGAGACCAGGTGGAACTTCCCAAGAGATACGTTTGCCTATGTGGAAGTGGGAGATGATAAATATGGACTTCATCACGGGACTACCGAGGTCCCAAAACCAATATGATTCCATTTGGGCAGTTGTGGACCGGATGACCAAGTCCGCTAGCATTCTATCGGTAAGGACTAACTATTCGAGAGATGATTATGCCAAGATATACATTGAGTAAATAGTTCTCTTGCATGGAACACCAGTATCTATTATATCTGATCTAGGTACGCAATTCTCTTCGCAGTTTTGGAGATTTTTTCAGAGGGCTTTAGGTACCCAAGTGAATTTGAGTACTGGATTCTACCCTCAGACCGATGGACAAGCGGAATGCACCATTCAAACCCTAAAGGATATGTTTAGGGCTTGTGTAATTGACTCAAAGGTAGTTTGGTGGATCATTTTCCATTGATAGAGTTTTCCTACAATAATAGTTGTCATGCCAGCATTAAGATGGATTCTTTCTAAGCAGTTTATGGGAGAAGGTGTAGATCACTGATTGGATGGTATGAAGTGGGTGAAATACGGTTGTTTGGGCCTTATTATGTACATCAGGAAATGGAGAAGGTGAAAATCATTAGAGAATGACTTAATATATCTCAGAGTCTCCAGAAATCCTATGCCGATGTTAGGAAAAGGGAGCTAGCTTTTAAGGTCGGATATTACTTGTTTTTAAAAGTATCCCCTATGAAGGGAGTCATGTGATTTGGGGAAAAAAAAGTTGAGTCCTCTCTTAATAAGACCATATCAGATTGTGAGAAGTGTAGGTGGGGTTGCTTATGAGTTAGAATTACCTGCAAGTCTGGCTTACATGCACCCAGTATTCCATGTGTCTATGTTGAAAAAGTGCATTGGAGATATTTCCCTAGTGTTGCCTGTTGAGGAGATCAAAGTGACCGACTCCTTATCATATGAAGAAGAACCTATTGCTATCTTGGAAAGCCAAGTTTGGAAGTTAAGGAATAGGGAAATAGCTTCGGTTAACGTGCTATGAAGGAGTCAAAAAGTTGAGCAAGCTACTTGGGAATCAGAAGATGATATGCGGATCCGATACACAACACTCTTTTACACTGTTGATGATAACCTAAATGGTATGAGTTATAACCTGCTCTCTTTATATTTTCCCTAGTATTCTTGAAATCATGCTTGTTTGTGTTCTGAACAATCATTCAAGGATGAATGATCCCACGAGGGAGGGATAACGTAACACCCCGTGGTATCCTTGATTTAATACCTCACGTCATAGCATGCTTAAGGGGTTAATCACCTGAAAATTTCCTAAGGGTTAAAAGGACTTAGTCATAGTTTAAGCTCCTAAACTTGTGTGACCTCGAAATCAATTTTTCCAACCTTGAGATATGGATTTTTAAGTTGATTCATGTTCGGGGGAGTAAGGGGGATGTCTCGGTAAAGTTTTAGATTTTTCAGACATCATTAGGGATATGTTTGGATGTTGGAAACAGTGGCCCGACATGAAGTCAATGCAGCGCATCGATGATAGCATTGATAAAACAGTGGAATGACGCAATCTCGACGCGTCGTGTCGGGTAACTCTTCAGTGCCTAGTTCACAAATTATTTTAAATAACTGGCCTTGGGGAGGGAAATTCAGTAATTTTTCCCTCATCATAACTCTGCCATAACATGAAAATAAAGACTGTTTAGGGCAAATGTCATAAAAAACTACTTTTATTATCTCAAAGAAAAACCCTGGTTCCTTCCCCATAGATCAAGAGTTCATCTTTGAAGTCAGGAATTTCAAGAACGTAAACAAGATTTATTTTCCACTCTCCCTCCCAAGTAATCTAAGGTACGTGGGACTACTCTAAACTCCATGGGCATTGATTTTTTATTTTCAAAATCATTTTAAAGGATATATATATATATATGTAAATACAAAATTGTTCCAATATCATAGATAAACTTGTGTTGAGATTATTACATCATGATAAAGTGTTGTGAAAATTATCGTACGAAGACCTAAATTTGAATTGTTTTCGTGTAACTATGATGATGCTTAGATTGTGAACTTAAATGGGAGCATGGGATATGTAATTCCCTCTTTTACTATGAAATTGCATTGATTTCACATGTTGTGAATGGGTTATGAAAAAATGTTAAATGTTTGAGCCATTTATGTATAGATTGAATTATTTTCATGAGATAATGGAAAAGTGATTTACTTGTTTTATGATGATCATGATTCATGTTTAGATTGGTTTAAAAGTTATTTGAAAAGATGACCACCGTAGATAAAAGCATTTTAGAGAAAATTGTTGTTTATGAATATTTTGAGAGGTGAACTTTTGTTTGATAATGGAATTATTTTGGGTGGTCAATAAATATCTTTGAAGTAAGATAAGGGCAGTAGAGATGTTTGAAATGACTTGCAAGTTGGGGTATGATGATACCCTATTTTTGATGTGCCTGAATGATATTAAGAAAGAATGAACTTTTCAAAGAAGATATGGTTTAAAGAATCTAAAATTGGGCTTAAGAGAGTTAGATGGTTACCCAAAGAAGGCACAAGTTCTATATGGTGTTGTTTATGTGATATTCTTTATGACATTCCCAAAGAAGGCAGGAGTTACCTAGCACGAGTGCTACCCACTCACACTCTAGTGCTTCAATGATATTTCTTATGACATGAAAATTGTCTAATATCAGTTGAGTTATTATTTGGAAGAAGGTGAATAGATGGCCCTTGTTGTGATGATTGCGGTGTACTAGTTCCATATAAGATCATATGTATGGATGAAGTACGAGATGAGGATTATCTATATGTAATAGTAAGATGAGGTCATATGGTGTGCCTCCCTGTAGGATTTCATGAAATTGTGGGTCAAGAGGCTCTAGGGCAGACGAGGAAGATTTATCTTTTTCTATATAGTATTAACTTTAAAGATACCATGAAGTGGTTATGGTGATAGACTTGGATATCAAGTTGATACCTATATGGGTAAATGCATGATGAAATTTGTGAGTTCTTAATTAGAGAACGAGGATGGTAGTTTTGCAATGAGAAAAAGTAGTATCCCTGGAGATAACTGTAGATGCAAGAGGGACCTTCATGAGTTTTAGAAAAAACCTAAGAGAAATTCAAGAATCAAGATAAAGTTTCCTAAAGAGAAATAGATTATAGGATCCTAAAATTAAGCCTAGTATGATTGTTTTAGGCATAGCATGTTGTACCTTCGAGTTAGGCTTGAATTTGGTAAGAATGTGCAATCAGAGCCAGATTTTAGTATCTTTATCTTCTTATGTAAGTTTAAAATAATGAAGTATGGTATTTAGAGGAAAGAGGGGGTAGATACAAAAGGTGTTGCTAAGATCTGAGGTTACCAATATTAGAGGTGAAAACACTCCTATTCTTAAGTATAATGCACCACTATTATATGTCATATAACTTCATATTGAATGGGAATATGTCCAAGTCTTCATAATGTCATTCATGCACTATCAACCCAATTCAAGTAACTAAGATACCGCTAAGGTTCATGCCAATGATTTCCACGAATTCATGTCTTAAGTTGTTATGTTCATGTCTCTGAAACCCATGTCCTACGTTATGTTTGTGTTAAGTCTCATTCCCTAATTCTCGTACGTTGAATTTTTTTTCATGAGTATATAACCTTGATTCGAGGACGAATGATTCCAAGGGGGAGATATTGTAACATCTCTAACTAAGTAACTTGCCAAGTAACTCCAACGGCAATTTCGTCCTTTCATTTTACCTTAACCCCCAGTGACTTGAACCTTTTCTATTCATCAGTATCCAAATATTTGTTTTTTCCTCATCCAGATGTTATTTTATAAGATAGAAGTCACTTAGTTTCCATCAGTTACAAATCTCTCTGCCTTCCTCACTTTCAGACATTAAAAGCTCCCCTTCCTCTATCAATTTCACATACGTGAAAAAAGGAAGAAGAAAAAGTCCTTCTGTTTTTCAGTTTCACAGGTTATAAACTCCCAGTTCTCCTTTAGTTTTTACATGACTAAATATCTTCTTCCAATTCTAAAAAGTTTCTCTCAGCAATCCCGAGAGAATTGATTTGAGAAAGCAAGTCTAAATCCTTTCTTCCGATCTCAAGTTCTTTCAACGTTTAAAGGTATGTAGAACCATTTCTTGCCCATATTTCAGGATGTTTTTTTTACTCCAATTCAAATTACTTTGAAACTATTGAGGTTTAAAGGAATTTCTACAATCTTATCAATAAAATTAAATGGTTTAGGTGAGCTATTTGGATATGTACAGATAACTCTCTATTTCATGTTCTTTTCAGAATTTCGTGAATTCCAATGTCTCTTGTGATTGGATTTGAGAATGATAAATCTTTTGTTAATAATTGTGAAGGATTTCAATTGTAACGTAAAGTGATTATACAAATAGAGCATGCCATTTTTTAAAAGAAGTGAGGCCTCAACAAAGAGAACTAATTACATAATCTATTGATAGACGACATCTCCAAGTCGTTTTTTAACTTCTAAGCGTAACTACTCTTTCTTTGACTTCATTTTGTATTTGTTTTGAGATTATATCTCCGTCTATAACATGGTTTCGGTTACACTTTCCAATTTCTAGTAGTCGTATTTGATACACCAGTGCCCCCAACCTTGTAGTTGAAATATGCTTCCTTACTTTTCCCAGTGCATAATTACAAAACAAGAACCTGCGCAAACTACTTGTTCTGTCGCTGCGACGTTCGATCAACAAAACTCATATTGTTACATCGCTAATTCCAATCTATCCTGATCTATTATTAAATAAATTCATTACACAGTAAGTAAGAGCAGCATCCTCTTAGAAGTACTCCATCTAAGTTGTGAAAGGCAACCTACAATTTTGCCCCTTCTCTGTCTCTATGAACATGAACTTCAATTTCTCGGAAGACTTTGTCACAATGGAAATGACCAACCTGAATATTGATTGCACCTCTGCTAGATTTATTCTTAGCATAGAAGCATGTCCATTAGAGTTTGTCTTGCCCGCTTCCCACATTTACATGTACCCCAACCTGGTCAATATCCTTTGTAACACAACAGAGCAAAAAGAAAGAAAGAATTAATCATCAAAAGATTCAATACATATGCCGCAAAATATACAATCAAGTGGTACATTTATCCAAAATCCCTGAAGTCTCTCCATTGTAGCTAGTCTCCTCGATGTTGGCAACCAAACAATCAAGTGGTAAATTTGTTTTGTAATCTTTAACATAAAACTCTGGGAGTTCTTCTTAATCTGAAAGATACCAAAGTTTAATTAATTTTGATAAGACATCGTAAATGGGAACTCTAACTTTTAGATATGAACTCCAAACCTCAACTACAACACTTCAATTTGTTCATTAGTTTCATTAACTGCGGTGGAAGATGTGACATGATATATTGTTATAATGTAACATCACTTTATTATTCATGACACTCCAAAAAATGCTTAATAACTATAATCATTCACAAGGAATGATCCCAAAGAGGTTGATTTTCCAAGTATGAGTCCTAAAGGACAAATGTATAATCAATGGCCAAAAATGGAAAACATATGAACATGAGAGTAACAAGGCAAACATTTTGATCATGAAATAATCAAATAAAATAAGATAACGTCATGAGCATTAGGAAGTTAGTTAGCTGACCATAAAGGCATATGTTGAAAGGACAAATGCCCAAAACTATGTTTGCCGACATAGGATATAGATTATTCCGTAAGCCAAATGACTCATTTTTATGTGTCCTGAAAAGGGGCTAACAATGGATACTTGCTTGCAGATTATGTCATGTCACATCCTGTAACGCCCCAAATTTTTTCTTAGCTAAATTTTATCCCTAAAATATCTAGCATTGTCTTCTAGAATGATTTATACTTTTTTCCTGTAGAATCTCTTAGATTTTAACTTTTCATTTCATAGATTATTGAATAAGTTTTCCTTCTACATAAGATGCATCCAAAATGGACACTCAGTGAAGAAGTTATGGTTAATTTAAGTCCTAGTCATAAAACACCATCATTCCTATCCTTGGCGCGTCACAGAGAGGGTGTAAATGATGATGGTCAATTTCCAGTGGGACTCCGCGATGGTGGCACATCGCGGAGTGGGCCAAATTCCCATTCGTCAATTTCCAGTGAGCCACCACGATAGTGGCGCATTGTGGTGTCCATGAAATCGAGCTCACAGTTATATTTTAATACCGGTCTCATTAAGGGTATATTGGGTATTTTTCCACACCCTTATCAGTCCAAATATGAAATTTCAACCCCAATTCAATATATTACTCATAAATTCATCAAAAATATTCAAGAACACTCTCTAGGGTTCCATATTAATAATACAAATAAATCCAGATTCAACCGTGCATTTTCAAAACAAATTGAAGATTTGGAATCCCCAAGCCGTGGGCATCTAGAAGCATTCTTTAAATTTCTAGATAGAGGTACATGTTGTTTATCCTAAAAAAAACTACATGGTCTTAAAACCATTTGAGCATGATATTTAGATTTTTATGCATGAATTTCATAGGGGTTTTTGAATCCATGTTCTAAATTACGTACTCCAAATGTTTTAATGTTACTATTGTTTTGTCCTTGTGGTCATATCCCCTAAATTGATTTACATGTATATGTATATATATGGAATTTGAGATTTAAGATCTTTGAGAGCATAAATTATGAACTCCCTCTCATGTATTGAATTAAAGATTATGGTTTTGTGATTTGAAAGATGTTTTCACAATATTATAATATTTGAGCATGATTTAAAATTATTGTGAAGGTGTTTCTTGATATAAATCTGTTCTTGTGTTTAAGAGAAAGAATTACATGTGAATTGAGAACTTTGACATGACCACCTTATACTGTACAACTGAAATACTTGACAAAGATGAGTTCCTTGCATGTTTTTACATGAGGTTCGAGAAAGAGTTTCTTTGAATTGAATTATTGAAATGGTGGTCCCAAAACTTTTTTTTTGACAATAGAGATTTACGATAGACTAATAATGGCTTAGAGATGTGACTTGCAAATCAATGGTATGACGATACCATATGTATTTATGCCGTAACAGATTATGTTTTCAGAGCATGTTTTCAGAGTATGTTTTCAGAGACTGTATGTTTTGATAGAGTTTTAAAAAAAGGATTAAAGAGGTTTAGGTGATTACCCGAAGAAGGAACGAGTTCAATCAACTCTTAGCCTGAAACTATATTTGTCGATACGAGTAGATTATTATTGTACGTTGTCGATGGCCATGTGGCATAGTAGATTCAGAGACTCCGACCCTTACGGCACACTTGGGTTGGGGGCATCGCTGCCGAGTTAATGGAAGTTTCCATATAGCCCATGGAATTTTTCAAAATTGTAGGGTATACCACCTAGGGCAGAAGTAACATAGATTTCATAGAGTTGAGATGATTTTTACAGAGTCATTAAAATGCCCATGTGAATTCTTACTATATGATGTACTTATGAACTATTTTAAATTACTCTCATATATACTGAATAATAAATGATTATTTTTTATATGCTCTGCGTACCAGTACATCTGTATTGGCCCCCCTCCCCCTACCTCTCAGGTTCTAAAACTCAGTCTATGGGTCCAATAAGTAGTAGATAATTTAGACAGCTGAGCATATTGTGCAGTGGTGAGCCTTCTCTATTCCAATAGGCCCATCTTTTCAGATTATTTCACTTATTTCAGTTTTGGTCTACTGGGGGCCTTGTCCCAGTTTTTGGAATAGTTTTGAGATATAGTAGAGATTTCACAGACTGGGTCAGATCTTATTCAGATGTTTTGAATTGAAATTTTTCCTTCTTATTTCTTGAAACCCAGATTTAATGACCATATTTCCATATCAGATGTTATTTCCATATTTTTTTTATGATATGAATGTTGTGCATGATCACTAGATCAGATAGAGAAGGACGTCCGAGCCTTTATTATTCGGGATGTCTGTCACGACCAGGACCTAGCTCGGGTCATGAAAAACTTTGTATCAGAGCATGGTTCATGGTCCCAAGGTGTCTGTGAAATCGCATTGGGTAGAGTTTTATTTATGGGTGTATAGCGCGCCACACTTATAAGCAGGAGGCTATAAGGCATTTAGGAATGTCTTTATTTCTTCATGTTCTAGTTCGTGAAATAGAGTCAGAATGTTCCTCTTTCATACTCTAATTTGTGCTATGGTGTCCCCCATACGAAAGTAACAGTCATCCCAATTATTTCCTTATTCAAATGTTCTCAGACATGTCTCATTATTGGGGTGATTTAAGTACAAAAGTTTAGAGTCTAAATGACATGGTTCTTTCTTATTGAGCCATATAAGATTTTTAAATTGTGCAAGGACTTGTGAAGAGTGCATTAGTGCCTAAGAGTGAATTGATTCTTGTATGAACTTTGATTCTGATGAAATCATGTTTTTCAGCCTGCGGTATTGAGTGCATTCAGTCCTTTTCAGAATTTATGTTGCTGACATCACGCTTAAGGGGGATGATGTGTAGAAGAATGTTGGAACTGTATTTCCACCCGAGTAGTAGTATAAGTTAAGTGTCGGTGTCATAACCTATTAGTAGTGATGTTGGACCAAGAAGTTGGTGATGTGAAGTCATAAAGTTAGAAGTCAGAGTAAGGGTGACTTTTGTGTAAATAAATATTTTAGTTGATAACCAATGTTTGAGGATGATTTACCCCTTTTTAGTGATGAACTAATAAGGTAGCCAGTAGCATGTGTGGATTGTATAGTAGTTTGTGGGGGAAGTGTTTGACTCAGATTTTTTTTAATTTATACAGAGTAAGGTATGTATCCTTAGATCATTGATTATTGTGTGCCAAGTTTTTATCTTTTGTAATCTTTTTATCATTGTGTTGTTGAAAAATCAAAGTCTAGTGAAGTCGTGTGAGGCCTGTTTCGATTCACTAGCAACTTATTGTCCATTTTGTTGGTTCTTATGTTGTATGGAACTGGAGGTTTAGAGGCATAATGGCAAGAAAAGTGGTAAGGACAATTTAGTGAATGTATGTATAGTCGAATCTTTTGGGATGAGATTGAGTTGGTATTACAGTGATATGTCCTTGTGTGTTATTTTAGTAGAAGGTAGAGAAGGAGTTATTAGCTAAGGTGAGTTTTTGTTTGCTCGAAGTATGAAAATGGCTATATTAGCCAGTAAGTTATAATTATAGACACAAGGTTGTTTGTGGAATTAGACGGTAGTCTAAATGTACGCTTGGGTAAGTAAGTGTGATGTGAGAAAGTTGTATAAGTAGATAAGATTATATGGGGTGATAATATAAGATTAAGGTTGACCATGTCTATTATGTGACTCTACCCCCTTGACTTTCTTTTCTTTGGTAGTTGTAGACTATTACTACTTGTGAGAAGGTATGTAGTAGATTTTGAGGCATAGCAGTGATGTCATGAAGGTGGATGTGATTATTTCTTTGTTAATGATACTAGTTTTATGGAAGCGATCTAATAGGCTTGAATAGTGCAGCCAAGAACTTAAGTTTATTTGGTTCGTAATGAAGTATGATGTTGTATGTATGAAGTAGGAGTATGCCAAGGTGATATGAGGTTGCAGTATTTTTCTAAGGCTATTACATGTTGTGTATGGCTAGTGGTGCCGTTGAGTTGCTAGATGGAGAAAGACTAGTTAAATGGTATATGGTGTTCTAAATAGCCATGTTAAGGAGTTTTGATAGATAATATTAAGCCTTTTGATATGATCTTGATTGTTATAGTAGAGAGATATAAGTTTGGAGTCGTGATGCTGGTAGACTATGACAAAAGTAGTATGGCCCGACAAAGGTTTTGAGATATCCATGTTTAGTGGTAGAAGAATCTGAGTTGGTGAATGTTTAAGCTGTTATATGATGACTTTTGGGGATATAGAAACCTAAGGGTTGAATCTTAGAAGTAGGTATTAGCATTGGTTGTTATACATGAAGATACCGCCTTACAGGGTAAGTTTAGTTTTATGTGTATTGTTATATCCCCGACTCTAGAGTAAAGTAATTTCAGTTTATACCAGAGTGTATATAGTGGTTCATAAACTTAGAGTAGTGACTTAAATCTAAGGGGGGCATGATAGAAAAAGTAACCAAGTCATGTTTTTAGATGATAATAGATGTGCCAGTAAGTTATGGAATTGGCCGTGAGAAAGAATGATGCTCAATCTATTCTTATTTCAGCAGTTTACTTCAGTTATTCCAATACATACTCATGCTTTATGTTCAGCTTCATGATCATAGCTTGTGTTCAGGCATATGATAAGGAATCATGTACTCTCCTAGTTCTTAGTAAGATGAGTTCCCAATTTGTTTAGCAGTCAGAATTGCTTTTCGTAAGTTATGAATTTCAAAAAAATTCAGATCATGCAGTTCATGACTATTGTGCACATGTGATACTCATAACGATCAATGAAAATTCAGATTTATATCAGGTACGTCCTCATATTAGATCTCTTCAATGATTCCATGCCGTGAGTGCTCTATTCCTCACGCCTTAGTAGGGTATCAAGTTACGCTTAGTACTCCCTTCATGTTCCGGATTCCAGTGTTCCAATTTTTCAGTGACCTTTTCCCTTAGGTTGAGATAGTGATGATGAACAGTTGTCTAGATGGTAAAGAGTAAGTATTTCTTGTTGATGAAAGATTGTTGTGTGCTTATTTATGTTAAGGCAGTAATTGTGAAGTAATATTGAGGCCAAGAATTTGATACATGTCAAGGTTAGTTGAAGTTTTATGTGTTATATTTAGGAAACATTATTGTGTGCTTGTTTTATGTAAGTCTATAAGTTGAAAGAATTTTGGGGTGAAGTTTCGTGTATGGCTTGGTTAGTTGAGGATATTTTATGTGTACCATCTGAATAGTGAAGGGAAGTTGTTATGGATAGAAGTATTAGAGAATGTGAGAAATATGCTTTATGAGTGGCTATTTAGAAGTGCATATGTGGGTATGAAGATAGGCTTGAATGTCATGTTTGTATGCATATGGATGGATGCCTTGAGTGTTTTTGAATGTCTAATACGAAGTTTAAGGTGATTGCTGGAGTGAAAATAAGAATTATGCAGGAGATGAGGAATTGTGAAATGCAGGGTGTGCTAAATTCATGATTCAGACTAGTACTACAGTATTATGTGGTGTGTCTTGCGATTTTGAGTTAGGCTTGAAGATGATGAGGGGATTTAGTTCAGTTTAGACATTAGTAGATGGAAATATCAGCGGCCATGTGAGAAAAATAGGTGAAATCAATGATCATCGTGTTTAAGAGAAAAGTATAGTTGAGAGATTATTTTTGAAATGTGGCTAAACTCGAAAGTAAGAAATTGCATTTCCTAAGGTTTGGTAATTCTATCCTAGTTTATGAGTTATATGTCTATATTCCATGCTATAGAGTAGTGTCATTGTTGTGATTCCTTAGTTGGATGTCTTGTATAACTCATGTAAGAGATTCTTTGCTCCCTGATGCTACTAGAACTTCTTTAGAAAGAGTGTTGAAGAGATACTCCAGTTAAGTATAAGTGTCCCGTATAATTCAGTTCAGCAGTCAGGAAGACAAGTTACTGTGGTTTTCCACCTTTTCACCCAGTCCTACTATTTGAAGTCCAATGCATATGACCATCCCAAAAGATAATCTATTCCATCCGTGTAAGTTGTGCACTCAGTTCAGTCCAAGCATCATGTTTCAGATTCAGTTATTTAGTCATGACTCAGTTCATAAGAGTTCAGCACAAAATCACAAATTTTTTCCAGCTATTTTAGCTCAGACAGTGTAATACCTTTGTAAGATCTCAATCTTGTTTCCTCATGATTTGTACTTACCTAAGTTATCACTTCCAAATCCAATTTGTGTGATTTGAGCATAAATGCTTCGGGGGGGGGGGGGGGGGTATCCCAAACTCTCAGCATGAATCAGCTCCTTAAAACAAGTAAGGGAAAGTCAGCTCAAAATTCAGTTTCATGATAGAAGTTTAAATGTTTTAGATCAGTTATATCCTTTCTTAGAAGACACATCAGGTCCGTGTTATTTCATACCTTTAAGTTTCAACATTCCTACCCAATATTCGGGGACGAATGTTCCTAAGGGGGGATATTGTAATGCCCCAAAGTTTTTCTTAGCTAAATTTTGTCCATAAAATATCTAGAATTGGCTTCTAGAATGATTTATAATTTTTCCCAGTGGAATCTCTTAGATTTTAACTTTTCATTTTGTTGAAGATTGAATAATTTTTCCGTCGACATAAAATGCGTCCAAAACGGACACTCGGTTAAGGAGTTATGGTTAATTTAAGTCCTATTCATAAAACACTGTCATTCTTGTCCTTGGCGCGTCGAGGACAGGGTGTAAATGACAATGATCAATTTTCAGTGGGACTCCGCAATGGTGGCGCATTGCGGATTGGGCCAAATTCCCATTCGTTAATTTCTAGGGAGCCACCGCGATAGTGGCGCGTTGTGGTGGCCCATGAAATTGGGCTACTAGTGATATTTTAATACCGGTCTCATTAAGGGTATATTGGGTATTTTTCCATACCCTTATCAGTCCAAACACGAGATTTCAACCCCAATTGATCATATTACTCATACATTCACCAAAAATATTCAAGAACACTCTATAGGATTCCATATTGATAATCCCAATAAATCAAGATTCAACCGTGGATTTTCAAAACAAATTGAAGATTTGGAATCCCCAAGTCGTGGGCATCAAGAAGAATCCTTTGAATTTCTAGATAGAGGTACGTGGGGTTTATCCTAAAAATAAACTACATGGGCTTAAAACCATTAGAGCATGATTTTTAGATTTTTATCCATGAATTTCATAGGGGTTTCTGAATCTATGTTCTAAATTACATACTCCGAATGATTAAATGTTACTATTGTTTTGACCTTGTGGTCCTATCTCCTAAATTGATTTACATGTACACGTATATGTATGGAATTTGAGATTTAAGATGGTTGAGAGCATAAATTATGAACTCCCTCTTGTTTATTGAATTAAAGATTATGGTTTTGTGATTTGAAAGATGTTTTCGCAATATTATAACATTTGAGCATGATTTGAAATTGTTGAGAGGGTGTTTCTTGATATAAATGTGTTCTTGTGTTTAAGAGAACTTTAACATGACCACCTTGTACTGTACTACTGAAATGCTTGACAAAGATGTGTCCCTTGCATGTGTTTACATGAGGTTTGAGAAAGAGTTTCTTTGAATTGAATTACTGAAATGGTGGTCCCAAAACTTACGTTTTGAAAATAAAGATTTACGATATACTAATAATGGCTCAGAGATGTGACTTGCAATTCAATGGTATGACGATACTATATGTATTTATGCCATAACAGAGTATGTTTTCAGAGCATGTTTTCAGAGTATGTTTTCAGAGATTATATGTTTTGATAGAGTTTTAAAAAGGGGCTTAAAGAGGGTTAGGTGGTTACCCAAAGAAGGCACGAGTTCAAGTAACTCTTAGCCTGAAACCGTATTTGTCGATAAGGGTAGATTATTATTGTAAGGTGGTGGCGGCCGTGTGGCATAGTAGATTCAGAGACTTTGACCCTTGCGGCACACTTAGGTTGGGGGCTTTGCTGCTGAGTTAATGGCAGTTTCCATATAGCCCATGGAATTTTTCAGAGTTGTAGGGTATACCACCTAGCGCAGAAGTAACACAGATTTCTCAGAGTTGAGATGATTTTTACAGAGTCGTTAAAATGCCCTGAATTCTTACTATATGATATACTTATGAACTGTTTTAAATTGCTCTCATATATGTTGAATAATAAATGATTATTTTGGATATGCATGTGTACCAGTACATCTGTATTGACCCCCCCTCCCCTACCTCTCAGGTTCTGAGACTCAGTCTAGGGGTCCAGATAAGTAGTAGATAATTTAGACAGTTGATCAGATTATGTAGTGGTAAGCCTTCTCTATTCAAGAAGGCCCGTCTTTTTAGATTATGTCACTTATTTCAATTTTGGTCTACTGGGGGTCTTGTCCCAATTTTCGGAACAGTTTTGAGATGTAGTAAAGATTTCGCAAACTGAGTCAGATCTTATTCAGATGTTTTTAATTGCAGTTTTTCTTTCTTATGTCTTGAAACCCAGAGTTAATGACCATGTTCCCATATCAGATGTTATTTGCGCATTTTCTTTTATGATATAAATGTTGTGCATGATTACCAGATCAGATAGAGAAGGACGTTCAGGCCTTCATGGTTCGGGATGTCCGTCACGGCCAGGCCCTAGCTCAGGTCGTGACATATCCTATGCCCGACAAGGTGTAGGACGGCTTAGCTTATCGGACTGAGATCAGACTCCATGCCCTCACATGGTGGTTTATGACAGTTCGCTACTTTCTCCCACAAATAATCAAAGTAATTAAATCTATCTTACATGGTCAATTATAAATTTAATTTATACACCTATTCCTTCCCAGTTCTCTTCACTTACATTTGAATTTTATTGTCATTTCTAATCTCTTGATGTACTACCCTCCTAAAATGGTTTTGCACACCAATACATGGTGTAGTTGGCAAACAATCTTTTTAATTTCTAGTGTTTATCATGACTATTAGTAATGTATAATATTAAGTGGTATTATAAACCTTGATGAAAATATTTTTCCTTTAAGAAATATTATTTCAATCATATTTTTTTAAGTTATATTCTTTCGTGCTGGTTGTATTGTCATGTGTTATTATAGAACATTCGCTCGTGCTAGAAATAGTATTGGGTGCATTTCATGTACAAGGCCTCGTCTTGGGACATGAATGTTATGAAGGCACGTAAGTCTAGAATGTTGTACACACTATTGGGATCTACTATTATAGGTGTTGTTACTGATTTGATTTCAAATGGAGACCCGTCTAGTACTGACATCTTGAAATATTTAATGCCCCTTGGAACATTGTGAAGAAGGTGGAGCATACTACTATATTAGCTATAATTTTCCCAAAGTGGAGATTTATGATGTGGCCACATTTTTGGCCTGTATTTTATTGAAAATATCATGATAAATGATATATTAAAATCTCTACCAATATTTTTTTCCTCAGATGGATGAGATTATTTTGAGATCTATTTTTTCCCCTTAACCTCCTCCTATAAATAGAGAGTTCTTCACCTTAAAAACACACAAATTTGAGAAGAGTTTTGTTTTGTTTTTCTTCTTCATTGAGATTATTTAGAGAGAGAATTGTGTTGGGAAACAATTGAGTGAACCCTTCTTTGGAGTAATCTTGTTAGGTTATTCTCTTGGGGTATTTTGGATATTAGAGCATCTAATTACTATCTTTTGTGCTTTTGTACTCTCTTTTGTATCTGTTGGTGTTAATATATAGCTCCTCCTTATGGTTGTGGACTTAGGTCAAGTTGATCGAATCACGTTAAATTTGTGCCTCCTTTTATTTTCTCAACTTATTGTTACTATCGTCTTTACTATTTTATTTAATTGACTGTTTTATCTAATTCTTAACCATCTGCATTTTTTATCCTAACAAGTAATGCCAGAGTTGCAGCATCAAGGTTTGAGCCAAATTGAGCAAGGATGGCCACTTCGCGATATTGTGTCAATTCCAGTTTTGAACTACCACTACTTGTTTCATAGTTTTTAATTGTATGGCAGACCCCATGCAACTTAATCTTATATTATTATAAAGTAAGAAGGAAAGAGGGAAATCTATTCAACCAGAAGGCAGAGGCGAACAAAGGAGCTGGTTCATCCCTAGATGGGGTGTTGTTGTCGGGTCCTTGTTGGAGTCAGGTTGGGTCTTCCATCACCTTAGTGGTTCGAGTCTAGTGTCATTGTACAAAAATGTGTTTAGGAAAATATATTCTTCATACTAACAAATTACCAGAAACTAGTAAGAAAACTAAGTATTTTCGTAAAACATATTTTTTGTTGACAACAATTTCCTTCAAACAAAACACACCCAAATTGTATTTAACAAATATTTTGTTTGGCCGACATTTGAAAATATAATTTTTGGAAATTTTAGTTGTAAAATAATAATTCAAGAACGTCAAAACAAGAATGTTAATTATATTAAACATAATATTTTGTTTTCTCCAGATTCGAAAAATCTATTTATTTCAAAAAATACTGAAAATTTTGCAATCAGAGTTTGACAAATACCCGACGAAGATCCAAAGTGCTAATTTGGTAATATAAGGGACTAAAACTTCTAAGGTAATATTTAAGAAACTTCTTAAAATAAAATAAAAATGATGTCAAGATTTTCAAGGCTCAAAAGTACGTAGACAAAGAAGGTACCACAATTGAACCTTTTCCTTACATGCCATGTATGAGAAGTTAAGGAGGCCTTTTCCAAAGTTAACGGGGAGAAGACTGTGGTGCAAAAACATGGGACATCCCAAGTGGTTGTTCATATTACTATTAGCTATACATGAGACGTTATATACTAAAGATACATTGAGCATATAGGGGATTATAATAGATCAAGAATGTGAATTTTGCAACACTGATAACGAGAGTGTGAATCACCTATTTTTTTACTGACAGATTTGTAAACACATCTGAGACAAACCCTGAAAGTGGCAGGGGATTAGCAGGAAAATTATAAATTTGTTGGTTATGTATAATGCCATATTATGGGAAAGAAATCAAAGAATCTTTGAAGCTAAAAACAGGACAACTGAGGAAATTGTAAGACAGGTAATATCGGATGTCTTTGTAAGAGGAAAGGGTAAGGCTAAAGTGCCTAGTTGACAAGCAATGCTTGATTTTTATCCATAGAAAATAGAGTAGTCCAGGAATACCAAGGAAATGCAAGGTCGGGCTGCTTTGTCCTACCTGCATCAGTTTGAGTTTTGTACATCTTTGCTTTTTGTAATAAAAGGTGCACTTAATTGCCCAAAAAAATGATATGAAACACAATTTCATTTTTCAGTAGCTGGCTTCTGTAATTCCTGTTCTTCACAAATAATGCAGCCAACATAGGGTCATATTTCCAGACTCTGAAGATAGTTCAAGGTATGTTGGACTGTCAATTCTACTAATTTTAAGATTGTTTGTCTTTTGATTAAGTCTTTTTTCCCTTACTAGTAGTCGTAGGACTAGCCTTTAGTTTCTTGTTCTTTGATTTCTGCTTCTATAGATTGTTTAGTGTACTTCATTTATAGCATTATTTTATTATAGTACTATGCTGCTATTGTTTGTTGTTTTTGTTACTGTCTGTAGTCTCTTGTTTTCTTGAGCTAGAACTCTATCGAAAATAGCCACTTTACCTTAGTAAGGTAGAGGTAAGTTCTACGTACACTCTAACTTCTCCAGACCCTACTTTGTGGAACTACACTGAGTATGTTGTTTTCTTGGTTATAGGGATCTAGTAACTATACTTATTTATTTTGTTTCCTTAATTAGTTATGATTTGTATGTACAAATAAATTCCTTGCTCGTGTGATTAATCATATTGAAATACAGAGAAGCTTTTTATTATTTGTGTCATTGCTAGGTGGGTTAGTATATGCATATATCATGTTGCTTGGTTTATCTCGTAATGGATGTAGCTTGTGGTAACAAATACTCAAATTTATATAGTATACAGGATTCTATTTCTAGTGACTCAGTAAATTTAGTGGAAGCTGAGTGACTAAATCATATAAGTGAAGAGGGAACTAATTGTTTTGTTGAAGAGAAATTTCATTTCAGAGTGAAAGAAGCAAATTTATAAGAGATGTGTTCATAGCTTAGCCGATAAACAAAAAAGAGTTTTTTGTTTTTGTTTTTGGAATTCCTATAACTGTTTCTTTTACTCATTAAAAAAATCAATATTGGTGCTGGTATATTGTGACATTTGTGATCCACCTATAGTGAAGTCTAAAGGTGGTGCGATTTGCGTTGCGACTTTTATTGAAGATCATTCTAGAAAACTAGTACATTTCCTTTGAAGTTCAAGAATCATGTGATTGATACGCTCAAGTGTTGGTTTCTCTAAAGATTTAAGGATTGAATGAAACATGTCGGTTAAGTTGGTTCACATATGCATAGGTGCAAGTAGCTAACTCATACCTAGATCACAAATAAGAGAAGACAAAGTTGCTCGATTGAAGGAATGGATAAGTGGCTATATCAGATAAACTCAAAACAATTACCATATCCTGAATTAAAGATTCAGAGTTCAACTGCAACACTTGAAGAAGCATGAGTTTGAATTGAACAAGGAGTCTAACTTGAAGTAGAACTCTACAAAATGAGAATTCTGATTGAAGCAAGAGGTTGATTATAATAACTCAGACTTTTTAATGAGGGGTAAATAGGTAATTTGGAAATATTATTACTATTAATTAAGAGAATTTAAATAGAATGGGCCAAACTCACTCTCTTGTTCAGTTGTTTTCACATTCAATTATAGAGAATTAGAATATTAGGGCTTTTTAATTCCTTTATTGCTATAAAGAAAAAAATGAAACTAATGCTGAAATTTGGGAGAATTGAAAGGCGAAAATAGAGATTTTGAACCACTTTTTCTCTTGTTTATGACAAGACGCGAGAGTTGATTTAGTTGAGATACACAGTGGCTTTTTGAACTTCCAGTTGTATCTTATTGATCATTACCACATAAGAGATATTATGTGTGTATTATTTATGTATTTTGTTGTGCCTTGTATTAGCTAACATTTGTTGCAGGGGCACTAAATTAGTGAGTTAAGGATCGTACTGGGATATATATATATATATATATGTATGTATGTATGTATGTATGTATGTATGTATGTATATACCTCACTCCTTACTTGCATATCTGCATATACAGTTGTGGAGGCAGAGACTAGTGGCTGACGGTCTTTATGTATGGATTCCATTCCTGAGGTGAGCCTTCACATTGTTCATGAAGGTTTTCATCCAACTTTAGATATTTTTAGATTATATTTCTTTTTGTTGGGTTTGCATTCCAAAAAGTTGAACTCATGTAACTCTTATTAGATGCTCCATGGTCTTAGTGTGGTATTTGGACTAGAAATTTATATCTAAGCAATCGTTGTTTTCATATATGATTATATGATATCTGGTTGGATATTTACTTTGCGTTAATGATTATTTCATGCATTTGGAGTTGGATATGGTTTTATCTCAGTGTTTATAGGAATTATGAATGTATAGTGAATTGGTTCTCCTGAAAAGTGGTGTTACCGGGAGCCAGTCATGCCTCGTGGTTATTTTTGGGACTTGACAAAGTTGGTATCATAGGATAGGATTTAGTTCCTGGGCCATGGAGCAGTGTTTATTAGGTACTTGTTCATGGGTTTGTAGGTGCTCATGCTTATGAACTTGAGTCTATGGAACTTCTAAGAATTTTTCCCATTTCATTCATTACTTTTGTGATTAGTTGAATTAAGTCTAACCTTTAAATATTTTTTCATGGATGGTTAAGAGACGTGGTTCTTCCTTCTCTAGTCATTCTAATGCACCTACTAGGGATGTTGCTGGATAAGATCCTATCCATGGTGGTTGTGGAGTTGGGCCTCATCCAACTAGGACACAAATCGATCCTCAGCCTGGAGTTGGGAATGGAGGCCAACCCAAAGTTGTTGCTTTTGAGAAAGTGTTGCATGAAGTTAATCGGGAGGCTCCAACTACAGTGCCAATTACTGTACCTACTATTGCATTGTCTGCGGACTCAAAGGTTAGATTGTTAAATGTACTGGTTGCATTGGTGCCTAATAAGGATTAAGTTCCATCTCCTTAGGCTACTTTGAAGACACAGAAGCATGTTCAGTTAAATGTTGCGGCTACTTAGGCACCTAAACCAGTTGACCATTCGATTGCAGTTGTGGACCAACCCAAGGATCTTAAGAATTTTATGGATCTTAAGCCATCGGAGTTTGATGCTACACCATCTAATATTGATCCTTAAAATGTTTATTGATAATTTTGAAAAAATATTAACTACTTCGGGATTGAAGGAGACTCGTGGTGTAGAATTTACCAGTTTTTAGTTCTCAGGGTCACCTGGGGCATGGTGGACTTCCATTTTGAGGGGTAGAGAAGCAGGACTACCACTGATATCTTGGTCAGAGTTTTCACTCATTTTTATGGACAAATTTATTACATTAAGAAAACAACATGATATGAGACTCAAGTTTAATGACCTGCGAAAGGGATCTATGATAGTTACTTAGTATGAAGCTAAGTTCACTAAGTTGTCCAGGTATGTTCCATTTTTGGTTTCATACCCAAATGAGAAAGTGGGATGATATGTAGATGGACTAGAGGCTCGTTATCTTGGTCTTATGATATGGTATGTGCATAATAGATCTTATGCTAAGGTGGTAGACACTGCTCTCTATTCTTAGTCTTATTATGAGATGGAAAGGATTAATTGAGAAAATAACAAGGTGCGTAACTCAGGTGAGTTAGTAGTGCTCCATCTAGGTGCAAAACTAGTTTTCATCATGGATAGTCTAGGCATGTATGGTCCGAGTCTATGGGAAAGTCTTCAAGGAATATTTATCCAACTAGACAAGATCAACAGCAGATGCAGGGAAAGATTAGTGGTTCCATTCAGACTGGACAACATCCCAAAATGTTCTAGTTGTGGCAGGAATAATAGTGGCCGTTGTTTTTGAGTTGGTGGTCCTTGTTATACTTGTGGTGGAAGAGGACATATTCCAATGTTTCTTTCTAAGGGAGATTTATGTTTTAGTAAAGCTACTATACATATACAGAGAGATGTTGCAAGTACTCATGCTCACACTCAGCTAGCTAGCATTGCTTCACAAAGTGCTCCTCAATAGGGTCGACAGCGTATTTAGGGTTCTCAGACAGTAGGTGGACCACTGAAATTCTTTGTTATGGCTAGATAGGGCATAGAAGCATTTAATATAGTAGTCATAGGTATTATTTCTGTAAATTCTAATGTAGCATATGCTCTTCAAGATCCTGGTTCTACGTACTCGTATGTGTCTCCATCTTTTGCTTTATTCATAGAAAGAAGGATTGAGACTATTATTATGCCAAACATTGTTATGACCCTAGTGAAGGATACCTTAATTGTGGATAGAGTTTATAAAGATTGTGTGACATCTATTCAGGGTAAGGACACCATAGTTGATCTAATTGTGTTGCCAATGACTTACTTTGATATGATTATGTGTATGGATTGGTTGGCGTCATGTTAATCTTTGGTTGATTTTTATGCTAAGCTTATATGTTATGATATTCTCGAAGGATACCCTTTAGTGTGGAAATGTATGACTCATGTGACTCGGGTAAAGATAATATCTTATCTAAAAGCCAAACCATGGTTGTCTTGGTTTTATTGCTAACATTCACAGATGATTAGTCAGGGATACCTTCGATGTGAGAAATTGAGTTCAGTGTTGTAACACCCCGCATTTTGGGCTAGAATAAAAACCGTCATTTCTATGCGTAGATGATCCAAAAGCAATAAATCCTATGCAAATATGGAATACTAATCATTTTAGTAGTGTGCGAACTTGAATGAGCATTCCGTCGATATAAGATTCGCCCAAATCCGATACCCGGGCAAGAAGTTATGGCTAATTTAAGTCCTAGTCGTATAAGACCATCATTTTTGGTGCTTGGCGCGTCGTGGAGGGAGTCTATTTAACAATTGTCAAATTTCAGTTGCCTAGTGCGATTATGACGCATCACGCTGAAGTTCCTGATCCCAACCAGTGGGACTATGTGATGGCTCTGCGTTACGGTGACCCTAAAAATCCCATTTGTTAATTTCCAGTGAGCCACCGCGATAGTGGCAAATCACGGTGGCCCATTAAAGCTGACTCCCAGTTATATTTTATTCCGTCTGATTTAGGGTATATTAGGTATCCCCCCCTTATTAGCCTAAACACGGGATTTAATCCCAAAGACACCAGAATTCATTCGCAATCATCCAAATTACTCAAGAACACTCTCTAGGATTTCAAACTAAAAACCCAAATAACACAAGATTCTACCTTGGGTTTTCTTTAATTCTTCAATATTCGGAATCCCCATTGCCAAGGGTTCCAGAAGCACCCATCAATCGTACGTATAGCATCCCAAAAGCTAGAGATCATTCAAAAACTTCTAATTTGATGTACTTGGGGTTTATCCTAAAAACTACATGGGCTTGTGAACACTAGTTCATGACTTAAAGATTATCAAGCATGAATTTGTTAAAGGGTTTTTGAAATCCATGATTTTATTATGCTTATTGCATGTTTTATGATATTGTTGATTTGGCCTTTAGGTATTTTCCCCTTGAATTAATTTACAAGTATATGTATATGTATGAAAACTGAGATTGAAGATTGTTTGAGAGCACATATTACAAAACCCCTCTCGTATGTTGAATTAAAGATTATGGTTTTGTCGGAAAAGAGTTGAAATGCATGCCTTGTGATTTGAAAGTAGTTTTATCAATGTCATAGCAATTGAAATATGATTTAGAAATAATGAGAGGGTGTTTCTTGATGTTACTATGATGTCATTGTGTTTAAGAGAAAGAAATACATGTAATTTGAGAACTTTGACATGACCACCTTGAATTCTTGAAATGTTGACAAAGAGAGTTTCTTGCATATGTTTACATGAGATTTAAGAAAGTTTTTTGAAATGATTTATTGATATGGTGGTCCCAGATTTATGTTTTGAAACAGAGATTATTATATGCTAATAATGGCTCAGAGATGTGACTTGCAAGTCAATGGTGTGACTATACCATAAGTATGTATGCCATAACAGAGTATGTTTTTAGAGTTTAATTTGACAGAATGCATGTTTTAAAGAGTTAAAACAGGGCTTAAAAAGGGTTAGGTGGTTACCCGAAGAAGGTTTGAGTTCAAGTAACTGTTAGCCTAAGACCGTGATTTGCCGATTCGAGTATATTATTCTTACACTGGCAACGGCCGTGTGGCATAGCAGAGTCAGAGACTCCAATCCTTGCGGAACACTTGGGTTGGAGGCTTTCCCGCCGAGTCAATGGCGGATTTCATATAGCCTATGGAATTTTAGAGTTGTAGGGTATACCACCTAGCGTAGAAGTAAAACAAAGAATGTCGCAGAGTTCAGATGATTTTCTTTCAGAGTCTTTTAGAAATGCCCATGAGATTTCTTACTATATGATATGTTTATGAACTGTTTTAAATTGCTCTCATATATGTTGAATATAAATTATTATTTTGGATTTACTCAGCATACCAGTACATTTGTATTGACCCCCTACCTCTCAGATTCGGAGGCTCAATCTAAGGGTCTGGCTAATCAGTAGAGTATTCGAGAGAGAAGTGATCTATGCAGTGGTGAGCCTTCTTTGTTCCTGAAGGCCTATTATTTCAAATTATGTTAATCCGTTGTTTTGGTCTACTAGAGGCCTTGACGCAGATTTCAGAATAGTTTTGAGATGTAGTTGAGATTTCACAGACTGAGTGAGATCTTATTCAAATGCTTTGAATTGCAGCTTTCTTTCTTATGTCTTGAAACCCAGAGTTAATTACCATGTTTCCGTATCAGATTATATTTCCGCATTTTTTTTTATGCTATGAATGTTGTGCGTGATTACTAGATCAGATAGAGTAGGACGTCCGGGCCTTCATGGTTTGGGATGTCCGTCACGGCCAGGCCCTAGTTCGGGTCGTGAAAAATGTTTACTTAGTGCCAGAGACTCAATCTATCTCTATTCTACCTTACCATGTATCTCCAGCTTTGTTGAGAGAATTGAAAGATCAACTCCAGGAGTTATTTGATAAGGGATTCATCCAGCCTAGTGTGTCACCTGTGCTATTTGTGAAAAAGAAAAATGTTACGAAGAGGATGTGCATTGACTACCGACAGTTAAATAAGGAAACAATCAAGAATAAATATCCTTTTCTTTGTATTAATGATCTATTCGATCAGTTAAAATTTTCTACTTATTTTTCTAAAATTGACTTGAGATCAGGTTATCATCAACTAAGAATCAAGGACAAAGATATCACTAAGACAACTTTTCGGACAAGGTATGGGCATTTTTAATTTTTAGTGATGTCTTTTGGACTTACTAATTCACCTATAACATTTATGAACCTCATGAACAGGGTATTCAATTCATACTTAGAACATTTTGTGATTGTGTTCATTAATGACATTTTGGTTTACTCTCAGAGTGAGGTAGAACATGGAACATTCTTGAGAGTTGTGTTGCAGACACTTAGAGAATAAAAACTTTATACTTTGATTTGGTTTTAGTTATTGAATTCACCCCCCACTTTATCAATTCATTCTAGAAGTGCTGACCACATATATATCTGTATAGTTACATTGTTTCATAATGGAGGTACTAGTTATTGCCCACACACCATAATCAGACAATTCACAGCTTCTAGCTAGCAGGTAATGAGTTCTCTTTATTAGATGACTCGACTCAACTATAGTTCCAATATTATATTCTTTATTCAGTTGTATTGGTTAAGGATAGCTAGAGGTCTTGTCCCGGCTGCCCGTAGTCATTATTAGAAGAGGCTTCATACACAGTAAGCAAGAGTTGATGTATTTTTTTTCAACTTTCTTTTGTATAATCTAGTGAGGTAAATGTTTTAAAATAGTTTTTTAATGAATTTTTAGCTAATGACATATCTCTCGCTTAATATTTTCAGTTACTTATTCTAGTTGCTTATAAGTTACGCCAGTATCATGGGTTAACTTGGGATCTATCTTTTTTCTAAGCACCATGTGTTGACTAGGGTGTAGACTTGGGGCATTACTATATGATTACTATCTTTCTACCTTGAAAAATGAAGAATGAATGGTTGTCATATTAGTATATGTGGATGACTTTCTTATTAGTGGGGATAATGCAACCATGATAAATGAAGTCAAACAGATTGTACACTAACAATTTAAGCTCAAGGATTTAGGAGAGCTTAAATACTTTCTAGGTATTGAAGTGCTAAGGTCCGCAAAATGGGCTATATTGAACCAAAGAAAGTATATTATGGAGTTTATATCTAAGACAAGACTTGTTGGTGCAAAACCTATTGTTATACCATTAGAATCAAATGCAAAGATGACCTCATTAGAGTTTGATAGAACTATTAGTGCAACTGGAGTTGTCATTCTTAGGGATGCTACATCCTATCAAAGATTGGTTGGAAAGCTTATGTAAGCTACTAATACGAGGCCAGATATCGTTTATATTGTGTAGACCTTAAGTTAGTTCATAGAACAACTAAAGAAGTCTCATATGAAAACTGCTAATAAAGTAGGAAGGTATCTAAAGGACACTCTAGGTCAAGGTATATGGATGAATACTCACACTACTGCAGAGTTTTCCATAAGATTACTTAACTTGTGGCTTCTCAGTCTCATCATTCTAGAGATGTGAGTTTGGTGCCCAGTTCTTATGAATTCTCTCAGGTTGGTCAATTCATGAGGCTGAATCCACCCACCTTTATGGGTACCACGGTTGAGGAGAACCCATTAAGGTTCATTGATGAAATGGATGAAATATTCAGAATCATGCATGCTAGTGTTATTGAGGGGGTAGAATTGATGTCCTATCAACGGAAGGATGTAGCCATCCAGTGGTATGAGGAATGGGAATAATTGAGGGATCAAGGTGCTACACCTTCTGTATGGGAAAAGTTTTAAGAGGCTTTGCTGATCATTTCCTCCCCAAGGAATAAAAAGAAGCTATGGCCGAGGAATTTGTTAATCTGAAGTAGGTGAAGATGAGCGCCAAAGAATATACATTGAAATTCACCCAGTTATCCAAATATTCTTTGGAGTTAGTGAGAAATATAAGGGATTGTATGACGATATTTGCATCCGGCCTCTCAGATGATCTTGTGTTTGAATGTAAGGGGCAATGTTAAACAAGGGCATGGATATCTCAAAGCTAACAGTGTTGATATTACAGGTAGAAGATGAGAAAAAAGGCAGGAAGAATTACAGGGAAAAAAAGGCAGACGAAGAGGGCTAGGTCTACTGATCAGAATGTTAGTCAGTAGCAAGGTGGGATATGGGGCAATCGGTAGTCTAATATGAAACTTTGAAGAAATTCTCTATCATAAGATAACGCCCTAGTGTCCATACCCACAGAAAATTATCGATTCCATAACATCAAGTTTAACAACAGATCGAGAATACAAAGTACAGGAAAATATGTCCCAAACCTCTAGTTTGTACCCATGTTACGGTAAATATGGCAGAAATCACCTGGTAAGGTGCCAGTCGGGTAGTCAATTATGCTATACTTGTGGTCAGCCGAGTTATTTTCACAGGAATTGCCCCTCAGGGGAAATTTAGAGGCAGTAAGGGCCCAATTTCTATATTTTCTACCCCAATTGTTAAAAGGATTCTCCTGGGATAGGTGGGATTCATAATCGGTTCTATTCTTTGTCTACTTATCAGAACTCAGAGGCTTCAACAAATGTTGTTATGGGTACATTACAGATTTTGTCCCGTGATGTGTATGTGTTACTTGATTTAGGTCTACTTTGTCTTATGTGACCCCTTATGTGGAAATTAGTTTTAGTTATATAACCCTTGACTGAGGGGTGGTTTGCCCTTTTATAGTGATTGGCTAAAGCTATAGCAAGACTTATAGATTGTATGGTAGTCTGTGAAGGAAGTGATTGGCTATGATACTCATTTACATAAATAGGGAAGGAGCTCAGAATGGTTAGGTATGGTGGTTGTAGAAATCATTTATAGGTTATGATTGTAAAAGGGATAGATTATCTAATAAGTTATAAGTTATAGAATCTTGCAGAAAGTTGGGATGTATGCATGTGTAGGTAGATATGTTGTGAGGAGGTATGTAGTAGATTCTTAGGTATAGTAGTAATGTCATAGAGGGGTTGTCTTTGTAGGTCGTAGTTAAGTGAAATGAGGAATTTGGGTTGATTTCCCAACGTGATCGACTAGTTTAGTATGTGGCAAGCTTTGTTGGTGGTATATGTTTGATTCTAGACTATAGGTTTAAACTGTAGTTGTTGATGTGGTGTTATGGATAGTTTCTTAAGATGAAGGATATACATTTTGTGGCAATAAATTATTAGGCTTTATGTGATGTGTGAATGATCTTAGGTGGATGACTTATAAGATATTGGAGTGTGTAATTGTGATATATGCATGAGATCTAGTGTTGAAATAGAAATGGTGGTTAAATCATTAGATGGATAAGAGCCTTAAGTTATAAGAATATAGTGTACTCGATTTTGAGTTATGAGTGTCATGTACACCTAGTCAAAGTCCGCAAGTTTAGAATTGTGACTTTGATCTAAGGGGGAGATGATGAAATAAGATAATTCCTGAATTTTCTCGTGGTGTCAATTTCAGGTAAGGGTCATGATAAATATATTCCTATTCAAGACAACTCCTCTTTCTTCAATTTAAAGGGATATCTACAAATGTCTTATGTATTCGAGTCATGCCTATGCTTAAGCTTCGAGTTTTCTGCTCAGTTTATGTTTGTGTACCAACCTCCAAACTAATAGTAATAATGTCCCTCAGTAATCCAATCCTTTAGGTATTCAAGATCTATGTGATAATATTTATTATCTATAAGTCTATGACTCATGTCATGCTTAATTCTATGAAACTATGCTTTCTATATATTATTAATTCATTTTATGTCAAGTCTAGACAAAACGGTAAAGATTATGCAAACTCAAGTCCATTTTCAGTTCTTTAAATGTGGAGAAATAGCTTCAAGTGGCAATTCTTGTCTCAATCATTGACTATATTAATTTTTCTTTTATGTTATATAGCTCATGATATATGCTCACATGTTTCTCGTTGAGCCCAGTTGTGATCTAGCCATTTTATATATGAATCACCTCATGCCTATTGTATCGTATCTTGCATCTCATACCCCACTTTAAGTAGACCAACAAATATAAGTTATAATTAAAAAGTGTTACTTCCATTGTTGAAGCTAGTACTCTAGTCCCTTAAAGAACCTCCTTATGATAGTATGATATTATTTATGGAAGCCTAGTGATGCTCTAGATAAGGGAATAAATGTTCTTGATTGTGAAATTTTGGTTTGGTTACTCAAGCTATGATTTTATGTGAAGAGGGAAGAGGAAGACAAACTTTCATTAAATGAAATATTTTGGAAGAGGGATATATGGTGAGAGTCTTTATCAGGGTGATTGAAGTTGATCGTCTAGAGAGAGAGTTTGGGAATTTTCGGATGGGGTTCAGGAATGTTTTAGGTGACAAAGGTAGTAAGCCTCCGTGATTGCCTAGCGATGCGGAGGCTGTGTACTGCAATGCATACCTGGGAAAAATTTTGATTGTTTTGATTTTCTCGCTTGAGGTGAGGAACTTTGGGTCTTGTAACCCTCGTACGACCTTGGTCTCGTCATCTTATGATTTGTGCTATAAAATTTACTTGGTGATGCTAAGAAGCCCATTGATTCGTATTCCTATATGTGTTTTGTTGAGGGGAGTTCTCAATGAGAAGTTACAAATATTGTTCCATACTTATAAAGCTTCAAAACATTCCTTTCCAACAATGGAGGATGAATGATTCCAAGGGGAGACAATGTAACACCCCATATTTTTTGGCTAAAATTTGAACCGACATTTCTACGTGTATAATCATGAATCCTATTATTTCTATAAAAAAATATGTCATGGTCATTAACCTGGCATTAAAAATTCCTTTAAAGGGAGGAATATTTGTAGTAAACACTTAGAGTGAAGTGGATTATGAAATTTCGTTATCGACCAAATTTTATAATTTCATTCTACAAGAGTCAACTTTGAACGTGTATAACTTTTGAATTGTGAGAAATTTTTTAGCTAAAGACCCAACAAATTGTAGCTAATTTAATTATATTTCAAATACCACCAATTTCACCTTAATCTGATACCCGAGCAAAAACTTATGAGCATTTTTCTGAAGAACCAGTAAGGGTCTGCGATAGTGGCGCGATGCGGATCCAATCGCGAAGATTACCCTCCGCGACAGGCTAATGCTTTAAATGCATCAATATTGACATGGAAGGAGGGGTATTGAAGTCCTTTAACTTATAAATGACCCCTAATCACTATATTAACCTTTTTTCATTCGTTTTCATGATATAACATCATTATATCACCTCTCCCAAAACCCCTAATCATCTCTCTATTAGAAAAATAGGAGAAACTACCTAGGATTTGAGGAATTCAAGCTTTGAGGGTCCAATTTCTCTATGTTCTCTTTGATTTCAAGGTATGTGGGACTATCCTTAATCTCATGGGCATAAATTTTATGTTTTTAACAAGTTTTAAATATATATATATATATATATATATATATATATATATGTGTGTGTGTGTAAGAATATGAAAAAGGTTTTGGAAATCGATTAAAGAGTATGCATCATGAACCCAATTTGAAGGAAATATGTGTTTATAATTGTGTTTTCTAGAAACATGTTCTATAATCATGTGCATTCAGGGTATGAGTTTTGAAAAGAATTTTATGAGCATGATTTGTGGGAAACCCCTCTTCCATGATGAAGATTATGATAATACCATGTTATGAATTATTAAATGAGTTGGAGAGCATGAATCATAAGTCCCTTTTTTATCATGAAACTTATGTCTAATTTATGTTTGTACTTCTTTATGAAGAATGATGTTTCTCAAGTTAGAAATGCCTCTCGGCCTATTATACTTTGTAATTTCATATGTTAATAAGGAGGCAATTCTTATTCTAAATGTTTTGTGTACTAATGTAGATAATGCATGAATTAAATCATTGAATTAGCCACCGCATGTTTAAGTCTTGAAAAGAGAGTGTCTTTGCATATGTTTTGATGTGCTTTAAAATTAAGAACTCTCTTGAGATGTTTAATTCATTTTGGTGGTCATTTATATGCTTTTGAATGAAAAGGGTTATGAATATGATAAGATATGGAATGCAAGTCTAGGTATGATGATACCTCGTACGAAATGCCCTTTGCATTAAAGTAAATAATGTTATAAGCGTGAAGCATAATTTTAAAAGGTTAAAATTTATCTTCAAAAGAGTTAGATGGTTATCCAAAGAAGGCACAAGTTCAGAAAATCCATTGCCTTAAACTGTGTTTTGCTGATATGGGATTTATTGTGCCCTGAGAGATAAGATGTTCCCTGAAAGAGAGGATGTGCCCCGAAATAGGGGATTATATGTTGATCTTGTGCCCTTTTGCATATCAGAATAACAAACTCCAGTCCTTATGGCAAACTTTGGTTGGGGGCTTGGCCACCGAGTTAAGGGAAGAATCCATATAGCCAGTAAAATTGTAGAATTACAGGGTGTACCATCTAGCTCAGAAGTAATATGAAGAGTTGTGTAGTTCTTTATAAGAATGGTTGAAGATCATTAGATTATGCCCATCTATTTTCATTTACCTTTGGCTAAATTGATTTATGAAATGTTATTACTTATGTTGTATAAAAATATATGTTATATGTTTGGATTGTTCTATGTATTTTTAATTTTATGGTCTGATTGTGGGACTTGTCCCCACTTAGACAGACTAGTATGCCTAGTTCAGTAGAGGCTTCGTAGGCGGTGTTAGATTGTATTTGGGTTTTCTTATGGTTTGATATTATGAAGTTTTAATTTTTGTCTTGGTCTGCCATGATTTCAGTTATCTTTTGCACTTTTATTTCACATGAGTAATGCTTATGATCACGTGCTAAGGGGCCTCTCGGGCCTTTATGGTTCAGGATGCCCGTCCCGGCCAGGCCTCAGTTTTTTATATTTGGCCCATAGAGATACATTTTCCTCTTAGTTATGATATTTGATCCATAGAGATACATTTTTCTCTTAGTTATAATATTTATCCCATAGAGATGCATTTTTCTCTTGGTTATGAGATTAGGCCCATATAGATACATTCTCATCTTAGTTATGATATTTGACCCATAGAGATGCATTTCCCTCTTAGTTATAATATGTGGCCCATAGGGATGCATTTTCCTCTTGGTTATGATGTATGGCCCATAGAGATGCATTTTTCACTTAGTTATGATGTCTGGTCAATATAGATGATTTTCCTCTTAGTTATGATTATTTGGCTTATAAAGATGATTTTTCTCTTGATCATGATGTATGACCTGTAGATATGAGATGCCTAATAGAGGTTATATTCTTATTGATATTATGCCACCTAGATGTGAGATGACTCATTTATGTGAGATGATTATAGATATGTTACGACTTATAAATATAATTGTTGATATGAGTTCTGGCTAAGTATATGGGCCTAAGGCCGTGATTATGATTTCATGATTATTCCGGACATATTATTGGGCCGAGGGTCGTGTTATGATATTTGTTGGATATCTAGAAAGTATTTATCCTTGTAAAGGATATGATTGTAGAATATGGACACATGTATATTTATGTTGTGTATGATTTCATTTACTAAATACCGGTGATGGCATGCATAGATTTTGTACCCTCATGATTATTATATAAGTATTGATGTGATCCTAGCTGAAATACAACCTTATCACTATTTTTCTAAATAATGGTTAAAACCCACTTTTCACCTTAACAATGAATTTCTTTAATATAATAATTGTCTAACTAAATGGAATATTTTTACGTATAAGAGAGGTTAAGAATATTATTTTAAAGATTTGATCGAGATAGATTCCGGTCCATGACTTAACACTATTATTTACTTCGATCGTGAGATATTCGGATCCTTTCTATACTTTTACAATAATTTAGTCTTGAAGATCATTTCGAGCCACAGACTTATGAATTTATACTCTTTTAGTCATGGCTTGAGTTCATGCATCTATTATATATCTATATATATGTACTGATGATTATGATGATATATATACCCGATTTAAGTTCGTTGGATACTTTTGTGGTGATAGATTTACCCGGTTAGAGTGCGAAGAATACTTTTGTTATGATATATATATTTCATGTTCGAGTCCAGAGGATATTGTGATGATATGTTGATACTCAGCAAGGACGGAGGTTAATTAAGATAATGATGATGGTTACGATGATGAGATTGTGATGTTGATTGATTACCTTACATTTATTCTTGCATGTGCATCACCTAACACCAATATGCACTTATTTTTATCAGCCGATATGGGATGGTTGTATGGACATAGGGTATGAAAATGCCTTGTGTTGTTGTATATTGATTGAAACTTCCAAGCCTGGGGAGGTGGGGGTACGCATAGGCTCGGCTTGGTGTTTGGTTGTTTAGAATAACCGATTACTCGCATTGTTATTTATATTGTTATTATCAATTTTATCATCATTATTATGTCTAGCCTTTGACAGATTAGTCATTGATTTGATATCGAGATTTGAGGTATGTTCTTGTCCTCTTTTATCATACGATTGCATTATCATACATGATTAATTCATGTCTAAACCTGTGGGTTAGAAACACTGCTTATGAGAGTATTAAATCTTGATCAGATTATAATGAGGTTTTAAAATGAGAACATGATGATTTATGTTATGCCTTGAGTGGACCTCATAAATATACGTATATGTATACTAGAGATGCGGCACGTGTGTTGCACATGTGATATATTTATTGTTGAATTTTTTAGGCGTTAAATTATTATTATGTTGGTTGTTGATGTTGATAATTTGATGAGGTTTATTCTTGGAACTTAGTTGTGTGAAAATGACCCGTTTAAATGTTTTCCGTACTAATACAATTTGATAGAACTTATTAATGTATGTTACACTAATTAATCCTATGAATGTGAATGAGAACATAATATCTATAGTAAATTATGTAAGTAATCGTCTATGGCACTAATATGGATTAAGTTCAAACTGGAATAGAAAAAGTAGTCTAGGTTTGTGCAATGTGTAGTGTGAAACGCTTGATTCATAATTTAAGTTGGATAATAATTAAAATATGAAATAAATTATGTAGATGATAAACTGTGGATGATAGTAATATATAGCAGTGTTTATAACTAAAAACTTCAGTTTGGCGAGTTGATGGATATTGATTTGAATTGTCGTGGTCGTTTTGTTTTTGAAGAGGTTGCATTGAAGGCTTGACAATGCTTATACAGGGACGTTATTTTTGTTTAGTTTTAGATATGTTGTATTATCGATTCAATTTGATCAAACTTTGGAATAATTAATTTATCACTAAATAATTTATTGTTATCTTTGTTCTGCCTATTCAGAAAATAGATGATATCATTACATAGTTGCAAAACATTAGCAGAATAGATACATTTCCGGAAAAATTGAATGCGGAAGGTTATGTCGCATCTTATTCACCTAAGCCTACAAAATCAACATACTGAGATTATAATTAGATACATGTAATTTATATATTTATTTAGATTTGATTAATTTGAAATATGTTAGATATTACATCTCACCTAATACTTTCGATATTCCTTGTGTATGTTTCTTTCTACCCATTTGATTGTTCTACCATAATCAAGACTCTTGTTCTGGCCATTGATATTCCTCTTGATAGTTTCACGTACAATTGCTCATGTGAGAAAACATGTTATGGAAGATATAATCCAATAATTAAATCAAATATGTTCATGAAATAAATATTGCTATTGTAATAGTCATTCACCCATTGGGCCACATTTCACGTGCAAGAAGAAAATGTGTTCCTTCATTTCAGTATTCTACTAAATGACATCATTTTTTTGTGTTTAGTTGGACAAAATACCTGATAGTTTTTAAATGTTAAAATTAATATGTTTAATTTCACAGGCCATTCCAAGATCATACATCGTGATAGCAAAATCATTAGTATTCTCCTTGAAGGCATGAATCTATGCAAGGGTGGAATGCAAAATTATGCATCTGTGTGTAAGCGTGTGCATCAATATAAATATATATATAGTTATTGAAAAGGGAAATAGAATTTCCTAATGGAAATTCAGGATTTGATGGATTACTTAAGATTTTATGAAGGTGAAAAGTAGATATAAAGTTTCGAAATCGGATACATCAACACCATGCTCCCATATATTTCATATGAGCTGCATGTTCACATGGCTATCAAAGAACAATACTTGCCCTAGATGTAGAAAGTTGTGTTGTATGAATAGTTATAGATATTTTTGTGCTTTCAACTTTGCTTGAAATCGGGATATGAAATAAACCGTACCCAATAGAAATTCCTCATTAAACTTCATCTTCTCTGGAAACTTCAAGGTTTGAATTAGTTCGTAATTCTCCTTCACGACACTACAAAGAGTGATACCTGTTTTAAAAGACCCCTGCGTTCTACCGCTCCTTCGGCTATAGGCGTCTGTTTGAAGATAGTCTGCCATGTAAATCACCTTCCATATCATAATTTTGTATTGCCTTTCACCTCATTCCTTGATCTTCTATGTAAACCCAAGAGGTTTGATATCTTACCTATCCTTCATCAACTGCCATCTTCTCCTCATACAACAATAAACCCAGTATATTCCCACATAGTAGCGTCTGGAGAGGGTAGAATGTATGCAATCCATACCACTTCCTCCGAACAAGTAGAGAGTATGTTTCCGATAGACCCCCAACTCAGGACACAATGACAATAAACAAAATTCTCGTAGTTTTCACAATTTTATGTGGTGGTTATATATTTAGCATCTTTACAATTTCCAACATCTATCTTCCCGATTAAAGTTGTAAGCTTACTTTCTTTAAATTGAAATTGAACTTCTCCAACCTTACTTTCTTATGCTTCTCTGTTGACAGAGAGTTTAGCTCTTAAAGTAGCAGCCAAAGCCAATACATTATATTTATAAGAAATGAAAACGTATTTTAGCAATATGAAAAACTACGTAGAAATACATACACAGTTAGTGGATGGCCCAGGAAAATTATTTTATTATACATTTATTACATAAATACAACGTCATAAACTAATTGCAACACACAATACAGTCTAAGATCATTGAATCAGTCCTGCTTTCCTAATGGCTGGACCACCCCTAGAAAAGGGTTTACTTAATTGGGCTTACCATGCTAGAAACCAGACTCCGAAGAATTTACATCATCATCAACAAATCAGTCATATTCAGGGGGACTCATTAAAGAAATTTCATAAAAGCTAAAGTGATTAGCGGCACATTTCCGGATGGAAAATAAGCAAGTAAAATACCAATAGAATCTAAGACCATAATCATGTTCTTTTTCTTAAAAATAGAGTCAACCCTTCACAGTTTATTGTCAGTGAAAATAGGGAAATGAAAAGCCACATAAAATTTCTAGGTTAAACTCGTAAATGTATTGATAATAAGGAAAACATACCATATAAATTATATTAGTGCGAAAATAAACTTGATTAGGAGCTTCTGAAGATTGCAAAACATGGACATTACTTACAACTTAATTTTGTGGGCAAAGAATTATAACAATATTTTGGTCTAGCTTTAACGGGGGAAGGAGATGGATGAAACAATGGTAATGACAAAAATCTGGACATAAAGTAGATGGAATTAACTGTTTGAAGTAAATGAACAACGATAAATACTTGAAATTTTGTTGTTTGTGAATTACCAGCCATTCCTGATAGTTTTACAGAGAAGATGGAAGATTTTTGGGGTACTGCTATGGCGTTTCTGCTTTTAAAGAGAGTAACTGGCGTTATAATTAATACCTGCTCGTTGAAGCGAGGCATTTGAAACTGTTATGTTGGTGCCTCTTGGGAGTTTGCAGCACGCAGATGTAGGGTTGATAAGTCTAATTAAAGTTAAACGGACAGGGGTATCCCAGAGAAGTATATGCATACTAATCACTACAACAATTTGATAATAAATCAAAGCTTTATAACCTAAGGTAGATGCTGATATGCTCAGCTTTTGAGTTACAAAACACACAAAGGAGGCAAAACATTCAGAAACTCAAAAGATGTTTTTGAGTCCATATTAAACTTGAAACAGAAAAAGGCATTTTCCATAGCGGAGATGGCGATGGGCAGAGCAAATAAAACAATTGAGTTTTTCTAAGTTACTGAAACAAAAGATCACATCTCTTGCATAAGGTTTAACCTCTTCATCTGTGAATTTGATCATGAACACTGTGCAATTCTGAATGTACAAAATCCATTCAGTAATATCCCTGCAATGATATTTTTAATGATTATGAGGAATCTTACTCACATCTTGATAGCTAGCATTATTTAGATTAATCTTTCAGCGCATAGAATTCAAGCACAAGTGATGCTAGCAGATGTATTCTATGGAAATATGACAAAATATAGATAAAATAGAATCTACTTTGAGGAATTGCTATATATTTGTGGATAGTAATCTGTAAACTACAAAGTCATCCTTGTGATTCAACATGCTCATAATCAGTTTCTTGACCAGTGAGTACGAAGATACCTGCTTCAATAACATAGCCAAAGTCATAGCCAAACCAAGTAAGGTCCAACCAATTAAGGACACATTTCATCTAAATCACACATTGTTTCCTTAGCTCCCCAATATAATCAGCATACTCGGAATGGCTTGCAACTTAATCTTTCAATTGAGTAAATATTTGTAACAGTACTAATCGATAAGCACTCCAATGTCAAAAAAATGTTGTCTTTCTATACTGATTAATGTCTGTTCTTCATATATAAAAAATGACTAATATAGGCAAACTAAGCACTTGACAATTTGATTTCAGGTGACACACGATAAAATCTTTGCATCAAATCAATTAATACATGAAATTTTACGTCAAATCAATTAATACATAAAATTGAAGAAAGAGACTAGCAATAATTATAAGAAAAAGATGCACAACAAATATTGTTCCTAATTCTTCTGATTAGTTTTCTTTCTGAAAGGTCTACTGTACTGCTATGGCCTTTCTTCTTAGTACTCGCCTTGAACTGAAAAAAAAAAAATGACAATATTTTTTAGACAGATCAATATTTCTTGGTTAGTGATTTGAAAATATTCACAATTATCGATTTAAATTCACTTAATACAAGACAGAAATAAGCCAAAAGATAGAATAATAATATTCTACTCTGAAAGTGAAAACAGAGAAGAGCGAAAGCCACATAAATTTATAAGTTAAACTCTTAAATGTATTAATTATAAGGAACACATACCATATTGATTATATTAGTGCAAAACAAACTTGATTGGGAGTGTCGGACAGGTGAAAAGGCTTGGATGTTACTTGCAACTTGATTTTGTTGGCGGAGAATTACATCAATGATTTGGTCCAGCTTTAAAAGGGGAAGGAGATAGAAGAAACAAGGACAATGACAGAAATCTAAACATAAAGAACATTGGATTTAAATCATTGAAGTAAATGAATAATAGTAAAGACTTGAAATTATGGTGTTTGAGAAACAATGTATACCTAATAGCTTTATACAGAGGATGGAAGATCGCTGGGTACTGCCATGGCGTTTCTACTTTCAAGAAGAGTAACGTTGTTATTATTAATGTCTGCTCATCGAATCGAGGTGTCTAAAACTATTCCGTTGGTGCCTCTTGGGAGGTTGAAGCGCATAGATGTACGTAGGGTTAATAAGAGTACATGGGCTGGGGTTAATTTTAGAATTTAAATACGTTTATTTTAATTTAATGAGATGGGGAAATTTTAGAAATTTCATGTTAAGTTTTGATAAGTTGGTGCTTTTAAGGTAGTATTGATATTGATAGATAACTATCTAGCTATACATAGATAATGTACTAACGTATATCACCCCTTCATTTGTTCATATTGTATATTTATTCCTTGGCCTTGTAAATTGTCATCTACCTTTCTTTCGTCCTTTATTCACATATTAGCGTGGGATATACAGTATTGAGATTTACAAATTTTAACATGAATAGGATAGTTCATCCTTGATACTTCCTTAGCCTTATTATGTTAGTGTCTTGGACAAGAATAGAATAGGTTACCCTTATTATCTCATTTACCTGTTATATGATTTATGGACTGTTGAGTATAATTTCTATTTTTTTAATCTGTTGTATATATCTGTTTTATATTTGGAGCTCAGTTGGCAGTTGCCTACTGAGTATCATTCGTTTGGTACTCATACTTCACTTGTACAGTCTGCAAATCATAGTATGGGTTATCTCCATTGTTGTGTGTGTCGTGCAGATCAACCATGTTTTGGAGACTGAGAGTGAGCTCCTGACGTTCAGAGTATTACTTACCTCCGCTCTTATATATTAGACTAGTCTCTATATTGTATTTGGAGATAAGTTGCATTAGTGTAATTTCATTGATATTTCACTCTTGTACTCTTATCATATTAGAAGCTCTTGTACTGATACCACCAGGTTTTGGGATTCACTTATGTAATTGATCTTTATTTTATTTATTCCACATTCTTTTCTTTATATTATTGAATAGTCCGTTACTAGCCTTTTTGTGCTATGAATTTTCTTGCCTACTGATGGATTATAGAAAGTGTCATCATGACATGAGAAATTTGGTCGTGACATCCAGGTTCGAGTCTGTAATCATGAGTTGATTTGCTTATAGCGAAGCTTGACATAGAATTATTTTATATACGATGACTACAATATATACCATAAGGAATAACACAATAAAAAGATTCAAAAAATTAGTAAGTACATAATTCTAATTAGGAAAAATATATAATGTAATGATATATATATATTGACAGTGACTCAAAGATACAAAGAAGGAAATCCATTTAATATTATGAGTTTGTTCAAATGGGTCTAAATGGGAATAAACATGATTTTATTACTTTCTTGCATGTCATTCATGTGTATTTCCATCTAAGAATGTGATGACTTTATGACTATAAATACACTCTTTGAGTTGAGACCCAACATTAATTTTTCATACTTTCTCAAATTAAAAGATTAACAATGAGAAACCTACTGATCGCAATAGAATTAAAATAGACTGGATGAATAATCAAATCAACATACCTATGACATTATCTAAAAGCCGTGATGGCCTTTTTACGAAGGCGAGTGATCTCTCTACCCTTTGTGTTGGGGAAATTGTCACTGTATTTTATCTCCATCTGAAAAAGTGTTTACTCTATCGGACACTCTTGTGTCCTTTCAATGGTACATAAGATTCTAAATCCTCTACCCAACACAGATAGTCCAAAATCTCTCGCCAAGCCTTATAAAAATGAAGATGTAATAAAAATGGAGAAGTTGATTGAAGCATAGAAAAAGCATGATGTAAGATTTCAATCAATAAATATGATTGACTCATAAAAAGGAATAAATTATTTTCAACGTCAAGAACTGAGTGACATTCCATAAGAAAAAGTGTTTACTCTATCGGACACTCTTGTGTCCTTTCAATGGTACATAAGATTCTAAATCCTCTACCCAACACAGATAGTCCAAAACCTCTCGCCAAGCCTTATAAAAATGAAGATGTAATAAAAATGGAGAAGTTGATTGAAGCATAGAAAAAGCGTGATGTAAGATTTCAATCAATAAATATGATTGACTCATAAAAAGGAATAAATTATTTTCAACGTCAAGAACTGAGTGACATTCCATAAGCAAAATTGAAGATGACTGAAAAAGTAGAGATCCAACAAAAAATATGGTATTTTATTCCCTTTCAAATCCTATAAATATGCCTTGGCTCCAAGAGATAATACTTTGTCCACATCTGATGTTGGATCATCTGGATCTAGTTAAATTTATATTATTTATTTCTTTAATCTTATATTTTAGTTTGGTTATTACGAATAAAATGAATAATATGCATTTCATTTATTTAGTATAAGGCAATTTATCATTTATAGATATTAAAATTGATATGTGAGTGTTGAAGGGCCAAATAATAAAATAAATTCAAATAATACAAATAAAATCAAGTAAAATAAATTTAAATACAAAAAATCTCATATTAGAAAACAAAATTCGAGAAAATACAACCTGTCTCATCATTTTATAAAAAAAAAAACTAAAATTACTATTATAGTTGGTACGGTAAGCTCTAGCCCCCACCCTCACCCCAATTTGTACTTCTCCTTCTAGAAAATTAGTTTTTCTATTACTAATTAAAACAGAAACTCTCAAAATCCATTCTAAATGTGTATATTAGTCAAAATAATATAAAATAAATTTATAATATTCAATTCAAGCCAGGATTCCAACGGATCATTAAATTTTAAAATTCATGCATCACCTAATGAATGTAATGAAGACATCTACATTGGAATAACCTTGTTATAATAATCCTTTGAATTTCATATCTTATGTTAATTTTCATTGTTGCAAAATAAAGGGAATGATTTGTTTTAACTCTATATTTTATGTGTTTAAAAGTATTTTTATACTGTTTATTAATTATTTAAAGGGATAAAATACTTTCTGTCATCTCAAAAATATATATTGTTACTTTTATAATAGTTTGAACCTTATGCTTATTCTGTGAGATTAGGTGTCTACTAGAAAGTAGCATTATTTAGTGTGTATCATACATGAATTCATTTTGCGACATAAATTATGACAATAAAAATTCAAATATTAATATTTATAATTCATGTGAATATATAACAAATACACAATTTCAAAGTGTAAATTTCTTTTACATAGAAGTCATTAATGTAAAGTTCTAGGGAAAAGGCATCGTTTCCACCCTAAACTATATTCGAAAAGTCTAAGACACACCTAAATTATTGGAGTGACCTAATACACACCTAAACTTCTTAAAAGTGAAATTTTTTACCCCCTGAATCTGACGTGGAAAAAACATAATTATTTAAATTAAAAAAGGTGCGTCTAAATAAAAAAATAACAAAAAAAATAATTAAAAATTCCCCTCCCCCACCCCCAAACATCTTCTTCTTCATCACCCCCCACCCCCAAACATTCTTCATCACCCCCACCCCCTAAACTCCAACCCCACCCCAACCAACACATCTTCTTCATCACTCACCTTCCCTAAACTCCAACCCCACCCCCAAATAACGGGATTTTTTCACACCCCGATCCGCCCACCCAATCGAATCAATGTCAATTTCACCTATAACCATCAATTTTTCTCACAATACCATTGATTAGTCATCTAATCCGTCAGCATTATTGTTTTAGCTGACAAATTTTAAATTTTTAATATTTTTTTATAGATTTATTCCAAATCACTAATTTCGAACTAAGATTAAACGGGTTCGTCGGAATTCAATGAATCGTGGTATTTGTCGGAGCCTTTTATCATCTCCGTTAGCATCAACAGACTAAATGGATCTATAGCCCATGCTTTCTTCTCATCGAATTCTTTCTCCATTAAATCAAGATACAAACTTTCAATCACTTTAGATGAATTGAAAAGTTTGCAACTGATTTTTCCAACAAAGGACACAACGTGTTTCTTCAAATAGTCTAAAACTCAGCAGAAGAAAATCTTTAATTAATGGAATATCCTCATAATTCTCAGTTCCAGGCAAAGCAAGTTTTCCTTCAATTTCCCAAAAGTATGAATATGTTGAAACTTCCCAAAACTCAATTCAAGAAAAAAATAATTTAAACATGGTTTCTGGGCTTGAGAGCTTTAATAACCCGAAGTTGATATGAATTGGTGAACCGTATGAAAGGTAAAAGAGGAGTGCAACGTTGCATTAGTAGTCCAGTAGGCTATTTGCAGAGGAAACACAATCTTGGATTGGTAGTGAAGAAAAAGAAAAAAAATTGAACAATGAAGGTTTTGGACAACAATGGAGATTTTGGATATTGAAGAAAAAGAAAAAAAATTGACCTCATAACAATGGAGGTTTGGGACAACAATGAAAATTCTGAATATTGAAGAAGAAAGAAAAAGAATTTAAATTAAAAAGAACAAAGAAAAATTTATGAAAATAATAAATTTATTATCTTTTTCGTATCATGCTGATGTGGCGCTGACATGGCAGACGCGTGTACAACACAACACTACGTGCAAGTGGTATAATGCAGGGTGTAAAAAGTATCACTTTTTTATAGTTTAGGAGTGTAATAGGTCACTAGTATAGTTTAGGTATGAACTAGACTTTTTATGTATAGTTTAGGATGGAAACGATGCCTTTTTTCCAAAGTTCTATAAGGTGTTCAAGACATATATACCAACAGAAAAAAAATATCAATAAAAATGTTAGAAATTAAAATAAATTATTTCTACATGATGTACTAACGTAAAAACTAGAGCCAATAAAGAAAAGCTCAAGCAATAAAGATAGGGACGTGTTTCTGTAAAGTGCTTCACGGTCTCAAAGTTAGATATACTATGTTACGAGAATATGATGCATACAGCTCTTCCAATGGAGGAAACTAGGAAAAATAATGGAATGCATATATCTATGCAACTTAAGAATTAAGTATATTTTATAAGGAATATATTGTCACTTATATATTTTATTGGTGGAACTTCTAGACCAAATTTCAACAATTAACCAACTTTGAATATTAGGGGGTCAAACAAAAACGAGATACAAAATTTGCCGTATCATTTGAGTGATTCATATGTATTATACTTACGGAAGAAAATTATTTTACATGGTTTATATATTGTAGGGGGTGCAGATAACTTTAATAAATCTATTGTAACTATGAATCTGTTTTTATTTATGCGTGGATATTTTTTAACTTCTCTAAATATTTTTATTTTATTTATGTTCATATCTTGGGGGGTGATTAAATGATATTTGATTAAATATTTTACTGTAGTATTCTTTAGTTTTTTCTCTTAGTCTTTGTAATTCTTCTATATTATTTTTAAGGTATTCTAAATATTCTATATCTTTTGTTCTAAAATATTCGATTAAATTTTCTTTCATAAGCATTTCTTCTAATCTTATTTCTTCCATATCTTGTCTCCTATTTTTTAAATACTCATAGTTTATCATTTTATTCTAAAGTAGTTGCTTGTTTACTAATTTCCGTGTAATATTCTATTCTAATTGTACTATAATTTATATCTGAATTAAGGTTATTAATGCTATTAATTATCTCTCTTTCTTCTTCTCTTAATGAGTTTTTTATGTTATATAAACTATTATCTGTACCTTTTTCTAAATTTTCTAAGGTTTATTTTATCCATATTAATTTTTCTTTTAGATTTTCCATTATTTCTTTGAGTCGGTTTCTATAATTAATTTCTTCATATAGGTCACTTTGGTTTTCTCTAATTTTTCTAATATATTCTAATATTTTATTCTGAATAATATCCATCTGGGTAATTATCTAGGTATAATTGTTCTATCCAATTTATAATTTCAATTTCATAATCTAATATTTTTTCTAATATTATTCTCTTAATATCTATAATTTCTATATTTCTAAGAATATATAAGATTAATGTTTTAAGATTATCTGTCATTTAAAATTTGTTAAATATTTTATTATAATATTTTTTAGTTGTTTCTTTTAATCTTATTAATTCCTCTATATTTTACTTAAGAAATTCTATATATTTTATATCTTTAGTTCTCATATATTCTTCTAAATTTGTTTTCATTAGTTTTTCTATTAATTGTATATTTTTCATATCCATTTTCCAAAATTCTAAATATATGTAATTTATCATGGTTGATATGTAGGTTTAGTATATAAGCATTTGTAAGAGTAGTTAGGTAAGTGTGGTATATAATTTACTCTAGTCATAAAATATTTATCAAATATATTTTCCAATATGATTTTTCTTATATCTGCAATTTCTATATCCTTAAGCACATATAAAATAAATATTTTAAATTTATCTACCATTTCGTCAGATAAATAAGTATTCATTTTTCATATGATGCTTTTTCAAAATATTCCCTTCAATCATATACATAACAAAATATGATGATTTTAGATTACTATATACTAGATTATTCTTAAATAACATATTCTTCGATTACTATTAGCATGGTAATCTGGATATTTTTCCCTTAAATAGCGCCTTTACTCTGGCTACTCCCCTATCACGGCTTTCTTGCCTCACCGGTTTCACCTTTTGGATGACATAGTTCTTAGGGATTTTTCTCCTTTTCCACTTTGCTAATAAACTTCTTAACATGCTATTTTTCCAATAATTCTACTATAAAGCAACTAACATGAACTTATTTTATCATATCATGATTGTTAGAAATTTATGAATTTAGCTATTCATAATAGTAAATGAATATACCTGTTCTGGTAGATTTGATAATTCTAAGCTTTGTTCCTCCATAGATTTTTCTATTGAAATATACCTGTTTTTAAATAATCAAAATATTTGTTGTAGACAAGAGAGAGTTTTTTGCTTCAACGCATGAAGGCTTCCTTCCTTCTGCCTTCGATGTCTTTCATTTATAATGAGAATACTTTACACTTTTATTTTTACACGTATCCTAACTTTTCTACCTAACCTAATTATTGTCCTAACTATACTTTACAAAAAGTCTTCTTCTTTAAAAGAAGAGAATGACTTAAAAATGCAAATAAGGACAAAAGTTATTAATACCTAGACTAACAATAGTCAAAAAACCTATACAACAGATTAATAATTTACGTAAAGAAAGAAAAAAGTCTATCTTATTTTGTTACATGTCTCTTTCATAATTAATATCTCTGTCTTTTATCTCCATTGTTGATCCGTTGCTATCTTCTTTTTGTCGTATCTGCTGCTTTTTTATCTTCTTGTTAGTGTAGCATCACATCTGGAATAAAGTTGTGTCTGCCACTACATCTGCTACATATGTGATCATTGTATTTTTGGCCAACTTTTTCACAAAATTGTTCCATAGCTTCTTCTGAAATAATTTCTTTTTTGATAGATCTCGTTAATAGTTGTTCTTCTAGTCTGAGGAGTGCTAATCCCCATTTCCTAAGTTCTTCCATGTCTTGATATCTAACTTCATTACAAGTTGAATAAACCAATGTTTGATTCCTCGAGTTATATATCCAAATGGGTTTCTGATTTGAATAATTATTAAGTAATTCTGATAATATATTACTAAGTCCAATAACTCTTTTGTTGCGGTAAAATCCTGGTATCTGTGTCTTTGGTATCTCGTCTTGTTCACATATTTATTCTGGAATAATACAATCTCTAGTCATACCTATATTGATTACTGTAATAGTCTGTTTAACTTCATTAAACAATATTTCGGCTGGGGCGGAATAAAATTCAACATAAAATAATTGTCCATTAGTAATTCTCTTGTAGATCATAAATCTATTGTCAATAGCTGGAATTCCTTCTAACTCTTCTCTAGTAGTTGTGTAAACTGTAGATAATAATCCATAATAGTAACATGATTTGATTAAATTTGAACTTATACCTGAAAAAGCAATAAGTTTATTGTAATTCTGGCATTTCTGGGTAATATATCCTTTTTGTTGTGCGGCTAGTTCTTCACTTTGAATAGGTTTGGTATTTAACATGGTTTGTAAGGTGTATATATTTTCAATGTATTTTCGGGCAACATAGCTGTATGTCTTTTTTTCTTGGTTAAGTGATTCAGAATATGTATGTATTTGGGGAGGTGCAAATGATTCTGATCTTTGTATATTTGGTGTATATGGTTTTGAAAATATCTGGTTGAGGTTGTAATTCTTTTTCTTTGGTATATTAGGTTTATTTTGAGTGACTATATTTTTCCCTTTAGATATATCTCCTGCGCCTGCAGCTGTAACAGTAATTTCATTAGTAATTTGAGTCTTTAGGTGTTTCTCATTGTCACCTTCTAGGTCTAGATTTTTAATGTGCTCTTCCTGCACAGTATCTTATTTTTTATAGAGCCCAACCTGCACTTTTACGTTTGTAACTTCAGTAGTTAGTGTAATAACTCTTTCTTGTAATAACTTCATTTTCTTAAACATTTGAAGTAATAAATTAGTCTGGGTATCTTTGGCATCAGCCTCTTCCATTGATAAATCAGTTTGGGAAGCTTTGTCTTGATAAGTATTCTGCAATGATATTTTTGTTAGTATTGATCACTTCAATCGTAAATGTAAAATTCAGTATATTTAATACTAGTCTCCAAATTTCCTTCGTCATAACTGAGTTCTGTATTTTTATCGTTAGCCACCATCATACCTATGTGTTATCTGTTCTTACAATAAATTTGTTATATAGAATATATGGTTCAAATGCTAATAGGCATTTATATAATGAACATAATTCTTTCCTATTTATTTCCCATTTTATTTCCGTTTCATTAAATGTTCCTGAATAATATCTACAATGATGTTCTATTTTTTCATTTTCGTATTTGTATTTAAGTACTCCTCCATAACTATATTCACTTGCATTTGCTTCTACTATATATGTAAATTTTTTATTTCCGTTTGGGAATTGTAATTTTGTTAACTCTTGACAAAATATTTTTATTTTCTGAACTTGTTTTTTATCTTCGTCGTTGTAATTATATTCGATATCTTTTTTTTAATTTTTTTCTGTAATAGTTTTAGATTTTCTGCTAATTTTGGTATATATTCTCTTACTTGATTTACTAATCGTAAGAATGATTGCAATTTCTTTTTTGTATCTAATTCTTCTTTTAAATTTATTATTTTTTGTACTATATGTTGTTGCATTTTTTACTCCACTTTTATCTATTTGTATTCCTAAAAATTCTATCTAATTTTTATTAATTTTGGCTTTCTTTTTACTTAAAATTATTCCTGATTTTTCTATTATATATGTAAATTGTTCTAATAATTTTAAATGTTCATCTTTGGTTTTTGTATATAATAATATATCATCTATGTATACTATACAATTAGGTAATTGTATAAAATAACTATCTATAAAGTGTTGATATTTACCTGGTGCATTTTTATAGCCAAATGGTAATACGTTCCATTCATAAAATCCTTGTGGTACTGTAAATGCAGTAAATTCCTTAGATTCTTCTTCTAACTTTAAGTGGTAAAAATCCTGATTTACAGTCAAATTTACTAAAATAGTTATATCCTTGTATTTGTCTTATTTTTAATATCTTATTTGGTATTGGATAATTATATGTCATAGTTTTTGCATTTAAATTTCTATAATCAATAATCATTCTACTTTTACCTCTTTTTTGTCCACTATGTTTATTTATTATGAATGCTGGACTATTATATTTACTATTATTTTTTTGTATATATTGTTTCTCTAATAATTCATCTATATGCATTTTAAATTCTTTTAAATCGTCAAAATTATATGTTAATGGTTTTTGAGTTATTATGCTATTTTTATCTATTAATTCAATTTTTATAGTAGTTTTATGTTTTTCCCATCCTTTTAATGGATCTTCACTATATAATCTTTCTAATTTGTTCTTAATTATTTCTATCTTATTTACTGAAAATATAGTTATTTCCTTTTTATTTATCGAAAATACGACTAGTTCTATTGTGTCTTCGGTATTTTTTATATTTTCTAACTTTTGTGTAATTTTTTCACTTCCTTCTATCCAATCAGTTTTCTTTCTTATTTTATTAATAACTCTTTTTGCTCTTACTTTTTATTTATATGGTGTTGTAAACCACCAATCTATTTTAGTTATTATATGTGGGTATAATTTATCTAAAAATGACATTCCTAAAAGCATATCTTTTGATGTTAGTTCATAATTATAGATTTCTTCTATTGTTATTATTTTATCCCATATTTGTATTTTTACATTTTTAGCTTTATATGTAATTAAGCTTCCTTCATTATTAAATCCTTTGACTACTATTGGTGCTTTTAATTTATCCCATTTACTTTCTGGTAAACAGTTGTATCTACATAAGTTTGCTTCTGCTCCTGTATCTATCATAGGTGTATAATACCTATTATAATATCCTTTTGCTATTATTTTTACAAGTACATATATTTTCACATCATGTTAAAGTTCTTTTTATGAATAATCTTTCTTTATTATATGTTATAGACAATTGTGTATGTTCTATACTGTATGGTTTTACTTGTTCTAACCGTTTTATTCCTAATATTATGTTTGCTTTTTACATTTCTTCCTTTATTTCAAATTCTATTTTTATTTTTCTAACTCCTATTATTATTTCTTTTTCTATCGTATCTTTAATGTTTATTAGACTCCTTGGTAGATCTGGGCATATATCACTATTAAATTTTATTTCTTCACTTTTTACTAGATATTTTGCTATATAATTTTCTTCTTGTCCTGTGTTTAAGAGTTAATTTTCTTCTTGTCCTGTGTTTAAGAGTATTAAATATTCTTTTTCATTTATTGTTCCTGTTATATAATATTGATTTAAATTAACTGTTGAAGTTGTTTCATAACTTGTTCTTTTTTATGAACTTGATGATTCTGGTTTTTCGTGAGCTATTCTTTTTGATGTACTTATCCTATCATTTATTATTTCTAAATCTTCTTCTATATCTATATTTTTGTAACTATAGTCATTATTATCAATTGTTTTTACGAATTGTTCAAAAGGACTTTCTATTTGTATTTTATTAATTTTATTTTTTCCTGTTATTTTATGTTTTGTTGTTAGCACATATAGATTTTTACATCTTGCTGTAAATATTTTACTTCCTGGGGTTAGTTCTATTCCTGATATTTTTTAATATAATACTAATGATTTATCTATATTTTTATCTGTTATTGCTACTAAATAATTCACACTTATTATAAATTTAAATTTTTGGTATATTAAATTTCCTTTTATAGCAGGTAATATACTTTTTTCTATAGGTTTTATAATTCTATTATCTGCTAAATATAATTCTATTGGTGTATCTATTCTTTATCTGAAACATGCTTTTATTAATATCTCTGTTCCTCCAAGGTGTACATATTTTATTAGGTCTTTACTTTTTATATCGTTTATTTCTTTACTAATTATTCTTTTTGTTACTAGTGGTATGCTAGCTCTTCCTTTTGCATATCTACAATCTATTACATGTTCATTTTGACTTACTACGTAGTATTCTTCCTTTTTTCTACTAAATATATTTTTTATTGTTGGTATTTTAAATATTTTTTCTACACTTAAGTCTAACTCTTTTCCTTTTATTTCGTCAAATATATTGCTATCAAATCTTATTTTTTTATCTGTTTCTTCTTCATTTAAATATTCTTCCTTTGTTATTATTTTTATATCTTCTTTAGTTATTTGGTTCATCTAATTCACTATCTATTTCATTCTCCGAAATTTCATATATACTATCTTCACTTTCTAATCCATAATCTATATAATCTATCTGCATATATTCTGTATTTTCTATTTTTATTTCTGATATTTGTTTATTTTTTGAGTTTTTTGGTAATTTACAATCTCTAGCTAAATGTCCTAGTTTTCCACAATTATAACAAGTACATTTTTTTACAGATTTCTTTTTTCTATATGGTCTTTTATGTTTATAATTTTTTACATAATAGTCCCTCCGTCTCATTTTATGTGTCGCCATTTGACCGGACACGGAGTTTAAGAAATAAGGGAAGACTTGGTAAAGTTTACCAAATTATCCTTTATAAAAAAATGTGTCAATATCTTTTTTTTTAATTAAGTGAGACCAATAAGGGTAAAAGGGTAATTGTGCCTTTAAAAAGTTGCCAAATAAGGAAAGGGACACTTATTTTGGGGCGGATTAAAAAGAAAATGATGACACATAATTTGGGACGGAGGGAGTATCTTTTTCTTGGTTTTTATATTTATATTTTAATTTTTTGTATTTCTTATATTTCTTATGTCTTTTTCTTTTCTTATAATATCTTTCTTTACATCTAAATTGAGGTTCTATTTTATCTTTACAACATGCTAAATTTCTTATTAATTATTTTTCCATTTTTATTTCTTCTCTATATTTTTCACATAGATTTCTATACCATTGTTGTAAATATTTTATTCTTGCTCCTAGGGTATCTACTATTTTTGCTTCATCCCAATTCTTTATTATTTTTGAACTAAATGGTTCAGGTAATTTACTAAAATATAATTTTCTTATTTCTTTACTTTCTTCTATATTATATATTCCTTTATAATAATATTCTTTAAATGCGCACGTATATTCATCTATATAGCACATATTACATATTGCTAATTTTAACATTAAATTCCTATTCGTATCTTTTTCTTTATTTTGTTCTGCTTCATCTGTTGTCATACTGCTAAATTCATCACTTATAGCTATTTCATATTTTTTTCTATATTTCTGTTGGTAATATTTTTGTAGGTGTTGATGTTCCTTCTGTTTTTGTATCAAATCTTAATACTTTTTTACTTGCTTCGGCTAGGTTTAAAAATCATAATTTTACTGTTCCTATTAATGTCTTTTCTATATATTCTGGTGTATTTGTTGTATCTATTTTATTATCTAATAATTATTTTGACATGTATTCTACCCATAGTTGTATTATTTTATTTGTGTCTATTACACAGTCTAAATCTAAAAAGTTATAATTAGTTATTTGTCTTGGTGTCCATTTATTATATTCATCCTTTGGATTATATCTTTTAAACGTACTTTTGTAATTATAGGTTGGTTTTCTTATATCTGATGTACTCGGTATTATATTTTTATCTAGAGTATTTACTTCTATATTTATTAGTTCTAGATCTTCTTTATTAATTACTTCTTGTTTTTCATTAATTTCTAGTTTTCCTATGTTTTCTAGAATTTCTGTATATGTTTCACTATCTTCCGAATCATAATTATTTGTTTCTTCAGCATCTATTGTATTTATTTCTAATTCACTGGTTTTTGGTTCTTTATTTTTTATTTTTTATTTTTCTTTAAATTGATTTATCTCAATTAATAATTTTTGTTCTTTATCTTTTTCTTCCTGTCTCTTTTCATATAAATCTTTTAGTATTTGCAGTTCTTTTTCTAATTCAGCAATCATACTATTTTTAGTTTCTTCTATTTTTCGTATTTCTTCTGTAGTTTGTTGTTTTATTTTATCTATTTTCTTTTTTCTATCTATCTCTTCATTTTCTCTTTCTATTCTTACCATGACTGCCAACTTATCTTCTAATTTTAATTCTTTTTTTACTAACATTAAATATAAATGTTCACCTATTTTCTTATACCTTCTTCCTAGATTAGAAAATACTATTTTTATTTTTAATCCTTCATGGTTTTCATATGTTTTTTCATATATTATAAATTCTTCTTTGTTCATTTTATTTAAATGTATCTAAGTTATGTTGATATATATATTTTAGACTATCTATTATTGATTCTAAATTTGATATTTCTTCTTTTTGTGTATTTATTGAGTTTTTACTAATTCCGACAATTATGTTATACTGTAGTCTTTCTATCCTTATTTTTAATTCTTTACATTTTTCAGATATTATTTGTTTTAATTCTTTATATTGTTGTGGTTTTTGTACGTTATCCATCTAAACAAATAAAATATTATTTTGGTAAATATGTAAATTTAATTGTTTCATAATCAAATAAATCCAAATATATACTACTTCCGTAACTTTAAACAACATAGGCTCTGATACCAATTGTAAGGGGTGCGAATAACTTTAATAGATCTATTGTAATTGCCGTATCATTTGAGTGATTCATATGTATTATACTTACTGAAGAAAATCATTTTACATGGTTTATATATGTTTAATTGTGTCAGGGATTAGAGTTTTCCGTTACAACTTTCTTTCACATATTGTATATTATAATTATGTTTTATGAATTCACAAACAACCTTGAATGTTTACTAATTTTCTTTTAAATTTTAAATTATGATCCTTTAATTTTTGATACGTTAATGCATTTGACGAAAAAAAAAAATACTTACACAATGTATCTTAAACTAGGTCTTTCACATATCATGATTGCAGGAGGATATATATATATATATATATATATATATACACACACATACTAGTCTTTCAACCACGTGTGTTGCAAGTGTATATTGTGTCATGGAGTATATGAAATCCTAAAGTGATATTTATTTTATTAAGGATAAGTTTTGAGTATATAGTAATACATGAAAGAATAAAGCATGTATAAGTTTTTGTGAATAATTATATCTAAAGTGGATCTCATCTAATACTTCCTTACAAATGATATTCTTTGTGTATGCTCCTTTCATCTATTTAAGTTAATTGGTCTTAACAAAGAACCTTTTTGTCAACATTAATATCTCTAACGAAGTGCAATATAAAGATGGACATGCAAGAAAACATAAGGAAGCCCAATGCGTAAAGCATTCCACGTTCGCAGAATTCGTGAAAAAGTCGTACCCAATGGGTGTGATCTAGACAACCAACACATTTATTTTTTCTAGGTAAGATATAGTGACAAAATAATTCGCATTTCTAGCATTCCTCTTCTTTATTATTACAGTGTTTTTTTTCTCATACCAACACAATAAAAAAGTCACTGAAATTTGAATCTGCTCATGCTCTCGTATTAGTTGTGAATTGTATCCTTTTCATTAAAGGCCACAAAATAGTGTGATTTTTCCAAACTTGCATTAACGATCTATGTTCATGTAGATTTTAAAATAATTAATAATATTGTTGGAAATCTCCCACAATGAACATGACTTTTCTTGCCAAAAACTACATAGATATGCATTTTATCTCAATTTCTCATGTCTAACTGTTTCAATTTTGTGACGTTTGGCCATGGATGCTTCATTCCATGTTATTAATTTCGCTCATCTTTTGAACTTAGCAACCACTTTGGTTAGATGTTGTTGTAACAATTATATCATTCGTTTGTAGAGATATTTCATATTCAGGGTGAGTAGCACAATCTTCGTGTGCGATTGCAGTTGCTACACTATCAATTGTACCAACACAATGCATACTGAAATAATAAATATTTGTCCCACCATAATCAGCGTAACTTAGAAATTCTACCCCTGTTAATACATGAAAAAATAAATTTTGTTGGTTTTTAGTTACCATGTTGTTAGAGTGTGCCCTACTGATTTTAATATTATACTCTACTGGTTTCCTATCTATGGAACAAGTAAGCTAACGTGGTTCATTAAAGTAAAAGTTGAACATAGTATTTTTTACGTGGAAAACATTTGGCTCAAGAAGGTGTAAAAACCCACGACCTGTACAGGATTTAACCCCAACTCCACTATTACTCTTGAGCCTTAACAATCATCAAATTACAAGACTTCTTGTAAACTAGGAATTAAAACTTCCAACTCCTATTTCTACAAAAACACAAATCTTCCCAAGATAAGTGTTCCCTAGTCTTCGAGTTCCCTAACTTGAAGGAACAACTCCTAACTTGAAAACCCTGGTAACCCAAGGCGTGCAGAACAAATAGCTGCACCAGTACAACGTAATGCTAACAGGAACCGTCCGTTCCGAGGAAGGCAAGATCACTAGCCAGTCCAGTATGACCTCAATGATGATGATGATTGAATGGATAGAGCAGGTGCAACGGGTGCAATTATTCCTCCATCGTTAGCATCGAGGGGGAAATTCAACATTACGAGTACTATGATTCAACTCCATAATCTGAAGGGGTTGTTTGGTGGCCTTCCTGAGAATGATCCGAACTTGCATCTAGTGAACTTTGTCACTATTTGTAAATCTTTTGATAATCCAGGAGTGGGTAAGAATGCTATCCTTTTGAGATTGTTTCCATTGTCTCTGTCTGGGGAGGCAATATTGCGGCTTAATGAGCTGACACCCAATTCTATAACAAACTGGAGACAATTGAAAAGAGATTTCCTAGAAAGGTTCTTTCCACCTTCCAGGAGGGTACAGTTGAGGGATGAGATAAACAACTTTAGAAAGCTCCGAACTGAAGCCTTGCATGAAACCTGGAAGGGATTCAAAAAGAAGCTGACGCAGTATTCGAACCACAATATGACGGACATACACTTGATGGAGACTTTGTACAGGGCTCTTAACTCTGTGATAAAACTGATTGTAGATAATATTGATGGTGGTTCGTTTGTTGATGTTACATTTCCAGAGGCTTCAGAAATGCTTGAGAGAATGACCAAATAGAGTCAAGCATGGCATACCAGCGACTCTGTGGTAGCAAGCCCCACTGTTTCTATTGGTATGATTATGGAACAATGAAGAAGAGACGAGAAGCGTGATCAAGACATGGCTCACCTAAAAATATATATGGACTTGCTAACCAAGCATTTACTATCAGGTAAAACTGAGAAAGTGAAGGCTGTGGGATCGTAGGACAAAGTGAAGTTTGACTCAGAAGAAGAGGTGAACTATGTAAATAATCAGAGGGGTTTCTGAGGCAATAGCCAAGGAAATCAAGGTCGGATTTATTATGAAAAGGCTGGATATAAGAACCAGGAGCAAGGTAATTGGAGGAGAAATAATGATAGGAGCAGGTTATATGTTCCTCCTGGAAATTGTGAGGCTTCTACAAAAAATTCCGAAAAGATGTCCCTGGAGGACATGATGGCTAAATTGTTAAAGGGAGTGGAGGCTACCAACTCAGTGACTACCAAAAAGACCGATCTGTCCTCTATGAGTCAGTTGGTAAACTCGTACTCTACTTCATCAAGCAGATGAAATAGTAAATGAGCCAACTCTCCACAGTGCTAAACCAGAGGAAGAGTGGAACGTTACCTAGTGATACGGTTCAGAATCTGCATAATAATTGCTCATGTATGGCGATCACCACTAGAAGTGGTAAGATATTACCTGGCCTTTCTTTGGGAAAAGGTGGAGTTGAAGATGTGTCTGAAGTAGATTACGAACCTGATGAAGAATGTCCAGTGAAGTATGGGAAGCTAGATGGTTCTGATGATGCTCCAAAACAAGGAAAGGAGAAACAAAATGAAGTAGTGGTGAAAACTCTCCCAAAACCACCGCCTCCCTTTCCTCAAAGATTGAATAATAAGGTTGACAATACAATATTTAGTAAATTCATGGCAATGTTGAAGCAGTTAACGATAAATATGCCTTTGGTGGAGGTACTCGAACAAATGCTAGCGTATGCTAAATTTATGAAGGACCTTGTGACGAATAAAAGAGCGGTGAGCTACGAATCGGAGGATAATCTCCACCATTGTAGTGCCATTTCTACACAATCCTTAGCACATAAGAAGGACGACCCTGGAGCATTCACTATTCTATGTACAATCGGATCTATCAATTTTTCTAAGGCCCTATGTGATCTGGGGGCGAGCATAAATCTGATGCCTCTAGCTGTGTATAAAAGGCTAGGTTTGGGGGATCCTACCCCGACAAACATGCGGTTGGTGATAGAGGATAGGTATGTAAAGCGGCCAGTAGGAATAATACATGATGTATTGGTAAATGTGGTTGACTTTATACTTCCTACAGATTTTGTAGTCCTAGACTGTGAGGTGGATTTTGATGTACCAATCATTTTGGGTAGACTATTCCTTGCTATTGGGAGAGTAGTAGTGGACATGGAGCTAAATGAGCTGAAGTTTAGGTTCAACGACAAAGAAGTAAGATTCAAAATTCACTCATCCATGACACATTCAAAGGAGATGAGTGTCTTCTCAATCGTGGATGTGTTTTATGAAGATGGGAAAAAGGTAGAAGCATGGTGTCTTGATGAAGTTTTTGTCATCAAGATAACCTAGTCGTGCCACGATATTAAATCAGGCGCTACTGGGAGGCAACCCAAAATTTTTATGTTTAAATGCAAGTTTTTTTAATTTATTTAGATAGGAAATATAATGAACTGAAGAGTTATGTAGGGGTCTAGGTAAAAATTGATTAAGTTAGCCAAAGGACCCTGACGACAGATGTGATAAGTTATCGCAATTGTGATAAGCCGTCAGATATGTCGTTAGAAAATCCAAAAGAAGGCAACACTCTGCCCAAGGTTGACGACATCTGCGATGACTTATCAGACATCTGATAAGACATTAGGTAATCTTGGGCCCAAATACTGAAAAATTTAACCCGACCCACAGTCAAACCTTTTCATCTTCCAGCATATCTCCTTTTTTTTCTTTAAGTTTTATTTCCTTCCAAATTTAGTTTATTTACTTACCCTTTTCAAAATTAATTCCTAAGTAAAACAAGAAAAATATTCTTCCCTATGAAGTGTGTGTTTGAAATCAAGATCAAGAACACTTTTTTCATCTACTACTTTATCTCACTTGTGTAACCAAGTGAAATCGCCTATCAGGTATGCTCATAACTCTTTATTAGGTAAGTGATGCAACTGAGGTAAATCTTAGTTTCAAAGGGATTGAGGCAAGCTTAACTTGCCATTATGTGAAAAAATAGAATCTAGGGTGTACAGTGCTGCATTGTGCATAAAAACTAAGAAGAAAGTGGATTGATAATCAAGACTAAAACTGAGCTGGAGGTTGTATTCTGGGATGGACCGTGAAACAAGGAAACTCATTTTGCTGTACACTAGTTCGGGAGTTCTATGCAAACTATTAGGATCGATTACAGAACATGTGAAAATAAGGGGAGAAATCAGCAGATCAACCCCTGTTGGATAAAGTTCCAGTACGGGGTGTGATGGTGGATCTTTTAGAAACAACAATCAAGAGATTTCTTCATGGCCTCAAATTCACTTCTCAGGCCACTTCACCTATATTCTATGCTCGGTTGAAGCATCATAAAAATCAACGGGCTTGGTTAGCCACCCTCATAGCTGAAGGAAAACCTGAATGGCTGACAACCCAAATGAAAGGATTTTCAAGGCCTCCCTGACTCAAGAGGAAAGGTTCTAGTGGGGTGTAGTGCGCACCCATTTGATGCCTACTGAGGGAGATAACATCCTTGGAGAAGATAGAGAAATACTAGTCGCAAGTATTGTGGATAAACTTAACTTGAACTTAGGAGAAATCATTGCTGAGGAGATGAAAATTTAGGTCTTAAGGCCCGACACGGTATATACTTTCCCTTGTCTAATTATGAGTTTGTGTAAGGAAACCAATGTACCTGAGGTTGCAGGGATAGATAATGAACTACCTGCTAAGAAGACCCACAACCCCATCCAATATGATAAAAATCAGCCAAGTCTGACACTTGATAGAGGAACAGGGGTTACAACAGATCCACCAGTTACAAATACAAGCTCAACACCTAATGTAGAGTTGCCGGATTCTGAAGCTGCACCACCGACATCCCCAGCACTAGCAGACTCAGTGCCAAGAAATGAAACAAATCCTTTAGCTGCTGTGTTTACCATAGAATTTGCCTTCAACCCAATGAATTTCAGGAAAGTGCTAAAACAAGCCAAGTGGTGCGAGGCCCAGCTGCAACTCTTTGCCAAGCAATTTGCCTCTGTGGTAGACAAAAGGATTAAGGTCGCACTTGAGCCCTTCTGAGCCTTTCCCAGTCGGATTGATGAGTTAGAAAACTATTTCAATACACGATTAAGAGAAATGTTGGTCTCAGATCTTGCACAATTTAGATCAGCCCTGGATAATGTAAAGGCGGATGTTGGAGTATTACAGAAACACCAACTTATGGTGTCGGCAGAACCGGCTGTTGATGAGTCTGAGGGTGAAATCCCATTTCTTGATCTCACGGGGGAACCTATAAAGAAAAAGAAGATGAAGGGTAAGAAGAAAAGTAAGGGTAAGAGAGAAAGTCCTGATAGCGATGAAGAAAGAAAAACGAAGAAGAGGGAAAGAAAGAAGGTTGAAAAAGAGGAGACGAAGAAGGCGATAATTGAGTCCCTAGATAAAAATGAGAATTGGGAGGAGGACCTATGAGAGAAAGTCGTAAGTGCCTCAACTAGTAGGCCTCCAACAACTGCTAAGCCAGATGTATCAGAATAGAGGGAGGCTCCCGATGGAGATAAGGCAGCAGAGGATGCAACAGTTGGGTCAGGGACCCATGATCCCCGTGCTTGATTTAGTCCAGGTATACCCTAACCCTTAGTTCAGTTTTTCTTTGATTTTAAGTTGAGGGTGTAGGGTGAGTTATTATTATAACATTTTGTAGTTAACTAGGAGAAATACAAGTACCCAAGGCAGTTAACGTGGTTTTGTTATTTTGTGAAGACCTCTCAAATGGTCTAATTTTTTAACTGTGTGATTTGTATCTAATTGTGACCACTGTGCATCTTGTTATGGTATCAGTTCTAGTGACTTGATAATTATTGCTAAACCATTCCATTAACTGGATAAGTAGTAACTTGTGATATACTTGTGTGCCATATGCGTGTGAGATCTTACTTAGTTCCCTTTGTATGTTGAATCCAGAACTTTCCCGGTTAGTCTTACCTAGATTGAAGGATAGGGGTTAAGAAAGGATCATAGGCCATTTTGATATTAGCAACTTTTAGCCTAAATAACCTTCCCTGTATACATAATATCCGTTGATCCCTATTTTGATCCTGAATAGCGTATTTCTTTTTTATGATACTTATCATCATCTCATTTATATCATAATAAACCTATTATGGCCCTGGTCCTCCTTGGACACTATGCACCTTGACTTAGGGAAATGGCCTAAGTTGAGGGTGTCTATCATAGGGGTGCGTGATGTAAAATGAGTATAAAGAAAGGTAGAATAAAAGAAAAGAATAAAAAGATGGGGGCGCTAGAAAAGAACAAGAAAAGAAAAGTTATGAAAAAAAAGAAGTGATTGTAGAAAAGACCGCACCCATCCTTAATATGTGTGATCAAGAAAAGAGTAGAATAGAAAAAGGTTAATAAGTGAGACCACAGAAGCTAGTGTAGTGTTAAGGAGGCTTAGTCACTTTAAATATTATTGAGTATTGTACCAGCCCCTAGCCTACGTTACAAGCCAAAGAGAAGACCTATAGTGATCCTAGTTGACCTATCTAAAAATCTTGGTAATGAAAATAAGGGCAAGCCTACGGTATTTGGAATACATTGATTGGATCTTCATTCTGAGAGTGAGTGTCTTTTGATTGTCCCCATGGTTACATATGTGATATCAAATATGAGTGGAGTGGGACTTCTTTGTAGTGAGGGCACACTGGTTACGTTGCTAGTTGCTAACTTGTTTGGATAGTGTAATCTTTGTATATGCATGGTTGTTGTTTCTGAATTGATGACATATCTTGATTCCTGTGTGTCACATTATTGTTTTTTTAATAATATGCACAGTTGTTGTTTTCAAATTAATTGACCTTGGAGATTGTGAAGATGTTTTGAGATAATATGGATGGTTGACTGCCGAATGTACTCTGTATCCTTTTGGTTGTGTTTTAGTTGCTTGAGGACAAGCAATTGTTTTAAGTTGAGGGTGCTGATGTGTGGGCAAATGCTAACACATTTGAGGCTTTTAACAAAGAATAATTGCAAAGTCTTAAGCAACTTTTGTCATTTTTTTATTATTTTCTGTTTGATATTGCAGTAAAAGTCAAGATGCAAGAGAACCAACAATAATGGAAGTAAAAGAGCTAATTTCTGAGCAAGTAAAGAGGGAAGTACAGCTGACGTCTTGTCTGATAAGTCATCATCCTTGTGATAAGCTCTCAGAGTTGTCGTCAGCCTTAGACAGAGAATGAGCTTCAGCTGGAATTTGTGACAACATCTGTGATGGTCCATCAGAAGTGTGATAAGACGTCAGGATCGTCGTTAGCCTTAGAAAGAGAATGAGCTTCAGCTAGAATTTGTGACGATATTTGTGATAGTCCTTCAGAAGTGTAATAAGCCATCAGGCTCATTGTTAGGCTTAGGCAGGAAATGGGATTTGAAGTGAAAAAGCGACGACAATTCTGATAAGTCATCATATGTCTAATAAGCCATCACATCTCATCTTCAACCTAAGGCAAAGATTATCCAAAGTGAAGAAGAGCTGACGACATTCATGACAAGTCGTCAGACTCCTGATAAGCCATCACACACGTCGTTGCCTGTTTGAGAAAATACTGTGATCTATAATTATGTTTCATAATTAGACTGAAGTATTTAAAGCATATGTTAGGGTTTTCTAATCAGAGAATGATGGGAGAACTGACATTTTGAGAATCTCTTCTCTCTAGTTTTTTGACTTAAACTTTTCAATTATTTCTGGAGAGATTATTACAATTGTTTTGGGATTTTCTACTGTGAATCAAATCTGAGAAACACTTGTTGCTATTCATCTTGCTGTAAGTTCATATATCAAACTATGAATTAAACTTATTGTCTTGATTATTTTATTATGGGTAGCTAAATCCCTTAACCCGAGTTGTGGGATCTATGGGTTTAGGTTTGTAACGTAACTAAGTGTTCAAGATTCTAACGGTGGTAGAAACTTCTTGTTAATTCCATTATTTTATACTCTGACTATTGGTTGTAAACAATAGGCCTTGCTTACTAGTGATTTGCTTGAGATAAGAAATCAACCCTAGTAAGAAGTGAATTATCAACAGGGACTTGGAAGCATCAAACTTCCATTTAATAATTAATGCTGTAATAAGGTTAATTAACTTGAGATAACATCCTGTTATGAAATATAAATTCCCTATGTTTGAGAGAATTAGGTGGTTAAATGTCTAAATAGGTTGAGAAATATTTATACATAACTTCGATAAGGATAGTCGGTTGTTCCTACCTACCACAAGAATCTTGAACCGTTACTAGCATCTATCAAATCACAACACCCATAGTGAACATAACTATGGTTTTCCTTATCATATTTATTTCAAATACAAAATTGAGAAGTAATTACTTTTTACCTTTCCAAAAACCCTCATTCATAGGAAACTGATAACTATTAGTTAGTTAACCCGCAGATAACTCAAATTCACACCATATTACCTGTGGGATTCGACCTCAACCTAGTTGGGTTATATATTAACAACGATCGCTTACATCTCATAAGAGAGGTGTAGATTGAGCGTTATCACTCCATAAGTGCCATTCTTTGCTTCTTCCAAACTGATTTAACTCTTCCTGCATGGATATCATCCAATCAGCATCAAACAGTTCTTCAATTACCTTCTTTGGATCAATTTCTAATAGGAATGCCTTGAAAGAGCACATATTTCTTAATCCAGACCTTATGGTGTTCCTAGAAGTGAGATCAGTGAGAACATTCTCAATAGGATGTTATCCTTGATAATTAAAACCTTTTGGGATCAAACCTAGTGAGCTACTATGATCACTGCAGATGTTCTAAGATGGAGTAGTTGGTGGCTTAGTTTCCCTATCACTGTCCCTCCAGAATCAGTTTCCCCTGTTGAGGTGCCTCCACGTTTGTTAGCTCCAGTCGATGAATCAGGTTGTGTAACCTATTCCTTAGAGTCACTTCCTTCCTGCAAGTTAGTCTTAACACAGGATTCATTAAAAACTACATGCATGCTTTCTTCAACACAGTTTGTTCTATTGTTTAGAGCCCTATAAGCCTTACTATGAAGTGAATAGCATTAGAAGATTCCCTCATCACTTTTAGAATTAAATTTTCCCAAATTTTCCTTCCCATTATTGTTTATAAAACATTTACAACTAAAAGTTCTAAAATGTGAAATGTTTGGTTTTTTTCCTTTTAGTAATTCATATGGAGTCTTCTTTAGAATAGGTCTGATCATGCATCTATTTATGATATATGCTGCAGTACTAATTGTCTCAGCCCAAAGGTTTTTAGCAAGATTTGATGCAAGCATCATTGTTCTAGCTATATCTTCCAAAGTTCTATTCTTTATTTCTATCACTATATTTTTGTGGTGTTCTAGGAGTAGAGAAGTTATGATCTATACCATTTGCTCAACAGAATTCTAAAAATTTGACATTCTCAAATTCTTTACCATGATCAGATCTTATGGAAACTATAAAGTGCTCAGTTTCTTTTCAATTTTTTTGATGAAAATTGTAAAGATATCAAAGGTATCCTCTTTAGAGGCTAGAAAAAATGTCCAGGTGAATCTAGAATAATAATCAACAATCACAAAAACATACCCTTTTCCAGCTCTACTTTAAAGTCTCATTGGTTCATACAAGTACATGTGGACCAGGTCAAGACACTTGGTAGTTCTGACATGGTTCTTTTACTTAAAATAAGATCTTACCTGCTTCCCTCTTACATAGTAACGACATAACTTTTCTTCCTTAAACTTGGTCTTGTGCAATCCCAATACAATATCTTTGGAAGAAAGTATGTTTAGTTGTTTCAGACTTGCATGTCCATGTTTTTAGTGCCAACGGAGGGGATCATTTTCCATTGCACTCAACAAGTCAGCTATGGTCCTGGTATTGCCATTATGTCATCTTTATATACATTTTTATATCTCCTTGCAGTAAGCACAATCTCTTTGGTGTCCATCCTTTTGACTTTGTCTCCTGCAAAAGTAAAAGTAACTTTATTACCTTTATCACACAGTTGTGAAATGCTCAGTAGGTTGTGCTTCAATCCTTTACAAGATAAACATCTTCCAATGATCTTGACTCAGATGAGCCAATTTTTCCAACTCCAGTAATGATTCTTTTTTTACCATCACCAAAGGAAACTCCTCCTCCATTTATTTTGGAGAGTGAAAGGAACTTTTTCTTATCACCAGTCATGTGTCTTAAACAATCACTATCCAGGTACCAATACTTTTTGCTTCCTTTCACCTTCTCCTGCAAGAAATCAATGGTTAGACTTAGGAACCCAGACAACCTTGGGTTCTGTTTTATGAGTAAATGGATGAATTAAATTTCTTCTAGTCCATGCTATCAACATATAATGTGACATGTTTCTATGACCTGAACTAGTTCTTTTCTTTTTGGTCTGAGAAAATCTATTAGCCAGGTTTTGACTGTTAGATATGCTTTTAGCAGCCACTGGACATTCAGTGGTTGGATGTCTAAGGTTAACATAGATGTAACATAAATCTTTAGGATTATCAAAACCTTTGTGGAAACCCAACCCTTCCTTTTCATTTTGATTTCTTTAACTCAACTTGTAAATAATTCTTGAAAATTTTTTCCACCTTTTTGCTCTTTCAAAATCATGTTTCAGTTTAGACTTCTTGACTTAGTTTATTTATCATGTCTGTTGCATTACTATACCCTTGTTTGTACTTCTCTAACTCAAATTCAGCACTTTCTTGTCCTTTATTTATCAAGAGTGATGAATTAGAAAATATTGAGTCAAAATTGACTAAGATTAAACATGAATACTTTTGTGAAAAAGGAAAGGTTAGTAAACTAAGTTAAGAAGTTTCTAAATTGAAACATGATCTTGAAAGAGCTGATAGATGGACACATTCTTGAAGACTTGTTCAAAAGCTAGGTCAAAGAACTCGTAATGAAAAGATTAGGTTGGGCTTCAATAAAAGTTCTAATGCTATTAAAGATCTTTGTTATATTTGTGGTAACCTGGGATATCCAACCACTGAATGTCTAGTTGTAGTAAAAAGAAAATAAAAAATCATAAGCCTAGCAAAATATTCTGGTTCTATGTTAGAACAAGCTAAAAACAAAGTCAAAACTGGTCAGAGAAATAGGTCACATAACCTGTTGCCTCGATGGGCTACAAGGAACCTCATACATCCCTTTTCTCATAAGAAAGGACCCAAGTTTTTCTGAGTTCCTAAAGTTAACCCCTAATTTCTTTTGCAGGTGAGAGTGAAAGGAGGCAAGCAAAACCAGTTCATGGATAGAGCTTGCTCAAAGCATAAAACTGGAAGAAAATAAAGTTTCTTTCACTTACCATATTTAAAGAGGGAATGGATCTTTTGGAGATGGTAAAAATACATCATTACTAGATTTGAAAAGATTGGGAGAACTAGAACAAAAGCCTTTTTAAAGATGGTCAGATTTGGAGTTCTCATGTAAGGGGGAAGTAAGGGAGATTTTAAAAAAAAAGTGGATGACAGTGAAACTGATGAGCATGCACAGAACATGTTATACCACCTGGTTAAACTGTTGTACATACTGAGGGCATATTAACAGGGGAAGAGCAAATCAAGAAACTGATGCATCAATAACACCAACACAAGCTGATGATAATTTAGTTGGTAGTTCAAAAAAAATTGGTGTTGTCACAAGAATATTTAGATATCTCATGGGAATCAATGGATTGAGACTATGGTATTCAAAGGAAATAAAGTCTCACTCTTGAGGGCTATAAAAATGTTGACTATGTGGGTTACTTAATTGACTGGAGAAGCACCAAAGGCACTAAGTAGAGAACATTTTGAAAGGAATAGATTAAACTTAGGGATGATTAAAATTGCATCAACTCCCCTCAAGGATTGACTAGAATAACTATTTTTCCTTTTAATATTATTACTTGAAATATTATTTGATTCAGTCTTGTACATTTAGTTGTGTATCCCAATTCAAAATTTTTGACTCTTCTAACCTAATTTTGTATTAGATTGTGCAGAAAAATAAGTACAAGCAAGTAATTGTGACCATAAGTTCTTATTATCAAGTATGCTCTACACTGACATAAGCATAGGCTATTTAAGTTGAAACAGTTGAGCACACCTGTTCCATTCCTCATACTTCATCCTCTCCTTGTCCTATGATGCTGACGAATTAGTTGACCAAATTTTATTTGACTCTCTCCAAATGGTTGTGCATAAATGTGTTAATTATACACTAGAAATTCCTTCTTCTTTCTCAACCAAAATGTCAGTTTTTGTATCATGAATTTACAAAACTTGATCATTAGTCATATGCAACATATGTTTTTGAATAATAAAAAGGGACATGCTCTCCCTTTTAGTTCCTAATTGGCTATTTTTTTGGGGAGGGGGGGACTTCTTAGTCCTAGTTCAGGTTTGACTTATAAAACGACATTGGATGTTCTTGAATGGATGAATCATGCTACTCTACCAGTTTTAATAAGAAGGGATAACACTCATTTGAAAAAATTGATTAAAAAAATAATGATATGAACTAGAAGGTGCACAAGACAGTCATAAAGTGGAGCATGAGGTCCTTAAGGCTAGGATCATGACTTTGAAGCTTGACCTTGTTTGATAGAGGGATGAAAATATTGAAGTTATTCGTCAATTGAAAAAGTTGATATCACCTGTTCCACCTTCCTCATCAGCTCCTCACTATTCATATCCTTATCCATATCCTACTTTTATACCATATTTTTTTATTAATGCTCAGTTGTTTTGCTTTGTTCAGTACTATCTTAGGTTTAATGTGGAACATGCTATGGTAGTTAAATGAAATGGTTATCTTTTCTAAAATGACTCATATTTTTGCTCTCTTTAATACATTACTATGTTGGCTAAAGTCTTTGTCTGATTGTTTTGGTGATACCACAGTGGCCATGAATAACATAACAAATCACTTTAGCTAGTATATTATTGCATTAAAAATGATTTTTAGATGATGCCAAAAGAGGGAAGATAAGAGGGGTGCAATGTTTATAACCTATTGACTAACTTATTTCATTCTAGTGTTTTATACTTTAGTGCCTATAGGTGAAGATGTTTGAATCCACAAAGACAAGAGGTTTGTCATCATCAAAAAAAGGGAATTTGTTGGGTACGATGCAGTTTTGATGATTGACAAACTGACAAAGTGATATAAAACATGTCAGTCAATCTGGTTCATAGACACACTGTCTTATGTAGCTGAAACTTATAACCAAATCATTGATGATTAAAGACAAGCATGAAAAAATCAAGGAAGGTCCAGATGTGTGGCTAATTCAGATAAACTCAAGGAAATAAATATGTGTTGATTTAAAGAGTTGGTGTTTAACTACAACACTAAGGAGATAAGTGTTTGAATTGTAGGAAACTCACTTGAAGTAGAATTCTATGCAATGAGAGTTCTAATTAAAGAAGGAGTTTGAAAAAAAGAAAGACTCTTCGGAGAGCTGTGCTTAAATAGAAGATGTATTATTTAGAATAACTTGAGGACTTACAGAGAGAGAAAAGGATAAATACAATCAAATTGAGAGAGTTCATAATTGAGTGAATTCTTACTGAAGATTCAATTGCTGCCAGTATAAAGAAATAGATTGATAAATCTATTTCACAGGATTAAGCTTTACAGTTCATGAGTCAGTTTAAATGTATTGTTCTTATTGAGTTGTAATTTGTTTCTTTCCTAGATTGATTATTTAATAACAATACTAAGCTGAGTTAACTTCAAGTTTGGGATAACTCGAAGTGGGTTCAACGGTCAAGGGTGATTGTTGATTATAGGAATTAGAGTTTATAATTCTAGTTATTGAGTTAGAGGAATTAAAGTTTATAATTCCAGTGATTGAGGTATAGGAATTAGAGTTTATAATTCCTAGTTGTTGGTTACAAAAGTTATGTAATCAGTCATTGTTGAGGGTCAAAGTTATTTAGTGAAGTTGGGGTTAAATCTTGTAGAGGTATGGGTCTTGTTTTTTTACACCTTTTTGAGATGGGTGTTTTCCATGTAAAAATCATTGTGTTCTTTACTTCCTATTTTACTTCTTCCTTGGAACACGTCAGACAACCCGTTCCATCTATAGGCAACTCTTACGTTAAAGTCACAGAATAGTAGGGCACGTACTCTAACAATATGTGATGTGAATTCAAAAGGTGATTTACGAATGTGAATTGAGAAATTTCCTTTTTCCCCGTAATGAAATTTATGAAATTTGCATGGTATGAATTGTGAATTATTTTTGAGTGCATGACTTAAGAGCCCCTTTTTGATTATGAGATTTATGTATAGCTAATATTGGGTCTGGTTTATGTATAATGGTGATTCTTGAGTTTAAATTCCTCTTTAGCCATTATTCATTGTCGTTTGCACACTTTCAATAGGGGTATTTCTTATGATAAAGGTTTTTTAGTCTTAACTAAAAGAAATACATGTGTTGGATAAATAAATTGACCACCGAGTGTTAAAGTCTTGTTAAGAGAGTGTTTTGCATAAGTCTTCATATTCTTTTTATAATAAGAACACTTTTGTGATTTGATAAATCTTTTTGTGGTCATTTACATATTTTGAATAAAAAGGGTTGTGGATTTGATATGATATGAATGTCTTGCATTTCTGGGTATGACGATACCCATTGATGATATTCCCTAAATGAAATAACTGTTGAATGTTTGAAAAACATGAAGCATGGTTTTAATGGACTAAAATTAGGCTTAAAGAGGGTTAGATGATTACCTGAAGAAGGCTCGAGTTCAAATAACTCATAGACTAAAATCGTGTTTTGTCGATATGTGTTGATGATGTCCTATAATATGGATTATATATTCGCAATACTCTTATGGTGTAGTACGAATAACAGAGCCCAATCCTCGAAGCAAACTTGGATTGAGGGATAGGCCTCCGAGTCAAGGGCGGAGTCCATATAGACCATGGATAATTATGTTTGTAGGGTGTACCATCTAGCTCGAAAATAAGACAAAGATTTGAGTTGTGATTATAAGAAAATATTTTGAAGCTTATCAAATTATGTCTACGTATTTTCAATTGTTTTATGCTGATATGCTTTTATGAAATTCTCTCACCTATGTTGTATATAAATATTTTTTTTTTTGGGTTTTCCTACGCACCAGTAGCTCTGTGTATTGACCCCCTATATTTCAGATTATGTGGTATATTCCCATGGTCCATCACATTAGTAGAACACTTAAGATTTGACAGAATTGGTGAGCCATCCATATTTCGGAAGACAATTATTTATATGTTTAGTTTTTCAGTATATGGTTTGACCAGGGGATTTGTCCCGGCCTATACAATTAGTATTTATTAGTGGCTTTGTAGACAGTAGTTAAAGTACTATATTGTCATATCTTGTTAACACATTTCAAATTTTATGTTTTCGATGAACACCGTTATATCTTTCGCACATTGATTTATATATGGATTTTGCTTATGATAGTATGCTAAGGGGTCTCTCAGGCCTTCGAGGTTTGGTATGGCCATTACAGCCAGGGCCTTGGTTCGGGTTGTAACAAACTTGGTATCAGGGCAAGGTTTATGATCCCAGGGTGTCTACGAAGCCATGTCTAGTAGAGTCTTGCTTATGGGTGTGTTGTGCACCACACTTATAATCAGGAGGCTACAAGATTCTTAAGAGTTGTTTCCTATTCTTTCATACTCTAGTTCGTGTTGTAATGTCATCCATCGGCAAGTTATCCTAATTCGTTCCTTGCTCTAATTCTATTAGCCATCTCTCATTGTAGTGATGATATAAGTGAAAAATCTTAGTCTAAAGGAGTGGCCCTTAAAGATTGGGTCATAAAAAAGATTATTAAATAGCATAAGGACTTGAGAGGAGTCAATTAGTGCTTCACTGTGTATTGATTCGACTGTATACCTTTATCCTGATGAAATCGTGCTTTTTCAGCCTGAGGTATGAAGTGTATTCAGTCCCTTTAAAAAAATTTGTTCCAGATATCATGCTTAAGGGTAGAGTTATGTAGCAAAATATTGGAACATTATTTCCATCCGAGTAGCAGTATATGATAGGGTGTCATGATCTATTGGTAGTAAGATTTTCCAAAAGTTAGTGATATGATGTCTTAATTTTAGAAGTCAGAGTGAGGATGACTTTTGCCTTAATAAGCTAGTCCTAGTTGTATAACGGTTTATTGAGGAATAGGTTGCCATTTTATAGAGATACTCTAATGTAATAGCAATATGTGTATATTATATGGTAGTATGTGAAGGAAGTGACTAGCTATGATTATTATTTATTAAAAATAATAAAGGATCTTACAATGGATAGTTATGGTGAAAGTAGAAATTATTTATAGGATGCGAATGGAAATGGGTAGACTAGTCAATAAGTTATGGGTAGAGACTCATTGGTGTAAATGGAATTTGAAGGTAGTTTAAATGTATAAATGGTTAAGTAAATATAATGTGAGAAATTGGAATATGTTTATAATATCGTAATTGGTTATAACATAAGATTAAGATTTACTATCCCTATTATGTGACTTTACCCCCTTGATTGTATTTTCTCTAGTCATTGTAAACTAGTACTACATCTATGAAGGTATGTAGTAGATTTTGAGGTGTAGCAGTAATGTTGTGGAGAGGATGAATTTATGGGCCATAGTCAAGTGAAATAAGAGGCTTAGGTTGATATTTCTATTTGATTGATTAGTATATTATATGGCATGCTTCATATGATTGGTGTTGTTAGACAATAGACCTGAACTTTTGAAGGGGAGTGTAGTATATGAAAGTACGGAATTATCATGGGGTTTGTTCCATAAAATTTATTTATAATCTCATTTATATGTGATTTGAATTCAAAAGGTGATTTACGAATGTGAATTAAAAAATTCCCTTTTTCCCTATAATGAAATTTATGAACTTTGCATAGTAGGAACTGTGAATTGTTTTTGAGAGCATGACTTAAGAGATACTTTTTGATCATGAGATTTATGTATAACTAATATTGGGGATGGTTTATGAATTATGGTGATTCTTGAGTTTAAATGCCTCTTTAACGATCATGCCTTGTCGTTTTATTACTTTCAAAAGGGTATTTATTATGTTAAAGGTTTTTGAGTCTTAACTAAAAAATATGCATGTCTTGAATAAATAAATTGACCACCGCGTGTTTGTGAAACCCCATAGTTGTAACGCTCTTTTAATGTCTCTATGATGACCTCTAGGACCCTGGTGGTGATGGTAGATCATGTGTTAACATTGTGCGAGGTATTGGGGGTGTTCTAGGACCTCAAAACTAAGTAGGCGTCAGAAAATAGAGTCTAGACGATGGCTAGGAACCACATTACCATCTCCTACCATCACTGGAAAGGTTTAGCCATGGCTTAGGCGCTGCCAACCTTGTGTTTGTCCATGGTTTAGGCGCCGCCAACCTTGCTTTTGGCCATGGCTTAGGCGACACAAATCTTGGGTTTGGCCATGTGCTAGGCGCCCCCTACCCTATATTTTTATGTTGTAGGGGCTCCGTTTTTGAGTTATTTCAAGGGTAATCACATAACCATCTCTAAACACCTACAGATGAAATCATGGCCCCTAAATACATATTAACACTCTCAAATCCCTAGTTTATTTTCCTTAAACATAAGAAGAGAAAAACAACTTAGGGTTTTGACATTCAAGCTTAAAGAGTCAAATTTCTTCATGATTTCTTCGTAATTAAGGTATGTAGGACTATCCTAAACTCTATGGGCATAAGTTTTTATTGTTTTTATCAAGTTTAAGGATTTATAATCGTGTACAAAGAAGGGTTTTGATATTGTTTCGAATAGCATATCATGAAATCGTTTTAATGAAAGTATATAAGTTATGTTGAACTCTTTTTCGTGGAATTGAATTATATCCCATTATGTGTATCCATTTTCAGTTTTGGAAAGTTTAATTGAGAGCATAAACAACGAATTCCCTCTCTTGATATGAAACATATCGTCTATTTGAATTGTTGATTATTTTGATTGCATGAACTATTGTTTAGAAAGTAATTTCCTTATTATCATGGTGGATGATATGGTTTATGACATAGTGAGAGGGAAGATATCCTTATTTATAAGTTTTCTATTGCTAATAGAAGGAAATGCATGTATTTTAAAAGAATGATTGGACACCATGCGATAAAATGTTTTAGAAGAAGTGTTTTGGTATACGTTTGCATGTTTTTTGAAGTAAGAATGTCATCATGAACTATTTAAATCTTTAGGGATGGCCATCTAAATGACTACTTTTATAAAAAGGGCTATGATTTATGACATGATACGTAATGGATTGCAAGTCTAGGTATGACGATACCTATTATGGTTTACCCTTAACATGAATGAAACAAATGTTGTAAAGGTATAGAGTATGGTTTTTAAGGAATCAAAAACTATAATTAAAGAGAGCTAGTTGGTTACCCGAAGAAGGCTTGAGTTTGGATAACTCTTTTCCCAAAACCTTGTTTTGTCGATATGGGTTCTTATGTGCTATTCAACAAGTAGGATAGCATGGTATGTCGGCAAGTTGGAATACTTTTTCATGATATTTCCTAGCCTTCCAATAAACTTGGATTGGGTTCCTGGCCGTCGAGTGATGGGTGGGATCCACATAGCCCATGGATTACCATGTATGTTGGATGATCCATCTAGCTCAAAAGTAAGATAAAGAGTGAGTCATGGTTTCAAAGTATTGTTCTGAAGTTCATTAAAGTATGCCCATGTGTTTTCACTTATGCATTATGTTCATTGTTATACGAAAGGCTCTCATTATGTTATATAATGACACATTATTTATGATTGTTTCACATAACAGTACATTTGTATTGACCCCCTAAATTTCAGGATCGAAGGCACAGTCCCGAGTTCTTTATAAGAAGTAGAGTTTTTAATCAACAGTTCAGTTGGTGAGCCTCTCTTATTTCGGAAGGCCTTGTTATGAGACATTACATTTTATTTTAGTGCATGGCCCGACTGAGGGCATTGTCCCAGTTTTCAGATAGAAGTAATTTTCATGTTGTTAGAGATTTCACACACCAGTGTCATGTGTTTTTTTCTAAATATTTATGAACTTATATCTATACTATTCAATTGAAGTAAAAGAGAATGACCATGTTTCCATTTTACTAATTTTTCTGCATTCTCTTATAGTATACAAATTGTGTATATGATTTCCAGTTAAGGAAGGGCTCTCGAGCCTCCATGGTTTGGGATGCCCATCACGGCGAGGGCTTTGGTTCAGGTCATAACAAACTTGGTATCAGAGAACGGTTTATGGTCCTAGGGTTTCTGTGAAATCGTATCGTGTGGAGTCCTTTTTATGGGTGTGTAGCGCGCCACACTTATAAGGAGGGAGCTACTAGATATTTAGTAATGTTTCTCTTTTCTTCATGTCTTAGTTCATGCTATAGTGTCTAAATGTTCTCTAATTAATTATTTCCTATATTTCTGAAGTTTATCTTGCCTCCCCATCGATCCAATGATCAGAATACTCAAGCTGAAGATGTCTGCCATACTCATGAGATGTGGACGCATAATAGAGCTTGTACTCCGAAGGCTGTTGCTACTCTAGGAGTTCCTTCTTCCCAACTAGTCCACCTCGGGCTCCACGGAGCGGTGTTAACCGTCCCCAGCCTTCACAGAGAGAAGTTTCAAATGCTGAGTTCCGACAGTCTATCCATATTATTGCTCAGCTGATGGCCTCTCAGGCCCGTCAGTCTAAAGAGGAAGCTTCTATGTCTAGTTCATCTTAACTTACTCGGGTTTTCCAATTCATAAGGCTAAACCCACCTACCTTTACTAGAACAAAGGTTGAGGAGGACTCCCAAGGGTTTATTGATGAAATGGAGAAAATTTTCAAAGTTATGTATGCTATTAAAGTTGAGGGGGTTAAGTTAGCAGCCTATCAGTTGAAGGACGTGTCTAACCAGTGGTTCAATGAGTCAGAGGACTTGAAGGTTTGTGATGCTGAACCTTCTGTTTGGGGTGAGTTGTTGAAGCTTTCCCGGATCATTTCTTTCCCTAAGAGATGAGAGAGGCAAAGTATGAAAAATTTATTAATCTAAAATAAGGCAAGATAAGTGTTAAGAAGTATTCATTGAAGTTCACTCCCGTTATGCTCCAGAGTTAAGGGGTAACATGAGGGCTCGTATGAGAAAGTTTGTATATGGTCTCTCAGATGACTTGGTGTTGGAATGCAAGGGAGCAATGCTGAATAGAGATATAGATTTCTCTAGGTTGTCCATTCATATACCGTAGGTTAAAGAGCAAAAAAAAAAGGCTAGATGAGGTAAGGGAAAAGTAAAGGCAAGTAAAACAAGCTAGGTTTATAGACCAAAATAATTTTTAGCACCAAGGTAGTAACTGGGGTAATGAGTGGTTGAATAAGATGTTTTGGAATTACTCTCAGTCTTCAGCTGGTGCCCCTATATCCAGACCTCAAGTTGATCAGCGGTTTAATGACTCCCAACATAATAGTAGGCCAAGGATGCAGGAAACTTAGTTCCAAGGAAGTGTGGCTCAGCCTTCCAGGTCATATCCTCGTTGTTACTCATGTGAGAAAAATCAGCCATGGCGATGCTACCTCGGGAGTAATGTGTTCTATACTTGTGGTTAAATAGGTCTCATTTAGATACTGTCCCTCTGTAAAGGGGATCTTTGGGGGATCTAAGTCTCAGACAAACTCCATAGCTCCACCATCACCCAAAGGTAATTCTTTGGTTACTGGAGGTGGTCGAAATAGATTATATGCTTTACCTAACCTCCAGGAAGCTGAGGCTTCGCCAGATATTTTTTACGAGTACATTGTAAATTTTCTCCTATAATGTGTATGTGTTACCTAATATCGGGTCTACCTTGTCTTATGTGACCCCTTATGTGGCAGTTAGTTTTTCATTTTGAGCCAGAAAATATTTCGGAATATTTCTCTATTTCCACTCCTATTTATGACTATATTGTGGCTAGGAGGGTGTATAGAAAATATGTTGTGTCTGTCTATCATCGTGATACTGTGGCGGATCTTATAGAGCTTGATATGATTGAATTTGATGTTATTTTAGGAATGGATTGGCTACATTCATATTATGCCACATTAGATTGTACAACCTAAAAAGTCACTTTCTCCTTTCCAAATGATCTAGTGATAGAGTGGGAGAGGTATTCTTTAGCACCTAGGGGGAAGTTTATATCTTATCTCAGATCTCGTTAACTTATATCAAAGGGTTTCTTTTATCATATTATTCGGGTTAAAGATTCCTTCCTGTACTAAAAGTCCCCCTTCCAATTTGTCCCTGCAGTTAACGAATTCCTAGAAGTTTTTCCTGATGACATTCTTGGGATACCACCAGATAGGGAGATAGTTTTTGACATTGATTTATTGCCAGACACCCAGCTTATTTCTATTCTGCCAAACAGAATAGCTCTTACAAAATTGACAGAGTTGAAGAAACACTTAAAAGATCTTCTTAAGAGGGCTTTATCCATCCTAGTGTTTCTCCCTGGGGTGCTCCAGTACTCTTCTCCATAAGAAAGATGACGCCCTCCGTATTTGTATAGATTACCATTAGCTAAACACAGTCACAGTAAAGAATAAATATACTCTTTCCAGAATTGATGAACTTTTTGACCAACTTCAGGGTGCCAAATGTTTCTATAAGATAGACCTTCATTTGAGGTATCATCGGTTGAAGGTTAGGGAGGAAGAAAATACCAAAATAGCTTTACAAACACGATATGTCCACAATGAGTTCTTAGTTATGTCCTTCAGACTTACTAATGCCCCTGTAACTTTTATGGACCTAATGAATAGGGTGTTTCGCCAGTTTCTAGATTTGTTCATCATCGTCTTTATTCACGACATCTTGGTTTATTCTAAGAATGAGGAGGATCATGCCAATCACCGCTAATCCATCCTTTAAACCCTGAAAGATCATGAGTTATATTAAAAGATTTCCAAATATGAATTCTGGCATAGTGCTATTTCTTTCCTGGGGCACATTGTTTCTAGTGAGGGGATTAAGGTTGACTCCCAAAAGGTTGAGGCAGTGAGAAAATGGACAAGTACCATGACTCCAGCCGATATTCGGAGCTTCTTAGGTTTGGAAGGGTATTATAGAAGGTTTGTAGAGAGTGTTTCCTCGATAGCTGCTTCACTTACTAAATTTACTCAGAAAAAGGTGAAATTCCTGTGGTCTTACTCTTGTGAGAATAGTTTTGAGAAACTTAGAGACAGGTTGACTACTGCACTAGTTTTGATCCTTCCTGAAGGTTCAGAGGGCCTTGTTGTGTACTGTGATGCATCTCAGGTGGGAATTGGGTGTTTTCTTATGCATCATGGTAAGTTGGTGGTCTATTTATCTTGACAGTTAAAGGTTCATAAAAAGAATTACACTACCCACGACTTGGAGTTAGCAACAGTGGTATTCGTGATAAAGATTTGGTGTCATTTTCTGCATGGGTGTAACACCCAATAATATTCTCAACTTGATACCACACTCAGTAGCATGCTTAAGGAGCTAACAACCTATAATTTTTCTAAGTGTTAAAAGAACTTACTCATATTTTAAGCTCCTAAACTTCAATGATTTCAAAATCAATCTTTCCGACCTCGTGACATAGATTTTTAAGTTGATTCATATTAAGGAATGTAAAGGAGTTGTCTGGGGGAGTTTTGAACTTTTTAGATGACGTTTAAGGTGTGTTTGGATGGTCGAAGTAGTAGCTCAATGCGATATCATCACGTAGTGCAAGGAATCGCGTCGGTTAGGGTCAACACAATACGTCATCTATAGCTTTGGGGGGGACCAATGCGGCGCGTCGTGTAGTGTATCGGGTGCCCAGTTCATAGTAATAATTTTTAGGTCCAAGAGGGTAATTTAGTCTTTTTATTCATCTTATCTCAGCCATAACACAAAATTTAGTTATGATTAGGGCATATTATACCAAAAACCACTCAGATTCCCTCAAAACTAAACCCTAACTTCCCTCCCAAAGATCAAGGATTTATCTTCTAAGTCAAGATTATTAAGAAAAAAGTTAAGGCTGGGTTTCCATTCTTTGAACTAAAGAACCTATGGTATGTGGGACTATCCTCAAACTCCATGGGCATGGATTTTGTTGTTTTTATACAATATAATGATTGATAATCATGTTGCAAACTAAGGGGTTTTGAATATTATTTCGAAAAGCATCTTATTAAATCATTTTGATGAAAATATATGTAATGCGATGAATCCTTTCTGTGGTAATCAAATCTTGACCCTTTATGTGTGTATATATATATATATATGTATTTATATAGTTCAGAATGTTTAATTAAGAGAATGAACAATGAATTTCCCTCTCTTGTTGCGAAATAAAGTATATATTGGTATTGTGAGTGATTTTTGAAAGCATGAATTACTATTTTAAAGTAAGTTTGAAACATCATGGTGTTTGACATGGTTTATGATATGATGAGAGGGAGTTCATTGCCATAACTATACTCTTGCATTAGTAGGAAGAATTCCATATTTTTGAGTAAATTGACATGACCAAAACATGTTTTAAGTCTTGCAAAAGAAGTTATTTGCATAAGTTTTCTTGATATTTTAAAATGATGAATGTCTTGTGATATTATGATTCTTTGGTGGTCAAGTGCATGATTTGAATGAGATGGGCGGTAACATTGGTACAATATGAATGATTTGCAAATGTAGGTATGACGATGCCCGGTGATGACATGCCCTTAAGATTTAATGATTTTAATGATTTTGTATATGAAGCATGTTATTTAACGAACTAAAATTAGGCCTAAAAAGAGGATGGTTACCCGAAGAAAGTGTTTGAGTGTAAGATCTCATTGCTAGAAATCGAGTTTGCCAATTTGGGTGATATGATTTGGCTAGTGCCAATGTATACTTATCTTTGCGACATTGGAATATTAGAATAGTAATTAGGATTCCAATTCTTATGGCATACTTGGATTGGGGGCTTGGCCGCCGAGTTAAGGGTGGATTCCATATAGCTTTTGGAATTGTAGAAATGTAGGGTGTACCATCTATCTTAGGAGTAAGATAAAGTGTAAGTCTTGATTTCAAGAAAGCATTTGAAAATCCTAAATTATGCCCATGTGTTTTACTTATATATAATGTTTTATGAAATGCTCTCATCTATATTATGTAATAAAAAGAATCTATTTTTGGATTGTTTCATGTACCAGTACAATTGTATTGACCCCCTATATTTTTGGATCAAAGGCACAGTCCTGGGGTTCTATTAAGCAGTAGATTGGTATCTAAGACTTGCAGTTGGTAAGCCTTCTTTATTTCGAAAAGCCTAGTTTATGAGACTTTGTTATTTCATTATGTTTATGGTCCAACTGGGGGCCTTGTCCCAGTTTATAGACATATGTTGATTTATATATCATTAGAGATTTCGCAGACTGGTGTCATGTGTTTTGAATGATATGAACCTAATTTCGTATTATTCAGCTGAATTAAGATATTGACCATGTTTTCATCTTATTATATTTTCCGCATTTCTTTATAATATATGAATGGTGTGCATGATTGCAAGATCGAGATTGGCACAAGGCCTTTATGGTTCAGGATGATTGTCGCGGCCCAGGCCTTGGCTTGGGTCATGGAAAACTTTGTATTAGAGCATGGTTCATGGTCCCAGGGTGTCTGCAAAATTGTGTTGGGTAGAGTCGTTTTTATGGGTGTGTAGCACACCACACTTATAAAGAGGAAGCTTCTAGGCGTTTAGGAATGTCTCTCTTTGTTTCATGATTTATTCCATGCTATAGAGTCTAAATGTCCTCTAACCTATGATTCGCTATATTTCATAAATTGATCATGCCTCCTCATAGAACAAATGAGCAAAACACCCAAGCTGAGGATGTTTGTCCTACTCATAAGATGCGGACCCATAATAGAGCTCGTACCTCAGAGTTTATGTCTACTCCCGAAGTTTCTTTTGTTCGGACCAGTCCACCTCAACATCCCCAGACCGGTGTTAACCGTCCTCAGCCACCTCAGAGGGAATTTTCAAATACTGAATTTCGATAGTCCATCCATATAATTGCTCAGCTAGTGGCTCTCAGATCCGTAGGTCTGAAGATGTGAATTCTGTGTTTGGTTTATCTGATGTTACATGGGTTGGTCAATTCATGAGACTTAACCCACCTATGTTTACTAGTATGAAGGTTGAGGAGGGCCCCAAGGGTTCATTGATAAACTAGAGAAATTTTTTAGAGTTATGCATGTGAATGAGATTAAATGGGTTGAGTTGGCAGCCTATCAGTTGGAGGATGTGTCCAATTAGTGCATAATGAATAGCAGGATTTGAAGAGTAGTGATGCTGAGACTTCTGTATGGGGTGAGTTTGTGGAGGCTTTCTTGGACCATTTCTTTCCCCAAGAATTAAAAGAGTCAAAGGTTGAAGAATTTATAAATTTGAAGCAAGGGAAAATAAGTGTCAAAGAGTACATACTAAAGTTCAACCAGTTATCCCGTTATGCTTCAGAATTGATGCATAACATGAGAGCTCACATAAGAAAGTTTGCATACGATCTCTCGAATAATTTGGTGTTTGAATGCAAGGGAGCAATTATGAATATAGATATGGATTACTCTTGGTTGTCAATTCATATGCAACAAGTTGAAAAGTAGAAGAAAAGGTTGGAAGAGGCAAGGGAAAGAGACAGGCAGGACAAGAGGGTCAGGTTTACAAACCAGAATAACAGTCAGCAACAAGGCAGTAATAACTGGGGTAACAAGTGGTCAAAGAAAAAGTTTTGGAGTAATTCTTAGTCTTCATCAAGTGCCATAACACCCCGACCTTAGTTGATCGGCGGTTTCAAAATTTTCAATCCAATAGTGGAGCGGGAGTGCAGGGTGATCAGTCCCAGAAAACAACCCAACTATTTAGGCTATATTCTCATTGTGGATATTGATGGAGGAACTATCTGGGAAGGTGCATCTATGGTGAATGCGTGTGTTATACTTATGGACAGTCAGGTTATTTCCAGAAGGAGCGCCCTACTGTTAGAGAAAATGTTGGGGGCACTAGGTACCAAGTTAACTCCAAAACCCCACCACCACAAAAGAATACTACTTCAGCAACTGGTAGCATTCATAACTAGTAATATGCTCAATCTAACCTCCAAAATGTAGAGGCTTCGCCAGATATTGTCACGGCTACGTTGCAAATCCTTTCTCGTAATGTGTATGTGATTTTTAACCCATGGTCTACGTTGTCTTATGTGACCCCGTGCGTGTCAGTCAGTTTTGGATTTGAGCTTGAAACTATTTTGGAACATTTCTCTATTTCCACCCCTATTGGTGACTCTATTATGGCTAGAAGGGTGTATCAAAATTATGTTGTGTCCATTTGTAATCGTGATTGTAATACCCCATACTTTTTCATAGCTCAGTTTAGCCTCTAGTGTGTCAAGGGTTAACTTTAAAAGTGTATAACTCTTGATACATGTAGAATTTTCCCGCTCTAGACCCACCATTGCGTAAATAATTGAATCAGCTTTCCAATGATACTAATTTCGGCCCAATCCTATACTCGGTTGAGAAGTTATGGAAATTTTAATAAAACATTAGGGAATTTCGACAGGCACTGTGTCACGGTGAAGGAAAAAATTGCAATTGTAAGATTTCCAGTTGATCACCGTGATTACATCACATCGCGGTGAAACTCCATTTCGCGTTCGTCCCTTTTCTAGTAGCTCATCGCGATTTTCTTATGTCGCACCAAAATACCCAAATGGACTAACACCGTGTCGCGGTGGAGTGGAAAATGGCACTCGTCCTTTTACAGTGATGCAACGCGATTACCCCGTGTCACGCCAAAGGCTAAAATGGCTAATGTTCTTGTTCTAGTAAGCCACCGAGATAGTGATACGTCTTGGTGGGTCTCAAAATTGAGTTTCCAGTTTCCGAACTTAATTTTAAAAGGGCAATCTAGTCATTTTCTAAGCATCTAATTCATGAATAACACTAAATTAATCCCATTCTAAGCATTATATGCTCACTTTTCATAAACTTTCTCTAAACAAAAACCCTAGAACTCAAAACTTAATCCCTGAGAAATCCAATTTCCACCATTATTTTTCTAAGATAACCCAAAATTCAAGGTTCCCACTTCAAGATAATTAAGAATCAATATTCAAGAGCACAAATAAGAATCCTAAATCAAGTATTCTCATCAATTGAATCAATAAGGGTATGTGGGATTTTTCAACAAGGATAATCCTTTCATACTTGTGCTCAAAATAAGTTTTTGAAGTTAATTTCACATGAATTTACAAGATTTTCATACCCAATATGGTTATTTACAAGATTATGAGATTTTAAGTGATTTAGATGTTTAATTGCATGATTTCTTTCGCATTTTTATGCGTATTGCAGTAATTTCAAGATTTTGAATTGAATTATCAATATTTACACTATCAAACACGAATATTATGATGTTTTGACATGAGTATGTTCATGGGTTACTAAGCCCTATTTTGTAGGTGTATATTTCAAGAATGACTATGCTTTGAGGATCCCATGACTAGTTATTTTTAGATTTTGATAATGATTTGATCCTTTGATCTTAGCTTCTATATGGAATCTACGTTACAATTTCAGATAAAGAATAGATTAACATATACACAATTGGTTTTCATTATAAACCTTTATACTAGTTTTGAAAGTGGATTTCAAACAGAATGAGCATTCAAATTAAAGAGAGTAGTATTTAGGACTGAGTTTGTTACGTTTACATGCCCCAGAACTACAAGCCAACATAGGTTCAGATTATTAGATTATTTCTATTTCTATATGGATGATAGATATAGATGTGATCACTTAGATTAGGTTATACTCCTTGGCAAGAGTATGACACCTCTCCCCAACATGAGGTTTTCCCATAAGAAGACTAGACGTTGGACTCTATGATAGCTTACATAGTTTATGTCGGTTAGAAGTACCTCCCTAATAGAAAAGACTACAGAATAATCTTAACAGAATAACTTTTAGAAACTAAGTGTAAAGGCTCACAACTTAATTCAGCTATTATTTTACAAAAGATATTAGCTATGTTATGTAGTGTAAAGGCTATGCTATGTTATGTTTTACAAAAGCTATTGTTATAGCAAAAACTAAGTGTAAAGGCTCACTACAGTATGTTATGTAGATCTAGTAATTTATAACATTTCAACCAAATGTCTCGAGACCCATTTTTGGGGTGTTAAAAACTTGGTATCAACCCTAAGGTTATAAGAGTCTTATGGAGTCTGCCAAGCTGCGTTATGTAGAGTTTTGATTATGGATATGAAGCACGCCACATTTATGAGCAAGAGTCTACGGGATGTTTTTAGGAAATCATCTCTTTATTTTATAATATATTATGCTTACAGTATGTCTATCTTCTGTTAACTCATGCTCTTACGTGACAGTTCAATATGACTCCTTGTCGAGCTAACTTCTGCAAAAATGATAACCAGCCACCCCAGTCAGCTGACCCTCTGAATGAGAATGTATCCCTTGCTGAATTCTGGGCTTCCTATCAGGCATTAGCCCAGGCAGTGACTGTCGATGTTCAGGGAAACCATCAGGCAGCAATCCTACTTCTGGAGAATGGTGATTTAATAGCATCCAGAATTCATGACTTTATGAGAATGAATCTGCCAGAGTTCTTTGGGTCAAAATTTATTTGGAAGAATGGTAGAGGTTAGAATGTAGCTCCTATGATTGGCAGGTGTTTCAGGATGTATTTCTAGACAGGTTCTTTCCATATGAGATGAGAGAAGCTAAGGTAGAGAAGTTTGTGAACCTGAGGCAGGGCATGATGACAGTGAAGGTTTACTACCTTAAATTTAACTAGTATTCTAAGTATGCCCCTGATACGATGGCTGAACCTAGGGCGAGTATGAGTATGTTTGTAACTGGAGTATCTGGTTTGGTATTTAAGGTGTGTAGAACTACCATGCTAATTAGGAACATGGATCTTGCTAGATTGATGATTCATGCTCAGAAAATTGAAGTAGAAAAGTAGAAAGAAAGAGAAAAGGAAAGTAAGAAGGCTAGAACTAGGCAGTTTGAGTATAGCCAGACTAGGTTTAAAGTGGGAAATCATTTGTAGTTTCAGAATCATTTATCTTTCGCAGTGCCATCTTCAGCTAGTGTTCCCGTAACCAGAGCTATGAAAGAGTATTGGGGTAAGACTTCAATGTCCAAATCTTAGAATAGTGTAAGTGGGAGACCCAGTTATCCTCAATGTGCTAAGTATGGTAAGAATCATCTTCGTGCGTGTTTGTTGGGGTAGAAATATTGTTAGGGTTATGGTAAGTTAGGTTATGGAATCAAAGAGTGTCTGCATTATAAGCAGGGAAACAGGGATGTTGGTCCCTAGACTCAGGATACAAGTGCACCTGCTCATTTAGGTCGCCATATCTTTCCTCAAGGCGCATCATCCAGTACAGGTGACAGTCAGCGCTAGAATCAGTTCTATGCTTTACCATCCTATCAGGAGTAGGAGGATTCACTAGGTGTTGTTACTGGTATGCTTCATTTCTTTCATCTTAATATTTATGTGTTGTTTGATGCTGGGTCAAATTTCTTTTATGTGACCCTATTAGTTGCAGTAAATTTTGAAATAGGTCCTGAAAAGATCCCTGATCCCTTCTTAGTTTCTACCCCAGTAGGTAAGTTAGTTGTTGCCAATAAGATCTATAGAAAGTGTCCTATTACTATCCTTCATAAAATTATGTTAGCAGACTTAATCGAGTTAGATATGGTAGACTTTGACCTTATTCTTGGTATCGATTGGCTCCATTCCTATTATGTATCCATAGATTTTTGCACTCGAGTAGTGAATTTTTAGTATCCTGATGAGCGAGTCTTTGAGTGGGAAGGTAATTTAGCGTCTCCTAAGAGTCATTTCATATCCTATATTAAAGCTAGAAACTTGATCTCAAAGGGGTGTATCTATCATTTAGTTCGAGTCAAAGACACTAAGTCTGAGACTCAAACTATTCAGTTAGTCTGTGTAGTCAATGAGTTTCCTAATGTCTTTCCTGAAGATTTTCCAAGGGAACCTCTATATAGGGAAATAGAATTTGGTATAGACCTTATCAGAAATACATAGCCCATCTCTATTCCTTCATATTGTATGGCTCCATCCAAGCTTAAAGAGTTAAAAAAGAAGCTTAAAGACTTCTTAGATAAGGGTTTCATAAGGCCCAGTGTTTCTCCATGGGTACTCTTGCCCTATTCATGCAAAAGAAAGATGGTTCTTTGCGAATATGCATTGACTACCATCAGCTAAATAAAGTCACAATAAAAAATAAATACCTTCTAACTAGTATTGATGAATTATTTGACAAACTCCAAGGTGAATGTTATTTCTCCAAGACCGACCTTAGATCCGGCTATCATCATCTAGAGTAAGGGAATGTGACATTTTGAAAATATTTCAAAACACGTTACGGTCATTTTGAGTTTTAGTCATGTCATTTGGTCTTACCAATGCCCTATCAACCTTTATGCACTTGATGAACACAGTGTTCAAACAGTATCTGGATATGTTTGTCATAGTCTTTATCAATGATATTCTTGTCTACTCCCGTAATAAGGATGATCATGCAGACCATGTAAGAATTATGTTGCAAATTCGTATAGATAACCAATTTTTTTCCAAAATCAGCAAATGTAAATTTTTTCTAAGATCAGTATCTTTCCTCGATCATATTGTTTCCAGTGAGGGCATTTGAGTTAATCCCCAAAAGATAGAAGTAGTAAGAAATTGGCCTAGACCTATCTCTCCAACATACATTAGAAGTTTCTTGGGTTAAGCTGGCTATTACAGATGTTTCATTGATGGTTTCTTATCTATTATGTCCCCTCTGTCTATATTGACTCAAAAGAAAGTCAAGTTTCAGTTGTCAGATTCCTGCGAGAAGAGTTTTTAGGAGTTGAAGACTGGACTGACTCCAACCCCAATTTTAGCGCTACCTGATGGTACAAATGGGTTTGTCATATATTTTGATGCTTCTAGAATTATTCTGGGTTGTGTTTTGATACATAGAGGTAAGGTTACAACCTATGCCTCCAGACAACTTAAGCCTCATGAAAAAAATTTCCCTACCCATGATCCTGAGTTAGCTGTTGTTGAATTTACTTTGAAAATCTTGAGGCAATATCTTTATGGGGTGTATGTTTATGTGTTCACGGATCACAAAAGCTTGCAGTATGTATTTACTCAGAGGGAGTTGAATCTTCATCAGAGATGTTGGTTAGAATTGTTGAAGGATTATTACATAAGTGCGCTATATCATCCAAGCAAGGCCAATATAGTAGCAGACACCCTTAGTAGATTGTCTATGGGTAGTGTTGCAAATGTAGGGAATGATAAAAGAGAACTAGTTCGAGAAGTTAACTAGGTTAGCAAGATTGGGTTTGATTTTGGTTGACTCGGTTGAATGTAATGTTTGGGTTCAGAGTAATTCCGAATCCTCTCTAGTTTCTGAAGTAAAAGAGAAATAGGATAAAGATTCTAGTTTGGTCAAGTTGAAGGGTTCAATTAAAGGCCAAAAGGCAGAGATTTTATCCCAAGGGGGAGATGATGTGTTGAGATACCAGAGTAGATTCTGTGTGCCATGTGTTGATGATTTGAGGTAGTGGATTATCGCAGAAGCACATGTTGTACATTACTCAATTCATCTAGGAGCTGCCAAGATATTCCACGATTTGCAGGAAGTTTATTAGTGGAGTGGTATGAAGAAATATATCGCATAATTTGTAGCCAAGTGTGCGACTTGTCATTAGGATAAGGTAGAGCACCAAATACCTGGTGGCATATTATAGGATCTAGGTATCCCTAATTGGAAGTGGGAAGAGGTGAATATGGAATTTGTGACTGGATTACCCCATTCGTGTCATCAACATGATTCAATTTGGGTTATAGTAGACAGATGACTAAATCAGCTCATTTCTTACCAGTTCACACATCTGACACAGTTGAAGATTATTCTAAGATGTATATAAAAGAGTTGGTTAGATTGCATGGAGTTCCTTTTTCTATCATCTCACAAAGGGGTACTCAGCTTACCTCTCAGTTTAGGTAAGTCTTTTAGAAGGGTCTTGGTACCCAAGTTCATATCAGTTTAGCTTTTCATCCGCAGACAGATGGTCAGGCAAAGAGGACTATTCAGACCTTAAAGGATATGTTGAGGGCATGTGTTCTTGATTTCAAAGACAATGGGATTACCACTTTCCATTAATTGAGTTCCCCTACAATAACAGTTACTATTCTAATATTCAGATGGCCCTATTTGAAGCTCTTTATGGGCGGAGGTGGAGATCACTAGTTGGTTGGTTCAAAGTAGGTGAGGGTTCTTTGATTGGGCCAGATATGGTGATTAAATCCATAGAGAAAGTTCAGCTGATTTGAGAAAGATTGAAAGTATCTCAAAGTCATCAAAAATGTTATGCAGACGTAAGTAGGAGAGATCTTGTGCATTTGAAGGTTTCACCCATGAAGGGGGCGAAGAGGTTTGGCGAAAAAGGGAAGCTTAGTCCTCGATATATAGGCTCCTACAAGATTTTGAGTCATGTTGGGAAGGTAGAGTATGAGCTTGAGCTACCTGCAGACTTGTCTTTAGTTCATCCAGTGTTCCATGTGTCCTTATTAAAGAAGTGCATGGACGATTCAGTTGTTGCAGTCCCTCTAGAAATCAATCAGAGCAGTCTTTCATACGAAGAAGTTCCAGTAGTGATTTTGATCATTAGATCCGTAGAATAAGAAACAAAATAGTTCCCTTGGTCAAAGTTCTGTGGCAAAATTAGTCCATTGAGGGTTCTACTTGGGAAACAAAAGCAGACAATAGATCCAAGTATCCTCATGTCTTTTCCAAGAACTCAGATTCAGGTGAAGGTAACAGTCTTCCTTAATTCATTTCTTTTCATGTCTCAGATTCATCCATATAGTTATATTCATATAAATTCATGTATTCGTAAATTAGTTCAGTAGCTCAATTTGCTTAGATTCAGTCATGAATTTGGTTTTAGTTGTGCATGCCAGCATATAGCCTCAGATCCTCATTATCTTCTATTTAACAAGTCCCATTCAAGGACGAATGTTTCCAAGGGGAAGATATTGTAATACCTTGTACTTTTTCCTAGATCAATTTAGCCTCTAGTATGTCAAAGGTTAACTTTAAAAGTGTATAACTCGATTGAGAAGTTATACACTCTAGTGTGTACTTTTTCCAACGATTACAATTTTTCCTCAATCCGATACTTGGTTGAGAAGTTATGGTGATTTTAGTGAAAACAGTAAGGTATTTCGGCAGGCACCACGTCGTGGTGTAGGACAAAATTTCACTTGTACGATTCCCAGTGGAGCATCGCGATTACATTGCGTCATGATGAAACTCTAGTTCCCGTTCATCCCTTTTCCAGTAACTCATCGCAATTTGCCTATGTCGCGCTAAAATCCACAAATGGACAAACACCACGTCACAATAGAGTGAAAAATAGCACTCGTCCTTTTCCGGTCACACAACGCGATTACACCGTGTCGTACCAACGGCCAAAATTGAAATTGTTGTTTTTCAGTAAGCCAACACGATAGTGGCGCGTCGCGGTGGGTCCAAAAATTGGGATTTCAATTCCGAACTTAATTTTAAAAGAGAAATCTAATCATTTCCCAAGTCCCCAATTCGTTAATGACACTGATTTAATCCTATTCTAAGCATTACATGCTCACTCTACATTAACTTTCTTGCAAAGAAAACCCTAGAACTCAAAACTTAATCCCCAAGAAATCTAATTTCCAACATTCTTTTTCCAAGATAACCTATAATTAATGGTTGCCAATTCAAGATAATCAAGAATCAATCTTCAAGAACACAAATAGGAATCCAAAATCTAGTATTCTCATCAATTACATCAATTAAGGTATGAGGGGTTTTCAACAAGGATAATCCTTTCATCCTTGTGCCAAAAATTAGTTTTTGAAATTAATTTCACATGAATTTACATGAGTTTCAAATTAGGGTTCATACCCAATATGGTTATTTGCAATATTATGAGATTTTAAATGATTTAGATGTTGAATTGCATGATTTGTTTAGTATTTTTATGCGTATTGCAGTAATTTCCAGATTTTGAATTGAATTATCAATATTTACATTATCAAACACAAATATTATATTGTTTTGACATGAATATGATGCATGGGTTATCAAGCCCTATTTTTTATGTTGATATTTCAAGAGTGACTATGCTTTGAGCATCCCATGTCTTGTTATTTTAAGATTTTTATAGAGATTTGATTTTTTGATCCTAGCTTCTATATGGACTCCACTTTACAGTTTCAGTTACAAAATAGATTAACAAATACACAATTGGTTTTCATTGTAAACCTTTGTACTAGTTTTAAAGTGGATTTCCAACAGAATGAGCATACATATTAAAGGGAGTAGTATTTAGCACTGAGTTGAGGATGTTTACATGCCCCAGAACTACGAGCCAATGTAGGTTCAGATTATCAGATTATTCCCATTTCTATATGGATGAAAAATACATATGTGATCACTTAGATTAGGTTATACTCCTTTGCAACAGTATGACAACTCTCCCATATGCGAGGTTTTCCTATAAGGGTACTAGGTGTTGGACACTATGATAGGTCGCAATGTATATGTTGGTTAAAAGAACCTCCCAAATAGAAAAGACTACATAATAATCTTAACAGAATAATTTTTAGAAACTAAGTTTAAAGGCTCATAACTTAATTCAGATATTGTTTTACAAAAGATATTAGCTATGAGATTTCAGATTTCAGATTACAGATACAAAAGTGAGTCCTTCTACACTTAGACAACATGATTTAAAGACAGAATACTAGTACAACTTTTAGAAACTAAATGTTATGACTCACTGGATTTATGCAGTATGTTTTGCAATTCATGAATTATAATTTTCTGTAAATAGATATTCCAGCTTATGTGAGTCATCTACATTTAGCATTCATTATTTTGCAAATTTATAAAGATGTTGAGATATTTCTTTTACTTATACATTCAACCTAATATACTAAGTACATTCCTAAAGTACTGATCCACATAAACGTCTATGTGCTACATTGTCTCCAAATGTAGGTTCAGGTTCTCAGTTTCCTCAGCGTGAGTGATTTCGAGCATCTCTATCCATATACCGATAGTTGGTGATTCCCCATAGTTTGGGGACCCAGTTATTCAGTTTTAAGCTTATTAGTATAGATGATTTAGTATTTGCAGACAGTTCGAGTCTACTGGGGGATTGTCCCAGTGACTCTCTAGTTACAAGTAGTAAAGGCTTGTCAGACTACTAGATATGATTCAGATTCCTAGTATTGATTGATAAAAATATTTACTATAGTATTTTCAGATATTATATTCAGACATTTTAGTTTAGCTTATATAGAATTCTACCTTTTAAATTTGATTATATGTCATTAGTTCCTCTATTTTGAGCTTCAGATTTAGTAGAAGACACACAAGGTTAGCTTAAGGCTACTCGTAATCTTGAGCACCGTGTGACGTCTTAGGACCCATTTTTGGGGCGTTACAGTGATACTATGGCAGACCTTGTAGAGATTGATATGATTAACTTTGATGATATCTTGGGACTAGATTGGCTCCATTCGTCTTATGCCACACTAGACTATAGAACTCGAAAAGTCACTTTCTCCTTTTCGAATAAACTAGTGATAGAATGGGAGGGGTATTCTTTAGCACCTAGGGGGAAGTTCAAATCTTATCTCAAATCCCGCAAACTCATATTTAAGGGTTGTTTTTATCATTTTATATGGGTCAAAGCTTCTAGTACTGAAAATCCTGACCTCCAGTCATACCCCGTAGTTAATGAATTTCCAAAATTCTTTCTCGATGATCTCCTAGGGATACCACCTGATAGGGAGATAGACTTTGGCATTTGCTTATTGCCAGACACTCATCCTATTTGTATTCTGCCATACATAATGGCTCCTGCAGAACTGAAAGAGTTGAAAGAGCAGTTAAAAGACCTTCTTAATAAAAACTTTATTCATCCAAGTGTTTCTTCCTAGGGTGCTATGGTTCTCTTTATGCGTAATAAAGATGATTCCCTCCGTATGTGTATATATTACTATCTACTTTATAAGGTCACTATCAAGGATAAGTACCCTCTTCCAAGAATTAATGATTTATTTGATCAACTCCAAGGTGTCCGTGTTTCTCTAATATTGACCTGCGTTCGGGGTATTATCAGTTAAAGGTTAGAGAGGCTGATATTCCCAAACCAGTTTTTTGAATCCGATACAATCCTTATGAATTCTTAGTCATGTATATCGGAGTGGTAAATTCCCATACTTCTTTCATGGACCTAATAAATAGGGTGTTCCATTAGTTTCTAGACCTGTTCGTCATAGTTTTCATTGACGACATCATAATTTACTCTAAGAATGAGGAAGCTCATGTTAGTCACCTCTGAATCATCCTACAAACCCCCAAGGATCATGAATTGTATGAATTTTTTTCAAAATATGAATTATGGCTTAATTTTATGTCTTTATTAGGGCATGTTATGTCTAGTGAGGGAATTAAGGTTGATCCCCAAAAGATTGAGGCAGTGAGAAAATGGCCCATACCTACGACTCCAACCGATATCTGGAGCTTCTTGGGTTTGGCAAGGTATTATAGAAGGTCTGTAGAGAGTTTTTCCTCAATAGATTCTCCACATACCCAATTGACTCATAAAAGGCAAAATTCTTGTAATATGACTCACATAAAAGTAGTTTCGAGAAACTGAAAGATAAGTTGACTACTGTTCCAGTTTTGACTCTTTCTGATTGTATAGAAGGTTTTGTTTTGTACCATGATACGTATCGGGTGGGACTTGGGTGTGTGATTATGCAACATAGTAAGGTGGTGGCTTATGCATCTAGGTAGTTGAAGGTGCATCAACGGAACTATCCCACACATGACTTAGAGTTAGTGGTTGTGGTGTTCGCACTTAAAATATGGAGGCATTATCTTTATGGATTGTATGTAGATATATTCACTGATCACAAAAGTTTCCAGTATGTTTTCACACAAAAAGAACTGGTCATGGGTGTTGGTTGGAACTGTTGAAAGATTATGACATGATCCTGCATTATCATCCGGGCAAGGCGAACATGGTGGATGACGCCCTTAATATATTGTCAATGGGCAATTTTTCTCATGTTAAGAAATGAAAAAAAGAGATGATATAAGATATTCACCATCTTAAAAATTTAGGAGTTCAACTTCAAGATTTTGAAGATAGGGGAAGAATTGTTCCTAAGATAACAAAATCCTCTCTATGTGCTAAAGTTAAGGAAAAGCAGGCCGAAGGCCCTATCTTAATGTCGATTAAGAAAGATGTTGGTCAATAAAAAGTAATGGCATTTAAAATTGGAGGTGATAGGATTTTTAGATATTAGGGTAGGCTATGTGTGCCAAACGTGGATGGTTTATGAGAGAGAATTATTGATAAGGCTCACACTTTGAGGTATTTTGTTCACCCAAGATCTACAAAAATTTATCATGACCTTAAGGCTATTTATTTGTGGAATAATATGAAAAAAGATATTTCTTATTTTGTTTTGAAGTGTATGAATTCTTAACAAGTCAAGGTAGAGCATTTGAGATCAGGTAGCACTTCCCAAGAGGTAGTTTTGCCTATGTGGAAGTGGGAGATGATCAACATGGATTTCTGTAATACCCCACACACTTCTAAGAAAGAAATTAGACATTCGTTCCTATGAGTGTAAACTCTAGTCCCGTAATTCATACTTGAATCCATGTTTCATAATCATTAACCTAGTGTTAAGAAATATTATAAGGTGGCAATGATGTTCATAAGTGTCACTAAGAGGAAAGTAAGCTAAGAGCCTTGGATTCATCAAATTTTTGGTGTTTGATTTCACAAGGGTTAACTTTGAACGAGTATAACTTTAGTTCCCATCAAATTATAGATAATTGAATTGTCATTCCAATGATACCAATTTTTCCTTAATCCGATACCCGGATGAAAAGTTATGGAATTTTCCATAAGAGGCAGTAAGGGGTCGCGATAACCCCATGCCGCGATGGATATTCCAGCCGACAGGGGGTCTTGTCGAGAGGGATTTTTAACCCAACTAGGGGTTGCACTGCGGGGGCTATTCCTCCACAGTTTTAGCTTCTTAAAGGTTAAGGGTTACTTTGGTCCTTTCATCTCAACCCCAAATGTCCAAAACACGAATTATAACACCCAAAAAGGCATTATTTGCCCCTTTCACTCCAAATTTCTCTCAAAAAACCCTCCTCTATTCCCAAGAACAAAAATCTAGGCGTTACCATTTAAGAACCTTCAAGAAAAGTTATTATCCTTCAAGATTTAACCTTTTGAGGTGTGTTAGTTGTTCATCCATGGGTACTTTCCACCCATGGAGTCCAAGAATCCAATTTTAAGTTTAAAAAAATGATCTTTACATGTTTTTATGAACTTTATCCATGAACTCCTATGATTATCTAATTTACATGATGTTTATAAGTAATTGTTTTTGAAATTAAACCTTACACGTTTGAATGGTGCTATTCTCATGCTAACTCCCTAAATCCCATGATTTGTAGTATTTCAGTTATGTTAGCATCTCATGTTTTGATGATTTTCATGCTCAAGTTTATGAATTTAAAGTGATAGTTTAAATTCCTATATTATTGGGGTTTGATAATGACCCCTTGTCATGTTTCCAAGATTGTTTGATAGAAAGAGTCCTTACACATTTAAAGTTGAAGTATGTTTAGCTATATCTTGGGAATTCAATTTTCAAGTTATGTTTTCAATTGATTTCACATGGAAAGAATAATAGTATGCTTTAAATATTTTGACTTCCATATCATGTTCATACGAATACAAAATAAAATCGTTAGTTTATGATTTGGTCATGTGATTATGCTATCTTTTCATGTTTAAAAAGCATCCCCATGTTAAAGTTGTAGTCATCATGTATTTGATGAAATGCTTAAGTGAATAATTATGAACAATGGTTTCCATCCATGGTTTGAAATCTTTCATGTGGTCCTATTGTTATTTCTATTGAGTCCTGGGGTTATGAATACCCAAAATTTAATAGTTTATTTAGTTTTAGTAGCTTCAAAATAGTTTCAGATAAATCATGAGCATTACCACTCAGTTAGTCATCATGATTAGTTACTTGTCCAGTTAAGTTAGTTATATCCAGTAATTAGTGTCATTCAGTTGTGAGTAGGATTCAACACCGAGTGAACGTATAGGTGGGGGCTCACTCGCCAATTAGGACTGGGTACGTAGGAGGAATCCCTAAGTTCCAAAACTACGTATCCAACGTAGGTTATGAGATGTTACCCGCTAGTTTAGGACTGACCTTTTCAAGGATCACCCGCCAGTTTAGGACTGATCTTAAGGGTTATCTAGTAGATTAGGAATGACTCCACAACCATTGTTTATACTCGTGGCATGGTACTAACACCCTTCCAACGGGGGTCACAGTTTAGACCCCAATCAGCTCAGAATAGGGCATGTTGGTTAAATGATACCTCCCACAGTTTTACTTTTAGTACTCAGTTTAGTCTTGCATGATTGTAGCATATAGTTTATCAGTTATTCAGTTATCAGATTTTAGTTTTTGAGTTTACAGACTATTTCAGAACTTGTTTTATGCTTGGTCATGCATTCTCATTTTGTACAATTTTCATGCATTCTTTCTCAGTACCTCATGCTACATAATCAGTCTGTTATGACTCATGCACAAGAACCCATGCATATCAGCCTAACCTCATTTAGCATACGAGAACATTCAAAGTACTGATCACATACTCGTTTTTTTTGCTGTGATGTCTTATATCATAGGGTTGGAAACTCAAATTACAGATCATACTTAGACTTTCCAGTGCATCAGCAACAATAGCCGTGGTGAGTCCTCATCCTTCGAGAACAAGTTATCTTATATTTAGTTATGTCAGTAGTTCAGTTATTTAGTCATTCAGAGTTAGTTGGGGGCTTGTCTCATCAACTCCACAATCAGAGAGTTTAGAGGCTTTCAGACTAGTATAGACAGTTGGTCAATTTTCAGTTATGATTATCAGTCATTTTATTAGTATTGCTAGTATGTTTCCAAATATTTTAAACCATGATTAAGTATTGATTTCAAATGTTAAAACCATATGGAATTTCAGTTGAAATTCTGCACATGTTGTTTATTAGCTTTATTCAGTGCTTATAGTAGGTATCAATTCATGGGTTATATTGTGGTCTCTCGAGAATGTAAGAACTTTGTGGCATCAAGGGTGCACTCCCGGGGTGTTATAATTTTATTATGGGACTTCCGAAGTCCCAGAACTAATATTATTCCATTTGGGTAATTGTAGATCAGATGACCAAGTCTGCTCATTTTTTCTTGGTGCGGACAAACTATTCTGGGAATAAATATGCTAAGTTGTACATTCAGGATATAGTCCGATTGCATGGTGCTCCTGTAACTGTTATATCTAACCGGGGTATGCAATTGGTTTTGCAATCTGGCAATTTTTTCAGAGGAGTCTAGGAACCCAAGTGAACCTGAGTACTGCCTTCCACCCTCAGACTAATTTGCAAGATGAACATACCATTCAGACCCTTGAGGATATGTGGAGGGTTTGTGTGATTAACTTTCAAGGTATTTGGGTGGATCATTTTCCATTGATAGAATTCGCCTACAACTATAACTACCATTCCAGGATTCAAATAGATCCTTTTGAGGCACCCTATGGAAAGAGATGTAGGTCAACAATCGGGTGGTATGAAGTGTGTAAAACTCAGTTGTTTGTGCCGGACCTTGTGCATCAGGCAATAGACAAGGTGAAGATCATTAGGAAGAAGCTTAAGACTGCTCAGGGTCACCAGAATTCTTATGCCAATGTTAGAAGGAGAGATTTTAAATTTTAGGTGGATGATTGGGTATTCTTAAAAGTCTTCCCTATAAAGGGAGTCTTGCGATTCAGGAAAAAAGGAAAGCTTAGCCCTCGTTATATAGGACCATATTAGATTGTGAGAAGAACTGAGGGGGTGATTATGAGTTAGATTTGCCCTCGAGTATGGCTTCTGTTTGTCCAGTATTCCATTTTTCAATGCTGAAAATGTGTATTGGAGACCACTTTCTTGTGTTTCCTATAGAGGAAATCAATGTGAGATACTCCTTGTCATACAAATAAAAACCTATTGCCATTTTGGATCACCAAGTTTGGAAGCTGAGAAGTAAGGAGATAGCTTTGGTTAAGGTATTGTGGAGGAATCAAAAAGCTGAGGAGGCTACTTGGGAATCGGAACATGACATGCGTGCTAGATACCCAAACCTCATTGAAACGGTGGATGACGACCTAGAAGGTACAAATCATTTACTAATCTCTTTATCTTTTCCTTTGTGTGCTTGAAATCATGTTTTCTTGTATTCCAAGCGATTATTAGGGGGATGAATGATCCCAAGGGGGGATAATGTAACACCTCGTAGTATTCTTAACTTGATACCACACTTAGTAGCATACTTAAGGACCTAACAACCTGAAATTTTTCAAAGTGTTAAAAGGACTTAGTCATATTTTAAGCTCCTAAACTTCAATGATTTAAAAATCAATCTTTCTGACCTTGAGAAGTGGATTTATAAGTTTATTCACATTTAGGAGTGTAAAAGAGTTGTCTGCAAAGAGTTTCAGATTTTTTGGATGACGTTTAAGGCGTTTTTGGATGGTTAAAATTGTAGCTCAACGTGAAATCGTCGCGTCTCTCCAGGGATAATGTCGGTGGGGGTTGATGCAATACATCTTCTATAGCATCGGTGGGACTGACGCGGCATGTCGTGTAGCACATCAGGTGCCCAGTTTGAATTAATAATTTCTGGGACCCGAAGGGTAATTGATTTTTTTTCCTTCATCTAATCTCAGCCATAACAGGAAATTTAGTCGTGATTAGATCATATTATACCAATACCCACTCAAGTTTCCTCAAAACTAAACACTAACTTCCCTTCCAAAGATCAAGGATTCATCTTCTAAGTCAAGATTATAAAGAAAAGAGTCAAGGCTGGGGTTCCATTCTTTGAAATAAAGAACATAAGGTAAGTGGGACTATCCTCAAACTCGACGGGCATGGATTTTATTGTTTTTATAAAATATAATAACTTATAATCATGTTGCAAACTAAGGGGTTTTGAATATTGTTTGAAAAACATGTTATTAAATCATTTTGATGAAAATATATGTGTTATGTGGAACCCTTTTTGTGGTAATCAAATCTTGACCCTTTATGTATATATATAGAGTTTGGAATGTTTAATTGAGAGCATGAACAATAAATTTCCCTCTCTTATTGCAAAATAAAGTGTATATTTATATTGAGAGTATTTTTGAAAGCATGAATTAGGATTTTAAAGTAAGTTTCTCAACATCATGGCATTTGACATGATTTATGATACGATGAGAGGGAGTTCCTTGCTATAACTATACTCTTGCACTAAAAAGAAGGGTTACATGTGACTGAGTAAATTGACATGACCACCGCATGTTTTAAGTCTAGCAAAATAGGTTATTTGCATAAGTTTTCTTGAGATTTCTGAATGATGACTCTCTTGTGATATTATGATTCTTTGGTGGTCAAGTGCATGATTCAAATGAGATCGGCTGTAAAATTAGTATGATATGAACGACTTTCATGTCGTGGCATCACGATACCCGGTGATTACATGCCCTTGAAATTTTAAGCATTAAATGATTTTGTATGTGAAGAATGTTATTTAATGAACTAAAATTGGGCCTAAAGTGAGGTAGATGGTTACCCGAAGAATGCTGTAACACCCTGCACTGTTGGGCTAGAAATTAAACTATCATTCCTACGCGTATAGACCCAAACCCAATGATTCTTTGTCAATATATGTGTTATGATCAATCCTACAATGTGTGAATACCTTTTAATATGAATTAATGTCACTAAAATCCCCCAACTCTAAGACAAGTTGAATACTCTTCTATCGATTAAATTTTGGTGAATGTCTAAACTTGGGTCAACTTCCATAGACCATAAATTATTGTAAATAACGAGTTAGAGGGCCTACCATATAAAAAATAAAAGGCAATTGAGTCTTATTTCCAACTCCACTAATTTTTCCTAAATTCGATATCGGAGTAAAAAGTTATTCCTATTTTCCAGAGAGGTGTCAGTCTGCCAAAGTGCGATGGCTAGACTGACAAACCATCTATCTAGTGAAGGCCCAATAAGTTAGGCCATCAACTAGAAACAACAAGCTCATTCTCTGGCCATAAATAGATGGTTGAAGTGAAGGTTTATCACCATACTAATGGTCCATCAACAAAACCATCAGTCGAGGCTGAGTTGCTCAAATAGGCCATTTTTAAATTAGTATTTTTGTATTTTCCCATCCCAAACTCCTTCTCCAGGAATATAAATCCCATCTTAAGTGTTATAATACATATTCTATCAGTTTTCACCATCTCAAATCCTGTTTACTCTCAAGAACAAGATAAAACTAGGGTTTCCTCCGAGAATAATAAATCAAGAATCAATCCTTAAGTCTAAGATTTCAAAGATACAAATTAAGATTTGAGTTCTACTCCTTAAACTAAGTAATCTAAGGTACGTTGAGTTTTCCTAAACTACATGGGCATGGTGAAACTATTTTGATAATGTTTAAATGTTGATACATCATGAATTTTCAATGGGTTTTGAATTTATATTTACAATTGTGCATTGTGAAATCCTTTTTATGATAATGTTTTGGTCTTGATGTCTTCCCGTAAATTAGATTTGTACTCGTATATAAGTATGTATGCATTTTTGAGTTCTAATTTTGAATTGAGAGCATGAACATTTAAAATCCCTCACTTATTGTAAAGCCTCTAGTTTTCATGTGTTATGAATTATTCAAATTGCATATTGAGAAGCATGATTCAAAAGTTTTTACTATTGTTTAAGACTTGATTTTGGATATGAACTGAAGAAAGGGTGATTCTTGTTAATTAAATTAAAAGTGGTGATTCAAAGAGATTGCATGGTTTGTTACAAGATACTTGACCACTACGTGTTTGTGAATTGAAATTGAAGATTTTTGCCTAAGTTTTTTGTGAATTTCACTATACGCATACTCTTACATTGTTTGAATGATTTTAAGGTCTTAATATTATTTTGCATGAAAAGAGTTGTAATATAACACTATATTTCTTTGAATATGACCTGCAAGTCTTTGTATGATGATACCAAACAGATGAATGCCATAGAAGATTCGGAACATACTAAAATACAGATTTTACTAAGATTTTTGAAATTTGATTTCAGAAAGATGAATATTTAGAAAAGACTAAAAATGAACTTAAAGAGAGATAGGTGGTGAGCTGAAAAAAGGCATTTGAGTGGAAAGGCTCATCACTGGGAACCGTGTTTTTCTGATATGGGTTTATTATGTCCCAAATTAGGGATTATATGCTGGAGAATGCCCTGTGGCGTAGTAGATATTCAAAAACATTAACCCTTGTGGCAAACTTGGGTTGGGAGATTGGCCGTCGAGTCAAGGGAAGATTTCATATAGACCATGGGATCGTACAAATGTAGGGTGTACCACCTATCTCAAAAGTAAAATAAAAAGTGAGTCGTAGTTTTCAATAAATGTTTCAAAGTCTTTAAAGTGTTCCCATGTGTTTTCATATATTATATGCAAAATTTTATAAGAATTTTGCTCACTTATTTTATATTTAATTATATTATTTTGGATTGCTCTGCATACCAGTACATCTATATTGACCCTCTAAATTACAGGATTCTAAGACACAGTCCCGGTCTCCTGCTAAGCAGTAAATTGGGTTGTTCAAAGTTTGCAGTTAGTGAGCCTCCCTTATTTAGAAAGTCCTTGTTGATTTAAAATTGATATATATTTTTTTTTTTATGGTTTGACTGGGGGCCTCATCCCAGTATTCAGACAATAGCATTTTTGAGTTGCTAGAGTTTTCGAAGACTAATGTCAGGTGTATCTTGAAAGTTCATGAACTCATTTTTGTATTGTTCAGTTAAACTAAAAGAATGACCATGTTTCCTCCTTGTCATGTTTTTCTATATTTTTGTTATATTGGATGAATATTATGTATGATTGGCAGTTAGAGAAGGGCTCTCGGGCCTTCATGGTTAAGGATGCCCGTCGCGGCAAGGGCCTCGGCTCAAGTCACGACAAACTTGGTATCAGAGGAACGACTCATGGTCCTAAGGTATCTGCAAAATTATGTCTAGTAGAGTCTTGCTTATGGGTGTGTTGTGCACCACTCTTATAATCAGGAGCCTTATGGGTATTTAGGAGTTGTTAATATTCTTTCATATTCTAGTTCGTGGTATAGCATCATCTATAAGCAAGTTATCCAAAATTCCTTCCTTGGTCTAATTTCATGGGCCATGCCTCATTGTCGAGGAGATACAAGTCTAAGAGTCTAGCTCCCCCAGCGAGGTGGTTCTCTCTAATTGAGTTATCCATAAAAGTCATGAAATAGAACAAGGATTTGCGAGGAGTCCATTAGTGTTTCAAGCTGTATGGATTCGAGTGTATACCTTTATCTTGATGAAATCATGCTTTTCAGGCCAAGGTACAAAGTGTATTCAGTCCTATTTCAAAATTCTTGTTGTAGATATCATGCATAAGGGTAATGATGTGTAGCAAAATTTTGGAATTGTATTTTCCACCTGGGTAGTAGTATATGTTAAAGTGTCATGACCTATTGGTAGTGAGATGGGCCAAGAAGTTGGTGATATGAAGTCACAAGGTTAGAAGACAGAGTGAGGGTGACTTTTATGTAAATAAATAATTTTAGTTGTATATTCATTGATTGGGGAATGGTTTGCTATTTTATAGTGATATACTTATGTGGTAGCAATATTTGTAGATTGTATGGTAGTCTGTGAAGGAAGTTACAGGATATGATTATTATTTATTTAAAATAGGGCAGGATCTCAGAATGGATGGTTATGGGGGTTGTAGAAATCATTTATAGGTTATGAGCGGAAAGGGGTAGTTAGTCAATAAGTTATGGGTAGAAATTCATTGTTGTACATTGAATATTGAAGGTAGTAGTGATGTATGCATGGGTAAGTAAATATGATGTGAGGGAGTAGAATATGTTGATAAGACCATAATAGGTTATAATATAAGATTAAGATCGATTGTCCCTATTATGAATTTACCTCCCCCCACTAATTGTCTTTACTCTAGTAGTTGTAAACTAGTGCTGCTTGTGAGAATATATGTAGTAGATTTTGAGGTGTAGTAGTAATGTCGCAGAGGGGTGTGATTGAAGGTAGTATTTAAAAAAATGAAGTATTTTGGGTTGACTTCCCAATTTGATGGGCTAGTATAGTATATGTCATGCTTTGTTGGTGGTACATGATTGACCCTAGACTATAGGCTTGAACTTGAGATGTAAAGTGTGGTGGTAAGAGTAGTAGCTTAAGATTAATGATGCATGTTTTGTTGGAATTAATTAGCAGGCTTGATGTGATGTGTGAAATGTCCTACGTTGATAATTTATGAAAAGTGTAAGTGGTAATCGTGAGGTATATGTGTACATGAGGACTAGTGTTAAACCAATGAATTATTGTTAAATCATTAAGTGGATAAGAACGTGAGTATATGGGAATAAGTTGAACCCAAAGTAGCTAGTTGTTAGATAATGTTTTATGTGTATAAGTGTTTTGTGTACCTAGATTTAGTTTTTCAATTTTGTAGTATGGAAAAGTCTGGGACGTTGTTGTATGGTGTTCTTTAGAGTTGAATTAAGGATATATATGTACGACCCTGTAAAATTCTAAAGCTTAATACAGTCCTTTAAGCATGTCAAGGGGGTCCTAGACTTGGAAATTTTTTGCTACATTCCAGACTTAGCTTAATTTTGGCCTTTAAAAGTTGGAAAATTTATATCGCCACCTTAATGTCCTTTAATGTTCCGTATTTTTACTGATTCATGATCAGGAAGGTCAATAGGTGTTCCCGGAAAAGTTTTGGATTTTTTGAGAACTCGTTTAGATCAAGATTGGAAGTCCAAATAGTGGACCAATGCGATCTTGGCACGCTGCGTCGCCAATCGCATTGGTCACCAGTTGTGCAGACTGCCAGAGCCAAAACAACTGAGGCTCGACGCGTTCATGGTGTACCACATCGGGTATAGCGTCGCAGCCCTCGATGCACTGTGTCACTCATAGCGTCAGTGCCCAGTTATTTAGTCATTAAATGTATGCATTTTTAATGGAAAAAAGGGTAATTTTGCCAAACCTATATAAGGCTTAAACACGGGATTAAGTCTCATTTACACAAAAATGCACCCTTTTCTCTCAAAATCCTCTCAAGAACACATTAGGGTTTTCAATTGGGGATCCAAGTTCAAGAAAATTTCTCCGTGAATCATCAAGAATCTTCTATCTAAGGTATGCATAGTGCTCATTCATGGACTCCTTTCATCCATGAAGCCCAAGAATCATGTTTTAAATTATGAATTGTTCAATTCATTCTATGAATTGAATTATGTTCATGTGTTGTTGTATGAATTCCAAGATGGAACCTTTATTATTTCTTTATGAAATTACGCTAATATATGGACTGAAATCATGAAATTGGGTTGAATTGCAAAGTAAGGTTGTATTAAATTCATGCTCATGCCTAAACCTTAAATCATGCAACCTAAGTGTTTGATAAAATGCCTAGGAGAATAGAAACTATGCTTGATAGTTAGACTGTGACCCAAGTTATGAATGTATGTGTTCCCCTATGTTTAAAATAATTTCCATAAGGATTGTTGTGTAATGCAATGGCGTGAGGATATAATCATGATATAAAAATGATGAAGTTAAGACATGATCATGTGCATTCTAAGCTATATACAGGATTATGATCCCTTACTGTCGTAGTATAAATTATTGATGTTGGCCATGTATTCAAGAAAGTAAGGTTTTGTCAGTTTCCTTCTATCGAGTCCTGGGGGTACTTGTACCCAAAAAATAATAGCTATGTACCTAGAGCCAGTGTCACATTTCACGATATACTCAGTCAAGACATGATCCATAGAACTTAGTCAGTCATGTGTCTCAGGAAATATCAGTAAATTTAGAAACCTCAGTAGTATTCCGTTAGTCAACAAAACACCATGAAATTAGTCTAGTCCAGATCAGTTAATTATGTTTAGTGTCTATTCAGATGGGAGTAGGAATTAGCACCGAGCAAACCCAAGGATGGGAACTCACCTATTATATGAGGGTGGAATTATTAGAAGAAATCCTTGTGTTCCTGAACTACATACCCAGCGTAGGTTGAGACATCATAGACTATTATATGAGGGTAGATGCGGTGTCTTAACCTGTTAAATGAGAGTTCCCACCATTCTCACTAGAGTTATCTATTATATAAGGTTTACTCACATATTTTTCTTACCAGTTGCACGGTATTGATACCCTTCCAATTGGGGATACAGATTGGACCCCAACTAAGCTATATTGCGATTATTTGGGGCATGTCGGTTAGATAACTACTTTCCACAGTTTCATTTACAGAATTAGGACTGTCAAATACATTAATTTAGTCTCAGTAATAGAATTCAAATAGTTCTACAGAATTCAGGACTGTCAGATACAGTTAACTCAAAATAGTACAAAACTCAGCTAGTTCATTTAGAACATAGACTGTCAGATACAATCACTCAATATCAGTTATATTAGTTATGTTAGTTATCAGTGACTCATATTACTAGTAATTAGTTTCAAGACTATCAAATAAAGTCAATTAAACAAGTTTTTCATAATCAGAACTGTTAGAAACAATTATTCCTCTATCAATAATATACTATCAATTCCCCAGTATTTAGTAGACTCAGTTATTAGTATCAGTAAACCCAGATGTTAGTAAATCAGTACTCAGAACTCAGTACCCAGTGTCAGTATGGTATCAGCTACAGTTACTTGTTCATGCATGTATTCTCACATTCATGTAATACAATCATTTAGTATTGTTCAGATTGTTCATGCATATGAACCCTTGCATTCAACCTACCTCACATTCATTCCAGTATATTCAATCATACTGATGCATTTATGTTATGGTATTTTACTTTACACCGTAGGTTCAGAAGCACGAGCTCCTGAGCATCAGTAGCATTCCAGTATCCAGCAGTTAGAGTTAGCAGTAAGTCCTCATCCTTCGAGGAAATGATCATTACTTTATCATTTCAGTACTTAGTTCATTTCAGTAGTTGGAGTTAGTTGGGGATATGTCCCATCAACTCCTTATTCAGATAGTTTAAAGGCTTTCAGACTATAATATATTCAGATAGTTCATTTTAGTTTTGGGTATTTCTATAGCCCATTTAAACATTATTTTATCAGATTTTATGTTTCAGATTTGAACCTTATGGCCTTACAACTTATGTTTCTGCATTTGTATACGTATATTATGCAGTATTCCGGTACAAATATCATTCATGGGTTAGCTTGTGGTTCTTCAGTGTCATGAGCGCCATGTAGGATTTTGGGTACCAGATTCGAGGCGTTACAATATATGTAGGCAATGTGTGCCTTTGGTATAGTTTTATAAATTTTGTTAAGTTGTAGGTTATGTGATTAGAGGTGTAATGATAGTATTCTAAGGATTTGAAGATGAAGTGTTCAGTGTTTAGAAGCGTGGGTGTCTATGCCCATGAAAATATTAGTTGTAAGTTGATGACTTTGGGAGTTAGAAGAAATTATGATTAGTGTCCTTAAAGGGGAATGTCCTAGAAAGAAATTAGTGCCTTTGTATTAGAGATTAATGTGAGGAGTTTATGTTTATGTATATACTGATTCCCCCCCTTTTGTGATAAGGAGTGTGGATGCGTGCGCTCATGAGAGTGGCAGTTGTAGAGTGATAGCAATATAGGCTAACGAAAGTTAAGAGTAGCATTTTTGAAAAGCAAGGCCTTTAGAGTATAGTTCATCAAGGAGAGTTTAAAATTTGAGTATATGGTGATGTCTCTGTTGTGTTGAGAGTTGTGGCTATAAATTTTAATTTGAGGTTATGTCCGCAAGTCTAGGAGTGTGACATTGATCTAAAGTGGATATAATGGATTAAAATATTTCTCGAATTTTTTTGTGGTGTCAAGTTTCAAGTAAGAATAATGATGAATCAATTACTATTAAAGCAAGCTCCTCCTACTTTGATTTGAATTGACATTTACTAATGTCTTATATATTCATGTCTTGCCTATGCATAAGGATTGAGCACTCTATGCAACTCATGTCATGTTTCGACCACCAAAAAAGAAGCACTAATGTCCCTCAATGATCCAATATTTCATGTATCCAAGCCATATATTATGTTTCTTATAATCCAAATCTATGTCTCACAGCATGCCTTGTCCTATGAAAATATGTTTCTATATGTCACTGAATCAATTTATGCCAGAATTGGCCAAAGTGATAAAGTTTATGCTTACTCATGGGAAATTTCAATTCTTTAAATGAGGATCACTTGCGTCAAGTGGTAATCCTTGTCTTAGTTATTAACTACATAAATTTTGGCTTTATGCCATATACCTCATAATAAGTGCACCCATGTTTCTCATTGTGGTCTGTCCTAAGGAAACAATATTGTGTTTTGTTTGTGCAGAACTACTCTTTACTTATGATCTGGACACTTGATATATAAAGATCTTCATGTCTATTCTATCGTATCTTCACCTTATGTCCCTCCTTGAGTTGTACAATAAGTATAAGTTATGGTCTGACAAGTTTTACTTCCATTCATGATGTTTATGCTTAGGTCCCTTAATGAACCTCCATATGTTAGTATGATGGTTATTTTGGAAGCGTGGTGATGTTTTAGGTAAGGGAGTAGATGATCTTGAATATGAAAGTTTTGATGTTATTTCTTTAGCAAAGATTATAGGAGAAAGGGTAAAGAAGAAGATGAACTTTTGATATGTGAAATAGTTAGGAAGGAGATATGTGGCGAAAGTCAATGCGAGAGTGATTGAAATTATTAGTCTTAGTGGGAGATGCTCGGAGTGGGCATAGTAATGGTAGGCTTGTGATTGATGAAAATACAAACCAATACGCTATACGGTAAGTACTCTTTGATTTAAAACTTGAGTCTGTTTGACAGTAGTGATAAGGTGAAGTAATTTTCTTAATGGGGTGTAGAGTACAGGGTCCCATAGCTTAAACTAGAACCTCTATTCTCTGATTTAGGGTTCAACATAGGAGTATTATACAGTGGGACTCAAGCTCTAGTGGTCAGAACTGTGATGCGAGAAATGTAAGTTGGAAATAATGAGCCATGTAATTTAATTTTTGGGGTATAGATGAGTAGTGTATCTAAGTGTAAGTCTATTCAATGTATCATGTAAAGTATAGAATGCTTATATTTCTATCTCTCACAAAATCTCATTTCTTGATTGTACCGATTTCAATCAGGCCTATTATCACCTATTAAACTCATGCATTATGTAGTGACAATTATGATCCCTACAACTCATGTGGAAGGTCATCTCTATGTCAGTTCTTATTCTCTCACACTTCGTGCTTGCATGATTCACTTAGCAATGTCATAAATGCTCTTCTTGAGGTCTATGTATGTTTCCTTCACTGGAAATTCTTAGTGTAAGTGTAACGCCCCAATTTTTCTGAACCGAAATGCTACATGATACTCATGACCCCGAAGGACCACAAGCTAACCCATGACAGATATCTATACCTGTAAACTGCATAATATCTCATAAAATATGTGGAAACATGAACTGTAAGGCCATAAGGTTCAATACTGATACATATCTGAAAAACATGGTATAACAATACCAAAAAGAAACATAAATACTGATGTCTGAAAATATAATCTGACATCTAGTCCAAAAGCCCCTAACTGAACTGAATAAGGAGTTGATGGGACATGTCCCCAACTAACTCTAACTACTGAAATAAACTAAAAATTGAAATAGAAATAAAATCATCATGTCCTGAAAGGATGAGGACTCATGTCTAACTCTGACTTTTGATCCTGGAATATACTACTGATTTAGAGCTCATGTCTAACTCTGACTGCTGATCCTGGAATATACTGCTGATTTAGAGCTCATTTCTCTGAACCTATGGTGTAACATAAGAGAAAGCACCAGAGCGCAAATACGTCAGTACGTCTGAATGTACTGAGTATACGAGTAAGGTAGGCTAAATGCAAAGGGTTTTATATGCATGAACAATACTGACTGATATGAACGTGAGAATACATAAATAAATGCATAACTACAACTAAACTCGTGGTGATACTGACTACTGAGTCTGAATACAGATAACATTAGTTTACTGATGCTGAAATACTGAATGACTGAGTTTACTGATATTGAGATACTGAATGACTGAGTTTACTGATATTGATATTTAATTCACTAATAAGTGAGGAAATGATACTGTATTACTGAATACTGGGAGACTGATACTATATTACTGATAAAGGAATGATTGTTTCTGATAGTTCTGATTATGAAGAACTGATTTGATTGACCGTATATAACAGTCCTGAAACTGAGCTCGTGATAACATGACTACTGAGAATGAATACTGATTACATATATTTACTAATAACATATCATGAATGATAACTGAATTTTGATAACTGATATATCTGATAACATGAATTTTGATAACTGATAGCATGAATGACTGTATCTGACAGTCCTAAATCTGATGGAACTAGCTGAGTTTCATATTGTATCTGAGTTGACTGTATCTGACAGTCCTGATATCCTGAAGAACTATCTGAGTTCTTTTACTGAGACTGATACTGAAACTGTGGGAAGTAGTCATCTAATCGACATGCCCCTATAACACATATAGCAAAGTTGGGGTCCAATCTCTGCCCCGACTAGAGGGGTGTCAATACTGCGCCACTAGTAAGGACAGCTGTGAGAACCCTATACTGGAAGGTACTCAAATGAGAATGGTAGGAACCCTAAACTGACAGGTTAAGCCATCTCATCAACCCTAATCTAATAGGTTAAGATGTCTCAACCTACGCTGGCTACGTAGTTCTGGAACACAACGATGCCTACTAAGAATCACACCCTAAACTGGCAGGTGAGTTCCCATCCTTGGGTTCACTCGGTTCTAACTTCTACTCCCATATGAAGGACACTGAACTGAATAACTAAGCTGAACTGAATAACTGAAATAAACTGATTAGCTAAACTGATACTGATTAACTGGATTGATACTAGTGGTATTGTTTAGCGGAGCTAAACTAAGTTTACTGGATTCCGATGACTGACGGAATGTACTGAGTTCTGAGGACTGGTTGAGAGTACTGAAGTACTGAGATTAACTATGAATACTGAGGTTACTGAGCACTGAGATTACTGAGATTACTGGACTACTGAGAATACTGAGATTATTGAGTTTTCCTAAGTCATATGACTGACTGAATTCTATAGATCATAGCTTGACTTAGAGTATCATGAAAACATGACATGGCTCTAGGCACATAACTATATTTTTTGGGTACAAGTACCCCCAGGACTCGATGGAAAGAAACTGACACAACTTGAATTTCTTGAGTACACGACCATCAATAAGAATCCATAATACGTGAGTGGGGGATTTCATGAAGTACATGGTCATCATAATATCTATCATGAATTGGAATGGTTATAATCAAGTCATAAATCTCATATTCTAATATCATGGGCATTTCGACAACATATACTATTCATAGAAATGGCATGGAAACCATTAAAGCATAAGGGAACGACAACATCTAACATTTAGTTCATATTGTAATGATTTGGGGATATTATACTTCATGTATTTATTCAACATCTCAAACATGGTAGGGAAAGCATGGATATATTTTGTGTACATAATTCATATCTCCATTATCATACATGCTTTATACCACAACAATAACAACACATAATTTGCATGGAAATTCATATTGGAGTGTATGACTAACATTAACTTCTTATTTAGATATCATGAAATCATGTAAATATGATGTTCTAACATACTAGGCATTTTATCGAACACCTTGCCTGCATTCTTTAAGGCATAGGTGGATTTCATACTTGCATTCTATCAATCCATCTAAAGATCATGTTTTTCAACTAAGAACATAACTTTCATGAGATATACAGCCACGATACTATTATATAGCAAAACAAACAAGCATCAATAAGGGTATGATCATATCACCACAACCAACCAAGCTTTTGTATTTTAAATATTGATTGTTGAACTCCACGGACGAAAGGAATTCGTGGATGAGAACTACGCATACCTTGGAAGGGAGGTTCTTGATGATTGATGGAGGAATTTCCTTGAAATTTGATCTTCAAGCTTGATTGTGCAACCCTAGTTGTTTTTCTCTAATGGAGCTCTTGGATAATGAGCTTTGAGATGTTAATAGGGTTGTAATGTGTTTAGAAGATATATATTTTTTAGGGTTAAGTTTAGGGACGTGTAAGGAATGGTAAAAGACTTAATTACCCTCAAAATAACTCAAAACAGAGTGTTTTTGGCACTTGGAACTGACTTAGGCGGCGCCCAAGTAATTGCACAAGTCAGGTTGGGCGGCGCCTAACCAATCGCCTAAGTTTGGTTGGGAGGCACCTAACCAATTGCCTATCCTTACTGTCTCTCACAAAAATGGGCATAACTTTTTGCTCGGGTATTGGATTAAGGCTAAATTGGTATCGTTAGAAATCTAATTCAATTCTCTACAATTTGGTGGGTAGAAATATGCAGAAATACCACATTAACATCGTGTTATACTCATTAAAATATGAACCTTACGAAATCAAACACTAAAACTTGATGGATCCAAAAACTCTTAGCTTGTATTACCTTAAGTAACTTATATCAACATACTCATTGTAAGTCATGCACTAAAATGCTACTCATAGGATAGGAGGTTTCATACATACGAAAACTTATTCACTTTCTATCTTAGAAACATGCGGGGTATTACAGTAAGATTACGTCCTTTATTCCATATTTTTGGAGCTTACATAAGTCCCTACCCATTATTCAGGGATGAATGATCCCATGGGGGTGATAATGTAACACCCTGCACTTTTAGGCTAGAATTTAAACCTTCATTCCTACGTGTATAGACCCAAAACCAATGATTCTTTGTTAATATATATGATATGATCAATCATATAGTGTGTAAATAACTTTTAATATGACTTGAGGTCACAAAAATCCCCTAACTCAAAGACGAGTTGAAAACTCTTTTATTGATTCAGTTTTGGTGAACGTCTAAAGTTGGGTCAAATACCATCGACCATAACTTCTTGTATATAATGAGATAGAGGTCCTACAACTTATCAAACAAAATTTTTTTGAGTCTTCTTACTAATGCCACCTAGTTTGCCTTAATCCGATATCGGAGTAAAAAGTTATGCCTGTTTTCCTGAAAGTTGTCAGTCTGTCGAAGTGCGACGACCAGACTGATGGACCATCACAAGTTAGGCCATCAACTTGAAACATCAAGCTTGTTCTATTTCCACAAAATGATGGTTGGAGTTACGATTCGTCACCATACTGATGGTCCGTCAACCAAATCGTCAATCGAGGCTGAGTTTCTCAAATAAGCCCTTTTAAATGGGTATTTTGGTAGTTTCACATCCAAAAATCCTTCTCCACGAATATAAATCATACCCTAAGAATTATAATACACATGATATAAATTTTCAACATCTCAAATCCTCTTCATTCTCAAGAACAAGATCAAACTAGGATTTCCTCTAAGAACAAGAAGTAATGAATCAATCCTTAAGTCAAAAATTTCCAAGAAAAAAATCATGATTAGTGTTATACTATTTAAACTAATAACAATCTAAGGTACGTGAGGTTTACCTAAACTACATGGGCATGGTGAAATCGTTTTGATAATGTTTAAATGTTGAGAAATCATGAATTTGAAGTGGGTTTTGAATTTACATTTACAATTATTCATTGTGAACTCCTTTTTATGATAATGTTTTGGTCTTAAAGCCTTCCCCTGAATTAGATTTATACTCCTATATAAGTATGTATGCATTTTTGAGTTCTAATGTTGAATTGAGAGCATGGACATTTAAAATCCTTCTCTTGTTGTAAAGCCTCATGTTTTCATATGTTATGAATTATTCAATTGCATATTGAAAATCATGATTCAAATGTCTTTAATATTGTTTAAGACTTGATTTTTTTATATAAACTAAAGAGATGGTGATTCTTTTTAATATACATGAAAAGTGGTGATTCAAAGAGATTGCGTTGTTTGTTACCAGATACTTGACCACCATGTGTTTGTGAATTGAAATTGAGGATTTTTGCCTAAGTTTTTCATGAATTTCACTATGCGCATCCTCTTAAATTGTTTGAATGATTTTCTTGTTTGAATAACGTTTGCATGAAAAGAGTTGTAATATGATACTATATGGCATAGAATATGACTTGCAAGCCTTGGTATGACGATACCAATTAGCTGAATGCCATAGCAGATTTAGAACAAACTATAATACAAATTTTACTCAGATTTTTAGATTTTGATTTATGAAAGATATATGTTTAGAACAAACTAAAAATGGGCTTAAAGAGAGTTAGGTGGTTACTCAAAGAAGGCGTCTGAGTGTAAGGGTTCATCACTGGGAACTGTGTTTTTCCGATACGGGTTTATTATGTCCCATATTAGAGATTGTACGTTGGCGACAACCCTGTAGCACAATAGATATTCAGAAACTCCAACTCTTGCGGCAATCATGGGTTGGGGGCTTGGCTTCCAAGTCAAGTGAGGATTCCATATAGCCCGTGGGATCATAGAAATATAGGGTGTACCACCTCTCTCAGAAGTAATCTAAAGAGTGAGTCGTGGTTTCAAAGTCTTTAAAGTGTGCCCATGTGTTTTCATATATTATATGTAATTTTTTTTATGAATTTATCTCAGTTATGTTATATATAAATGTATTATTTTGGATTGCTCTGCATACCATTACATCTGTATTGACCCCTTATATTTTAGGATTATGAGACATAGTCCTGGGGTCCCGCTATGGAGTAGATTGGGTGGTCCAAAGTTTGGAAATAGTGAGCCTCCCTTATTTCGAAAGGCCTTGTTCATTTGACATTGATATATTTTGTTTTGGCTTATGGTCTGACTGGAGTCCTTGTCCCAGTATTCATACAATAGTGTTTTTGAGTTGTTAGAGATTTCGCAGACTAGTGTCATGTGTTTCTTGAACGTTCATGAACTTATTTTTGTGTTGTTTAGTTGAAGTAAAAGAATGACCATCTTTCCGTCTTGTCATGTTTTCCGCATTTTCGTTATTTTATATGAACATTGTGTATAATTTTTAGTTAGAGAAAAGCTCTCGGGACTTCACGGTTCGGGATGCCCGTTGCAGTCAAGGCCTCGGTTTGGGTAGTGACAAAAGCATTTGAGTTTAAGAGCTCATCTCTGGAAATTGAGTTTTCCAATTTGGGTGATATGATTTGTCTAATGCTAATGTATACTTATCCTTGAGACACTGGTATACTATAATTATAATTAGGACTCCAATCCTTGTGCCATACATGGATTGGGGGCTTGGCCTCCGAGTCAAGGTAGGATTCTATATAGCCCATGGAAGTACAGAAATGTTGGGTGTACAATCTCTATTAGGAGTAAGATAAAGTGTGAGTCTTCATTTCAAGAAAGCATTCAAAAATCATAAATTATGACTATGTGTTTTACTTATCTTATATGTAATGTTTTATGAAATTCTCTCATCTATATTGTGTAATAAAAAGAATCTATTTTTGGATTGTTTCATATATCAGTACAATTGTATTGACCCCCTATATTTCAGGATCTTTGGCACAGTCCCGGAGTCTCGCTAAGTAGTAGATTTGGTATCTAAGACTTGCAGTTGGTGAGCCTTCTCTATTACTAAAGGCCTAGTTTATGAGACTCTCTTATTTCATTATGGTTTATGGTCTGGCTGGGGGACATTTCCCATATTGTAGACAGATATTAATTTTTATATTGTTAGAGATTTTGCACACTGGTGTCAAGTGTTTTGAATGTTATGAACCTAATTTCGTATTATTCACCTGGATTGATTGATTGACCATGTTTTCGTCTTATTGGCCATGTTTTCGTCTTATATTATTTTTCATATTTCTTCATAATATATGAATGGTGTGCATGATTTCCAGATAGAGGTGGGAGCTTGGGCTATTATAGTTTGGGATGCTCATCGTGGCCAAGGCCTCGGCTCAAATTGTAATAATGGGGTACATGTTGATATATTTACTGACCATAAAAGTTTGTAGTATTTTTCCTTGCAGAAAGAACTTAATCTCGGGTAGAGGCGGTGGTTTGAATTTTTGAAGGATTATGATATAAGCCTGCACTATCATCCGAGCAAGGGTAATGTGGTGGCCGACGGCCTTAGAAGATTTTCAATGGGCAGTCTTTTTCATGTGGAGAAAGGAAAGATAAATATGGTGAAGGATATTCATCATCTTGCAAATTTGGGAGTTTGACACTTGGATTCCAAAGATAGAGGAGTATTTGTTCACGAGGCTGCAAAATCCTGCGTTTGTGCATACGTTAAGAAGGAGCAGACAGAGGAACCCATCTAAATACAAAATAAGGAAGATGTTGGCCAACAGAAGGTTATGGCTTTTGAAATTAGAGGTGATGGGATTTTGAGGTATCAAGGTAGGCTATGTGTACTGAATATGGATGGGTTGCGGGAGAGAATTCTTGATAAAGCTCACACTTCCAGGTATGTTGTTCACCCCACCTCTACAAAAATGTATAATTATCTTAAGGAAATTTACTAGTGGAATAACATGAAAAGAGATGTTTCTAACCTTGTGTCTAAGTGTTTTAATTTCCAACAAGTCAAAGTAGAACATTTGAGACCAGGTGGCACCTCCCAAGAGATAGCTTTGCCTATGTGGTAATGGGAGATGTTCAATATGGACTTTATTATGGTACTTTCGAGATCCCGAAACTAGTATGATTCCATTTGGGTGATTGTGGTTAGGATGACCAAGTCTGCTCATTTTCTTCTAGTGCGAACCAATTATTCGGGAGATGATTATGCTAAGTTGTAAATTCAGGAAATAGTTCATTTTCATGAATCTCCAGTGTCTATTATATCTGATCGAGGTACACAATTCTCTTCTCAGTTTTGGTAATCTTTACAGAAGGGGTTAGGTACCCAAGTCAACCTTAGTACTGGCTTTCACCCTCAAATGGATGGGCAAGCAGAACGTCCTACTAAGATGTTTAGGGATATATTGAGGGATTACGTAATTGACTTCAAGGGTAGTTGGGTGGATCATTTGCCGTTTATAGAGTTCCCCAATAATAACAGCTATCACTACAGTATACAAATGGCTTATTTAAAGGCTATTTATGTAAGGAGGTGCCGGTCTCCGATTGGATGGTCTGAAGTAGTTGAAAACCATCTGTCTGAGCCTAATCTTGTATATCAAGGGATGGGGAAAGTGAAAGTTAGAGATCTACTTAAGAGAGCTCAGAGTCGCTAAAATTCCTATGACAATGTTAGAAGAAGAGAGTTGCAATTTGAGGTTGGTGATTAGGTATATCTAAGAGTCTCCCCTATAAAGGAGTCACGCGATTCAAAAAGAAAGGAAAGCTTAGACCTCTTTACATAGGCCCTTATGAGATTACGAGGAGTATTGGTGGGGTTGCTTATAAGTTAGAATTGCCAATGAGTTTAGCTTCTGTCCATCTTGTATTTAATGTACCAATGTTGAATAAGTGTATTGGGGATGATTCTTTAGTTTTTCCTGCGGAAGATATTAATGTAAAAGACCCATTGTCAAAGGAACAAGAACCCATTGCTATTTTAGATCGCCAAGTACAAAAGTTGAGAAGTAAGGAGATATCTTAAGTTAAGATATTGTGGAAGAATTATAAAGTGGAGGAAGCTACTTGGGAGTCGGAGAATGACATGCATTCTAGATATCTGACCCTCTTTGAAACCTTGGAGGATGATATGGAAGGTACCAATCTTTTCCTACTCTTTCTTTTCCTTGTAGTTCTTAAAATTGTGCTAATTGTACTTCGACTCATCATTCGAGGATGAATTATCCCAAGGGGGGATAATGTGAAACCCCATAGTTTTAACACTCTTTTTATGTCTCTAAGATGACCTCTAGGACCTCCGTAGTGATGGCAGCTCATGTATTAACATTGTGGGGATGTTGGGGATGTTGTAGGACCTCAAAACTAAGTTGTCCTCGCAAAATAGAGCTTAGAAGATAGCTAGGCATCGTATTACCATCACCTACCTTCACTGGAAAGGTTTGGGCATGGTAGTGATGCCACCAACCTCAGCTTTGGCCATGTCTTAGGCGCCGCCAACCTTGGATTTGGCCATGGCTTAGGTGCCACCAACCTTGGGTTTGGCCATGGGCTAGGCGCCACCTACCCAATATTTTTTAGGTGTAGGGGCTCCGTTTTTGAGTTATTTCAAGGGAAACAAGGTCTTTTGACATCACATAGCCATACCTAAACACCAATAGATGAAATCAAGGCCCTTAAAGACGTATTAAAACTCTTAAATCCCTAGTTTATCTTCCTTAAACATTAGAAGAGAAAAGAAACTTAGGGTTTTGACATTCAAGCTTAAAGAGTCAAATTTCTTCGCAATTTCTTTGTAATTAAGGTTTGTGGGACTATCTTTAACTCAATGGGCATAATTTTTTATGGTTTTTATCAAGTTTAAGGATTTATAATCGTGTACAAAGAAGGGTTTTAGTATTATTTCGAATAGCATGTCATGAAATTGTTTTAATGAAAGTATATAAGTTGTATTGAACTCTTTTTTGTGGATTGAACTATATCCCCTTATGTATATACACTTTCAGTTTTGGAAAATTTAATTGAGAGCATGAACAATGAATTCCTTCTCTTGATATGAAAGATATTGTGTATTTGTATTATTGATTATTTCGAATGCTTAAACTAGTGTTTTGTAACTAATTTCCTTATTATAATGGTGGATGATATGGTTTATGACATAGTGAGAGGGAAGATCTCTTTATTTATAAGTGTTCAATTGTTAATAGTAAGAAATGCATGTGTTTTAAAAGAAAGATTGGCCACCATATGATAATATGTTTTAGAAGAAGTGTTTTGGTATACATCTGCATGTGTTCTGAAGTAAGAATGTCCTTATGAACTATTTAAATATTTGGGGATGACCATCTAAATAACTTCTTTTATAAAAAGGGCTATGATTTATGACATGATACGTAATATCTTGCACGTCTAGGTATAACCATACCTATTATGGTTTGCCCTTAACATGAATGAAACAAATATTGTAAAGGTATAGAGTATGGTTTTTAAAGAATCAAAAGCTGGGCTTAAAGAGAGCTAGTTGGTTACCCAAAAAAGGCTTGAGTTTAGATAACTCTTAGCCCGAAATCATGTTTTTCCAATATAGGTCTTTATGTGATATTTGGCAAGTGGGATAGCATGGTATGTCGGCAAGTGGGCATACTTTTTCATGATAGTTCCCATCCTTGCGGCAAACTTGGATTGGGAGCTTGGCCGCCGGGTTATGGGCGGGATCCACACAGCCCATATATTACAATGTATGTAGGGTGATCCATCTAGCTCAGAAATAAGATAAAGAGTGAGTCATGGTTAAAAAGAAGTGTTTTAAAGTTCATTAAAGTATGCCTGTGTGTTTTCACTTATGCATTATGTTCATTGTTTTATGAAAGACACTCATTATGTTGTATAAAAACACGTTATTTTGGATTGTTTCACATACCGGTACATTAGTATTGACCTCCTATATTTTAGAAATTGAGGCACATTCTCGGGGTCCCACTAAGCAGTAGATTTGTTTATCAGCAGTTCCAGTTGGTGAGCCTCCATTATTTCAAAAGGCCTTATTATGAGACATTTTTATTTAATTTTAGTGAATGGTCCGACTGGGGGACTTGTCCCAGTTTTCAGACAGAAGTCGTTTTCATGTTTTTAGAGATTTTACAGACCAGTGTCATGTGTTTTTTTCTGAATATTTATGAAATTATATCTGTATTGTTCAATTGAAGTAAAAGAGAATGACCATGTTTCCATTTTTCTATGTTTTTCGGATTTTCTTACATTATATTAATTTTGTATATGATTTTCAGTTTAGGAAGGGCTCTCTAGCCTCTATGGTTTGGGCTACCCATCACGACCAGGGTGTTGGTTCTGTTCGTGACAGTGTTAAAGTCTTGTCAAGAGAGTGTTTTCCAGAAGTCTTCATATGTTTTTGATAATAAGAAGTCTCTTTTGTTATTTATAAATATTTTTGTAGTCATTTAGCTGTTTTGAATGAGAAGGGTTGTTGATTTGATATAATATGAATGACTTGCAAGTCTGGGTATGATGATACCCGGTGATGATATGCCCTTAATGGAATAAGTATTGGATGTTTGAAAAACACGAAGCATGGTTTTAAAGGACAAAAATTGGGCTTAAAGAGAGTTAGATGGTTAACCAAAGAAGGATCAAGTTTGGATAACTCATAGCCCAAAATTGTGTTTTGCCAATACGGGTTTATGATGTACAATAATATGGATTGTATGTTTGCAATTAACTTATGGTGTAGTACGAATGAAAGAACCCAATATTTGTAGCAAACTCATATTGGGGGCTTGGACGCCAATGTCAAGGGTGAAGTCCATATAGCCCATGGATAAGTACGTTTGTAGGGTGTACCATCTAGCTCAAAAGTAAGACAAAGAGTTGAGTCATGATTACAAGAAAATTTTTGAAGCTCGTTAAATTATGCCCATGTATATTCAATTATTTTATGCTAACATGCTTTTATGAAATTCTCTCACCTATGTTGTATAAAGATATATTTTATTTTTGGCTTGTTCTACGTACTAGTACCTCTATGTATTGATCCCCTATATTTTAGGTTATGCGGTATAGTCCCATGGTCCATCACATCAGTAAAACACTTGGGATTTGACAGAATTAGTTAGCCATCCATCTTTCAGAAGGCATTTATTTATATGTTTAGTCTTTCAATATATGGTCTAGCCAAGGGCTTTGACCCGGCCTAGACAGTTAGTATTCAGTAGAGGCTTCGTAAATGTTAGTTGAAGTGTTGTATTGTCATATCTTGTTGACAAATTTTTTATTATAAGTTTCCAATTAGCATTGTTATATCTTCCGCACTTTGATTTATGTATGGATGTTACTTATGATCGTATGCATAAGTAACATCCTTCCGCACTGTTCTCAGGCATTCGAGTTTCGAGATGCCTATCGCGGCCATGGCCTCGTTCGGATCATGACACTTATTTAGGGGGAGATTTCTCCTAATAGTTTTAATGATTTTTTGATATTAGAATTTCATATGTAGGCCAATGGCCTATAACACCCTAAACGTTCGAGCTAAAAATAAAATCAATTGGACCTCTCTTCATATGTACTTTGACCATAATTTAGAAATTTTATTGTATCTAGGTGCAAAGGTCAAGTCTTAAGTGTCGTAGGGGTGTTGGGTATGATTTAAGTGCATAAGAAATCTCTAAAACAAATTTGAGTGAAAGGTCCTTTAATGATTAAGTTTTCGTATAGGTTCACACAAGGACCAAATTTAAACAAGCATTTCTCCTAGAATATTTAGAGTTACATGACCCACTACCTATCAAATTAAATATTTTTGAGTCTTCTTTCCAAAGATACCAACAACTCATTAATCCGAGACCCAACTAAATTGTTGCCTGAGTTTTACTAAGAACAATCAGAAAAGCCCTATACCAGACGAAAATTTTCTTTTTTTCTTTTATTTTCATATTCTTGGAGGGGTAATTTTATCCTTTCCTTTTCACATTAACCCCAAGATATTAAAACCTACTTATCTATTAATTTTAAACGTTAAGACTCCTAGACTTACTATCCATTAGTTACACGTTACAATACAAACCTCCCTGCCTTCTTCAAGTTTCACAGGATAAAACCTCACTTTTCTCCATCTGTTATTCATACGATATCCTTCAATAAACATCCTTATTCCTACTCTAAAACTCAAATCTCAAGAATCTGATGAAATTCATTTAAGAAAAAAAGTCTAATCCCTTCTCCAGATCTCAAGTTCTTCAAATGTTTTGAGGTATGTAGAACTATCTTATGCTCACGTTTCATTATGTTTTCTTATTCTCCAAGTCTTTTTTGTAATCTCCTTTCCAAACAGATGGTGTCTAGGTGTTTGTATTTAGTAGTTAGATTAAAAACAAATCAACATGTCAAGTTCTATTTCCTCTTGGCATCTTAACAAGTGCTTATGTATTCATAACGTATGGACTGGTTTTTCCTAATTCTAGAACATGAATCTTGTCCAGTCAATAATATGGTGGTCTCAATAATCTTCAACAAATATTTTCTATTTCTAAATTTCTTGAAAAAGGTTAGGATTAATTAATATAAAGAACATTCCTTTGATCTCTTAAATTAATGTTCGATCCCGTTTGAGTATATGCTGGCATGCTGAAATTCATTAAGTTTAACAAGTAGGAAGGACTTCTTTATCTTCTACTGGGATCTTATGTTAATCTGTTTTCCAAAATCTGTGGTTGTAGAAGATTTGTAATACAATATCTAGTCGATCCTCCATGTAAAATTCTCAGTCATGCCATCATGTGAATGTTTCTATTAAAGTTATAAGATAAAATTTTATGAAACAATTAAAATATGATTCCATTTCCATATTCCATAAGAAAGTCTACTTCTCGCAACATTCTTAAAACTCTTTGCACTATGAAATATACATTATGAAATTGCAAACCCTAGTATAATAATACAAACTTCTCAGGAATTTTCCCATTGACCTAGTTAATAGATACTTAATAATATTAATATGATTATTTTTACAAGAATGGTTCCAATCATGTACATGAAATATATCATATTGAACCATGAAATTACCTATCATGACTCTCCAATATTGATAGTGTTAACTCATGAATATGAACCTATTACAGCTAACTCTCAATATGAGACTAAAGTGGTTATACATAATTATGAGCCTAAAGAGGCTAAACCATGAGCATGAACCTAAAAAGGCTAAACTATGAACATGAACATAACAAGACTAATATTTTGGTCAAGAACTAATATGATAAATAGGATAACGTCATAAGAATAAGGGAGTTAGTTAGCTGACCATAAAGGCATAGGTTGACATGACAAATGCCCGAAATAATATTTGCCGACATTGGATATAGATTATTCTGCAAGTCGGATGACTCTTTTTTTATGTGTCCCGTAAAGGGAATATCCATGGATACTTGCTAGCAAATTATGTCATGTCACATCCTATGCCCAGCAAGGAATAGGAAAGCTTAGTTGATCAGAACGAGATCAGACTCCATGCGCTCACATGGTGGTTTATGATGGTTCACTACTTTCTCCCACAAATAATCAAAGGAATTAAATCAACTTTATTTGGTCAATTGTAAATTTAGCTTATATTCTTGTTCCTTTCCAATTATCTTCTTTTACGTTTGAATTTTATTGTCATTTTTAATCTCTTGATGTACTACCCTCCTGAAATTGTTTTGCATACCAATACATTCCACGTATTATGACCTTTGGCGCTATATCGTTTCATGATATAGGTTCTGGCTGTCATGTCCATGGCCAGGCGCCTCATTAGAATCTCTATCTTTTACTATTGGTGAGCCTCTTTTCTATCAGGAGGTTGGACAGGATTGTAACGCCCCGATTTGCTGAACTGGAATGCTAGATGGTGCTTATGACCCCAAGGGACCACAAGCTAACCCATGACTAGTATCTTTACCTGTACACTACATAATATACTTATAGAATATGGAAAACATGAACAATAGGCCATAAGGTTCAACTGAATAGAATATCTGATAAATAATAACATCCATATAGGGTAATAAATACCCAAAGCAACTGAAAGCTGAATCTAAAATGTGAACTAAATCTGAAAACCTCTAAATACTGTCTGAAATAAAGAGTTGAAGGAACATTTCTCCAACTAACTCCGTCTAACAAAACTAAACTAAAATAATGAATGAAATAAAATAATATCATCCTCGAATGGATGAGGACTCACTGCCAGTCTGCGTACTGGAATGCTACTTCTACTGCTGATCTGTAACTCGTGACTCTGAGCCTAAGGTGTAACATATAAGAAATAACCATAGCGCAAATACGTCAGTACAATTGAAAGTACTGAGTATATGAGTGAGGTAGGCTAAATGCAAAAGGGTTTACATGCATGAGCAATGGTAACTTACTGACTAATATGAACGTGAGAGTGCAAACATGCATACATAGTAACTGATATCGTGAATAAGTGATATCTGGATCTGTATGCTAATACATGGTTTACTGTTATCTAACTTGACTGATACTAGAATTCTGATAATATGGATGACTGTGTCTGACAGTCCTAAATCTGATGGAACTACCTGAGTTCCGTACTGTATCTGAATTGACAGTAACTGACAGTCCTGGTATACTGAAATCTAAAGAACTATCTGAGTTCTTTATATGAGACTGGGACTGAAACTGTGGGAGGTAGTTTCTTAACCGACATGCCTCAATAAAACATATAGCTAGGTTGGGGTCCAATCTCTGCCCCGGCTAGAAGGGTGTCAATACCACACCACTGGTAAGGACAACTGTGAGTGAACCTTAGCTGGCAGGTACTCAAATAAGAATAGAGGGAACCCTAAACTGACAGGTTAAGACACCTCATCAACCTAAATCTAGCAGGTTAAGATGTCTCAACCTACGATGGCTACGTAGTTCTGAAACACAAGGATGACTAGTAAGAATCACACCTTAAACTGGCAGGTGAGTTCCCATCCTTGAGTTCACTCGGTGCTAACTTCTACTCCCATCTGAAAAGACTGAACATGATTTAACTGGATGTACATGAACTGAGTAACTGACTTTCGTTGACTAACGGAATAGTACTCCTATCTGAGAATTTATTGAGATCATGAGATTTCTGAGTTTTCCTGGGTCACATTCCTGACTGAGTTCTATAGATCATGGCTTGACAGAGATTATCATGATAATGTGACATGGTTCTAGGCACACAACTATATTTTATGGGTACTAGTATCCCTAGGACTCGATGGAAGGAAACTGACACACATAACGGACTTGATCATAAAATGGAGTCCACAATTCACCATATCATTAGTTGGGTATTTCACACTAACCATAGTTCTCAACATCTTACGTATGGAAGGGAAATTCATACAACATGTGTATACTTGAATAGCTTCAATATCATGCTCAATCCATATCACAAGAAAGATGCATATCAATCACGTGGAATTCATGTGAAATCATAAAGCACAGAGAATGGACTTGTCATTTAAGAATTATTTAATCATGGGACATGAATTCTATCATGCTAGGCCTTTTATCAAACATTTTTCATGCATTCTTTTATCTTAGGTATGTTTTCATGAATTTCCCCATTTTAAACCACATAAAGTTCATGGATTTCATCTAACGAACACATATACTTCGTGAAAACGCCTTAGATATACTCTTGAAACTTAAACAACAATCATCAACATATACATGGTCATATCACAACAAGACAATCACAATATAATATTTAAAACATGGTTCTTGAGCTCTATGAATGAAATGGATCCATAGATGAACACTTCGCACAACTTTGATGGAAGATTCTTGATGATTAATGGAGATATTTGCTTGAACTTGAATTCCAAATTGAAAACCTTAATCTTTTATTGAGTGAATTTTGAGAGAAAGAGTATGTTTTGGTGGAATAAGGGCTTAATTCTGTGTTTATGGAATATATATAGGGTTGGAAAGATGACCCAAATATCCCTCTAGATGCGTCAGTTAATTTCTGTGAACATTACCCGACTTAGGCCCCCTGCGTGACGCGAAGATATCGTGTTGCAGCCTATTTGTGACCTGTAAACTTACCACGACACGTTGGAATCACGGAGAGACACTAGAAATTGACAAACATCATTTTGGCTTACGGCGCGATGCGCCACTGACTGAACTGACGCTGCTGAAACTTTAAATCACCATAACTTCTTCACCAGGTGTCTGTTTTAGGCAAATTTGGTATCGATGGAAATATTATTCAATTCTCTACAATTTTTAAGGTGTAAATATGCCAAAATTACAGCTATTAACCAATTTATACTCGTTCAAATATGACCCATGTGAAATCACACACGAAAACTTGGTGGATAGAAAAGTTCTTAGCTTTTCTTACTCTAAGTGACTCTTATGAACATGATTAACACATAATAAGCTCTATTATTAATAGGATACTCAGTCTAATTCATGTTATCAAATATGAATCACAGGATAGGAGGTTTCATGTGTAGGAACAAAGGTTCATTTTCTAGCTTAGAAATATACGGGGTATTACAATATCTCCCCCTTGGAAACATTCATCCTCGAATGAGACTGACTGAAATGGGGATAGACGATAAACTAGAGTATGTGAAATTCATACACTACTGGAACATAATCTCATGATGGACATGACTGATAAGCAAAACATATCATGCTGGACATGCATATCTGATGTATGAGTAACTGATTCATGAATGCATAACTGAGATTTCTGATAAATTATTTCTCCCAATAAGAATGCATATTTGATGTATCATTATACACTAGAATAATACATGAATGCATGATTGAATATGCAATGGTAATTGATACCAGATTTATCATGAAACGTGAACATGAACTGAATACCAAGTTGTATAGAATACTGAACGGGAAACTGAATAAACTTAAGGAAAGCTGTTACCTTGAGATTTATTTGGATTGGCAGAGAAAATGTGAGGATACTTTGTACATATATATTCTTCTTCTTCCCAAGTATCTCCCTCAACGGACTTATTTCTGCAAAGAACTTTGACTAGAGGGACTTCTTTGTTCCTCAGTCTACGAGTCTGATAGTCTAGAATTTTGATCGGAATTTCCTCATAGGAGAGACTGTTCTGAATGTCAATGCTCTAAATAGGGACTACGACTGATGGATAACCTATACACTTCTTGATCAATGAGACATGAAAGACTTGATGAACTGAGGCTAGATCTGAAGGCAATTCGAGCTCATAAGCTACTTTGCCTAAGTGACTGAGAATCTTGAAGGGATCAACATATTGGGGAATGAGCTTTGCCTTCTTTCCGAAACACTTTAATCCCTTCATGGGAGAGATATTTAGATATACATAGTCACCAATCTCGAACTCGAGATCCTTTCTGTGCATATCTGCATAGGTCTTCTATCGGCTCTCAGTAGCCCGAAGTCTTTATCTGATCAATTGGACTTTCTCTAAGGCATCGAATACTAAGTCAGGCCCTATGACTAAGGGCTCACTAACTTCAAACCACTCGATTGGAGATCTGGACCTCCTACCATAGATAGCTTTGAACAGAGCCATTTTAATACTGGAATGATAGCTATTGTTGTATGCAATCTCAATCAAAGGCAAGTGGTCATCCCAACTACCCTTGAAATCAATTGGACATGCCCTTAGCATATCTTCAAGAGTCTGAATGGTCCTTTTTGATTGACCATCTGTCTGAGGATGAAAAGTTGTACTGAGATGAACTTGTGTACCAAGACCTTTTTAGAATACTTTCCAGAAGTGAGAGGTGAACTGGGTACCTCTATCTAAGATGATAGATAATGGAACACCATGTAATCTGACCAGCTCCCTAATGTAGAATTTGGCGTAATCCTCAGCGAAATAAGAGGTATGGACTGGAAGGAAATAAGCTGACTTGGTAATTCTGTCTACAATGACCCAAAATGAATTATGCTGATGTTGAGTTCGAGGAAAACCTGTCACGAAGTCCATGTTCACTTCTTCCTACTTCTAAGTAGGAATGGTGAACTCCTGCAAGGAATACCTAAGTTTTTGATGCTCTATCTTAACCTGCTGACATGTAGGGAACTTAGCCACAAATTTTGCAACATCACTCTTTATCCCACTCCACCATTCGATCTCCCGTAGGTTGCGGTACATCTTAGTGGCCCCTGGATTAATAGAGTATCGCACACCATGTGCTTCTGCAAGAATTTGCTGCTTTAAATCATCTACACCTGGAACACAGAGATGACCCTGAAAACGAATGACACCATCTCCCCCTTGGGAGAAAACCTCTACTTTCTGATTCTGAACTGACTCTTTTAGCGTGACAAGGCTAGGATCCTTATCTTACTTTTCTTTTACCTCAGAAACTAGAGATGATTCTGAACTACTCTGAACACATACACCGCCCTCTGAAGAGTCGACTAAGTGAATGCCTAGTCTAGAAAGTTGGTGGACTTCTTGGACTAACTTCTTCTTACTATCATCAACATGAGAAATACTACCCATAAAGAGTCTACTGAGAGTGTCAGCCACTATATTAGCCTTGCTCGGATGATAGAGGACACTCATGTCATAATCTTTCAAGAGATCTAACCACCTTCTCTGACGAAGATTGAGATCTTTTTGAGAAAAGACATAATGAAGGCTCTTATGATCTGTGAAGATGTCCACATGAACTCCGTATAGATAATTCCTCGAAATCTTCAAGGAAAATACTACGGCTGCTAACTCAAGATCATGAGTAGGATAATTCTTTTTATGGGGCTTTAACTGCCTGGAGGCGTTGGATATGACCTTACCATGCTGCATGAGGACACAACAAAAACCTACTCTAGATGTATCATACTATACTACGAACCCATCTAGAAGAACTAAGACTGGAGCTGAGGTAAGTCGAGTCTTCAATTCATGAAAACTCTTCTAGAAAGGATCTGACCACTGAAACTTGACCTTCTTCTGTGTCAATATGGACATGGGGGATGTAATAAAAGAAAATCCCTTAACAAATCGCCTGTAATATCCAGCCAAACCCAAAAAACTCCTGATATCTGACGAAGAGACAAGGCGAGGCCAGTTTCTTATCTCTTTGGTCTTTTAAGGATATACTCTAATGCCATCACCAAAAATAATATGGACAAGTAATTCTACTGACCTTAGCCAAAACTTGCACTTACTGAATTTGGCGAATAGCTGGTGATCTCTGAGAGTCTGAAAAATAATTCTGAGATGGTATGAATGATCACGCTCTGTGAGAGAATAGACCAGGATATCATCTATGAATACTATTATGAACATGTCCAAGTACTACTTGAACACATGGTTCATTAAGTCCATGAAAGAGTATGGGGCATTGGTAAGACCAAAGGACATAACTAGAAATTCAAAGTGACCATACCGAGTATGAAAAGCTATCTTCGGGGTGTACATTCTCTAACTCTGAGATAATGATAGCCTGATCTGAGGTCTGTCTTGGAGAAATAACTGGCACCCTAAAGTTGGTAAAAAAGTCATCTATTCTGGGAAGAGGACACCTGTTCTTGACCGTAACTTTGTTGAGATGACGGTAATGAATACATATCCTAAGAGAACCATCTTTATTGTGCACGAATAAGACTGGAGCACCCCACAGGAAAATATTGGGTCTAATGAATCCCTTATCTAAGAGATCCTTCAACTGTTCTTTCAGTTCTTTGAGTTTTGCTGGTGCCATTCTGTATGGAGGAATATAAATAGGCTGAGTATCTGGATTAAGATAAATGCCGAAGTCTATTTCCCTTTCGGGAGGAATGCCTGGAAGATCTTTGGTAAAGACATCAGAATATTCGTTAACCACTGGGACTGATTCAAAGCTAGGATATTCAAAACTAAAGGCTTTAACATGAATAAGATGATAAACACATCCCTTAGAAATCATTTTCATTGCCCGAAGGTTGGAAATAATCTCACCCCTGAAAGATGAAGTACTACCCTTCCACTCTAGGATGGCTCATTCGGGAACTGAAACTGAACTATCCTATTTCTGCAGTCGACTGTGGTATAGCAGGAATGAAGCCAATAAATTCTGAGAATGACATCAAAATTAGTCATCTCTAACACTACTAAATCTGCTGATGTGTCTTTCTTAAATATCATAACCAGGCAGTTCCTGTAAACCCACCAAGCTATGATGGCTTTACACATTGGGGTAGAGACTGAAAAGGGATCTGCTAAAATTTCAAGACTGATTCTGAAATTTCCTTCAATATAAGGAGTAACAAAATACAAGAATGCACCTGGATCTAGCAAAGTGTAAAAAAACATGGAAAATCTGTAACATAACAGTAATGACAACAGGAGAATTTTCCTGATCCTGTCGGGTCTGAAGAGTATAGAGTCTGTTTGGGTGTTTCCCACTAGTAGCACTAGATGTGGAACCCTGCTAATTTGGGCAATCGAACTGGGCTATGGAAAAATTCTGCTGACCCTGTAGACCTGACTACGGACACTCTCTAATCCTATGGCCTGGCTTGCCACAACCAAAACAAACATCGCTACCAGCTCTACAGGTACCCTTGTGGTTCTTACCACAAGTCTGACACAGGGGATTAGTTCAGGCACTGCTGACACTGCCCAGAGACATAGAGACTAGTGCTTAATCTCTGTTGCCATCTCTGAATTTTGACACTGGGGCACTGGCGGAGGAAGGAGATGGAACTACTTGCATAGGACGAAACTGCAAACGGTTTGCTCCTTCTGATTTGGATTTAGCAAAACTTAAATAGCCTGATCTTGCTCTCTTGTTCTGCCTCTCCCCAGTCCTAATCTTCTTCTCCTCTATTTGTTGAGCATGGGTCATGAGCCTAGCTAAAGTTATATCACTGTTCAGCATCACAAACCTACACTCATTTACCATGCTAACATTCACTCTTGACAAGAACTTGCTCATCTTAGCCCTGTTGTCTGCAACCACATGAGAGGCATATATTGCTAGATGAGTAAATATGAGAGAATACTCTTTAACCATCATATTTCCCTACTTGAGTTTGATGAACTCACAAACTTTTGCCTTCCCCAGCTCTTGGGGAAAGAATCTGTATAAGAAAGCCGTGACAAATTCCTCCCACTCTATAAGACCTGCACTATCTACCCTCTCAGACTTCTATTGTTTGTACCAAGTGTGAGTAACATCTTGTAACTAGTATGCGGTTAACTCGACACTCTGACAAGAAGTAACTCCCATGATGTCTATGACCTTGTGGACTTGGTCAATGAATTCTTGAGGGTCTTCATCAGACTTAGACCCAAAGAATGATGGAGGGTTCATTCGGGTGATGTCCCAAATCCTAGCTACGGTTGAGTTGGATACTAGATTGGCTGGAATAACTGGTGGCCATTCAATTTGTGTAGCCACAAACTGAGCAAGTGTTGTGATGTGGCCCTAAACTCCACATGAGAAACATGTTTTCCCAAAAGATATTCGGGCTGAGGAGCGGACTGGTTTCTTCTCTTTGGAGGCATATTCTGAAATAAGAGAAGAACAAATTAGACTAAGAGTTTAACTTGAGATTATGCTCACTAGAACGACATGAATACTGAAAGAGGGGAAACTGTTCCTAAAACATCTCATAGCCTCTTTCACATAAATGTGGTGTGCAACACACCCCTGCACAATACTTTACTAGATGCGGCTTTCAGACTTCCTAGGACTCTATTGAACCTTAGGCTTTGATACCAAGTTTTAACGCCCCAATTTGCTGAACTGGAATGCTACACGGTGCTTATGACCCCAAGGGACTACAAACTAACCCATGACTGATATCTGTACCTATACACTGCATAATATACTTGTAGAATGTGGAAAACATCAACAATAGGCCATAAGGTTTAACTGAATAGAATATGTGATAAATAATAATATCCATATAGGGTAACAAATACCCAAAACAACTGAAAGCTGAATCTAAAATATGAACTAAATCTAAAAGCCTCTAAATACTGTCTGAAATAAGGAGTTAAAGGAACATGTCTCCAACTAACTCTGTCTAACAAAACTGAACTAAAATAATGAATGAAATAAAATAATATCATCCTCAGATGGATGACGACTCACTGCCACTCTACATACAGGAATGCTACTACTACTGATGATCTGGAACTCGTGACTCCGAGCCTATGGTGTAACATATAAAAAAGTACCATAGCGCAAATACGTCAGTACAACTGAAAGTACTGAGTATACGAGTGAGGTAGGATAAATACAAAAGGGTTTACATACATGAGCAATGCTAACTAACTGACTAATATGAACATTAGAGTGAAAGCATGCATAAATAGTAACTAAGATCGTGAATACGTGATATCTAAATTTGAACGCTAATACATGGTTTACTGTTATCTAACATGACTGATGCTAGAATTCTGATCAAAAGGATGACTGTGTCTGACAGTCTGAATCTGATAGAACTACCTGAGTTCTGTACTGTAACTGACAGTCCTGGTATACTGAAATCTGAAGAACTATCTGATTTCTTTTACTGATACTGGGACTGAAACTGTGGAAGGTAGTTGCTTAATCGACATTCCCCAATAACGCATATAGCTAGGTTGGGGTCCAATCTCTGCCCCAACTGGAAGGGTGTCAATACCGCGCCATTGGTAAGGACAACTGCAAGTGAGCTTTAGCTGGCAGGTACTCGAATAAGAATGGTGGGAACCCTAAATTGACAGGTTAAGCCACCTCATCAACCCTAACATGTCAGGTTAAGATGCATCAGCCTACGCTATCTATGTAGTTCTGGAACACAAGAATGACTACTAAGAATCACACCCTAAACTTGCAGGTGAGTTCTCATCCTTGGGTTCACTCGGTGCTAACTTCTACTCCCATCTGAAGAGACTAAACATGATTTAACTGGCTGTACATGGACTGAGTAATTGACTTCCGTTGACTGAAGGAATAGTACTACTATCTGAGAATTTCTTAAAATCAAGAGATTTCTGAGATTTCCTGAGTCACATGACTGACTGAGTTCTATAGATCATGGCTTGACTGAGATTATCGTTATAACATGGCATGGCTCTAGGCGCACAACTATATTTTTCAGAATCACAACCTAAACTAACAGGTGAGTTCCCATCCTTTGGTTAACTTGGTGCTAACTTATACTCCCATCATAAGAGACTGAACATGATTTAACTGGTTGTACATGGATTGAGTAACTAACTTCTGTTCACTGATGGAATAGTACTACTATCTGAGAATATATTTAGATCATGAGATTCTTGAGATTTCCTGAGTCACATGACTGACTGAGTTCTATAGATCATGGCTTGACTGATATTATCGTTATAACATGGCATGGCTCTAGGCGCACAACTATATTTTTCAGAATCACAACCTAAACTAACAGGTGAGTTCCCATCCTTTGGTTAACTTGGTGCTAACTTATACTCCCATCATAAGAGACTAAACATGATTTAACTGGTTGTACATGGATTGAGTAACTAACTTCTGTTCACTGATGGAATAGTACTACTATCTGAGAATATATTTAGATCATGAGATTCTTGAGATTTCCTGAGTCACATGACTGACTGAGTTCTATAGATCATGGCTTGACTGAGATTATCATGATAATGTGACATGGCTCTAGGGACACAACTATATTTTTTGGGTACTAGTACCCCTAGGACTCGATGGAAGGAAACTGACACACATAACAGACTTGATCATAAAATGGAGTCCACAATTCACCATATCATAAGTAGGGGATTTCACACTAAGCATAGTTCTCAACATCTTACATATGAAAGGGAAATTCATACAACATGTGTATACTTGCATAGCTTAAATATCATGCTCAATCCATATCACAACAAAAACGTATATCAATCACGTGGAATTCATGTGAAATCATAAAACATAGAGCATGGACTTGTCATTTAAGCACTATTAAATCATGGGACATGAATTCTATCATCCTAGGACTTTTATCAAACACTTTTCATGCGTTCTTTTAGCTTAGGTGTGTTTTCATGAATTTCCACATTTTAAACCACATAAAGTTCATTGATTTCAACTAACGAACACATATACTTCATGAAAACACCTTTAGATATCATCTTGAAACTTAAACAACAATCATCAACATAAGCATGGTCATATCACAACAATACAATCATAATATAATATTTAAAACTTGGTTCTTGAGCTCTATGAAAGAAATGGATCCATAGATGAACACTACGCATACCTTAGATGGAAGATTCTTGATGATTGCTGGAGAAATTTGCTTGAACTTGAATCCCAATTGAAAACCCCATTGTGTTCTTGAGAGTATTTTGATAGAAAGAGTATGTTTTTTTGAAATAAGGGCTTAATTTCATGTTTATGGAATATATAGAGGGATGGAAAGATGACCCATATACCCCTCTAGATGCGTCATTTAATTTCTGTGAAAATTACCCGATTTGGGCCCCCGATGCAATGCGGAGATATCGTGTTGCCCCCCATTTGTGACCTGGAAACTCACCGTGATGCGGTGGAATCACGAAGATACATTAGAAATTGACAAACGTCATTTTGTCTTATGGCGCGACGAGCCACTGACTGAAATAACGCTGCTGAAACTTTAAATCGCCATAACTTCTTCACTAGGTGTCCGTTTTAGGAGAATTTAGTATCGACGGAAAGCTTATTAAATTATATACAATTTGGAAGGTATAAATATTACAAAATTCCACCTATAACCCAAGTTATTCTCGTTAAAAGATGACCCATATGAAATCACACACGAAAACTTGGTGGATTCAAAAGTTCTTAGCTTGGTTTACTCTAAGTAACTCTTATGATCATGCTTAACACATCATAAGATCTACTATCATTAGGATACTCATCCTAATTCATGTTATCCAATATGAATCACAGGATAGGAGGTTTCATGTGTAGGAACAACGGTTCATTTTCTAGCTTAGAAATATACGGGGTATTACAGGGATATTATGACTTCATTATATTTTATTTTCTTTTAGTATTGTTACTTATTAGAGGCTTCGCATGCTGATTTAGTTGCTAGACATATCTTGTAATTTTTAGTATTATTTGTCATGACTATTGTATCTTCAGACATTAAGTGATATTAATGAACATTGATGAAAGACTTTATCCTTTAAAAACTCTTATTCTATTCTATTTCCTCTCTATTCATTATGTTAGTTGTATGCTCATGTGATATGCGAAAATGATCACTCATACTAGCAATAGTATCGGGTGTGTGCCACGTCTAGGGCCTCCGCTTGGGGCGTGACAAACTTGGTATCATAGCGCAGAGTTCAAGTGTCCTAGGGTGTCTGTGAAGCTATTACTAGTAGAATTCTAATTATGGGTGTGAAGCGCGCCACACTTATAATTTAGAGGCTGCAGGGCATTTAGGAAATGTCTATTTTCTTTCATATTCTAGATAGTGCCACAGAGCTTCCTCAAGAATCTTATGTGAATTTCTAAGATGCTCTAATTGCTCTTACTATGCCTCACCTTTGAGGTGGTAAAAACATTAAAGGTCAGATTCCTATCGAAGTAGTCATGAGAGATTAAGCAGAGATCATTAGTGTGTTTAAGCACACTGATTCATAAGAATGCACACTTTTTCATTTTAATCGTTCGTGTATGCCAAACTAAGATGTACTCTAAGATTTTCTTTACTTTTTTTTTTAAAAAAAATTATTGCAAATTACACCTTTAGCCAAAAGTTATGTATTTTAGTTCTTGGATAGTATTATCACCTGAGAGATAGTGTAGGTCGGGTTGTTGTAAGTCATTAGCAGTAGAATGAATTCGAGAAATAGATATATGAAGTCAAAGTGTAGTGGCCTAAAGTGAAGATAGTAAATTGATCGGAGTATATAGCTAGAGTCATGTACCTATTATGTTATTTATGGGGTGATTTCTTTAAGAGTTATCTAAGGTGTGATAAGTTTGGTATAGATTCTATGATTGTAAGTAGAGCAAGGATTGTAGGATACAATGACTTAGATGTATACTTGAAATCGGAAGCAAGTTAGGACGACATGTGATGGTTTTAGTAAAGATTAAGTCTATGTTGTGAACAAGAGGATAGAGTGGTCAGGAATTGACAAATTTAAGCTACCCGTTGTGTTTTAAAGAGAGTACCCCTACTTGTTTTTTTAGAGATATGAATGTAGTTTAGGATAGTAATTGAAAGAGTAGTAGTGGTGTGCGAAAGAATACGCGGATAGATTGCAATTAGATAGGTGTGAGACTAAAAATTTACTATTTAGTTATGAGCCCTCAATGATATAGTGTTTCTTGATTATCTTTGGTAGCAATAATTCTAAGTAGTATAAGCGGATGAGTGTTGCCATCTATGTTTAGTACTAGACCATAAAGCTTGACCTTAGATGATTGTCTTGGTAAGAAGAAGGGTAGCATGAGAGTGATAATGTTAGTTAGGATTGGATATAGTGGGATTGACAAAATCTATGCGAGAAATAAAGAAGTTAACTTGTGAAATTTGTGAAAGTGTAAGTGTGATAAATGTGGGCTCTAGATGAATAAGTGAATGAAGGGTAAACCTTTGATGATGCGGAAATCATAAGAATTATAAGGGAAGATGTGTGCTCCAGAAGAGATACATATCGTAGATGAGATTCTAAGCTCCTAAGTGTGGTGTGTTCCTAGTTTATTATTCTTGATATTATGTAAGGTGGAGAGATTCTAAGTATGAATTATATGGTAATCCTTCGGTCTTAATCAGGGGATTATAAATAAGAATGTATAATGGTAAGTCTCCTGATATAAGTTTTAATTCTATAATATTAGGTGGATAGAAATTTAGAGGTGTGATGATTCTAGACTAATAAGAAAACACCAGCCTGTTATGTTTTTGAGGCAAGAAAATATTTAGAGAAGTATCTCAGAAAAAAGTCCTAGAAAAGATTAAGTATCTACAAATATAGTATATTAAAAAGAGTTTAGCATTCATGTGTATAGTGATACCCCGACCATGCAGAGTAAAGAAATGATATCTCAGTTTAGATAATAGGTCCACAATCTCAGGACACTAAATTTTAAGCTAAGGGAGATATGATTTGGTGAGGAACAAAGTCATATCTTTGAATAAAAATAGTAACGTAATGAGTTCAAAAAAGAGCTAGAATGAGAAAGTGATCCATTTTTATCCTAAAATATCCCTTGTACTTCAGTCAATATGACACTCAACTCATGTCCCGTATTAGAATCATGCCCATGATCTAGTTTTATGAACTTCATACTGATTCACATTCATTCTAAGTTCCTAGAATGAAAATAAGCTTAACTCAATGATCCCAGACTTACTCCATGAATCCATGAATTTCAGTATGCCCAGTCCTATGAACTACACTTTTTGATATATTTCGAACTCATGTTATGTCATTATCTATATCCAGATTGATTCTTCTATTGTGCTTTATGTATTTGATATATGAAATATTCGTGCCTATTATGCATTATTCCCGGGATATATCTTTATTAGAAAGGTCACAATAAGTATTAGTAGTGATTGAGCAGTATCCCTTATATTCCTGATGCTCATATTCTAGTCCTTCGATGGTATTCTTTATGACATGGCAGTGGTGTGATATCAGCTGAGTAATGGTTGGATAGGAGTGACTAGATGTTTCATGTTGCGATAATGGAAGTGTACTGGTTCATCTAAGATCATAAGCATAGATGAAGTGTGAGTTGAAACTTATCTATATGTGATAGTTGGATGAATTCATACGGGGTGTCCCCTGGTTGGAGTACATAAAATTGCGTTTCATAGAGGTTCTAGGGTGGATGGAGAAGATTTTTCTTATTAACTGGGAAGAAACTATGACGTTGTTACAATGATGAGCTTAGATATCATGTGGCTAAAATACACTATGAAATTTGTGACTGCTTGATTAGAGTTCGAGGATGGATGTATTCGTGATGAGAAAAAGTAGTGTCCCTGGGTATAACTATATATCCAGGAGAGACCTTGTTGAGTTTTAGAACTAACCTAAGAGCAAGTCAACAATAAATATGAAGGTTCTTAAAGGGAAATAGAATATGGGATCCTGAAATTTAGACGGACATGAGTATTTTAGGTGTGGCACCTTATACCTCTGAGTAGTCTTGAACATGGTAAAAGTTTGTTAGAATCAGACTAGTACTTGTATGTGCCCATGTGAGAATTGTACTTTGGAAATAATGAAGTGTAATATTCAGGGATAATAGGTAGGTTCAAAAGGTGTTGCTAAGATCTAATGCTTCCAGTATTAAAGGTGAACATACTCGTATTGCTATGTCTAATGCACCCCTATTTCATGTTATGTAGCTTCACACCAAATGGGACTTAAATCCTACCCTTCGTCATGCCATTCATGTTCTATAATCCCTATTTAGATAACTAAGATACCCCTATAGATCATACCTAAATTCATATCTTACGTTGTTATGTTCATTTCCCATGAAGCACATGTCCTATTACATGTCTATGTTAAGTCTAATGCATTCCATGACTCGTGCCTCTATGTTTCTTCTATGGCTTGTTACGATGCTCCACATGTTAGGAAAGTTCATGTCATTAAGAAATAGTTCAAGAAATACTAGACTATTCTAGTATTCCAATGTAAGGTACTCATACATGACCACCATTCGAGGACGAATGATCCAAAGGGGGAGATATTGTAACACCCTGAACGTTTGAGAATAAAATAAAATCCATTGGACTTCTCATCATATGTACTTTGACCATAATCTAGAAATTTTATGGTATCTAGGTGCAAAGGTCAAGTCATAAGTGTCGTAGGGGTATTAGGTATGAATTAAGGGCATAAGAAATCTCTTAAACAAATTTGAGTGAAAGGTCCTTTAATGATTAAGTTTTTGTATAGGTTCACACAAGGAAAAAATTTAAACAAGCATTTCTCCTAGAATATTTAGAGTTACGTGACCCATTACCTATCAAATTAAAAAATTTTGAGTCTTCTTTCCGACGCTACTAACAACTCATTAATCCGAGACCCAAGTAAAAAGTTACGTGTGTTTTACTAAGAACAGTCAGAACAACCCTATACCAGACGAAAATTTTTGTTTTTCCTTTTCTTTTCATATTCTTAGAGGGGTAATTTCGTCCTTTCCTTTTTACATTAACTCCAAGTTATTAAAATCTACTTCTCCATTAATTTTATACGTTAAGACTCCTAGACTTACTATCCATCAGTTACACGTTACAATACAAACCTCCCTGCCTTCTTCAAGTTTCACAGGATAAAATCTCACTTTTCACCATCAGTTTTTCATACGATATCAATAAATAAACATCATTATTCCTCCTCTAACACTGAAATCTCAAGAATCTGATGAAATTTATTCAAGAAAACAAGTCTAATCCCTTCTCCAGATCTCATGTTCTTGAAACGTTTTGAGGTATGTAGAATCATCTTTTGCTCACGTTTCATTATATTATCATATTCTCCAAATCAGTTTTGTAATATCCTTTCCAAACAGATGGTGTCTAGGTATTTGTAGTCAACAGTTAGATTCAAAACAAATCAACCTGTCAAGTTCTATTTCCTCTTGGCATCTTAACAAGTGCTTATGTATTCATAATGTATGGACTGATTTTTCCTAAATCTAGAACCTGAATCTTGTCTAGTCAATAATATTGTGCTCTCAATAATCTTCAACAAGTATTTCCTATTTATAAATTTCTTGAAAGACGTTAGGATTAATTAACATAAAGAACATTCCTTTGATCTCTTAAATTAATGTCCGATCCCATTTCAGTATATGCTGGCATGCTGAAATTCTTTAAATTTAACAAGTAGGAAGGACTGCTTTATCTTCTACTGGGATCTTATGTTAATCTGTTTCCCAAAATTTTTGGTTGTAGATGATTTGTAATACAATATCTTGCCAATACTCCATGTAAAATTCTCAGTCATGCCATCATGTGAATGTTTCTATTAAAGTTATAACATAAAATTTTATGAATCTCTTGAAGTATGATTCCAATTCCATAATCCATAAGAAAGTCTACTTCTCGCAACATTCCTAAAACTCTTTGCACTATGAACTATACATTATGAAATTGCAAGCCCTAGTATAATAATACCAACTTCTCAGGAATTTTCCCATTGACCTAGTTAATAGATACTTAATAATATTAATATGAATATTTTTACAAGAATGGTTCCAATAATGTACATGAATTATAGCATATTGAACCATGAAATTACCTATCATGACTCTCCAATATTGATAATGTTAACTCATGAATATGAACCTATTACGGTTAACTCTCAATATTAGCCTAAAGTGGTTATACATAATTATGAGCCTAAAGAGGCTAAACCATGAGCATGAGTCTAAAAAGGCTAAACTATGAACATGAACATAACAAGACTAACATTTTGGTTAAGAACTAATCAGATAAATAAGATAACGTCATGAGCATAAGGGAGTTAGTTAGCTTACCGTGAAGGCATAGGTTGAAATGAAAAATGTCCGAAACGATATTTGTCAACATAGGATAGAGATTATTCGGCAACTTGGATGACTCTTTTTTTTATGTGTCCCGAAAAGGGACTAGCCATGGATACTTTCTAGCAAATTATGTCATTTCACGTCCTATGCCCGGCAAGGTATAGGACGGCTTAGCTGATCAGGCCGAGATCAGACTCCATGCGCTCACATGGTGGTTTATGACGGTTCACTACTTTGTCCCACAAATAATCAAAGGAATTAAATCTACTTTATTTGGTCAATTATAAATTTAGCTTATATTCATGTTCCTTTCCAGTTATCTTCTTTTACGTTTGAATTTTATTGTCATTTTTAATCTCTTGATGTACTACCCTCCTGAAATGGTTTTTCATACCAATACATTCCACGTATTGGCCGCCTTTGGTGCTACATCATTTCATGATGTAGGTTCTGGCTCTCATGTCAACGGTCAGGCGCCTCATTAGCATCTCTATCTTCTGCTATTTGTGAGCTTCTTTTCTATCAGGAAGTTGGATGGGATATGATGACTTCATTATATTTTCTTTTCTTTTAGTATTGGTACTTATTATAGTCTTCCAAGACTGATTTAGTTTCCAGACAAACCTTGCAATTTTTAGTATTATTTATCATGACTATTGTATCTTCAGACGTTAAGTGATATTAATGAACATTGATGAAAGACTTTATCCTTTAAGAACTCTTCTTTTATTCTGTTTCCTCTCTATTCATTATGTTAGCTGTATGCTCATGTGATATGCCAAAACGCTCGCTCATACTAGCAGTAGTATCGGGTATGTGCCACGTCTAGGGCCTCGGCTCGGGGCATGACATGGGCAAATCATATAATAATATTATATTTTTTTAGTATTTTATATTATGCCATCGTAATTATCAATGATTTGGTTTTCAATTTTAAGCTTTCGCATGACACCCTCTCGATTTCAAACCCAATAGAAATCACACAAACACTACCAACTATTGCTATTCCCCAAAATTTTGGCCTAATCTTCTATTTTTGCAACAGATTAAGGGGACACCAAAGCTTGTCTATAAACAAACAAAATTCAATTTTTAGATAGTCATTTGTTGCACAGTTTAATGATTGTTAATAATTATCAAGTAGTATGCTGGGCTTTCCAACTACATTGAGTTTATAAGGAAAAATACTTTACAGTTCAATAAGAATCTAGGTACACTTTCGGCATTCTTTATAGTTTATTAAGTATTTGATTAAAGAGAAAATACACAATTACCCCCTGAACTATACCCAAAAAGGTTATGACATATCTCAACTTAAAGGTGGTCCTATTACCCCCTGAACTAATTAAAAGTGTAATTTTGACACTCTTAGTGCCTACGTGGCACATACGTGGCACACACGTGTGCCTACATGGATACTTCAGTGTGTTCTGCCACGTATGTGCCATGTAGGTACTAACAGTGTCAAAAGTATACTTTTAATTAGTTCAGGAGGCTAATAGAACCCGCTTTAAGTTGCGGTGTGTCATAGCCCTTTGGGTATAGTTCAAGGGGGTAATTGGGTATTCTCTCTGGATTAAATTTTAGAATTTTGTATCAAAACTTATATAATGTATTAGAACTTGCATGAATGCAATAAAAAAAGTCCTTGATCAGATTAATGAAGCATTCAGTAGAAGTTAGTCCATATCATCTTGAAAACACAAGCTACAGGAACATAGAAATCTAAGGGTGTTAAAATTAAAAGTCAATAAAACTCTAAACATATGTAAAATTAGTCAACCTTATGCAATGTACAAACAAATGGGGAGGCTTTAAGCATTCCGAACTCAGACCAATGATTTCACTGGATTTGATTAGACTAAGACCCTTATTTAAATGAATGTTCTTTGTTTCCTTTGTAATTTTGCAGCTTCCAAGTATGGCTCATAGTGGAAGAATTTGGGGATTTTGCCTTCAACATTGTATCATATACAATGCCAATAGCAGCAACTAAGATGAACTTTTGAACCAATAGATATACCTCATCCATCGAACAACTAAAATGCTGGATTTTTCACAGAATTGGTGAAGTAATGTGGTTTTCAAGGAAAAAGCTTTTTCATGCTTTGATGAAAGAAAATATATTATTTTAAAAAATGAGGAGTTATAGGATAATGTTATGTATTTTTAGTATGTAAATAATATGAGGGGACAAAAGGAAAAAAATTCCAATGAAACACTGGCATGCTTAATAAATGTCACCAGTTTGCCCGAGTCATGTTATTATATATCAAGCGACGTAATAAAAAAAAAATTAATCTTGGTCCCTTAGAAAAATATAAAGGACAATAAGAAACAACTTAAACATCAATCAATGACATTAAAAGAAAATATTGAAGACCCGGTATTCAGTAGAGAATGTAAGAATGCTAGAAAGCTGGAATCTCAGTTGAATAATGCCTTCTTATGGAATTCTTAGCAATTATTAGTTTTATATTGAAAGTTCACATTCTTATTACTCAAGCAAGCAAGAATATACAACAGCAGTAGAGGCCCTAAGCTTCACACAAATATATTTCTACTAACCTACAATGTAAGCACCTTCGACGGCGGAGGCGAGACATGGAAGAAGCCTTTTCAAAGAAATAGACATGAAGAAAGAACATAAATGAAAAAAGAAATAAGTATTACTGAATTGTTTTATGCATATCTTCAAAAACCTTGACTACATCGCTATGCGAAGTGGAGTTAGCATGGAAACCTCTGGAGAAAAAACATTCCTGCATAGGACACACGATGAAACATGAAAAAAGAAACCGAAAGAATAAATTTGTATGCTTAAAAGATCTAAAATCATACTCTGAACTAAAGAAGACAAAAATAGCATAATATTATAAATGGATGAACAAACCTTAGTAAACTAAAGAAAAAAATTATAAATGGAGTTTAGAAATTAATTAAGATAAGACTATATCAAAGCAACATTAGAAATTGATAAATAAATGAAAGTTTTTTTATGTGTAAATGAAAAAAATACAAATAGAGTTCAACGATGATATATATTACTGAAGATTTATTGTGTTCGATAGAGAACTGCTACTTGAGGATTTAGTTTTATGAGAGAAAAAAATCAAATACAGTGGCAACTCTTTACACATGTGTCTTTATGCCGAGGACCATGCAAAGTAGCCCTTCAAACAGGCGTCTGTAGCATGGTTTTGTATGAGTTTTTTTTTTCTAAAAATAAATATGTAGGGGTATTTTAGTAATTTTACTTTGAGTTTTTTGAGTTGATACTTTTAAGGTAGTAAAAAAGTATATATATATATATATATATATATATATATATATATATTAAGTGTGCACAAGTAACACTTAAACTTATATAAATTTGAACAATTTGAGTCCTAAGTGGCGTCAAACGTGGTCAATTCTTGTCCTACATGGTGTCCTATGTGTATTATGTCACATAGAACGTGTGTATCTACTCGTACAACTTTAGACAAGTTTATGTGCCTAGTTTTGCATACTCAAAGTTGAAGATCATAGATATGATTTGAAGTCAAGTTAAAATGACGTGTTTATGTATTATGCCTTTTAGTTATAAGAAATAGAAAATAAAAATAAGTATCTAAAGAACTTTTTAAAAGACATCTATACACGTGGAGACGCGTGTATAGCACCACAATTTATTGAATTTGGTTGTGCAGCCACGTCAGCATTAAATAACGTATTTATTACACTTTAAATTTTTCGGGAGTAAAAAGACCTCCTTTAAATTGGGGTATCTCTACAACTTTTGCTATAGTTCAAGAGGGTAACAATATGTTTTCCTCTTAAAAAAATATCATGTATGAACAAACTTTCAAATTTACTAATTGTAATATTGGAGTTGTAAAATAAAAATTCACGTTCCTTAAGATCTACATGTGCACATTTATTTACTCTTTTAGGAAATGGAATGCTTCACTTATTTTTCCCCTTAAACCTTATAAGATTGCATCATTAGTAGAGTTCCTATAAAGTACACACAATTTTCAGTGGGGTTTTATTTCCATTCCTTTACAAATTATCACTACCAATTATTTTCCTAAACAATAGACAAAGAATATGCTAAATGAAATTTGTGTTTCACATACTGCAGAGAAATTGTACTATCCTTCACTAATATTTTCATGTGATTGTGTCTGAGACGTACTTATCTGAACTTGCCAATATAACAATCACTTGAAGCCCAAAATATAATAGATTAATTATCTCAATAGATAGTCAAAGTGTTAGGGTTTTTGCCCTCATTTTGTAAACAAATTTAAGTTTTATTTTTCTTAGAAAGAAAATAAAAGTAATACCATAATTACTTTTACTTTTTCAGAAAGAAAAAATATAAAACTTTTTCATATTTGACTTACCTCTTTCTAAATGAAAAGGTTTAGGAACTCAATAAATAGAAAACCCTCTCTTCTCATAACATAACACAACAACATCCACAATGTATTCAATAAAGAGTCTTGTATATGGGGAGAATTTTTACCAATAGGTTTTATGTTTTTCTTTTCAATATTACCTTTTTATATGTAGGTCGTTTGACCAAACATATCAATAATATATTTTTAGTATTATGTTTTTGTTTGTCGTCTGATTTATCATCAATATCGTTTGCAAATTTTAAGCTTCCGCATGACGCCCTCTCGATTTCGAACCCAACACAAAGTACATCCCGAAATATATCTGCTTAAATATCACAATAGATAGTCAAAGGTAGTACTGTCTTGCTCCATAGAGGAATAACTATTAGCATACTTTGAAGCGAATTAACTTATTCTCTAGCAGAAGACATAACTATAAATTCTTGTTCCATCAACTAGTAGTATTAATTTTGGACTCGTTCAATTTATCCACTGGAGATTACGTGGGCTGACATAACAAATATTTATGCCCTTAAGTTCATCAAAAATGTATTAGACAATGCGATTTACTATTGACTTTTGAGATTTAACCAAAAGTTGTTGTCATGGGCCATGGAGGTCACGGGTTCAAGCCGTGAAAAAAATCTGTTGCAGAAATGCAAGATAAGGCTGTGTCCAGTAAATCCTAGTGGTTCAGTCTTTCTCTGGAATATCGCATAGCAGGAGCTTAGTACACAAAGATGTACTTTTTTCCCATACTTTCAATGTTACAAACACTTTCTCATAATTTAAAACTCAAATATCATATTATTGCCTAACATATACAATTAATCGAGAAACATTTGATATCTCAGATTAGACAAAAACCTTTAAATATGATAGGTATTAAACATACTCTTTAAATCTACAAATATCAAAAATTATATCTGGAGCATTTCCATATATACAAATTCGATTGTCAAAAGAAATGGCTGCAATACAGCCACAGGTATGAGATCTGAGACAAAAACTAAAACGAGGCATCGTAATTCTCAATCATCTTCATTAGCGTGTTCGTAGTTACCAAACATATCCATTTTGCTTCATTTATACCTTATTCATTCTGATACTCAACAATATCAGGTTCTCTTCACATTCTATAGCAGATGATTGTAAATCTGGGAAAGACAGAATTACAAGTCGATAGTAAATACAACAGACATGATGGAGAAGGCAACCACATCATTACAGGGCATCGCCCTTTCAATCCATGCAGCAAATACTGATTACTGTTCAACATTAGCTTCCACTTCCTGAAATTCAATCGTACAAAACAAGTTAAGGTCGTATCTCACAAAATTCTCACATGACTCAAAAAAATAGTACAAAAAACTAAAATAACCACCTAATTTAAACAATAGAAACAACATAGGTGCGAGTGAATCATCATTTCTCAATGTAAAAGGATTCTTACTGGTTAGCAATGAAAAGAAAATATACATTCAGCTAAACTCCTTAACTCATTTAAGCAGCACTATATTGAAAATCATAACACAACACAATTTTTATATAAACATTATGCATATTTTGTTATGTCAGTTAAAAAAGAATAAGTTGCGTTGAAATTGATAAAGTTCCGTGGAGTTCATAATTTCATAAAAGGAATAAAGTAGTGGTTGTGGCACATTGAAGAACTTCTTCAACAAAGTATTTCATATGAGTTTTGTCTGTAAGTCATGTTGGGTTCTAAGTGAAATGTGCATGGGAAATAGAGAAAAAAAAATGGTGGAAAAAGGAAATGTATGTTCACTTTATAAAAGGAGTGTTTCCCCACATTGGAGGGAGAAAGGAAAATCCTTGTGCTTGAATCTAGAATCACTCCTTCATGTTGATAGAGAGGCAAGATGAAGACGAGGCGCGTTGTAACACCCTGTATTTCGGGCTAGATCAAAAACCGTCATTTCTATGCGTAGATAATCCAAAAGCCATAAATACTATGCAAATTTTCCATGTTAATCAATTATGTAGTGTGAGAAATTGAATGATCTTTCTTTTGATATAAGATTCTCCCAAATCCGATACCCAGACAAGATGTTATGGCTAATTTTAGTCCTAGTAGTAAAACACCATCATTTTGGTATTTGGCTCTATTTAATAATTGTCAAATTGCAGCAGCCTAGCGCGATTGTGGCACGTCGCACTGAAGTTCTAGGTCCCAACCAGTAGGACAACGCGATGGCTCCGCATCGTGGTGATCCCAAGAATTCCATTCGTCATTTTCCAATGATCCACCGCGATAGTGGCGTGTCGCGTGGCCCATAAAATTGGGCTCCTAGTTATATTTTATTTCTTCTCATTAAGGTTATGTTGGGTAATTTTCACCCCCCTTATCAGCTTAAACATGGGATATTTCTCCTAAGTGACCATATTATTCATTTTTTCTTCAAAAATTTACAAGAAACTCTCTCTAGGGTTTCAAACTAAAAACCCAAATATCCTAAGATTTCACCATGGGTTTCAATAATTCTTCGAGATTCGAAATCCCAATTGCGAGGGCTATAAGAAGCACCCATCAATTGTTTGAATTGCATTCCTAAAGCACGAGTTCATTCAAGAGTCATAAATTAAGGTACACAGGGTTTTCCTAAAATCACATGGGCATAGAAATTATTATTTTAAGAATGAGGTTTTGGATTTATGAATATAATCATGTTTTAGAAGTTTTAACGGTATTGTTTTGGTTTTTAGACCTTCCCCCAAATTGATTGAAAATTGTATATATATGTAAGCACACATTTTAAAGATTGATGACTGAATAGAGAGCATGACTCATGAAAATTCCCTCTTTTGTTATAATTTTCCTTTACTCATGATATACTATGAATTATTTTGAAATGCTTCTTGAAGAGCATGATACGAAATGTCTTGATTTATACTATCACTTGACTATGATTTTGAAATAAAAATAGAGGGTTATGCATGTTGATAAATTTTGAATATACATATAATGAAAGAGTGCATGGTTTTGCCAAAAGCACATGACCACCAATGTTAGAAGAATTCTTGCATAGTTTTGACTTATGTTTCGAAACATGAAATCATCTCATACCATTGCAAATGTTGGGTGGTCTGAATTGAGTTTTAATGAAAGAATTATGCTGAAGGCATTATGGCTCAGAATTAAGACTTGCAAGTTTTGGTATGACGATACCAAAATAGACAATGCAATAACAAACTTAGACAAACATAGAAACCAGATTTTCATGACTTAATATTTAAGAATGACATATGTTTAGAAATGCATAAAATTGGGCATAAAGAGATGTTAGGTGATCCCCCAAAGAAGGCACGAGTTCAGACAACTCATTGCCCAAGACCGTTATTTGCCGATCTGGGTATATTATATTACACTAGCCTAGTGTCCTATGGCGTATTAGACTCAGACACTCCAACCCTTGTGGCAGTCTTGGGTTGGGGGCTTTCCCGTCGAGTCATTGGAGGACTCCATATAGCCTGTGGGGTTTTATACTTGTAGGGGCGTACCACCTAACTCAGAAGTAATACAAAGATCAAAAATTGCATTGATAGAAAGATTTTTATGATTATCAAAACGATGCTCATGTGTTTTGAAAACTATTTTATGTATGATGTTCGAACAAATTACTCTCCATTATTTTATTTATATAAAAGATTTATTTTAGATTACTTTGCGTACCAGTACATTTGTATTGACACCCTTCCTCCTAGGGTCTAAAACTCAGTTCAGAGGTCCTGCTAGGCCGTAGAGTTTTCAGATAGCAGTGATGTATGCAGTTGGTGAGCCTACTTTATTCCAGAAGGCCTATGCCTTTTAAATTATGTTATTTATTTTTATTTAGGTCCACTAGGGCCTTATCCCAGTTTCAGATAGTTGTCATTTTCAGATGTAGTAGAGATTTCACAGACTAGTTCAGATGTTGTGTAACTGATATTGGATTTCATTTTTCATAGTTTAATTGAACTCAAAGTATGACAATATTTTCGTAATGATTTATAATTCTACATCTTCTATTATAACTTATGAATATTTTGCATGATTACTAGAGAGAGAAGGGCGTTTGGACCTTCATGGTTCGGGATGATCGTCACGACCAAGGCCCCGTCTTGGGTCGTGACAAACTTGGTATCAAAGACAGGTTTATGGTCCCAGGGTGTCTGTGAAATTGCGTCGGGTAGAGTCTTATTTATGGGTGTGTAGCATGCCACACTAATAGGTAAGAGGTTACGTGATGTTTTGAAATGTCTCTCTTTCGTCATGTTCTAGTTCATGCTATGGAGTCAGAATGCCCCTCTTACATACTCTAAATCGTTCTATGGTATTGCCCATACGGAAGTAATGTCATCCCAATTATTTTCTTACTTTGATGTGCATCGATATGTCTCATTATTGGGGTGATTCAGGTGCAGAAATTTAGAGTCTAAACGGTATGGTCCTTTTTTATTAAGTCATATAAGATTTTAAATTTGTGCAAGGACTTTAAAAGAGCCCGTTAGTACTCCAAGGTGTATTGATTCCAGTGTGAACTTTGATTCTGATGAAATTGTGCTTTTCAGCCTGCAGTATTAAGTGTATCCAGTCCTTTTCAAAATTTATGTTATAGACGTCATGCTTTAGGAGAAATGATATGTAGCAGGATGTTGGAACTGTAATTCCACCCGATTAGTAGTATAAGTTAAAGTGATGATGTCATGACCTATTGGTAGTGATATTGGACCAAGAAGTTGGTGATGTGAAGTCGCAAAGCTAAAAATCAGAGTGAGGGTGACTTTTGTGTAGGTAAATGTGTTTAGTTAAATAAATGATATTTGAGAATGATTTACCATTTAAAGTGATAGACTAATGTGGTAGCTAGTAGCATGTGTAGATTGTATGGTAGTCTGTGGAGGGAGTGTTTGAATCAATTTTTTTTATACAGAGTAAGATGTGTATTGTTAGATCATAGAATGATGTGCTCTAAGTTTCTATCTCTTGTAATCTTGTTATCATTGTGTCGTTGAAACTGAAAGTCTAGTGAAGCCGTGTTAGGCTCTATCGATTCACTAGCATAGTGGCCTTGCCATTCATCCCATTTCTTGTTCAAAACACAAAATCAAAGTCTAGTTGAGCTTTGTGGGACCTATTTTGATTCACTAGCAACTTATTGTTCATCTTGTTATTCTTGTGTTGGTTGGAACTAGGGTTTAGTGTCCTAATGGCAAGAAAAGTGTTAAGGGCGATTTATTGAATATATGTATGGACGAATCTTTTTGCATATGATTGAGTCGGTAATGAAGTGATACGTCCCTGTGTGTTAGATTAGTAGAAGGTATGGTAGAGAAGGAGTACCAAAGCACGGTTCATGTGTATAAAAGGGAGTTTAGTTGGGAGTTATGGATCCATGAACTAAGTTTAGTTGTATAAAAGGGGTAGATAGTAATGATGTGTAGAACGAAGATGTGTAATTGATTTTAAATAAGATAGATCATAGGATTGTGATTGATCCTTATTCTTATTTAGTTTTGGCGGATTAATGTTTCCAGATGTTTTGGCATGTAAGAATATTGTATGAAGTGGTGGTTCATCATAGCTATAAGTAGACACTAAGTTGGAATAGTAGATTGTGATCAGGGTGGATATCATGAATTGATGTGGTGGGTGTTAGTTTTGTGAAAGTGATCTAGTAGGCTTGAACATTGTATACAAGGGCTTAAGTTTATTTGATTCGTAATCAAGTCTGATGTTGTAAGTATGATGAAGAAGTACAACCAAGGTTCTATGGGGCTACATTATTTTCAAGGATCATTGTATGTTGTGTGTTTAGTAGTACCGTTGAGTTGCTAGGTGGAGAAAGACTAGTTAGATAATATGCGATATTCTTGATAGCTAAGTTATGGAGTTATGATTAATGATATTGAGCCATTTTGCATAATCTTGATTCTCATGGTTTAGAAATATAAGTATGGAGTCGTGTTTCTAGTAGACTACGACAAAAGTGGTATGGTCCATCAAAGGTTTGGAGATATCCATGATTAGTGTTAGAAGAATCCGAGTTGGTGCATGTTTAAGATGTTATATGATGACTATTGAGGCGATAGAAACCTAAGGGGTTGAATATTAGAAGGAGGTATTAGCATTGGTTTCTATACATGAAGATACCATCTTACAGGGTAAGTTTAGTTTTATGTGTATTGTTATATCCCTGACTCTAGAGTAAAGTGATTTCAGTTTACACCAGAGTGTATATAGTTGTTCACAGACTTAGAGTAATGGCTTAAATCTAAGGGTGGGATGATAGAACTAGTAACCAAGTCAAGTTTTTAGATGATAATAGATGTTCCAGTAAGATGTGGAATTGGCCACGAGAAAGAATGATGCTCAATCTATTCTTATTTCAGCAGTTTACTTCAGTTATCCTGATACATACTCATTCTTTATGTTTCAGCTTCATGATCATAACTCGTGTTCATGCATATGATAAGGAATCATTTACTCTCCTATTTCCTAGTATGACGAGTTCCCACTTTGTTCAACAGTCAGAATCACTTTCCGTAAGTTATGAATTCCAAAAATTCAGGTCATGCAGTTCATGACTCTTGTGCATATGTGATACTCTTAACGATCGGTGAAAATTCAGATTCGTATCAGGTACGTCCTCATATTAGATCTCTTTAATGAGTCCATGCCGTGAGTTCTCTATTCCTCACGCTTCAGTAGGGTATCAAGTTATGCTTAGTACTTCCCTTATGTTCCAGATTTCGATATTCCAAATTGCAGTGACATTTTCCCTTAGGTCGAGATAGTGACGATGAACAGTTGTTTAGATGGGGAAAATTAAACATTTCTTGTTGATGAAAGATGGGTGTATGCTTATTTGAGTTAAGGAGGTAATTGTGGAGTAAGATTGGGGCTGAGTCTTTGATGCGTGTCAAAGTTAGTTGAAGTTTTATGTGTTATATTTTGGAAAAATTGTTGTGTGCTTGTTTTATTTAAGCTTTTAAGTTTGAAAGAATTTTGAGGTGAATTTTTGTTTAAGGTTTAGTTAGTTGATAATATTTTATGTGTATCATCTAAGTAGTGCAGGGAAGTTGTTATGGATGGAATTATTAGAGATTATGAGAAAGATGCTTTATGAGTGTTTGTTTAGAAGTGTATATATGGGTATGAAGATAGGATTGAATATCGTTTCTGTATACATGCAGATGGATGCTTTGAGTGCGTGTGAATGTCTAATACGAAGTTGAAGGTGAGTGTTGGAGTTGCTAAAAGAATTAGGCATGAGATTATATGAAATGCAGGGTGTACTAATTTATGATTCAGACTAGTACTACAATATTATGTAGTGCGTCTTGTGATTTTGAGTTAGGCTTGAAGATGATGAGGGGATTTAATTCAGTTTAGACATTAGTAGATGGAAATATCAGTTTCCATGTGAGAAAAAATAAGTGAAATCAATGAGCATGGTGTTTAAGGGGAAAGTATAGTTGAGAGAATATTTTAGAAGTGTGGCTAATCTTGAAAGTAAGAAGTTGCATTGCCTAAGGTTTGGTAATTCTATCCAAGTTTACGAGATATGTGTCTATATTCCATGCCATAGAGTAGTATCATTGCCGTAATTCCTTAGTTGGATGTTTTGTGTGACTCATGTCAGAGATTCTTTGCTTCCTAATGCTACTAGGATTTCTTTAGAAAGAGTGTTGAAGAGATACTTCAGTTAAGTATAGGTTTTAAGTCTGTATAGCCAGAAATTCAGCTTAACAGTCAGGTAGACAAGTTACTACGGTTTCCTACCTTTTCAACCAGTCCTACTATCCGAAGTCCAATATGTATGACCATTCCAAAAGATAATCTATTCCATCCATGTAAGTTGCGAACTCAGTTCAGTCCAAGCATCATGTTTCAGATTCAGTTATTTAGTCATGACTCAGTTCATAAGAGTTCAACATATTATCTAAAATTTTTCCAGCTATTTAAGCTCAGACAGTGTAATACCTTTGTACGATCTAAATCTTGTTGCCTGATGATTCGTACCTACATAAGTTATCACTTCCAAATCTAATGTGTGTTATTTGAGCATAAAAACTTCGGTGGAAATCATAAACTCTCAGCATGAATAAGCTCTTTGAAGCAAGTAAAGTCAAGTCAGCTCATAATTCAGTTTCACGATAGAAGTTTAAATGTTTCAGATCAGTTATATCCTTTCTTAGAAGACACATCAGGTCCACGTTATTCCATACCTTTAAGAATCAACGTTCCTACCAATCATTCGGTGACGAATGATCCCAAAGGAGAGATAATGTAACACCCCAAATTTTGGGCTAGAACAAAAAGCATCATTTCTATGCGTAGATGATCAAAAATCAATAAATCCTATGAAAATTTTCCATGTTAATCAATTATGTAGTGTGGGAAATTGTTTGATCTTTTCGTCGATATAAGATTCACCCAAATAAGATACCCGGGCCAGATGTTATGGCTAGTTTTAGTCCTAGTCATAAAACACCGTCATTTTGGCACTTGGCACATCGCGGAGGTCGTCTATTTAACAATTATCAAATTCCAGTAGCCTAGCGCGATTGTGGCGTATCGTGCTGAAGTTCCAAGTCCCAACCAGTGGGACAACGCGATGGCTCCGCATCGCGGTGACCCAAAGAATCCCATTCGTCATTTTCCAGTGATCCACCGCTATAGTAGCGCGTCGCGTGGCCTATAAAATCGGATTCCTAGTTATATTTTTTTCCGTCTCATTAAGGTTATGTTGGGTAATTTTCACCCCTCTTATCAGCTTAAACATGGGATTTTTCTCCCAAGTGACCACATTATTCATTTTTTCTTCAAAAATTTACAAGAAACTCTCTCTAGGGTTTCAAACTAAAAACCCAAATATCCTAAGATTTCATCGTAGGTTTTCAAAAATTCTTCGAGATTCTGAATCCCCATTGCGAGGGCTATAAGAAGCACCCATCAATTGTTCGAATAGTATTCCTAAAGTACGAGTTGATTCAAGAGTCATAAATTATGGTACGCAGGGTTTTCCTAAAATCTCATGGGCATAAAAATCATAATTTTAAGAATGGGGTTTTGGATTTATGAATATAATCATGTTTTAGAAGTTTTGACAGTATTGTTTTGGTCTTTAGACCTTCCCCAAATTGATTGGAAATTGTATATGTACGTAAGCATGCGTTTTAAAGATTGATGATTGAATTGAGAGCATGACTCATGAAAAATCCCTCTCTTGTTATGTTTTTCCTTTACTCATGATATACTATGGATTGTTTTGAAATGCATCTTGAAGAGCATGGTACAAAATATCTTGATTTATACTATGACTTGAATATGATTTTGAAATAAAAAGAGAGGGTTATGCATGTTGATAAATGTTGAATATACATATAATGAAAGAGTGCATGGTTTTGCCAAAAGCACATGACCACCATATGTTTCAAGAATTCTTGCATAGTTTTGACTTATGTTTTGGAACATGAAATCATCTCATACTATTGCAAATGTTGGGTGGTCTGAATTGAATTTTAATGAAAGAATTATGCTTAATGCATTATGGCTCAGAATTATGACTTGCAAGTTTTTGTATGACGATACAAAAATCGACAATGCCATTATAGACTCAGACAAACATAGAAAATAGATTGTCATTACTTAAGATTTCAGGATGATTTATGTCTAGAAATGGATAAAATTGGGCATAAAGAGATGTTAGGTGGTCCCCCGAAGAAGGCACGAGTTCAGACAACTCATTGCCCAAAACTGTGATTTGCCGATCCGGGTATATTATATTACGTTGGCCTAGTGCCCTGTGGTATATTAGACTCAGACACTCCAACTCTTGTTGCACACATGGGTTGGGGGTTTCCCCACCGAGTCAATGGTGGACTCTATATAGCCCGTGGGGTTTTAGACTTGTAGGGGTGTACCACCTAACTCAGAAGTAATACGAACATCAGAAATTGCATTGACAGAAAGGTTTTTATGATTATCAAAAAAATGCTCATGTGTTTTGAAAACTATTTTATGTATGATGTTTGGAAAAATTACTCTCCATTATTTTATTTATATAAAAACTTTATTTTGTATTAATTTGCATACCAGTACATTTGTATTGATCCCCCTTCCTCCCAAGGTCTAAAGCTTAGTTCACAGGTCCTGCTAGTCTGTAGTGTTTTCAGACAATAGTGATGTGTGAAGTTGGTGAGCCTTCTTTATTCCATAAGGCCTAGGTCTTTTAGATTATGTTATTTATTTTTTTTAAGGTCCACTGGGGACCTTGTCCCCATTTCAGACAGTTGTCATTTTCAGATGTTGTAGAGATTTCGCAGACTGGTTCAGATGTTGTGCAGTTGATATTGGATTTCATTTTTCATAGTTTAACTAAACTCAGAGTATGACCATGTTTCCATAATGATTTATAATTCTGTATCTTCTATTATAAGTTATGCATATTATGCATGATTACCAGAGAAAGATGGGCGTCCGGGCCTTCATGGTTCGGGATGCTTATCACGGCCAGGGCCCCGATTCGGGTCGTGACACTCCTGCCATCGTCATTTGATACTTGAACAATTGATCCTTAAGGGGACACCTTGAATTCAATGGACTTGAATCTTTCAATCTTCTTCTTTTTCTAAATGTTTAGTTTTGCTATCTTTTGAAAGTACTTTGAACTTCATTTTGTTGATGTTCATAAGTTGGGTTAAACTTACTATTGAAGTTCAAAGTTATGAATATAGAGTTACAACATCATTTGTTGCTCATATGTTAGCTTGAACATGTGTTTGAAGCTATTGTTGAAAAACACAGATTTACGAAATTCGAAGAACAACAAGTCAAGTGTATATCATGAATAATTTGCAAAACTTTATCTTTGGATAATTCACCAAGACTATGTCAAGTATATGCTAGAAAATAAGATTCTCCTCTTGCAACCAAGGTATAAAAGAATGAAACCCTTCTAGAAAAAAATAGACACAACTTTTCATACTTCAAGATAGACTCATAACACCACATTATTCTAGAAAGAGAGAGGAGGTTACAAATTACCAACATTTAGGCGATAAAATAATACGTGCTCATAAAAATTACAACATACAAACAAAGGAATTCTAACTTAGGACTTTGACTTATGTTTTGTTACTTTGGCTTAAACACAAGTGCTTAAAAGATATTTTGGTTCAAAAGCACCTAAGATAAGCCAATCTAAAAAGGCTCTAAGTTGCATATATTTGTACATCATGTAGACATAGTTTTTAGCCTAATTATTATCGAAATTGTCTAACCTATGGTAGTATCACTAGTGAACAATAGATAGGATGTAACTATATTTTCTCTTCTGATACAAGTACAACTACGAGGATGGATGTATGTGAAATGTATTGAACCAGAGACTTGGATCGTACAAGTGAAGTGAAAAGGAAGGACTAAAAAGGCTCCAAAACAGTCCACAAACTACACTCCAAGGGTGCCCAAAGTGAAGTATTTGACTAAGGGGTCTTTTGGACATTTCACACTATTTTTGTAACCTACTATAAATAGAACATTTTAGGTCATTTAGTCTTATATTATTCATGATATTTGTAATTCTTGTTTGACTTTTGAAACACCAAGTCCTCTCTCCTTTGAGGAAAAATTGAAACTAGGTTTCAACGTGAGTGTGGAATCACTCGTGTTGGATTCATGGCTTGGAATGTTGGGTGCTTGAAGGATTAGGTCCCTCTTGTGTCCATGAAGAGTGTGGGTGTTCTTATTATATGTTTGTAAGGGTTTAGTTGTTGAATACACACCCTAGTTCTCAGGTCTTGTAGTAATGTCTGTCTCACTACCTATATTTACATTTGTTGCCCTCTTTGTTGTTGTTCAAGTCAAAAACGTGTACTGTTGCTTCCATTGTGTTATTTCTCATCTTGTTCTTCATCTTGTTATCTTGTTAATCTCTTTTTTAGTTTGTTGTGGCTGATTTGGTGTCAAATACATCCTTGTTTCTTGTATTCTTGTTGTATTTGTCGAATCCGAGAGTGGTCTTCAAAAGGGTCCTCGGTTCTTGAACTAATGGACTATTTTTGGAGTGTGTTTTCGTGTGTTCCTTGTCTGTCTTGTATCATCTTCTTCCATGGCCAATTTCAAATCCCCTTTTCAATCCCCCATCTTCTGCAAGTCTATTGGTGGTCTCTATCCCAATAAGAGAAATGTGAAAAGATATACGGTCCCTTTGCTTTATCCCCTTATTTCCAGAGTGCTTCATGTCCGACATTTGGATGACATTATTCTTTATCAATAATGTTATAAATTCTGACATTAATACTCAGTGGTACTGAAAAGATTACGCAAATTGGACTTGATAAGATTACATAACAAAACACTTTAGCAAGTCCAGAAACTCCAACATACAAGTCGCAAAAGACCAACTATTTCAAAACAATAAATTCTGAATACAATTTGAATTTTATAACAGCTACGTGTTCCTACTACAAAGAATAAATCCTATCTTCTGCAGCCTATCCTGCATTAAACATGCTTAAACGGCAGCAAGAGGCTTTCACTAGTGCTTTAGTTTTCCATAAATATTTCCAGGGCCAACCTTTAGTCTTAACAGTGAACACTCCATCTTGCAACCATCTAATGTCACATTTTGCATATTCTGTAGAATAGAGGCAGCTTCTGCCATTTCCCGGTAATTAAGACATTCTCAATTCAACTGTCCATAGACTATTTTTTCTCTCAATTCCTACTTTAGCAATATATATCCATATCGAAACTCCGTAAGGAAATACAAGATTTTATGGATCAGAATGTATCACTTTAGACAAGTTACCTGTAGATTTATAATCTTAGCGGCTACGACAGCCCCTAGCCATAGGTCACATCTATTTAGACTGCATAACAATATATCTGTATTGGAGAAAAATTGATTTGAGTACGTGGCATACTAATGGATGAACACAATGCAGAGAGGTCTTGCTGATAAATGAAATTTTGAAAACATATAATCTTTCTGAAGGTGCCCAGGAAAGAGATAATGTGAAGTTATACCAAATAACATTGAAGAAAAAATATATGGGGAGAAAAATGTCAGGAGGCGCAGGTACATGGATGAGCTCATTCCAATCTGACACTGCAGGAGGAATATTTGCTGGCACCACCAACGGCAATGCCATGTGGCATCCGGTCTTTGGTTCTAGTACTTTAGGGCGACAGTAGAACTTTCTTATTGGCTGAGGCCTCACTATTATGGATGATAAATAGCTATCATTTTTAATTGTAGAGACATTATATATTCCAAGCAATTTAACAAGAATATCTTTTTCTCTTTCATACTAAGTCTACTTATTTGTCCTTGCTTTATTTTGTCATTCACGGATAATCGAAGAGCAGTAGATGTGGCTCTTGGAAACATAAGCAAATGCATCCAAACATACGGAGTTACATTTATTTTTCTTTATTGCTTTGTGTTCTTTTCAAGCTCATTCATTTTTGATAAGTAAACTGATATTCAAACCACTATACAAGCATATATGATGTAAGGATTCATTTATATTATATTTTTTATTACCTTATCAGGAAAAATTATATTCAATGTCTTGTCTTGTATTTGACCCCAAAAAAATAAAAAAGTGCAAAACGAGCATATTAAGTTGAATTATTACAGGTTATCAGCTAATGCTGTCCCTGGTCAGATATCATTGGAGGATTAACAAGGCTCCCTACATAAATTTCTATAGGATTGCATACCTCAACTTTAGTAGTGTGCTCTAGTTTCTGGTTGAACCATCGAATAACATGATAAATGGGGTAACCAAAATCAAAATTTCACCATTATTTGATTGGTGAAAATGCATAGAGAATGTGTAACCTTCTGAAGGAAATATATGTAGTTTTTCGGGTACACACAATTTGTATTTTCGCAACACTACTTCAACACTAGTTCAAGTTCAAAACAAGAACACTATGAAGTACAACAACACCCTCAACACTAGATCAAAATAATCTTTCAAAGATGTGTGTTTTATTTTTCCGAAATTAAAATAAAATAGAAATATCCAAGTCCTCCGAATTCACGAGTGTTCTTAAGGAAATGATTCCCCTCAAGTACCCGAGGTTGTGGAATTTTCTTCCCTGGATAAAATGGCCAAACAAACCAACTGTAGTGGTACCTCAAACAATTGGAATCTCTTCGAACTCACTCAGCTATTTGATTGATCATACGGAATGTTTTGAAGACAAGAAGAGTTTTTATATACAGAAAATTTTTCATACCTAAACCTGTGGATAAATGCAGGTTTATATAGCCATCAATTGCCCCTTCCCAAAGGTGGTGATGTTTCATCTGAAAAGGAGTATCCTTTTGGAAGAGTCATGTCTGTTCATTCGAAACATTGTGTCTTTTTCTAAACAGACACAACTATCTGAATAGTCACTCCTTTTCAAAAATAATATGTCTTTTCCTCAAAGGTTGTGTCCCTCCATTTTCCATTCATACATAATGAACCCAACAATCCCCCACATGAATGGAGAATGGCTATTTTTTCATAAAATTTTATGGACAAGTATGTGATCATCAAGCAAAGACTGATTGCATCTGGATAAATGGGTTTCCATTTGAACTTTCCGTAGTGAACATGCATCGGATTTACTCGGTCAATCAACAGATTTGATATCTTTGACTAGTCAAGCTTTAATGTATACCTAGATAACACATGTCACACAACCAACCTTTTACCGTTTATGGTTCTCACAATTTTGTTATTTTCAGCCATGAACACATCCTGGATTCATGAGAGCTTAAAGAATAGTCTTTTACTAACATTCTCCTTGAAGAAGGTTCTACTTAGCCATCACATAGGTAATTTCTAAACTTTCAATCCCATAGATTTAACTATTTGGTCAAATCTGCCAAATTTAGATGATCATTAAAAGACTTCTCACCTTAAGTCCTGTCTTTGTTTACTAAACATTATCTACGTTATGAGAATGGGTTGGTATTTTGAAAATGTTGAACCTGTCAGACACAACTTTGTTTTATCTCCTTGAACCTAGCTCTTGGGATCTCCAGTCTACTAGGTAGAGTTGCCACCATGCTGACTTGTCCTAGGACTTAAATCCATTCCTTTGGATATCCTTTCCACTCCTTCTCTAGATAGGCCTTTTGTAAGTGGATCCGACATATTATCCTTTGACTTTACATAGTCAATAAAGATAATTTCACTAGAGAGAAGTTCCCTAATGGTATTATGTCTCCGTTGTATGTGACGAGATTTACCGTTATACATCATACTCCCTGCCCTACCTATTGCCGCTTGGCGATCACATTCTATACATTCTGGTGCCACTAGTTTAGGCTAATAGAAATATCTTCCAAGAAATTTCGGAGCCTTTTTGCTTCTTCACCGGCTTTATCCAATGTGATAAATTCAAATTCCATTGTAGAGCGAGAAATACAAGTCTATGGGATGATTTCCAAGAGACTGCTCCTCCACCGATAGTAAATACATATCTACTTGTGGATTTTACTTCGTTATACCCGGTGGTCCAATTTGCATCACTATATCCTTCAATTACCGCTGGATATTTATGATAATGCAAAGCATAGTCTTTAGTGTATTTAAGATACCCCAAAACTCTTTTCATTGCCATTCAATGAGTTTTTATGGGATTACCCGTGTACCGACTCAACTTACTGATAGCGCATGCTATGTCTGGTTATGTACAGTTCATTATATGCATTAAACATCCCAATACTCTTGCGTACTCCAATTGTGAGTTACTTTTACCATCATTCTTTTGAAGTGCAAAGCTCACATCCAAAGGAGTCTTGGCAATACCAAATTCCATATACTTTAATTTTTCAAGTACATTTTTTATATAATGAGACTGTGACAATGCCAACCCTTGTGGAGTTCTATGGATTCATATACCAAAGATCACATCTAGAACTTCAAGGTCTTTCATAAAAAACTTGCTCTTGAGCATTCGTTTCATTGCATTTATGTCAGAAATATCTCTACTAATGATCAACATATCATCCACATATAAACCAACAATGACTTGGTGATTTGGAGTGTCTAATGAAAACACATTTATCACATTCATTTATCTTGAACCCGTTTGCCAACATGGTTTGGTCAAACTTCACATGCCATTTTTAGGTGCTTGTTTTAGTCCATACAATGACTTAATAAGTTTACACACCTTATTCTCCTTTTTTGGAACCACAAAACACTCAAGTTGTTCCATATAAATTTCTTCCTCTAATTCTCCATTTAGGAATGCGGTTTTCACATCCATTTGATGTATTTTGAGATCATATACCACTGCCAAGGCAATTAACATTTGAATCGATGTTATGCTTGTTACTGGCGAGTATGTATCAAAGTAATCAAGGCCTTCTTTCTTTTTGAAGCCTTTTACTGCAAGTCTTGCCATGAATTTGTCAATAGTACCATCCACCTTCATTTTCCTTTTAAAGATCCATTTAGAACCTAAAGGTTTATTTCCTGGAGGAAGATCAACCAATTCCCACGTATGGTTGCTTAAGATTGAATCAATCTCACTATTGACTGTCTCTTTCCAAAAGGATGAGTCTGACGACGACATCGCTTCTTTAAACATTTGAGGCTCATTTTCTAAGAGAAATGTTACAAAATCTGGTCCAAACGAAGTTGTCTATCTTTAACATGTACTACGTCTTGGATTCTCTTTATTATGTACATTCTCACTAGATCCATCTCAAGGTCCTTTACATCCTCCATTAGACTATTCATGTCTAACTTTATTCGGGTAAATGTTTTCAAAGAATTCAGGATTATCTGATTCAATTACCATATTTTCATATATATCCGAATGTCAGGATTTATGAACCAAAAACCAACATGCTTTACTAATTTTAGCATATCGCAGTCCACCATCTTAGGTCCTATCTTAACCCTTTTAGGCATAGGAACTTGGACCTTTGCTAGAACCCCCACACTTTGAAATAATTCAAGTTGGGTTTCCTTCCTTTCTATTTTCATAAGGAATTGATTATGTCTTACTATGGGGAACTCTATTGAGTATACAGTTGGCTGTAAGGATATTCCCCCCCTATAAGTTTTGCGGTAAACTGGAACTTATAAGTAAGGCATTCATCATTTTCTTCTACGTTCGGTTTTTTCTTTTCGTAATTATGTTATATTGAGGTGAATACGGGGCCATAGTTTGATGGACGATTCCATTCTCTACACATATTTCAGTGAAGGTAGATTTATATTCTCAGCCCCTATCACTTCTTATCATTTTTATTTTTTTCTCTAACTGATTTTCTACTTCAGTTTTGTATTGCCTAAACGTATCTATTTCTTTATCCTTACTATTTAGGAAGTAGACATAACAATATATAGTGCAATCATCAATAAAAGTTATGAAATTAATTTTCCCACAATGTGATGGTGTTGACTTAATATCACAAATGTCAGTGGGTATTAAGTGTAACGGATTGAAATTCCTTTCAACGGACTTATAAGGATGCTTTGCATACTTTGATTCCACACACGTTTGACACTTTAATTTATTACACTCAAGGTTTTGAAAAAACTCTAAGTTAATCAGTTTTCGTAACATTTTGTAATTAACATAACATAAACATTCATGCCACAAATCATATGACTCAATCAAGTAAGAAGAATTTGAAATTTTATTGATTTCAATATTCATTATATTCATCTTATAAAGGCCCTCAGTGAGATAGCCTTTTTCTACATACACTTCTCCTTTGCTAATTAGAATTTTTCCAGAAACGGTTACACATTTGAATCCGCTCTTGTCTAGAAGTGAAACAGAAATCAAGTTCCTACATAATCCCAGAACGTACAAGACATTGTTAAGTGTCAAGACCTTTACTAAAGTCATTTTCAAGCCCACTTTTTCTGTTCCTTCTACCTCAGACGTAGAGGAGTTAGCCATGTAGATCATTCCTTCTACTTGAGCTGGAGCAAATGATGAAAACAACTCTTTGTTGGCACAAACATGGCGGGTGGCACCAAAATCCGTCCACCACTTGCGAGGATTCCCCACCAAGTTACATTCTGAAATGATAGCACACAGATCATCACATTATTTGTTGGACTTAATCATATTTGCTTGGTCCGTTTTCTTTCCTTTCTTAGGGGCACGACAATCCGTGGACTTATGGCCAATCTTGCCACAGTTGAAGCACTTTCCCTTGAATTTCTTCTTGGGTTGATTTCTTCATTGTTCAACTTTCTTCCTTTTCTTAGAACTGTTTTTGTAATCTTCTACAATATGTGCACCATTAATTGTAGAATTCCCTTTTAACCTTATCTCGGCAGCCTTATTATCTTCTTCAATACTCAATTGGACAATAAGATCTTCGACAGTCATCTCCTTGCATTTGTGCTTCAAGTAGTTTTTGAAGTCTTTCCACATAGGTGGTAGCTTCTCAATGATTGCTGCTACTTGAAATGCATCATTCACAATCAAACCTATAAAACAGTTTATGTTAGTACTAAAAACATTTTCAATTTGTTCAACTGAGGTATTTTTCAAAGATATACCTTCCGCTAGGAGATCGTGGATGATTACTTGGAATTCCTGCACTTGAGAGACAACTGATTTTCTATCTATCATTTTAAAGTCGAGGAACCTTGCAACAAACAATTTCTTAATTCCCGCATTCTCTGTCTTGTATTTTCGTTCTAGTGCCCCCCATAATTCCTTCGATGTCTTAGTTCTACTGTAAACATTATAGAGGTCACCTTGGAGACCACTCAAGATATAATTCCTGCAAAGGAAGTCCGAGTATTTCCAAGCCTCTACAATAAGGAAACACTCTTTGTCCGAGGTTCCCTCGGGCACCTTAGGAGAATCCTCACTAGTGAACCTTTGAAGACATAGTATTGTGAGGTAGAAGAAAATCTTCTGCTTCCATCCCTTAAAGTCAATGCCGGAAAATTTTCTGAGCTTCTCCGCAGGTCCCATTGGTTGCAGAGCATTTGCTCGACTTGTTGAGGCAATATAGTTGCCCCCACAGTCATAGTCGCATCTTTCATTTGACTTTTGTTTGTCATTTTTCTTATCACCACAAGACAATAAAATTTAGTATTTTCAGAATACTACTTATAAAGTTAAGCTACTTTAAACTCTTTTTCTTATTTCTAATTAACGATGAAGTTCTTATGACTTCTAATCATCACCCAAGTGATCTTTAACATGTTATGAAGATTTTATGTCTTCGAATCTCTAGTTATGTTCAAACGGAGTAGAAAGTTTAAAGCTTTAATCTCCAAAAACAAGCAATACAGGTTCTGCAAAATTATTTCCTTAAGATTGTAGTTTTTCGGATACACACAATCTGTATTTTTGCAACACTACTTCAACACTAGTTCAAGTTTAAAACAAGAACACTATGAAGTACAACAACACCCTCAACACAAGATCAAAAAAATCTTTCAAAGAAGTGTGTTTTATTTTTCAGAAATTAAGATGAAACAGAAATGGCCAAGTCCTCCGAATTCACATAGTGTACTTAAGAAAATAATTCCCCTCAAGTACCCGAGGTTGTGGAATTTTCCTCCCAAGATAAAATGGCCAAACAAACCAACTATAGCTATTTCTCAAACAATTGGAATCTCTTCGAACTCACTCAACTATTTGATTGATCACACGGAATGTTTTGAAGACAAGAAGAGTTTGTATATTCAGAAAATTTTTCATACCTAAACCTGTGGATAAATGCAGGTTTATATAGACATCAAGTGCCCCTTCCCAAAGGTGGCAATGGTTCAACTGAAAAGGTGTATCCTTTTGGAAGAGTCATGTCTGTTCATTCAAAACATTGTGTCTTTTTCTGAACAGAAACAATTATCTGAATAGTCACTCATTTTCCAAAACAATATGTCTTTTCCTCAAAGGTTGTATCCCTCTATTTTCCATTCACACCTTTTTCATACATATTGAACCCAACAATATATATAGCAAAGCAAGTTGAGGATATTTGATGGTGAACAATTTTTTCAAAAATCTGCAATCCTTAAAAATCCAGACATCAGAAGTAGTCGCACCTAGACGATGTGTATAAAGGAAAGAAAGGTCACTTACAATAACTCCTAGTCTAAAATCTGAATCAACTTGTCCATCAATGGGAAGCTCCAAGGTTCCCCATTTCTCATTTCCTAAGTCAAAAGAAAAGATCTGCACATGACATAATTACTAATGCTAATAGATGAAACCCAATAAGGCTTTCCGTTTACAAATTTACCTAAATGTTTAATTAGAAGATGCCTTGAAACCGCTCATGCACTGTAGTCCAAGAATATTTCCTCAAACTATAAATGTTGACCAGATGACGGGAAGAATTACGACAAAAACTAATAAATAGAGCTTTATAACTGTCACATGACTCATCATACCCAAAACAATAATTAGCAGGTAAAGAGGAACCCCACTTCAAATTAAGTAATTTCTTAGACTTGCTAATGGTGGGGTTCCATATATATGCCTCCCTTGGATTGAACAGACAAATGAATCCATTGGAAGAACCAACTATGATAGCTGATGAAGTGGGAGAATCCACGTCATATTGTTTGTTAAATAGGGCACAGAGTGAACAAACCTTGAAATTTCCTTTCAGCTCCAGATATAAAACAATATAATGGTTGCATTCTTTGTTTAACATGACATGATTTTTCAAAAAATCAGGACTAGAAATCAATTGATTCCATGATTTTGAAATACATGTGAATTTGGACAACGACTTAGGGGGCAGTCTTAACAGGGTCTCTGTTATGATATCATCAGGGATTATCAAATCATTGGTTTGAGTTGCAACAAAAATAAATGGAGTGAAAAAGAATGTGAGGAATTTGAGCAGAATGGTCTGAATGACCTGATGAATCTAATCCCAAAAACAAGCAAATGAAAAGATGGCCAGGTTACCGGGATCTTAAAGATATTTTTTTGAAGAGCAAATAGTGGTGAGTGAATATCGCTAAGGAGTTCAATTTTATGAAGTGAAGTGACGAAGACTCCCAGGCAGTGAGTGAATAATTCATCTAATAGGGTCACCTACCAAATTATGTTTTCCTAAAAAGGAGTCTGACTCATTTATTTAAGGTTGTAGAGGTTCTGACCACCACATATATTCGAAATACTAACGTTAAAAAATTAAGTTGAAGGGTGATACTACCCTGCATAGTTTAGATATGTAATTGACAAAATTATATTATCGTTTAGACGTGTTTTGATACCTTAACCTTTATCTAAATATATGATATATTTAGATGTATGTGAGAGTTGTTTGATCTTTGAAAAGAGGTAATAGTAACATTTAAATTCGGTAATAGCCTATAATAAGTACTTATTATTTACGGGAATCGAAACCTATGTCTTTGACATGAAAAGAACGTGTTAATTAATTTTTAGTTCTAACATCTTTTTTGAGAGAATAAATTTCTCTTATATTAAAGGGAAAAGGAGTAAATATACCCATAACTAGGTGGTTAGAGAGGATATATCTCTCATTTAAAGAAGGGAAAAAGGCTAAGATATTCCATTGAACTAGAAGAAATGGCTCTTTTATGCCATCAGTGAAAAGTTTGGCTCATTTGTGCTATCGCCATTACAAATTCGGCTCAACCATCCCATTAATTTTTAACGGTGGTTTTCACAAACAGCTTTGCCATGTGGCCTTTTATTAAAGATCCACATCATTAATTAAATAAGGGAAAAGACTCAAATATGCCACTGAACTATCAGAAATGGCTCATTTATGCCATCAGTTAAAAATTCAACTAATTTATGCCATCGTCATAATAAATTCAGCTCACCCATGTCATTTCTTTTTAATGGTGGGTTTTCAAAAATAGTTTTTCCATGTGGCCTTTTATTAGAGGTCCGCAAAATTAATTAAAATAAACCATTAAAAACAACCGATTCATTTAACATAACCCGACCCACACCGATTAAAGCATTTTTTTTCCGACAACAACAACTATTTTTCTAATCAGAAAAAATAGTGATTAATGTATATACTTTGGCTATTTCTAGTTCATTCTAAATCATTATAAATGTTACGCTTAACAGAAACCTCAAAAATTCTATCCTACAGTAACGGATTAGTTTAAATTCCAGTGACTCCAATATATACTCTGAAGTTGCAAGAAAATAAGCCAATGAATGATTAGGTAAGTAAGAAAAAGAAAGAGGCGTAGTAAGAAAAAGAAAGAGGCGTACCAATACAACTTATCCATTCTCCCATCACGAATTAGGGGAGTATACATTATTGAAAAATTATTTCAGATAAATATCCCGATACTAACTAATTTTAGATATTTTTAAATTAATATTCATTTCTTTTTAATTAATGGCATGAATTTCTAATAAAAGACACGTGGAAAATATATTTTTAAAAATCCATCAATAAAATGTAACGGCATGAGTGGGTTGATTTTATAACGGTGATGGCATAAATGAGCCGAACTTTTAACTGATGACATAAATGAGCTATTTATGATAGTTCAATGGCATATTTGAGCCTTTTTTCTTATTTTAATTAATGACATGGACCTCTAATAAAACGCTACGTAGAAAAGTTGTTTTTGAAAACCATCATTAAATAGTAATGGCATGGATGAGCTGGTTTTATAACGGCAATGGTATAAATGAGCTCAACTTTTAGCTGATGGCATAAATGAGCCATTTCTGATAGTTCAGTGGCATATTTGAGCCTTTTCATGATGCATATATGCTTATCTTCTAACAAATGGCACATATTTACTCTTTTCATTACTAAATCTAGTCAACATTAAATCAAGTTCTGCAGTGGAATCAATATATTGTGGTTGTTTTGGTACTTCTATCAGCCTTGCACCTCTACTTTGTAATGTAATGTGCTCATATTTTTTGTCAATATTTTTGTAAAAATCTCATGATAAATGAAATATTGAAAATCTCTACCAAGATTTTTTTTTCTCGTGTGGATGGGATTATTTTGAGATGTCTTTTCTCCCAAGAACGTCCTCCTATAAATAGAGAAGAGTTCTTTCACCTTAAAAACACACCAATTTCAGAAGAGTTTAGTTGTGTTGGGTTTCTTCTTCATTGAGAGTATTTAGTGAGATAGTTGTGTTAGGAAACAATTGAGTTAACCCTTCTTGTGAGGTTATTCTCTTGAGGTATTCGGGGTATTAGAATATTTACTTACTCTAATTTTGTATTCTTTTTTACTTTTTCCTTTTGTACTTTCTTTTGCATCCGTTGGTTTTAGTAAATTGCTCCTCTTTTTGGTTGTGGACATATGTCAAGTTGAAGAACCATGTTAAATTTGTGTATTCTTTTTTTTTTCTCAATTTATCATCTTTTTTATTGTATTTAATTAACTATTTTGTTTAATTCCACACTATCTAGGTTTTTGATCCTAACCAATTGGCATCAGAGCCTAGTTAATTTCAATTTTTTCCTAGTAGTCGCCATAAAACACTACTAAAAAAATGAAAAAATATAAAACAAAAAACGACCATATATGATCAGTTTTTCCCAATTTCCGACCACAAAACAGACCAAAATGTGTTGTCGGTAAAGTAGTGGTAGTTTTTTAAAAACGGACCACAAGTGGTTGATTTTTTTAAAAATATATATATATTTTTAAAATTCATTATTATTTTACTAAAATTGGAAAAAAATAATTTTAGAAAAAAAACGACCACAAGTGGTCAGTTTTTTATTAAATTAATTAATTAATTTAATATTAAATCGACCACTTGTGGTCAATTTTTTAACAAATTAATTAATTAATTTAATATAAAATCGACCACAAGTGGTAGGCTTTTTAATAAGTCAATTAATTAATTTATTAGAAAACCAACCACTAGTGGTTAGTTTTCTATTGAATTAATTAATTAATTTATTAAAAAACCGACCACAAGTAGTCGGTTTTTATTAAATTAATTAATTACATTTAATATAAAATCGACCACCCGTGGTTGGTTTTCTGAAAAAAAAAATTCAAAAACCGACCACTTGTGGTCAGTTTTTCTAGGAAATTAAAAAAAAATCAAAACTTAAATACAGCATGCAACAACAACAATCCAATACAGTAGTAACCAAATCAAATACAGCAACAACAACAACCAAAAATCAAATGTAAATACTTTCAAAAGTGTACAACACATACAAAATGTCCAACAAAAGTTAGTATGAAACAACTACAACAATAGTTTCAAAGAACAAAATGTCCAAATTAAAAGTAGAACACATACAAAAAAAAAAGTCATCATCATTGAATTCGTCCTCGTCTTCCATATCATCATCATCCGTACTGAAATCATCAAGGAGGCTTAGACCTTTTGCAGCCCGAACTGCATCACCAGGACATGGAGGAATAACCCCCACAGTCTGAATGAAAGAGATGAACTGCTGCTGCAGCATCTTGATTTGTGATGTTGTTGCATTTTCCATCTTCTTCTGCCTTTCTTTCTGTTCATCAAACCTCTCTCTTTGTTCAGCAAACTCTTCAGTGAGTTGAGAAACTATATTTTGTAATCTTACAATGGTTTCTCTATCAACTGAAGATTTAGAGTATGCAGTACCGGGCGAACACCTAATATTATCGCCAAAAAATTTTGTGTGTTATCCGTAGAAATGGCCTCTATTTGCAGGACCCGAAACTTTTGTCCAGAACTCCTCCTGTACAAGTTGTGGTATTGGGTCACCCTGACTTTCAGGAGGCTGACTACTACGATACTCAGCAACAAGATGTGTATATTCGTCCTATATTCAAAGTAAAGTTAATACTAAAAGCCAAAAAATATTAAAGTAGTTATAATTGAATAATATTAACTTTGAGAAAAAGATTCATAAATTAAAAATTTGTTTCTTACGTGGACAACTTTTGCACGAACTTTAACCCAGACATCTTCATCAGTCGGGTTCTTTTTTTTCATATGAGTCTGCTCGAATAGCTCATCAGTTGGTATTTCCCTACCCTTTTCTTTTTCCAGCATATGAAAAAATTATCAATGTTCAAATAATAAAAAAATTTAAATAGAAACAAACAATTAAAACTGTAGAAGTTACATATAATTTTTTTTTGCACAATAAGAGTACTTCTGGTACCCGCAGTATGTAGGGAGACACCCTTGGATGATGCTCGGGCTTTCTTTCCCTTTTCACTCAACAATTGGTATTCTTCACTACTCCAATGGTGAAGGAACAGTTGACATGCGGCTTCAAGAATCCACTTAGGTTTTACCAATTTCTTTCGGGCATAATCCAAGAGATTGCTAATTCTGGCTCTACATCTTATGAAAAAGTTCTTCTTTATAAAAATTGTTTTTGCATCATCCCACCAGTAAAATTTCTACAACAAAAATATAATATTCAATCTTTTGTTCTAACAAAGTACTAATAAGTAGTCGATAAGTTAAATCCTTACCTTAAATTCTTCAAATATTCTATCCCTATCAAGTTCTGGAACCTTTTGCCAGCAGGTCATGTAACCGTTGAAATGTCGAGTAATGCATATTCGCGCCTTTTGTCCAACTCCAGAATCTGGCCTAAACCTACAACACAAGATCAAACAGTAATTTCATAGAGAATAATAATATAGTAATGAAAAAATGAGTAACATTATTATATTTAGAAATCTTACCCTCTTGCAACTAGAACAAGATAAATCCTCCCAGAATTATCTCTATCTCCTGGCTGCCTATTAAGTGATGGTGGATGCACTGGCGTGAGGGGATCTGAAGCACCCGATGGAGTGCCTCTAAGATGAAGATTCGACAACCTAATAGATCCAGCTGAATCACTATGCCAATCTACGTGACTACTGTAGGAGGGTATCAATGATGGTAGATGTCTGGAGGGGACAGCGGTCGTCCGATAGTACTGTACTAGCGGTGGTACGGTCATAGGAGCAGAATGAGTTGGTGTAGACCCATGTAGTGGCCCCACATGCGTAGGAGTAGGTATCGAATCCTCGAACAACCTAGAATATGAGGGTCGTGCTATCGCGTCAGAAAACCGACCCTCAGCTATATGAATACCTATCGGTCGTCTATAAGGTGGAGGTTTTCTATTCTTTTTTGGTTTCGTAGTATCAACTTTTCCTTTACCTTTGTCACCTCTACCTAACATCTAAATTATGTTAAGTTAATAAGTAGTTAGTTCCTACAAAATGAATGTATAAGAAAACATTCCAAGTAAATTATTTGAAGTTACTAATTAACATTTCAAATCACTCCAACAACACGACATATAGACAAAAAAAAATTTATTACTATATTTATCATGGAAAAGTGGAAACAACAAACTTAAATAGTATGTTACATATCAATCTTAAACAAGAAACATAAAGGTAAATACATAGTACAAAGCATAAAGACATCAATACATAATAAATACAACCTACACAACTAATCCTCCTATTCTGAAGACTCTCCACTAAACCATTCACCCTCTTTGGAAGTTTCCTCATCTCCTACCCACCCACTCAGCCTCTTCTTCCGCAATATTAACTTCTTCAAATATATTTTCTGAGTAATTCAAACCGTCCACTAATTCAACGTCTACTAGATGGTGATCAATCTGCATTTCATTTTGATACGGAGTTTCCATCACATTCTCAACTACCACCCGGCCTATAGGCTTTGTTTTGATTACATCCCACCAATCAGATTTGTCATTGCGCAACGGATAAGGAGCATAATACACTTGTTTAGCATTTTTCTTTAGAACAAATGGATCGTAAATTTGATACGAGCTATTGTACTTCAATTCAATGATGTTATGCTCCCAATATACTCTTGTTCCTATTGTGCTTGGATCAAACCAATTACATCAAAAGGCGACAATTTTTTATTGGGAAACCAACATACTCCAGTTCTAAGTTCTCGTGTATGATGCAAAAGTAATCAACATCATCATCACCCTTAACTCAAATACCACTATTATTTGTTTTCCTTGTTTTGGAGTGTTATTCAATGGAAAATTTAAACCTATTTACTTTGTATTGGGACATTGTATTAGCTTCAACTGGAACCAAAGAAATATCTCTCAAGAGCTGATCATATGCGGTTGCATTTGGTGAATGGTGTACCTAAAAATATTATACATATATATATTTTATTTGAGGAATTTGTAAATGTTTAAAATTTGTAGAAATATTAATAAACTTACTAACCTCATTTTTAAACCATGTTGAAAAGGATGCATACACTTGATTTTCGTGGAATTGAGTCTTAAATGAACTGAACATCCAATATGGGAAACACAATTAATTTCTTTAAGGGAATGAGTAATCAAATAAGATCTGTCAAAATTTTAATCTCCATACTTCAGAAAGGGCTCAATTTCTGGGTAATTTAGTATGACATAAAAAGTTACTGATTTGAGCTCCATGGGAGTGAGCCAGCAAGTTATGGTCTTTTTAGCCTTATAACCAGATTGATTGAAAATTGAAATCGGTTGCAAAAGAGGCTCATTCACATCGTCCTGATGACGGTTCGGTCGGTTTCTTGAACAGGCAACTTCATCACGAAAGTAGTATGAACAAAATTAAGAAATTTCTCTCTCAAGATATGCCTCAAATATAGAGCCTTCAACCCTATGTTTGTTTTTGGGACCCCTTTTTAATTTGCCAATTGTCCTGTACAATCTTAAGGTTAGATGTTTACTATATTTAAAAAAGATATGTATGAATTTAAATATATTGCAAATACTTACTGTTCTAATGGATACATCCACCTAGTTTGAACAAGACTGCCCAACCGAGCTTCGTGCACAAGGTAAATGGTAAGATGTTCCATCACATCGAAGAATGCTGGCGGGAAAATCTTCTCCAGCTTGTTGGTGATAACAACAATATTACTTTCCATTCGCGCCAAATTTTCTTCTTTTAATGTGGTGTCACATAAGTCGTTGAAAAGCTAACTGATCTATGCTATTGGTTTCCATATGTTTTCAGGTAAACCATTAAAAGCAATTGGAATTAATTGTTCCATGAAAACATGAAAATCATGGTTTTTCATTCCATGCAAGATTCCTTGTGTCATATCAACCCTCTTTCCCAAATTTGAGGCATATTCATTGGGCATCTTCAAACTTTGAACCCACTTACATATTTGATGCTTTTGGACCAACTTGACTGTAAAACTAGCCTTGGGCTTAAGAAAATTGTTGTTGGGCCCCTGCTGTAAGGGTAATTCACTAAGGTTGCAATATTCTGGTAAGTCAAGTCTGGCCCTAGGATTATCCTTTGTTTTGCCAGTGACATCCATAACTGGGTTGAACAAGTTTTCAAAATAGTTCTTCTCAGTATGCATGACATCAACATTATTTGGCAGTAAATTATCTGGCCAATATTCTTACTCCCAAAATATACTTTGCTTTGTCCAGTTATGCGAAATACCATATCCATCAAGCCTGTACAATCGTTCCTCGTTGTCTTTAAGCAAATCTTGAACTATTTCCCAGACGTTATGACCAGACAGCCTTAGAGGTGGACCCTTATGTTCCCTTCTATTCCTTATGAAAGCATTCTTGAGTCTCCTAAATTCATTATCAGGTGGCAAGAAACAACGATGACAATCAAACCATGAATTTTTCCTGTCATGTCTCAATGTGAAAGATTTTGTTTTTTCCATGTAGTATGGACTAGCCAGCTTTCCAGCTGTCATCCACCCAGACAACATTCCATAAGCAGAAAAATCATTAACAGACCACATTAGATATGTACGCAGATTAAAATTTTGTTTAAGAGAGATGTCCAAAGTTTCAACCCCCTTATGTCATCAAAATTTGAAGTTCATCAATCAAAGGTTGCAAGTAGACATCTATTTCGCTTTTTGGATTATGCGGGCCAGGAATAACACAATTCAGAAATATATAGGGACTAGTCATCAATAGTTCAGGAGAAAGATTAGAAGGAGTGATAAATACAGGCCAACATGAATATGGCGCACCACCAACTGAAAAAGGAGAGAACCCATCCACACATAATCCCAATCGAATTTTTTGTGACTCAGCTACTGAATCTAGATAAGTCACATCAAAATGCTTCCAAGCCTCTCCATCAGATGGATGACACATAACACGAGTGGGCCTTCTATTTTCACTGTACCATCTCATATGAGGAGCTGAGTTATTAGAAGCACACAACATCTTCAACCTTGGTATAAGAGGTAAATAATGCATCGCCTTAATAGAAATTTTATTTCTAGTAGAACCACGCTTATATCGAGAGTGTTGACAAAACATATAGAACTCTAGCTTAGCAACTTCCTTAAAGCATAACATGCAGCCATTTTTACAACAATCAATTCTAACCGATGAGAGACCTAACTTTAATACCAATCTTTTTGCCCTATAGAAAGAATCAGGAACCTCCAAGCCGGGGTCAACTAACTCTTTAATAAGGTCTATCATGAAGTGTATTCCTCCTTCAGCAATATTCAAGTCCGATATAATACTTAATAATTTAACAGTAATAGACAAAAGAGAGTGCGAACACCCATCAAACAAAGGATGACTAGCAGCATGCAATTCTTTAAAGAAATTTCCCGTTTTGCTATTAGGAACATCTTCAACATTTTCCCTAAAGTCAACCCTGTGTTGCATCCCAAAAGCATCGTGCACCATTTCTGTCATCCTACTATCTTGATATTCATTATGCCCTGCAAACCTACTACTTTCTCCAACAACAAAGTTATTTTATGCAACATCACCATGAATACAACACAATGTTAAAAAGTCATTGTGAAATCCCTTTCTATTAAGATGATCCTTTACATCTTTAACTCTTACAAGATTTATACCATCATATCTAACACAAGGACAATGAATAACCAAATAATGTGTCCACATATCAAGTGTCATAGCATGTTCAACAAATCTTTTGACACCTTCAATAAATTCCTCCCTAATACCCATTCTATTATCATTATTCTGTTGATATATCCAGCTATAATCAGGTTCCATCAACGCAATCAATCAGATTCAACTAATTAGATCATGTCACAAGAATTTAACCATTTTCAAGTAACTAAGTCAACTAACAAACCACATTCAAAATAAAAAAGTCCCCATAAAAGTTCCTAGACTCAACCATATTCAAGATACTAAGACACATCCCAAACCACATTCAAAAACAAAAAAAATTCTATTAAAGTCCCTACACTTAACAATTTTAAAACAGCTAAGTCACCTACGAAACCACATTCAAAACAAAAAAATCCCTTTAAAGTCCCTACACTTAACCATTTTCAACCAACTAAGTATCAAAACAAAACCACATTCAAAACAAAAAAAAATCCTCTTTAAAGTCCCTAGACTTAACCATTTTAAACCAACTAAGAATCAAAACAAAACCACATTCAAAACACAAAATCCTCTTTAAAGTCCCTACACTTAACCATTACCAACCAACTAAGTCACTTACCAAACCACATTCAAAATAAAAAAAATCTCCTTTAAAGTTCCTACACTTAACCATTATCAACCAACTAAGTATCAAAACAAAACGACATTCAAAACTAAACCACATTCAAAACAAAAAAATCCACTTAAAAGTTCCTACACTTAACCATTTTCAACCAACTAACTATCAAAAGAAAACTACATTCAAAACACAAAATCCCCTTCAAAGTCCTAGACTTAACCATTTTTAACCAAAACCATTTTCAGCCAACTAAGTCACCAACCAAACCACATTCAAAATAAAAAAAATCCCCTTTAAAGTCCATAAACTTAACCATTTTCAAGAAACTAAGTCACCTACCAAACCATATTTAAAACAAAAAATCCCCTTTAAAGTCGCTACACTTAACCATTTTCAACCAACAAAGTATCAAAATAAAACCACATTCAAGACAAAAAAATCCCCTTTAAAGTTCCTAATCTTAACCATATTCAAGTGACTAAGTCACCTACTAAACCACATTGAAAACAAGAAAAATCCCCTTTAAGGTCCCTAAACTTAACGATTTTCAAGCAACTAAGTCACTTACCAAACCACATTTAAAACAAAAAAATCCTCTTTAAAGTCCATACATTTAACAATTTTCAACCAATTAAGTATCAACACAAAACTACATTTAAAACACAAAATCCCCTTCAAAATCCCTAGACTTAACCATTTTCAACCAACTAAGTATCAAAATAAAACCACATTCAAAAAAAAAATATCTCCTTTAAAGTCCCTACACTTAACCATTTTCAACCAACTAAGTATCAAAACAAAACCACATTCAAAACAAAAAAAAAAATCCTCTTTAAAGTCCCTAGACTTAACCATTTTAAACCAACTAAGAATCAAAACAAAACCACATTCAAAACACAAAATCCGCTTTAAAGTCGCTACACTTAACCATTACCAACCAACTAAGTCACTTACCAAACCACATTAAAAATAAAAAAAACTCCTTTAAAATTCCTACACTTAACCATTTTCAACCAACTAAGTATCAAAACAAAACGACATTCAAAACAAAAAAATCCTTTTTAAAGTCTTTAAACTTAACCATTTTAAACCAACTAAGTATCAAAATAAAACTACATCCAAAACCCAAAATAACCTCCAAAGTCCCAAAACTTAACCATTTTAAACCAACTAAGTCAACTTCCGAACCACATTCAAAACAAAAAAAATCCCTTTTAAAGTTTCTAAACTTAACCATATTCAAGTGACTAAGTCACCTACCAAACAACATTTAAAACAAAAAAAAAACCCCTTTCAGGTCCCTAACCTTAACCATTTTCAAGAAACTAAGTCACTTACCAAACCACATGCAAAACAAAAAATTCTGTTTAAAGTTACTACACTTAACCAGTTTCAACCAACTAAGTATCAAAACCAAACCACATTCAATACAAAAAAATCCCATTTAAAGTCCCTAAACTTAACCATATTCAAGTGACTAAGTCACCTACCAAACCACATTCAAAACAAAAAAATCTCCTTTAAAGACCCTAAACTTAACCATTTTCAAGCAACTAAGTCACTTACAAAACCACATGCAAAACAAAAAATCCTCTTTAAAGTTCCTACACTTAACAATTTTCAAACAACTAAGTATCAAAACTAAAACACATTCAAAACAAAAAAATCCACTTAAAAGTCCCTACACTTAACCATTTTCAACCAACTAACTATCAAAACAAAACTACATTCAAAACACAAAATCCCCTTCAAAGTCCTTGACTTAACCATTTTTAACCAAAATCATTTTCAGCCAACTAAGTCACCAACAAAACCACATTCAAAACAAAAAAATCCCCTTTAATGTCCCTAAACTTAACCATTTTCAAGAAACTAAGTCACCTACCAAACCACATTTAAAACAAAAAATCCCCTTTAAAGTCGCTACACTTAACCATTTTCAACCAACAAAGTATCAAAATAAAACCACATTCAAGACAAAAAAATCCCCTTTAAAGTTCCTAATCTTAACCATATTCAAGTGACTAAGTCACCTACCAAACCACATTGAAAAAAAGAAAAATCCCCTTTAAGATCCCTAAACTTAACGATTTTCAAGCAACTAAGTCACTTACCAAACCACATTTAAAATAAAAAAATCCTTTTTAAAGGCCATACATTTAACAATTTTCAACCAATTAAGTATCAACACAAAACTACATTTAAAACACAAAATCCCCTTCAAAATCCCTAGACTTAACCATTTTCAACCAATAAAGTCACCTACCAAACAACATTCAAAATAAAAAAATCTTCTTTAAAGATCCTACACTTAAGCATTTTCAACCGACTAAGTATCAAAACAAAACAACATTCAAAACAAAAAAATCCTCTTTAAAGTCACTACACTTAACCATTTTCAACCAAATTATTATCAAAACAAAATAAAATCACATTCAAAACACAAAATCCCCTTCAAAGTCCCTGAACTAAAATATTTTCAACAAACTAAGTCACCTTCTATACCACATTCAAAACAAACAAATCTCCTTTAAAGTCCCTAAGCTTAACAATTTTCAAGCAACTAAGTCACCTAAGAAACCACATTCAAAATAAAAAAAAATCCCTTAAAGGTCCCTAAACTAAACAATTATCAAGTAAGTAAGTCACTTACCAAACCACATTCAAAACAAAAAACTCTTCTTTAGAGTCCCTACCCTTAACCATTTTCAACCAACAAAGTATCAAAACAAAACCATATGCAAAACACAAAATCCCCTTTAAAATCCCTACACTTTACCATTTTCAACCAAATAAGTCACTTATAAAACCACATTCAAAATAAAAAAAATCTTCTTTAAAGTTCCTACACGTAACGATTTTCAGCCAACTAAGTATCAAAACAAAACCACATTCAAAAGAAAAAAATTCTATTTAAAGTTCTACACTTAACCATTTTCAACCAATTACGTATCAAAACAAAACGACATTCAAAAGAAAAAATCCCTTTCAAAGTCCATAGACTTAACCATTTTCAACCAATTAAGTCACCTTCCAAACTATATTTAAACTAAAAAAATCCCTTTAAAGTCACTAAACTTAACCATATTCAAGTGAATAAGTCACCTACCAAACCACATTCAAAATAAAATAAATCCCCTTTAAAGTCCCTAAAATTAACCATTTTCAAGCAACTAAGTCACTTACCAAACCACATTCAAAACAAAAAAATCATCTTTAAAGTCCCTACACATAACCATTTTCAACCATCAAAGTATCACAACAAAACCACATTCAAATAAAAAAAAATCCCCTTTAAAGTCCCTACACTTAACCATATTCAACCAACTAAGTATCAAAACAAAACCACATTCAAAAAACAAAATCCATTTTAAAGTCCCTACACTTAACCATTACCAACCAACTATGTCACTTACCAAACCACATTCAAAATCAAAAAAAAATTCTTTAAAGATCCTACACTTAACCATTTTCAACGAACTAAGTATCAAAACAAAACGACATTCAAAACAAAAAAGTCCTTTTTAAAGTCCTTACACTTAACCATTTTAAACCAACTAAGTATCAAAATAAAACAACATTTAAAACACAAAATATCCTTCAAAGTCCCAAGACGTAACCATTTTAAACCAACTAAGTCACCTTCCGAACCACATTCAAAACAAAAAAATCCCTTTAAAAGTTCCTAAACTTAACCATATTCAAGTGACTATGTCACCTACCAGACAACATATAAAACAAAAAAAAATCCCCTTTAAGGTCCCTAAACTTAACCATTTTCAAGAAACTAAGTCACTTACCAAACCACATGCAAAACAAAAAAATTCTGTTTAAAGTTCCTACACTTAACTAGTTTCAACCAACTAAGTATCAAAACTAAACCACATTCAGCACAAAAAAATCCCATTTAAAGTCCCTTAACTTAATCATATTCAAGTGACTATGTCACCTACCAAACCATATTCAAAACAAAATAATCTCCTTTAAAGACACTAAACTTAACCATTTTCAAGCAACTAAGTCACTTACAAAACTACATGCAAAACAAAAAAAACCTCATTAAAGTTCCTACACTTAACCAATTTCAATCAACTAAGTATCAAAACTAAACCACATTCAAAACAAAAAAATCCACTTTAAAGTCCCTACACTTAACCATTTTCAACCAACTAACTATCAAAACAAAACTACATTCAAAACACAAAATCCCCTTCAAATTCCTAGACTTAAACATTTTTAACCAAAACCATTTTCAGCCAACTAAGTCACCAACCAAACCACATTCAAAAAAAAAAAACCCCTTTTAAAGTCCCCTAACATAACCATTTTCAAGAAACTAAGTCACCTACCAAACCACATTTAAAATAAAAAATCCACTTTAAAGTCCCTACACATAAACATTTTCAACCAACTAACTATCAAAACAAAACTACATTCAAAACACAAAATCCCCTTCAAAGTCCTAGACGTAAACAATTTTAACCAAAACCATTTTCAGCCAACTAAGTCACCAACCAAACCACATTCAAAACAAAAAAATCCCTTTTAAAGTCCCGTAACTTAACCATTTTCAAGAAACTAAGTCACCTACCAAACCACATTTAAAATAAAAAATCCCCTTTAAAGTCGCTACACTTAACCATTTTCAACCAACAAAGTTTCAAAATAAAACCACATTCAAGACAAAAACATCCCCTTTAAAGTTCCTAATCTTAACCATATTCAAGTGACTAAGTCACCTACCAAACGACATTCATAACAAGAAAAATCCCCTTTAAGGTCCCTAAACTTAACCATTTTCAAGCAACTAAGTCACTTACAAAACCACATTTAAAATAAAAAAATCCTCTTTAGAGTCCATACATTTAAAAATTTTCAACCAATTCAGTATCAACACAAACCTACATTCAAAACACAAAATCCCCTTCAAAATCTCTAGACTTAACCATTTTCAGCCAACTAAGTCACCTACCAAACCACATTCAAAACAAAAAAATCTTCGTTAAAGTTCCTACACTTAAGCATTTTCAACCAACTAAGTATCAAAACAAAACAACATTCAAAACAAAAAAAATCCTCTTTAAAGTCCCTACACTTAACCATTTTCAACCAACTAAGTATCAAAACAAAACAAAATCACATTCAAAACACAAAATCCCCTTCAAAGTCCCTGAACTAAAATATTTACAACAAACTAAGTCACCTTCTATACCACATTCAAAACAAACAAATCTCCTTTAAAGTCCCTAAGCATAATAATTTTCAAGCAACTAAGTCACCTAAGAAACCACATTCAAAACAAAAAAAATTCCCTTAAAGGTCCCTAAACTAAACAATTTTCAAGTAAGTAAGTCACTTACCAAACCACATTCAAAACAAAAAACTCTTCTTTAGAGTCCATACCCTTATCCATTTTCAACCAACAAAGTATCAAAACAAAACCATATGCAAAACACAAAATCCCCTTTAAAGTCCCTACACTTTACCATTTTACACCAAATAAGTCACTTACCAAACCACATTCAAAATAAAAAAATCTTCTTTAAAGTTCCTACACGTAACGATTTTCAGCCAACTAAGTATCAAAACAAAACCACATTCAAAAGAAAAAAATTCTATTTAAAGTTCTACACTTAACCATTTTCAACCAATTAAGTATCAAAACAAAACCACATTCAAAAGAAAAAATCCCTTTCAAAGTCCATAGACTTAACCATTTTCAACCAATTAAGTCACATTCCAAACAATATTTAAACTAAAAAAATCCCTTTAAAGTCCCAAAACTTAACCATATTCAAGTAAATAAGTCACCTACCAAACCACATTCAAAATAAAATAAATCTCCTTTAAAGTCCCTAAAATTAACCATTTTCAAGCAACTAAGTCACTTACCAAACCACATTCAAAACAAAAAAATCATCTTTAAAGTTCCTACACTTAACCATTTTCAACAATCATTGTATCAAAACACAACCACATTCAAAACAAAAAAAATCCCCTTTAAAGTCCCTACACTTAACCATATTCAACCAACTAAGTATCAAAACAAAACCACATTCAAAAAACAAAATCCGTTTTAAAGTCCCTACACTTAACCATTACCAACCAACTAAGTCACTTACCAAACCACATTCAAAATAAAATAAAATTCTTTAAAGTTCCTACACTTAACCATTTTCAACCAACTAAGTATCAAAACAAAACGACATTCAAAACAAAATGGTCCGTTTTAAAGTCCTTACACTTAACCATTTTAAAACAACTAAGTATAAAAAAAAACCAACATTCAAAACCCGAAATATCCTCCAAGTCCCAAGACTTAGCCATTTTAAACCAACTAAGTCACCTTCCGAACCACATTCAAAACAAAAAAATCCCTTTAAAAGTTCCTAAACTTAACCATATTCAAGTGACTAAGTCACCTACCAAACAACATTTAAAACAAAAAAATATCCCCTTTAATGTCCCTAAACTTAACCATTTTCAAGAAACTAAGTCACTTACAAACCACATGCAAAACAAAAAAATTCTGTTTAATGTTCTTACACTTAACCAGTTTCAACCAACTAAGTATCAAAACCAAACCACATTCAACACAAGAAAATCCCATTTAAAGTCCATAAACTTAATCATATTCAAGTGACTAAGTCACCTACCAAACCACATTCAAAACAAAATAATCTCCTTTAATGACCGAAAACTTAACCATTTTCAAGCAACTAAGTCACTTACAAAACTACATCCAAAACAAAAAAATCCCCTTTAAAGTTCCTACACTTAACCAGTTTCAGCCAACTAAGTATCAAAACTAAACCACATTCAAAACAATAAAATCCACTTTAAAGTCCCTACACTTAACCATTTTCAACCAACTAACTATCAAAACAAAACTACATTCAAAACACAAAATCCCCTTCAAAGTCCTAGACTTAACCATTTTTAGCCAAAACCATTTTCAGCCAACTAAGTCACCAACCAAACCACATTCAAAACAAAAAAATCCCCTTTAAAGTCCCCTAACTTAACCATTTTCAAGAAACTAAGTCATCTACCAAACCACATTTAAAATAAAAAATCCCCTTTAAAGTCGCTACACTTAACCATTTTCAACCAACAAGGTATCAAAATAAAATCACATTCAAGACAAAAAAATCCCCTTTAAAGTTCCTAATCTGTTCCATAATCAAGTGACTAAGTCACCTACCAAACCACATTAAAAACAAGAAAAATCCCCTTTAAGGTCCCTAAACTTAACCATTTTCAACCAACTAACTCACTTACCAAACCACATTTAAAATAAAAAAATTCTCTTTAAAGTCCCTACATTTAATAATTTTCATCCAACTAAGTATCAACACAAAACTACATTCAAAACACAAAATCCCCTTCAAAATCCCTAGGTTTAACCATTCTCAACTAACTAAGTCAACTACCAAACCACATTCAAAACAATAAAATCTTCTTTAAAGTTCCTACACTTAAGGATTTTCAACCAACTAAGTATCAAAACAAAACCACATTCAAAACAATAAAATCCTCTTTAATGTCCCTACACTTAACCATTTTCAACCAACTAAGTATCAAAACAAAACCACATTCAAATCACAAAATCCCCTTCAAAGTCCCTGAACTAAAATATTTTCAACAATCTAAGTCACCATCTAAACCACATTCAAAACAAACAAATCTCCTTTAAAGTCCCTAAGCTTAACAATTTTCAAGCAACTAAGTCACCAAACAAACCACATTCAAAAAAAAAAAATTGCCTTAAAGGTCCCTAAACTAAACAATTTTCAAGCAAGTAAGTCACTTACCAAACCACATTCAAAACAAAAAACTCCTCTTTAGAGTCCCTACCCTTAACCATTTTCAACCAACAAAGTATAAACACAAAACCATATGCAAAACACAAAATCCCCTTTAAAGTCCCTACACTTAACCATTTTTAACCAAATAAGTCACTTACCAAACCACATTCAATATAAAAAAAATCTTCTTTAAAGTTCCTACACGTAACGATTTTCAACCAACTAAGTATCAAAACAAAACCACATTCAAAACAAAAAAATTCTATTTAAAGTTCCTACACTTAACCATTTTCAACCAATTAAGTATCAAAACAAAACCACATTCATAAGAAAAAATCTCTTTCAAAGTCCATAGACTTAACCATTTTCAACCAATTAAGTCACCTTCCAAACAATATTTAAACTAAAAAAATCCCTTTAAAGTCCCTAAAATTAACCATATTCAAGTGAATAAGTCACCTATCAAACCACATTAAAAATAAAATAAATCCCTTTTAAAGTCCCTAAAATTAATCATTTTCAAGCAACTAAGTCACTTACCAAACCACATTCAAAACAAAAAAATCATCTTTAAAGTCTCTACACTTAACCATTTTCAACCATCAAAGTATCCAAACAAAACCACATTCAAAACAAAAAATCCCCTTCAAAGTCCTAGACTTAACAATTTTTAAAAAAACCATTTTCAGCCAACTAAGTCACCAACCAAACCACATCCAAAACAAAAAATTCCCCTTTAAAGTCCCTAAACTTAACCATTTCCATGAAACTAAGTCACCTACCAAACCACTTTTAAAACAAAAAATCCCCTTTAATGTCGCTACACTTAACCATTTTCAACCAACAAAGTATCAAAAGAAAACCACATTCAAGACAAAAAAATCCCCTTCAAAGATCCTAATCTTAACCATATTCAAGTGACTAAGTCACCTACCAAACCACATTCAAAACAAGAAAAATCCCCTTTAAGGTCCCTAAACTTAACCATTTCCAAGCAACTAAGTCACTTACCAAACCACATTTAAAATAATATAATTCTCATTAAAGTCCATACATTTAACAATTTTCAACCAATTAAGTATCAACACAAAACTACATTCAAAACACAAAATCCCCTTCAAAATCCCTAGACTTAACCATTTTCGACAAACTAAGTCACCTACCAAACCACATTCAAAACATAAAAATCTTCTTTAAAGTTCCTACACTTAAGCATTTTCAACCAACTAAGTATCAAAACAAAAACACATTCAAAACAAAAAAATCCTCTTTAAAGTCCCTACACATAACAATTTTCAATCAACTAAGTATCAAAACAAAACCACATTCAAAACACAAAATCCCCATCAAAGTCCCTGAACTAAAATATTTTCAACAAACTATGTCACCTTCTAAGCCACATTCAAAACAAACAAATCTCCTTTAATGTCCCTAAGCTTAACAAATTTCAAGCAACTAAGTCACCTAACAAACCACATTAAAAACAAAAGAAATTCCCTTAAAGGTCCCTCAACTAAACAATTTTCAAGCAAGTAAGTCACTTACCAAACCATATTCAAAACAAAAAAACTCCTCTTTAGAGACCCTACCCTTAACCATTTTCAACCAACAAAGTATCAAAACAAAACCATATGCAAAACTCAAAATCCGCTTTAAAGTCCCTACACTTAAACATTTTCAACCAAATAAGTCACTTACCAAACCACATTAAAAATAAAAAAATCCACTTTAAAGTCCTTACACTTAACCATTTTAATCCAACTAAGTATCAAAATAAAACAACATTCAAAACCCAAAATATCCTCCAAAGTCCCAAGACTTAACCATTTTAAACCAACTAAGTCACCTTCCGAACCACATTCAAAATAAAAATATCCCTTTAAAAGTTCCTAAATTTAACCATATTCAAGTGACTAAGTCACCTACCAAACAACATTTAAAACAAAAAAAAATACCCTTTAAGGTCCCTAAACTTAACCATTTTCATGAAACTAAGTCACTTACCAAACCACATGCAAAACAAAAAAATTCTGTTTAAAGTTCCTACACTTAACCAGTTTCAACAACTATGTATCCAAACCAAACCACATTCAAAACAAAAAAATACCATTTAAAGTCCCTATACTTAACCATATTCAAGTGACTAAGTCACCTACCAATCCACATTCAAAAAAAATAATCTCCTTTAAAGACCCTAAACTTAACCATTTTCAAGCAACTAAGTCACTTACAAAACCACATGCAAAACAAAAAAATCCTCTTTAAAGTTCCTACACTTAACCATTTTCAACCAACTAAGTATCAAAACTAAACCACATTCAAAACAAAAAAATCCACTTTAAAGTCCCTACACTTAACCATTTTCAACCAACTAATTATAAAAACAAAACTACATTCAAAACACAAAATCCCCTTCAAAGTCCTAGACTTAACCATTTTTAACCAAAACCATTTTCATCCAACTAAGTCACCAAGCAAACCACATTCAAAACAAAAAAATTCCCTTTAAAGTCCCTAAACTTAACCATTTTCAAGAAACTAAGTCACCTACCAAACCACATTTAAAATAAAAAATCTCCTTTAAAGTCGCTACACTTAACCATTTTCAACCAACAAAGTATCAAAATAAAACCACATTCAAGACAAAAAAATCACCTTTAAAGTTCCTAATCTTAACCATATTCAAGTGACTAAGTCACCTACCAAACCACATTCACAACAAGAAAAATCCACTTTAAGATCCCTAAACTTAACCATTTTAAAGCAACTAAGTCACTTACCAAACCACATTTAAAATAAAAAAATCCTCTTTAAAGTCCCTACATTTAACAATTTTCAACCAACTAAGTATCAACACAAAACGACATTCAAAACACAAAATCCCCTTCAAAATCCCTAGGCTTAACATTTTCAACCAACTAAGTCAACTATCAAACCACATTCAAAACAAAAAAATCTTCTTTAAAGTTCCTACACTTAAGCATTTTCAACAAACTAAGTATCAAAACAAAAGCACATTCAAAATAAAAAAATCCTCTTTAATGTCCCTACACTTTACCATTTTCAATCAACTATGTATCAAAACAAAACCACATTCAAAACACAAAATCCCCTTCAAAGTCCCTGAACTAAAATATTTTCAACAAACTAAGTTACCTTCTAAACCACATTCAAAGCAAACAAATCTCCTTTAAAGTCCCTAAGCTTAACAATTTTCAAGCAACTAAGTCACCTAACAAACCACATTCAAAGCAAAAGAAATTCCCTTAAAGGTCCCTAAACTAAACAATTTTCAAGCAAGTAAGTCACTTACAAAACCACATTCAAAACAAAAAACTCCTCTTTAGAGACCCTACCCTTAACCATTTTCAACAAACAAAGTATCAAAACAAAACCATATGCAAAACACAAAATCCCCTATAAATTCCCTACACTTAAACATTTTCAACCAAATAAGTCACTTACCAAACCACATTCAAAATAAAAAAAATCTTTTTTAAAGTTCCTATACGTAACGATTTTCAACCAACTAAGTATCAAAACAAAACCACATTCAAAACAAAAAACTTCTATTTAATGTTCCTACACTTAACCATTTTCAACCAATTAAGTATCAAAACAAAACCACATTCAAAAGAAAAAATCAGTTTCAATGTCCATAGACTTAACCATTTTCAACCAATTAAGTCACCTTCCAAACAATATTTAAAATAAAAAAATCCCTTTAAAGTCCCTAAACTTAACCATATTCAAGTGAATAAGTCACCTAACAATCCACATTCAAAATAAAATAAATCCCCTTTAAAATCCCTAAAATTAACCATTTTCAAGCAACAAAGTCACGTACCAAACAACATTCAAAACAAAAAAATCATCTTTAAAGTCCCTACACTTAACCATTTTCAACCATCAAAGTATCAAAATAAAACCACATTCAAAAGAAAAAAAATCACCTTTAAAGTCCATACACTTAACCATATTCAACCAACTAAGTATCAAAACAAAACCTCATTCAAAATAAAATAAATCTCCTTTAAAGTCCCGAAAATTAACCATTTTCAAGCAACTAAGTCACGTACCAAACCACATTCAAAACAAAAAAATCATCATTAAAGTCCCTGCACATAACCATCTTGAACCATCAAAGTATCAAAACAAAACCACATTCAAAACAAAAGAAATTCCCTTTAAAGTCTCTACACTTAACCATATTCAACCAACTAAGTATCAAAACAAAACCACATTCAAAACACAAAAATACACTTTAAAATCCCAACACTTAACCATTACCAACCAACTAAGTCACTTACCAAACCACATTCAGAATAAAAAAAATCTTCTTTAAAGTTCCTACACTTAACCATTTTCAACCAACTAAGTATCAAAACAAAACGACATTCAAAACAACAAAATCCTTTTTAAAGTCCTTACACTTAACCATTTTAAACCAACTAAGTATCAAAATAAAACAAAATACAAAACCCAAAATATCCTCCAAAGTCCCAAGACTTAACCATTTTAAACCAACTAAGTCACTTTCCGAACCACATTCAAAACAAAAAAATCCCTTTTAAAGTTCCTCAACTTAACCATATTCAAGTTACTAAGTCACCTACCAAACAACATTTAAAACAAAAAAAAATACCCATTAAGGTCCCTAAACTTAACCATTTTCAAGAAACTAAGTCACCTACCAAACCACATGCAAAACAAAAAAATTCTTTTTAAAGTTCCTACACCTAACCAATTTCAACCAACTAAGTATCAAAACAAAACCACATTCAAAACAAAAAAATCCCATTTAAAGTCCCTATACTTAACCATATTCAAGTGAATAAGTAGCCTACCAAACCATATTCAAAACAAAATAATATCCTTTAAAGACCCTAAACTTAACCATTTTCAAGAAACTAAGTCACTTACAAAACAAAAAAATCCTCTTTAAAGTTCCTACACTTAACCATTTTCAACCAACTAAGTATCAAAACTAAACCACATTCAAAACAAAAAGATCCACTTTAAAGTCCCTACCCTTAACCATTTTCAACCAACTAACTATCAAAACAAAACTACATTCAAAACACAAAATCCCCTGCAAAGTCCTAGACTTAACCATTTTTAACCACAAGCATTTTCAGCAAAATTAGTCACCAAACAAACCACATTCAAAACAAAACAATCCCCTTTAAAGTCCCTAAACTTAACCATTTTCAAGAAACTAAGTCACCTACCAAACCACATTTAAAATAAAAAATCCCCTTTAAAGTCGCTACACTTAACCATTTTCAACCAACAAAGTATCAAAATAAAACCACATTCAAGACAAAAAAATCCCCTTTAAAGTTCCTAATCATAACCATATTCAAGAGACTAAGTCACCTACCAAACCATATTCAAAACAATAAAAATCCCCTTTAAGGTCCCTAAACTTAACCATTTTCAAGTAACTAAGTCACTTACCAAACCACATTTAAAATAAAAAAATCCTCTTTAAAGTCCCTACATTTAGCAATTTTCAACCAACTAAGTATCAACACAAAACTACATTCAAAACACAAAATCGCCTTCAAAATCAATAGGCTTAACCATTTTCAACCAACTAAGTCAACTACCAAACCACATTCAAAACAAAAAAATCATCTTTAAAGTTCCTACACTTAAGCATTTTCAACCAACTAAGTATCAAAACAAAAGCACATTAAAAACAAAAAAATCCTCTTTAAAGACCCTACACTTAACCATTATCAAACAACTACGTATCAAAACAAAATCACATTCAAATCAAAAAATCCCCTTCAAAGTCCCTGAACTAAAATATTTTCAAAAAACTAAGTCACCAGCTAACCACATTCAAAACAAACAATTCTCCTTTAAAGTCCCTAAGCTTAACAATTTTCAAACAACTAAGTCACCTAACAAACCACATTCAAAACAAAAAAAAATTCCCTTAAAGGTCCCTAAACTAAACAATTTTCAAGCAAGTAAGTCACTTACCAAACCACATTCGAAACAAAAAAAACTCCTCTTTAGAGTCCCTACCCTTAACCATTTTCAACCAACAAAGTATCAAAACAAAACCATATGCAAAATAAAAAATTCCCATTAAAGTCCCTACACTTAACCATTTTCAACCAAATAAGTCACTTACCAAACCAAATTCAAAATAAAAAAAATCTTCTTAAAAGTTTCTACACGTAATGATTTTCAACCAACTAAGTATCAAAACAAAACCACATTCAAAACAAAAAAAATCTATTTAAAGTTTCTACACTTAACCATTTTCAACAGATTAAGTATCAAAACAAAACCACATTCAAAAGAAAAAATCCCTTTCAAAGTCCATAGACTTAACCATTTTCAACCAATTAAGTCACCTTCCAAACAATATTTAAACTAAAAAAATCCCTTAAAGTCCCTAAACTTAACCATATTCAAGTGAATAAGTCAACTACCAAACCACATTCAAAATAAAATAAATCCCCTTTAAAGACCCTAAAATTAACCATTTTCAAGCTACTAAGTCACTTACCAAACCACATTCAAAACAAAAAAATCATCTTTAAAGTCCCTACACTTAACCATTTTCAACCATCAAAGTATCAAAACAAAACCACATTCAAAACAAAAAATCGACTTCAAAGTCCTAGACTTAACCATTTTTAACCAAAATCATTTTCATCCAACTAAGTCACCAACCAAACCACATTCAAAACAAAAAAATCCCCTTTAAAGTCCCAAAACTTAACCATTTTCAAGATATTAAGTCACCTACCAATCCACATTTAAAACAAAAAATCCCCTTTGAAGTCGCTACACTTAACCATTTTCAACCAACAAAGTATCAAAATAAAACCACATTCAAGACAAAAAAATCCCCTTTAAAGTTCCTAATCTTAACCATATTCAAGTGACTAAGTCACATACCAAACCACATTCAAAACAAGAGAAATCCCCTTTAAGATCCCTAAACTTAACCATTTTCAAGCAATTAAGTCACTTACCAAACCACATTTAAAATAAAAAATCCTCTTTAAAGTCCATACATTTGACAATTAACAACCAATTAAGTAACAACACAAAACTACATTCAAAACTCAAAATCCCCTTCAAAATCCCTAGACTTAACAATTATCAACCAACTAAGTCACCTACCAAACCACATTTAAAACAAATAAATGTTCTTTAAAGTTCCTACACTTAAGTATTTTCAACCAACTAAGTATCAAAACAAAACCACATTCAAAACAAAAAAATCCTCTTTAAAGTCCCTACACTTAACCATTTTCAACCAACTAAGTATCAAAACAAAACCACATTCAAAAAACAAAATCCCCTTCAATGTCCCTGAACTAAAATATTTTCAACAAACTAAGTCACCTTCTAAACCATATTCAAAACAAACAAATCTCCTTTCAAGTACCTAAGCTTAACAATTTTCAAGCAACTAAGTCACCTAACAAACCACATTCAAAAAAAAAAAATCCCTTAAAGGTCCCTAAACTAAACAATTTTCAAGCAAGTAAGTCTGTTACCAAACCCCATTCAAAACAAAAAACTCCTCTTTAGAATCCCTACCCTTAACCATTTTCAACCAACAAAGTATCAAAACAAAACCATATTCAAAACACAAAATCCCCTTTAAAGTTCCTACACTTAAACATTTTCAACCAAATAAGTCACTTACCAAACAACATTCAAAATAAAAAAAATCCTCTTTAAAGTTCCTACACGTAACGATTTTCAACCAACTAAGTATCAAAACAAAACCACATTCAAAACAAAAAAATCCCCTTTAAAGTTCCTACACTTAACCATTTTCAACCTACTAAGTATCAAAACTAAACCACATTCAAAATAAAAAAAATCCACTTTAAAATCCCTACACTTAACCATTATCAACCAACTAACTATCAAAACAAAACTACATTCAAAACACAAAATCCCCTTCAAAGTCCTAGACTTAACCATTTTTAACCAAAACCATTTTCATCCAACTAAGTCACCAAGCAAACCACATTCAAAACAAAAAAATTCCCTTTAAAGTCCCTAAACTTAACCATTTTCAAGAAACTAAGTCACCTACCAAACCACATTTAAAATAAAAAATCTCCTTTAAAGTCGCTACACTTAACCATTTTCAACCAACAAAATATAAAAATAAAACAACATTCAAGACAAAAAAAATCCCCTTTAAAGTTCCTAATCAAAACCATATTCAAGTGACTAAGTCACCTACCAAACCACATTCAAAACAAGAAAAATCCCCTTTAAGATCCCTAAACTTAACCATTTTCAAGCAACTAAGTCATTTACCAAACCACATTTAAAATAAAAAAATCCTCTTTAAAGTCCATACATTTGACAATTTTCAACCAATTAAGTATCAACACAAAACTACATTCAAAACACAAAATCCCCTTCAAAATCCCTAGACTTAACAATTTTCAACCAACTAAGTCACCTACCAAACCACATTTAAAACAAAAAAATCTTCTTTAAAGTTCCAACACTTAAGCATTTTCAACAACCTAAGTATCAAAACAAAACCACATTCAAAACAAAAAAATCCTCTTTAAAGTCCCTACACTTAACCATTTTCAACCAACTAAGTATCAAAACAAAACCACATTCAAAACACAAAATACCCTTCAATGTCCCTGAACTAAAATATTTTCAACAAACTAAGTCACCTTCAAAACCACATTCAAAACAAACAAATCTCCTTTAAAGTACCTAATCTTAACAATTTTCAAGCAACTAAGTCACCTAACAAACCACATTCAAAACAAAAAAAAATTCCTTGAAGGTCCCTAAACAAAACAATTTTCAATCAAGTAAGTCAGTTACCAAACCCCATTCGAAACAAAAAACTCCTGTTTAGAGTCCCTATCCTTAACCATTTTCAACCGACAAAGTATCAAAACAAAACCATATGGAAAAACAAAATCCCCTTTAAAGTCCCTACACTTAAACATTTTCAACCAAATAAGTCACTTACCAAAGCACATTCAAAATAAAAAAAATCTTCATTAAAGTTCCTACACGTTACGATTTTCAACTAACTAAGTATCTAAACAAAACCACATTCAAAACAAAAAAAATCCCCTTTAAAGTCCCTAAAATTAACCATTTTCATGCAACTAAGTCACTTACCAAACCACATTCAAAACAAAAAAATCATCTTTAAAGTCCCTACACTTAACCATTTTCAACCAACTAACTATCAAAACAAAACTACATTCAAAACACAAAATCCCCTTGAAAGTCCTAGACTTAACCATTTTTAACCAAAACCATTTTCAGCCAACTAAGTCACCAACCAAACCACATTCAAAACAAAAAAATCCCCTTTAAAGTCCCTAAACTTAACAATTTTCAAGAAACTAAGTCACCTACCAAACCACATTTAAAATAAAAAATCCCCTTTAAAGTCGCTACACTTAACCATTTTCAACCAACAAAGTATCAAAATAAAACCACATTCAAGAAAAAAAAAATCCCCTTTAAAGTTCCTAATCTTAACCATATTCAAGAGTCTAAGTCACCTACCAAACCACATTCAAAAAAAGAAAAATCCCCTTTAAGGTCCCTAAACTTAACCATTTTCAAGTAACTAAGTCACTTACCAAACCACATTTAAAATAAAAAAATCCTCTTTAAAGTCTCTACATTTAACAATTTTCAACCAACTAAGTATCAACACAAAACTACATTCAATACACAAAATCACCTTCAAAATCCCTAGGCTTAACCCTTTTCAACCAACTAAATCAACTACCAAACCACATTCATAACAAAAAAATCTTCTTTAAAGTTCCTACACTTAAGCATTTTCAACCAACTAAGTATCAAAACAGAAGCACATTCAAAACAAAAAAATCCTCTTTAATGTCCCTACACTTAACCATTTTCAACCAACTAAGTATCAAAACATAACCACATTCAAAACACAAAATTCCCTTCAAAGTCCCTGAACTAAAATATTTCCGACAAACTAAGTGACCATCTAAACCACATTCAAAACAAACAAATCTCCTTTAAAGTCCCTAAGCTTAACAATTTTCAAGCAACTAAGTCACCTAACAAACAACATTGAAAACAAAAAAAATTCCCTTAAAGTCCCTAAACTAAACAATTTTCAAGCAAGTAAGTCACTTACCAAACCACATTCAAAACAAAAAACTCCTCTTTAGAGTCCCTACCCATAACCATTTTCAACCATCAAAGTATCAAAACAAAACCATATGCAAAACAAAAAATCCCCTTTAAAGTCCCTACACTTAACCATTTTCAACCAAATAAGTCACTTACCAAACCACAGTCAAAATAAAAAAAATCTTCTTTAAAGTACCTACACGTAACGATTTTCAACCAACTAAGTATCAAAACAAAACCACATTCAAAAAAAAAAAATTCTATTTAAAGTTCCTACACTTAACCATTTTCAACCAATTAAGTATCAAAACAAAACCACATTCAAAAGAAAAAATCCCTTTCAAATTCCATAGACTTAACCATTTTCAACCAATTAAGTCACCTTTTAAACAATATTTAATCTAAAAAAATCCATTTAAAGTCCCTAAACTTAACCATATTCAAGTGAATAAGTCACCTACCAAACAAAATTCAAAATAAAATAAACCCCCTTTAAAGTCCCTAAAATTAACCATTTTCAAGCAACTAAGTCACTTACCAAACCACATTCAAAACAAAAAAATCATATTGAAAGTTCCTACACTTAACCATTTTCAACCATCAAAGTATCAAAATAAAACCACAATCAAAACAAAAAATTCCCTTCAAAGTCCTAGACTTAACCATTTTTCACCAAAACCATTTTCAGCCAACTAAGTCACCAACCAAACCACATTCAAAACAAAAAAATCTCCTTTAAAGTCCCTAAACTTAACCATTTTCAAGAAACTAAGTCACTTACCAAACCACATTTAAAACAAAAAATCCCTTTTAAAGTCGCTACACTTAACCATTTTCAACCAACAAAGTATCAAAATAAAACCACATTCAAGACAAAAAAAACCCATTAAAGTTCCTAATCTTAACCATATTCAAGTTACTAAGTCACCTACCAAACCACATTCAAAACAAGAAAAATCCCCTTTAAGGTCCCTAAACTTAACCATTTTCAAGCTACTAAGTCACTTACCAAACCACATTTAAAATAAAAAAATCCTCTTTAAAGTACATACATTTGACAATTTTCAACCAATTAAGTATCAACACAAAAGTAAATTCAAAACACAAAATCCCCTTCAAAATCCCTACACTTAAACATTTCCAACCAACTAAGTCACCTACCAAACCACATTCAAAACAATAAAATCTTCTTTAATGTTCCTACACGTAACGATTTTCAACCAACTAAGTATCAAAACAAAACCCCATTCAAAACAAAAAACTTCTATTTAATGTTCCTACACTTAACCATTTTCAACCAATTAAGTATCAAAACAAAACCACATTCAAAAGAAAAAATCCCTTTCAAAGTCCATAGACTTAACCATTTTCTACCAATTAAGTCACCTTCCAAACAATATTTAAACTAAAAAAATCCCTTTAAAGTCCCTAAACTTAACCATATTCAAGTGAATATGTCACCTACCAAACCACATTCAAAATAAAATAAATCCCCTTTAAAGCCCCTAAAATTAACCATTTTCAAGCAACTAAGTCACGTACCAAACCACATTCAAAACAAAAAAATCATCTTTAAAGTCCCTACACTTAACCATTTTCAACCATCAAAGTATCAAAACAAAACCACATTCAAAACAAAAAAAATCTCCTTTAAAGTCCCTACACTTAACCATATTCAACCAACTAAGTATCAAAATAAAACCACATTCAAAACACAAAATCCACATTAAAGTCCCTACAATTAACCATTACCAACCAACTAAGTCACTTATCAAACCACATTCAAAATAAAAAAAATCTTCTTTAAAGTTCCTACACTTAACCATTTTCAACCAACTAAGTATCAAAACAATACGACATTAAATACAAAAAAATCCTTTTTAAAGACCTTACACATAACCATTTTAAACCAACTAAGTATCAAAATAAAACAACATTCAAAACCCAAAATATCCTCCAAAGTCCCAAGACTTAACCATTTTAAACCAACTAAGTCACCTTCCGAACCACATTAAAAACAAAAAAATCCCTGTAAAAGTTTCTAAACTTAGCCATATTCAAGTGACTAAGTCACCTACCAATCAACATTTAAAATTAAAAAAATAACCCTTTAAGGTCCCAAAACTTAACCATTTTCAAGAAACTAAGTCACTTACCAAACCACATGCAAAACAAAAATATTTTGCTTAAAGTTCCTACACTTAACCAGTTTCAACCAACTAAGTATCAAAACCAAATCACATTCAAAACAAAAAAATCCCATTTAAAGTCCCTATACTTAACCATATAAAAGTGACTAAGTCACCTACCAAACTACATTCAAAATAAAATAATCTCCTTTAAAGACCCTAAACTTAACCATTTTCAAGCAACTAAGTCACTTACAAATCCACATGCCAAACAAAAAAAACCTCTTTAAAGTTCCTACACTTAACCATTTTCAACCAACTAAGTATCAAAACCAAACAACATTCAAAACAAACAAATCCACTTTAAAGTCCCTACACTTAACCATATTCAACCAACTAACTATCAAAACAAAACTACATTCAAAACACAAAATCCCCTTGAATGTCCTAGACTTAACAATTTTTAACCAAAACCATTTTCAGCCAACTAAGTCACCAACCAAACCACATTCGAAATACAAGAATCCCCTTTAAAGTACCTAAATTTAACCATTTTCAAGAAACTAAGTCACCTACCAAACCATATTTAAAATAAAAAATCCCCTTTAAAGTCGCTACACTTAACCATTTTCAACAACAAAGTATCAAAATAAAACCACATTCAAGACAAAAAAATCCCCTTTAAAGTTCCTAATCATAACCATATTCAAGTGACTAAGTCACCTACCAAACCACATTCAAAACAAGAAAAATCCCCTTTTAGGTCCCTAAACTTAACGATTTTCAAGAAACTAAGTCACTTACCAAACCACATTTAAAATAAAAAAATCCTCTTTAATGTCCATACATTTGACAATTTTCAACCAATTAAGTATCAACACTAAACTACATTCAAAACACAAAATCCCCTTCAAAATCCCTAGACTTAACCATTTTCAACCAACTAAGTCACGTACCAAACCACATTCAAAACAAAAAAATCTTCTTTAAAGTTCCAACACTTAAGTATTTTCAACCAACTAAGTAACAAAACAAAACCAAATTCAAAACAAAAGAATCCTCTTTAAAGTCCCTACACTTAACCATTTTCAACCAACTAAGTATCAAAACAAAACCAGATTCAAAACACAAAATCCCCTTCAAAGTCCCTGAACTAAAATATTTTCAACAAACTAAGTCACCTTCTCAACCACATTCAAAACAAACAAATCTCCTTTAAAGTCCCTAAGCTTAAAAAATTTCAAGCAACTAAGTCACCTAACAAACCACATTCAAAATAAAAAAAAATCCCTTAAAGGTCCCTAAACTAAACAATTTTCAAACAAGTAAGTCTGTTACCAAACCACATTCAAAACAAAAAACTCATCTTTAGAGTCCCTACCCTTAACCATTTTCAACCAACAAAGTATAAAAAAAAATCATATGCAAAACACAAAATCCCCTTTAAAGTCACTACACCTAAACATTTTCAACCAAACAAGTCACTTACCAAACCACATTCAAAATAAAAAAAATCTTCTTTAAAGTTGCTACACGTAACAATTTTCAACCAACTAAGTATCAAAACAAAACCACATTCAAAACAAAAAAATCCCTTTTAAAGTTCCTACACTTAACCATTTTCAACCAACTAAGTATCAAAACTAAACCACATTCAAAACAAAAAAATCCACTTTAATGTGTCTACACTTAACCATTTTCAACCAACTAACTATCAAAACAAAACTACATTCAAAACACAAAATTCCCTTTAAAGTCCTAGACTTAACCATTTTTAACCAAAACCATATTCAGCCAACTAAGTCACCAACCAAACCACATTCAAAACAAAAAAATCCCCTACAAAGTCCCTAAACTTAATCATTTTCAAGAAACTAAGTCACCTACCAAACCACATTTAAAATGAAAAATCCCCTTTAATGTCGCTACACTTAACCATTTTCAACCAACAAAGTATCAAAATAAAAACACATTCAAGACAAAAATAATCCCCTTTAAAGTTCCTAATCTTAACCATATTCAAGTGACTAAGTCACCTACCAAACCACATTCAAAATAAGAAAAATCCCCTTTAAGGTCCCTAAACTTAACCATTATCAAGCAACTAAGTCACTTGCCAAACCACATTTAAAATAAAAAAATCCTCTTTTAAGTTTCTACATTTAATAATTTTCAACCAACTAAGTATCAACACAAAACTACATTCAAAACACAAAATCACCTTCAAAATCCCTAGGCTTAACCATTTTCAACCAACTAAGTCAACTACCAAACCACATTCAAAACAAAAAAATCTTCTTTAAAGTTCCTTCACTTATGCATTTTCAACCAACTAAGTATCAAAACTAAACCACATTCAAAGAAAAAAAATCCTCTTTAAAGTCCCTACACTTAACCATTTTCAACCAACTAAGTATCAAAACAAAACCACATTCAAAAAACAAAATCCCCTTCAAAGTCCCTGAACTAAAATATTTCCCACAAACTAAGTCACCATATAAACCACATTCAAAACAAACAAATCTCCTTTAAAGTCCCTAAGCTCATCAATTTTCAAGCAACTAACTCACCAAACAAACCACATTCAAAAAAAAAAAATCCCTTAAAGGTCCCTAAACTAAACAATTTTCAAGCAAGTAAGTCACTTACCAAACCACATTCAAAACAAAAAACTCCTCTTTAGAGTCCCTACCCTTAACCATTTTCCACCAACAAAGTATCAAAACAAAACCATATGAAAAACAAAAAATTCCCTTTAAAGTCCCTACACTTAAACATTTTCAACCAAATAAGTCACTTACCAAACCACATTCAAAATAAAAAAAATCTTCTTTAAATTTCCTACACGTAACGATTTTCAACCAACTATATATCAAAACTAAACCACATTCAAAACAAAAAAAATCTATTTAAAGTTCCTACACTTAACAATTTTCAACCAATTAAGTATCAAAACAAAACCACAATCAAAAGAAAAAATCCCTTTCAAAGTCCATAGACTTAACCATTTTTAACCAATTAAGTCACCTTCCAAACAATATTTAAACTAAAAAAATCCATTTAAAGTCCCTAAACTTAACCATATTCAAGTGAATAAGTCACCTACCAAAACACATTCAAAGTAAAACAAATCCCCTTTAATGTACCTAAAATTAACAATTTTCAAGCAACTAAGTCACTTACCAAACCACATTCAGAACAAAAAAATCATATTTAAAGTTCGTACAATTAACCATTTTCAACCATCAAAGTATCAAAACAAAACCACATTCAAAACAAAAAATCCCCTTCAAAGTCCTAGACTTAACCATTTTAAACCAAAACCATTTTCATCCAACTAAGTAACCAACCAAACCACATTCAAAACAAAAAAATCCCCTTTAAAGTCCCTAAACTTAACCATTTTCAAGAAACTAAGTCACCTACCAAACCACATTTAAAACAAAAAAACCCCTTTAAAGTCGCTACACTTAACCATTTTCAACCAACAAAGTATCAAAATAAAACCACATTCAAGACAAAAAAATCTCCTTTAAAGTTCCTAATCTTAACAATATTCAAATGACTAAGTCACCTACCAAACCACATTCAAAACAAGAAAAATCCCCTTTAAGGTCCCTAAACTTAATGATTTTCAACCAACTAAGTCACTTACCAAACCACATTTAAAATAAAAAAATCCTCTTTATAGTCCATACATTTGACAACTTTCAACCAATTAATTATCAACACAAAACTAAATTCAAAACAAAAAATCCCCTTCAAAATCCCTAGACTTAACCATTTTCAACCAACTAAGTCACCTACCAAACCTCATTCAAAACAAAAAAATCTTCTTTAAAGTTCCTACACTTAAGCATTTTCAACCAACTAAGTATCAAAACAAAACCACATTCAAAACAAAAAAATCTTCTTTAAAGTCCCTACACTTAACCATTTTCAACAAACTACGTATCAAAAAAAAAACCACATTCAAAACACAAAATCCCCTTCAAAGTCCATGAACTAAAATATTTTCAACAAACTAAGTCAACTTCTAAACCACATTCAAAACAAACAAATCTCCTTTAAAGTCCCTAAGCTTAACAATTTTCAATCTACTAAGTCACCTAACAAACCACATTCAAAAAAAAAAAAAATCCCTTAAAGGTCCCTAAACTAAACAATTTTCAAGAAAGTAAGTCAGTTACCAAACCACATTCAAAACAAAAAACACCTCTTTAGAGTCCCTACCCTTAACCATTTTCAACCATCAAAGTATCAAAACAAAACCACATTCAAAAGAAAAAAAATCTCCTTTAAAGTCCATACACTGAACCATATTCAACCAACTAAGTATCAAAACAAAACCACATTCAAAACACAAAATCCGCTTTAAAGTCCCTACACTTAACCATTACCAACCAACTAAGTCACTTACCAAATCACATTCAAAATAAAAAAAATCTTCTTTAAAGTTCCTACACTTAACCATTTTCAACCAACTAAGTATCAAAACAAAACGACATTCAAAACAAAAAAATCCTTTTTAAAGTCCTTACACTTAACCATTTTAAACCAACAAAGTATCAAAATAAAACAACATTCAAAACCCAAAATATCCTCCAAAGTCCCAAGAGTTAACAATTTTAAACTAACTAAGTCACCTTCCCAACCACATTCAAAACAAAAAAATCCCTTTAAAAGTTCCTAAACTTAACCATATTCAAGTGACTAAGTCACCTACCAAACAACATTTAAAACCAAAAAAAAAAACCTTTAAGATCCCTAAACTTAAACATTTTCAAGAAACTAAGTCACTTACCAAACCACATGCAAAATAAAAAAATTCTGTTTAAAGTTTCTACACTTAACCAGTTTCAACCAACTAAGTATCAAAACCAAACCACATTCAAAACAAAAAAATCCCATTTAAAGTCCCTATACTTAGCCATATTCAAGTGACTAAGTCACCTACCAAACCACATTCAACACAAAATAATCTCCTTTAATGACCCTAAACTAAACAATTTCCAAGCAACTAAGTCTCTTACAAAACCACATGCAAAACAAAAAAATCCTTTTTAAAGTTCCTACACTTAACCATTTTCAACAAACTAAGTATAAAAACTAAACCACATTCAAAACAAAAAAATCCACTTTAAAGTCCCTACACTTAACCATTATCAACCAACTAACTATCAAAACTAAACTACATTCAAAACACAAAATCTCCTTCAAAGTCCGAGACTTAACCATTTTTAACCAAAACCATTTTCAGCCAACTAAGTCACCAACCAAACCACATTCAAAACAAAAAAATCCCCTTTAAAGTCCCTAAACTTAACCATTTTCAAGAAACTAAGTCACCTACCAAACCACATTTAAAACAAAAAATCCGCTTTAAAGTCGCTACACTTAACCATTTTCAACCAACAAAGTATCAAAATAAAACCACATTCAAGACAAAAAAAATCCCCTTTAAAGTTCCTAATCTTAACCATATTCAAGTGACTAAGTCACCTACCAAACCACATTCAAAACAAAAAAATCCCTTTTAAGGTCCCTAAACTTAACCATTTTCAAGCAACTAAGTCACTTACCAAACCACATTTAAAATAAAAAAATCCTCTTTAAAGTCCCTACATTTAACAATTTTCAACCAACTAAGTATCAACGCAAAACTACATTCAAAACACAAAATCCCCTTCAAAATCCCTAGGCTTAACCATTTTCAACCAACCAAGTCAACTACCAAACCACATTCAAAGAGAAAAAATCTTCTTTAAAGTTCCTACACTTAAGCATTTTCAACCAACTAAGTATCAAAACAAAACCACATTACAAACAAAAAAATCCTCTTTAAAGTCCCTACACTTAACCATTTTCATCCAACTAAGTATCAAAACAAAACCACATTCAAAACACAAAATCCCCTTCAAAGTCCCTGAACTAAAATTATTTCAACAAACTAAGTCACCATCTAAACCACATTCAAAACAAATAAATCGCCTTTAAAGTCCCCACACTTAACAATTTTCAAGCAACTAAGTCACCTAACAAACCACATTCAAAACAACAAAAATTCCCTTAAAGGTCCCTAAACTAAACAATTTTCAAGCAAGTAAGTCACTTACCAAACCACATTCAAAACAAAAAACTCCTCTTTAGAGACCCTACACTTAACCATTTTCAACCAACAAAGTATCATAACAAAATCATATGCAAAACACAAAATCCCATTTAAAGTCCCTACACTTAAACATTTTCAACCAAATAAGTCACTTACCAAACCACATTAAAAATAAAAAAAAACTTCTTCAAAGTTCCTACACGTAACGATTTTCAACCAACTAAGTATCAAGACAAAACCACATTCAAAACAAAAAACTTCTATTTAAAGTTCCTACACTTAACCATTTTCAACCAATTAAGTATCAAAACAAAACCACATTCAAAAGAAAAAATCACTTTCAAAGTCTATAGACTTAACCATTTTCAACCAATTAAGTCACCTTCCAAACAATATTTAATCTAAAAAAATCCCTTTAAAGTCCCTAAACTTAACCATATTCAAGTGAATAAGTCACCTACCAAACCACATTCAAAGTAAAATAAATCTCCTTTAAAGTACCTAAAATTAACAATTTTCAAGCAACTAAGTCACGTACATAACCACATTCAAAACAAAAAAATCATCTTTATAGTCCCTACACTTAACCATTTTACACCATCAAAGTATCAAAACAAAACCACATTCAAAACAAAAAATCCCCTTCAAAGTCCTAGACTTAACCATTTTAAACCAAAACCATTTTCAGCCAACTAAGTAACCAACCAAACCACATTCAAAACAAAAAAATCCCCTTTAAAGTCGCTAAACTTAACCATTTTCAAGAAACTAAGTCACCTACCAAACCTCATTTAAAACAAAAAAACCCCTTTAAAGTCGCTACACTTAACCATTTTCAACCAACAAAGTATCAAAATAAAACCACATTCAAGACAAAAAAATCTCCTTTAAAGTTCCTAATCTTAACAATATTCAAATGACTAAGTCACCTACCAATCCACATTCAAAACAAGAAAAATCCCCTTTAAGGTCCCTAAACTTAACGATTTTCAAGCAACTAAGTCACTTACCAAACCACATTTAAAATAAAAAAATCCTATTTATAGTCCATACATTTGACAATTTTCAACCAATTAAGTATCAACACAAAACTAAATTCAAAACACAAAATCCCCTTCAAAATCCCTAGACTTAACCATTTTCAACCAACTAAGTCACCTACCAAACCTCATTCAAAACAAAAAAATCTTCTTTAAAGTTCCTACACTTAAGCATTTTCAACCAACTAAGTATCAAAACAAAACCACATTCAAAACAAAAAAATCCTCTTTAAAGTCCCTACACTTAACCATTTTCAACAAACTAAGTATCAAAAAAAAAACCACATTCAAAACACAAAATCCCCTTCAAAGTCCATGAACTAAAATATTTTCAACAAACTAAGTCAACTTCTAAACCACATTCAAAACAAACAAATCTCCTTTAAAGACCCTAAGCTTAACAATTTTCAAGCTACTAAGTCACCTAACAAACCACATTCAAAAAAAAAAAAATTCCCTTAAAGGTCCCTAAACTAAACAATTTTCAAGAAAGTAAGTCAGTTACCAAACCACATTCAAAACAAAAAACACCTCATTAGAGTCCCTACCCTTAACCATTTTCAACCATCAAAGTATCAAAACAAAACCACATTCAAAAGAAAAAAAATCTCCTTTAAAGTCCATACACTTAACCATATTCAACCAACTAAGTATCAAAACAAAACCACATTCAAAACACAAAATCCGCTTTAAAGTCCCTACACTTAACCATTACCAACCAACTAAGTCACTTACCAAATCACATTCAAAATAAAAAAAATCTTCTTTAAAGTTCCTACACTTAACCATTTTCAACCAACTAATTATCAAAACAAAACGACATTCAAAACAAAAAAATCCTTTTTAAAGTCCTTAAACTTAACCATTTTAAACCAACAAAGTATCAAAATAAAACAACATTCAAAACCCAAAATATCCTCCAAAGTCCCAAGAGTTAACAATTTTAAACCAACTAAGTCACCTTCCAACCACATTCAAAACAAAAAAATCCCTTTAAAAGTTCCTAAACTTAACCATATTCAAGTGACTAAGTCACCTACCAAACAACATTTAAAACCAAAAAAAAAAACCTTTAAGATCCCTAAACTTAAACATTTTCAAGAAACTAAGTCACTAACCAAACCACATGCAAAATAAAAAAATTCTGTTTAAAGTTTCTACACTTAACCAGTTTCAACCAACTAAGTATCAAAACCAAACCACATTCAAAACAAAAAAATCCCATTTAAAGTCCCTATACTTACCCATATTCAAGTGACTAAGTCACCTACCAAACCACATTCAAAAAAAAATAATCTCCTTTAATGACCCTAAACTTAACAATTTTCAAGCAACTAAGTCACTTACAAAACCACATGCAAAACAAAAAAATCCTTTTTAAAGTTCCTACACTTAACCATTTTCAACAAACTAAGTATAAAAACTAAACCACATTAAAAACAAAAAAATCCACTTTAAAGTCCCTACACTTAACCATTATCAACCAACTAACTATCAAAACTAAACTACATTCAAAACACAAAATCTCCTTCAAAGTCCGAGTCTTAACCATTTTTAACCAAAACCATTTTCAGCCAACTAAGTCACCAACCAAACCACATTCGAAACAAAAAAATCCCCTTTAAAGTCCCTAAACTTAACCATTTTAGAGAAACTAAGTCACCTACCAAACCACATTTAAAACAAAAAATCCGCTTTAAAGTCGCTACACTTAACCATTTTCAACCAACAAAGTATCAAAATAAAACCACATTCAAGACAAAAAAATCCCCTTTAAAGTTCCCAATCTTAACCATATTCAAGTGACTAAGTCACCTACCAAACCACATTCAAAACAAAAAAATCCCCTTTAAGATCCCTAAACTTAACCATTTTCAAGCAACTAAGTCACTTACCAAACCACATTTAAAATAAAAAAATCCTCTTTAAAGTCCCTACATTTAACAATTTTCAACCAACTAAGTATCAACGCAAAACTACATTCAAAACACAAAATCCCCTTCAAAATCCCTAGGCTTAACCATTTTCAACCAACTAAGTGAACTACCAAACCACATTCAAAGAAAAAAAATCTTCTTTAAAGTTCCTACACTTAAGCATTTTCAACCAACTAAGTATCAAAACAAAACCACATTACAAACAAAAAAATCCTCTTTAAAGTCCCTACACTTAACCATTTTCATCCAACTAAGTATCAAAACAAAACCACATTCAAAACACAAAATCCCCTTCAAAGTCCCTCAACTAAAATTATTTCAACAAACTAAGTCACCATCTAAACCACATTCAAAACAAATAAATCTCCTTTAAAGTCCCCACACTTAACAATTTTCAAGCAACTAAGTCACCTAACAAACCACATTCAAAACAACAAAAATTCCCTTAAAGGTCCCTAAACTAAACAATTTTCAAGCAAGTAAGTCACTTACCAAACCACATTCAAAACAAAAAACTCCTCTTTAGAGACCCTACACTTAACCATTTTCAACCAACATAGTATCATAACAAAACCATATGCAAAACACAAAATCCCATTTAAAGTCCCTACACTTAAACATTTTCAACCAAATAAGTCACTTACCAAACCACATTAAAAATAAAAAAAATCTTCTTTAAAGTTCCTACACGTAACGATTTTCAACCAACTAAGTATCAAGACAAAACCACATTCAAAACAAAAAACTTATATTTAAAGTTCCTACACTTAACCATTTTCAACCAATTAAGTATCAAAACAAAACCACATTCAAAAGAAAAAATCCCTTTCAAAGTCTATAGACTTAACCATTTTCAACCAATTAAGTCACCTTCCAAACAATATTTAATCTAAAAAAATCCCTTTAAAGCCCCTAAACTTAACCATATTCAAGTGAATAAGTCACCTACCAAACCACATTCAAAATAAAATAAATCTCCTTTAAAGTCCCTAAAATTAACCATTTTCAAGCAACTAAGTCACGTACATAACCACATTCAAAACAAAAAAATCATCTTTATAGTCCCTACACTTAACCATTTTCAACCATCAAAGTATAAAAACAAAACCACATTCAAAAGAAAAAAAATCTCCTTTAAAGTCCATACACTTAACCATATTCCACCAACTAAGTATCAAAACAAAACCACATTCAAAACACAAAATCCGGTTAAAAGTCCCTACACTTAACCATTACCAACCAACTAAGTCACTTACCAAATCACATTCAAAATAAAAAAAATCTTCTTTAAAGTTCTTACACTTAACCATTTTCAACCAACTAAGTATCAAAACAAAACGACATTCAAAACAAAAAAAAATCCTTTTTAAAGTCCTTACACTTAACCATTTTAAACAAACTAAGTATCAAAATTAAACAACATTCAAAAACCAAAATATCCTCCAAAGTCCCAAGACTTAACAATTTTAAACCAACTAAGTCACCTTCCCAACCACATTCAAAACAAAAAAATCCCTTTAAAAGTTGCTAAACTTAACCATATTCAAGTGACTAAGTCACCTACCAAACAACATTTAAAACAAAAAAAAATACCCTTTAAGGTCCCTAAACTTAGCCATTTTCAAGAAACTAAGTCACTTACCAAACAACATGCAAAACAAAAAAATTCTGTTTAAAGTTCCTACACTTAACCAGTTTCAACCAACTAAGTATCAAAACCAGACCACATTCAAAACAAAAAAATCCCATTTAAAGTCCCTATACTTAACCATATTCAAGTGACTAAGTCACCTACCAAACCACATTCAAAAAAAAATAATCTCCTTTAAAGACCCTAAACTTAACCATTTTCATGCAACTAAGTCACTTACAAAACCACATGCAAAATAAAAAAATCCTCTTTAATGTTCCTACACTTAACCATTTTCAACCAACTAAGTATCAAAACTAAACCACATTCAAAACAAAAAAATCCACTTTAAAGTCCCTACACTTAACCATTATCAACCAACTAACTATCAAAACAAAACTACATTCAAAACACAAAATCCCCTTCAAAGTCCTAGACTTAACCACTTTTAACCAAAACCATTTTCAGCCAACTAAGTCACCAACCAAACCACATTCAAAACAAAAAAATCCCCTTTAAAGTCCCTAAACTTAACCATTTTCAAGAAACTAAGTCACCTACCGAACCACATTTAAAAAAAAAATCCCCTTTAAAGTCGCTACACTTAACCATTTTCAACCAACAAAGTATCAAAATAAAACCACATTCAAGACAAAAAAATCCCCTTTAAAGTTCCTAATCTTAACCATATTCAAGTGACTAAGTCACCTACCAAACCACATTCAAAACAAGTAAAATCCCCTTTAAGGTCCCTAAACTTAACCATTTTCAAGAAACTAAGTCACTTACCAAACCACTTTTAAAATAAAAAAATCCTCTTTAAAGTACCTACATTTAACAATTTTCAACCAACTAAGTATCAACACAAAACTACATTCAAAACACAAAATCCCCTTCAAAATCCCTAGGCTTAACCATTTTCAACCAACTAAGTCAACTACCAAACCACATTCAAAACAAAAAAATCATCTTTAAAGTTCCTACACTTAAGCATTTTCAACCAACTAAGTATCAAAACAAAACCACATTCAAAACAAAAAAATCCTCTTTAGAGTCCCTACACTTAACCATTTTCAAACAACTAAGTATCAAAACAAAACCCTATTCAAAACACAAAATCCCCTGCAAAGTCCCCGAACTAAAATATTTTCAACAAACTAAGTCACCATCTAAACCACATTCAAAATAAATAAATCTCCTTTAAAGTCCCTAAGCTTAACAATTTTCAATCAACTAAGTCACCTAACAAACCACATTTAAAACAAAAAAAATTCCCTTAAAGGTCCCTAAACTAAACAATTTTTAAGTAAGTAAGTCACTTACCAAACCACATTCAAAACAAAAAACTCCTCTCTAGAGACCCTACCCTTAACCATTTTCAACCAACAAAGTATCATAACAAAACCATATGCAAAATACAAAATCCTCTTTAAAGTCCCTACACTTAAACATTTTCTACCAAATAAGTCACTTACCAAACCACATTCAAAATAAAAAAAATCTTCTTTAAAGTTCCTACACGTAACGATTTTCAACCAACTAAGTATCAAACTAAAACCACATTCAAATCACAAAATCCCCTTCAAAGTCCCTGAACAAAAATATTTTCAAAAAACTAAGTCACCATCTAAACTACATTCAAAACAAATAAATCTCCTTTAAAGTCCCTAAGCTTAACAATTTTCAAGCAACTAAGTCACCTAACAAACCACATTCAAAACAAAAAAAAAATCCCTCAAAGGTCCCTAAACTAAACAATTTTCAAGACAGTAAGTCACTTACCAAACCACATTCAAAACAAAAAACTCCTCTTTAGAGACCCTACCCTTAACCATTTTAAACCAACAAAGTATCATGACAAAACCATATGCAAAACACAAAATATCCTTTAAAGTCCCTACACTTAAACATTTTCAACAAAATAAGTCACTTACCAAACCACATTCAAAATAAAAAAAATCCTCTTTAAAGTTCCTACACGTAACGATTTTCAACCAACTAAGTATCAAAACAAAACCACATTCAAAACAAAAAACTTCTATTTAAAGTTCATACACTTAACCATTTTCAACCAATTATTTATCAAAACAAAACCACATTCAAAAGAAAAAATACCTTTCAAAGTCCATAGACTTAACCATTTTCAACCAATTAAGTCACCTTCCAAACAATACTTAAACTAAAAAAATCCCTTTAACGTCCCTAAGCTTAACCATATTCAAGTGAATTAGTCACCTACCAAACCACATTCAAACCAAAAAAATCATCTTTAAAGTCCCTACACTTAACCATTTTCAACCATCAATGTATCAAAACAAAACCACATTCAAAACAAAAAAATCCTCTTTAAAGTCCCTACACTTAACCATTTTCAACCAACTAAGTATCAAAACAAAACCACATTCAAAACACAAAATCCCCTTCAAAGTCCCTGAACTAAAATATTTTCAACAAACTAAGTCACCTTCTAAACCACATTCAAAACAAAAAAATCTCCTTTAAAGTCCCTAAGCTTAACAATTTTCAAACAACTAAGTCACCTAACAAACCACATTCAAAACAAAAAAAAATCCCTTAAAGGTCCCGAAACTAAACAATTTTCAAGCTAGTAAGTCAGTTACCAAACCACATGTAAAACAAAAAAATTCTGTTTAAAGTTCCTACACTTGACCAGTTTCAACCAACTAAGTATCAAAACCAAACAACATTCAAAACAAAAAAATCCCCTTTAAGGTCCCTAAACTTAACCATTTTCAAGAAACTAAGTCACTTACCAAACCACATTTAAAATAAAAAAATCCTCTTTAAAGTCCATACATTTGACAATTTTCAACCAATTAAGTAACAACACAAAACTACATTGAAAACACAAAATCCCCTTCAAAATCCCTAGACTTAACCATTTTCAACCAACTAAGTCACCTACCAAACCACATTCAAAACAAAAAAATCATCTTTAAAGTTCCTACACTTAAGTATTTTTAACCAACTAAGTATCAAAACAAAACCACATTCAAAAAAAAAAATCCTCTTTAAAGTCCCTACACTTAACCATTTTCAACCAACTAAGTATCAAAACAAAACCACATTCAAAACACAAAATCCCCTTCAAAGTCCCTGAACTAAAATATTTTCAACAAACTAAGTCACCTTCTAAACCACATTCAAAACAAAAAAATCTCCTTTAAAGTCCCTAAGCTTAACAATTTTAAAACAACTAAGTCACCTAACAAACCACATTCAAAACAAAAAAAAATCCCTTAAAGGTACCTAAACTAAACAATTTTCAAGCTAGTAAGTCAGTTACCAAACCACATGTAAAACAAAAAAATTCTGTTTAAAGTTCCTACACTTGACCAGTTTCAACCAACTAAGTATCAAAACCAAACAACATTCAAAACAAAAAAAAATCCCATTTAAAGTCCCTATACTTAACCATATTCAAGTGACTAAGTCACCTACCAAACCACATTCAAAACAAAATAAACTCCTTTAAAGACCCTAAACTTAACCATTTTCAACCAACTAACTATCAAAACAAAACTACATTCAAAACACAAAATCCCCTTCAAAGTCCTACACTTAACCATTTTTAACCAAAACCATTTTCAGCCAACTAAGTCACCAACCACACAACATTCAAAACAAAAAATCCCCTTTAAAGTCCCCTAACTTAACCATTTCCAAGAAACTAAGTCACCTACCAAACCACATTTAAAACAAAAAATCCCCTTTAAAGTCGCTACACTTAACCATTTTCAACCAACAAAGTATCAAAATAAAACCACATTCAAGACAAAAAAATCCCCTTTAAAGTTCCTAATCTTAACCATATTCAAGTGACTAAGTCACCAACCAAACCACATTCAAAACAAGAAAAATCCCCTTTAAGGTCCCTAAACTTAACCATTTTCAAGAAACTAAGTCACCTACCAAACCATAATTAAAACAAAAAATCCCCTTGAAAGTCGCTACACTTAACCATTTTCAACCATCAAAGTATCAAAACAAAACCACATTCAAAACAATAAAAATCCCCTTTAAAGTCCCTACACTTAACCATATTCAACAAACTATGTATCAAAGCAAAACCACATTCAAAACACAAAATCTCCTTCAAAGTCCCTAGACTAAAATAATCTCCTTCAATGTGCCCGGACTTAACCATATTCAAGTGACTAAGTCACCTACCAAACCACATAGAGAACAAAAAAAATTCCCTTTAAGGTTCCTAATCTTAACCATTTTCAAGCAACTAAGTCACTTACCAAACCACATTCAAAATAAAAAAATCCTCTTTAAAGTCCCTACATTTAACCATTTTCAACCAACTAAGTATCAACACAAAACTACATTCAAAACACAAAATCCCCTTCAAAATCCCTGGACTTAACCATTTTCAACCAACTAAGTGACCTACCAAACCACATTCAAAACAAAAATATCTTCTTTAAAGTTCCTACACTAAACCATTTTCAACATACTATGTATCAAAACAAAACCACATTCAAAACAAAAAAATCCTCTTTAAAGTCCCTACACTTAACCATTTTCAACCAACTAAGTATCAAAACAAAACCACATTCAAATCACAAAATCCCCTTCAAAGTGCCTGAACTAAAATATTTTCAACAAACTAAGTCACCATCTAAACCACATTAAAAACAAACAAATCTCCATTAAAGTCCCTAAGCTTAACAATTTTCAAGCAACTATGTCACCTAACAAACCACATTCAAAACAAAAAAAATTCCCTTAAAGGTCCCTAAACTAAACAATTTTCAATCAAGTAAATCACTTACCGAACCACATTCAAAACAAAAAACTCCTCTTTAGAGTCCCTACCCTTAACCATTTTCAACCATCAAAGTATCAAAACAAAACCACATTCAAAAGAAAAAAAATCTCCTTTAAAGTCCATACACTGAACCATATTCAACCAACTAAGTATCAAAACAAAACCACATTCAAAACACAAAATCCGCTTTAAAGTCCCTACACTTAACCATTACCAACCAACTAAGTCACTTACCAAATCACATTCAAAATAAAAAAAATCTTCTTTAAAGTTCCTACACTTAACCATTTTCAACCAACTAAGTATCAAAACAAAACGACATTCAAAACAAAAAAATCCTTTTTAAAGTCCTTACACTTAACCATTTTAAACCAACAAAGTATCAAAATAAAACAACATTCAAAACCCAAAATATCCTCCAAAGTCCCAAGAGTTAACAATTTTAAACTAACTAAGTCACCTTCCCAACCACATTCAAAACAAAAAAATCCCTTTAAAAGTTCCTAAACTTAACCATATTCAAGTGACTAAGTCACCTACCAAACAACATTTAAAACCAAAAAAAAAAACCTTTAAGATCCCTAAACTTAAACATTTTCAAGAAACTAAGTCACTTACCAAACCACATGCAAAATAAAAAAATTCTGTTTAAAGTTTCTACACTTAACCAGTTTCAACCAACTAAGTATCAAAACCAAACCACATTCAAAACAAAAAAATCCCATTTAAAGTCCCTATACTTAGCCATATTCAAGTGACTAAGTCACCTACCAAACCACATTCAACAAAAAATAATCTCCTTTAATGACCCTAAACTAAACAATTTCCAAGCAACTAAGTCTCTTACAAAACCACATGCAAAACAAAAAAATCCTTTTTAAAGTTCCTACACTTAACCATTTTCAACAAACTAAGTATAAAAACTAAACCACATTCAAAACAAAAAAATCCACTTTAAAGTCCCTACACTTAACCATTATCAACCAACTAACTATCAAAACTAAACTACATTCAAAACACAAAATCTCCTTCAAAGTCCGAGACTTAACCATTTTTAACCAAAACCATTTTCAGCCAACTAAGTCACCAACCAAACCACATTCAAAACAAAAAAATCCCCTTTAAAGTCCCTAAACTTAACCATTTTCAAGAAACTAAGTCACCTACCAAACCACATTCAAAATAAAAAAATCCTCTTTAAAGTCCCTACATTTAACCATTTTCAACCAACTAAGTATCAACACAAAACTACATTCAAAACACAAAATCCCCTTCAAAATCCCTGGACTTAACCATTTTCAACCAACTAAGTGACCTACCAAACCACATTCAAAACAAAAATATTTTCTTTAAAGTTCCTACACTAAACCATTTTCAACATACTATGTATCAAAACAAAACCACATTCAAAACAAAAAAATCCTCTTTAAAGTCCCTACACTTAACCATTTTCAACCAACTAAGTATCAAAACAAAACCACATTCAAATCACAAAATTCCCTTCAAAGTGCCTGAACTAAAATATTTTCAAAAAACTAAGTCACCATCTAAACCACATTCAAAACAAACAAATCTCCATTAAAGTCCCTAAGCTTAACAATTTTCAAGCAACTATGTCACCTAACAAACCACATTCAAAACAAAAAAAATTCCCTTAAAGGTCCCTAAACTAAACAATTTTCAATCAAGTAAATCACTTACAAAACCACATTCAAATCAAAAAACTCCTCTTTAGAGTCCCTACCCGTAACAATTTTCAACCAACAAAGTATCAAAACAAAACCATATACAAAACACAAAATCCCCTTTAAAGTCCCTACACTTAAGTATTTTCAACCAACTAAGTATCAAAACAAAACCATATTCAAAACAAAAAAATCCTCTTTAAAGTCCCTACACTTAACTATTTTCAACCAACTAAGTATGAAAACAAAACCACATTCATAACACAAAATCCCTTCAAAGTCCCTGAACTAAAATATTTTCAACAAACTAAGTCACCTTCTAAACCATATTCAAAACAAACAAATCTCCTTTAAAGTCCCTAAGCTTAACAATTTTTAAGCAACTAAGTCACCTAACAAACCACATTCAAAACAAAAAAAATTCCCTTAAAGGTCCCTAAACTAATCAATTTTCAAGCAAGTAAGTCAGTTACCAAATCAGATGCAAAACAAAAAATTTCTGTTTAAAGTTCCTACACTTGACCAGTTTCAACCAACTAAGTATCAAAACCAAACCACATTCAAAACAAAAAAATCCCATTTAAAGTCCCTATACTTAACCATATTCAAGTGACTAAGTCACCTACCAAACCACATTCAAAAGAAAAAAATCTCCTTTAAAGACCCTAAACTTAACCATTTTCAAGCAACTAAGTCACTTACAAAACCACATGCAAAATAAAAAAATCCTCTTTAAAGTTCCTACACTTAACGATTTTAAACCAACTAAGTATCAAAACTAAACCACATTAAAAACAAAAAAATCCACTTTAAAGTCACTACACTTAACCATTTTCAACAAACTAACTATCAAAACAAAACTACATTCAAAACACAAAATCCCCTTCAAAGTCATAGACTTAACCATTTTTAACCAAAACCATTTTCAGCCAACTAAGTCACCAACCAAACCACATTCAAAAAAAAAAATCCCCTTTAAAGTCCCCTAACTTAACCATTTACAAGAAACTAAGTCACCTACCAAACCACATTTAAAACAAAAAATCCCCTTTAAAGTCGCTACACTTAACCATTTTCAACCAACAAAGTATCAAAATAAAACCACATTCAAGACAAAAAAATCCCCTTTAAAGTTCCTAATCTTAACCATATTCAAGTGACTAAGTCACCAACCAAACCACATTCAAAACAAGAAAAATCCCCTTTAAGGTCCCTAAACTTAACCATTTTCAAGAAACTAAGTCACCTACCAAACCATATTTAAAACAAAAAATCCCCTTGAAAGTCGCTACACTTAACCATTTTCAACCATCAAAGTATCAAAACAAAACCACATTCAAAACAATAAAAATCCCCTTTAAAGTCCCTACACTTAACCATATTCAACAAACTAAGTATCAAAACAAAACCACATTCAAAACACAAAATCTCCTTCAAAGTCCCTAGACTAAAATAATTTCCTTCAATGTGCCCGGACTTAACCATATTCAAGTGACTAAGTCACCTACCAAACCACATAAAGAACAAAAAAAATTCCCTTTAAGGTTCCTAATCTTAACCATTTTCAAGCAACTAAGTCACTTACCAAACCACATTCAAAATAAAAAAATCCTCTTTAAAGTCCCTACATTTAACCATTTTCAACCAACTAAGTATCAACACAAAACTACATTCAAAACACAAAATCCCCTTCAAAATCCCTGGACTTAACCATTTTCAACCAACTAAGTGACCTACCAAACCACATTCAAAACAAAAATATCTTCTTTAAAGTTCCTACACTAAACCATTTTCAACATACTATGTATCAAAACAAAACCACATTCAAAACAAAAAAATCCTCTTTAAAGTCCCTACACTTAACCATTTTCAACCAACTAAGTATCAAAACAAAACCACATTAAAATCATAAAATCCCCTTCAAAGTGCCTGAACTATAATATTTTCAACAAACTAAGTCACCATCTAAACCACATTAAAAACAAACAAATCTCCATTAAAGTCCCTAAGCTTAACAATTTTCAAGCAACTATGTCACCTAACAAACCACATTCAAAACAAAAAAAATTCCCTTAAAGGTCCCTAAACTAAACAATTTTCAATCAAGTAAATCACTTACCAAACCACATTCAAAACAAAAAACTCCTCTTTAGAGTCCCTACCCTTAACCATTTTCAACCAACAAAGTATCAAAACAAAACCATATGCAAAACACAAAATCCCCTTTAAAGTCCCTACACTTAAGTATTTTCAACCAACTAAGTATCAAAACAAAACCATATTCAAAACAAAAAAATCCTCTTTAAAGTCCCTACACTTAACCATTTTCAACCAACTAAGTATGAAAACAAAACCACATTCATAACACAAAATCCCTTCAAAGTCCCTGAACTAAAATATTTTCAACAAACTAAGTCACCTTCTAAACCATATTCAAAACAAACAAATCTCCTTTAAAGTCCCTAAGCTTAACAATTTTTAAGCAACTAAGTCACCTAACAAACCACATTCAAAACAAAAAAAATTCCCTTAAAGGTCCCTAAACTAAACAATTTTCAAGCAAGTAAGTCAGTTACCAAACCAGATGCAAAACAAAAAATTTCTGTTTAAAGTTCCTACACTTGACACGTTTCAACCAACTAAGTATCAAAACCAAACCACATTCAAAACAAAAAAATCCCATTTAAAGTCCCTATACTTAACCATATTCAAGTGACTAAGTCACCTACCAAACCACATTCAAAAGAAAATAATCTCCTTTAAAGACCCTAAACTTAACCATTTTCAAGCAACTAAGTCACTTACAAAACCACATGCAAAATAAAAAAATCCTCTTTAAAGTTCCTACACTTAACGATTTTAAACCAACTAAGTATCAAAACTAAACCACATTAAAAACAAAAAAAATCCACTTTAAAGTCACTACACTTAACCATTTTCAACCAACTAACTATCAAAACAAAACTACATTCAAAACACAAAATCCCCTTCAAAGTCATAGACTTAACCATTTTTAACCAAAACCATTTTCAGCCAACTAAGTCACCAACCAATCCACATTCAAAACAAAAAAATCCCCTTTAAAGTCCCCTAACTTAACCATTTACAAGAAACTAAGTCACCTACCAAACCACATTTAAAACAAAAAATCCCCTTTAAAGTCGCTACACTTAACCATTTTCAACCAACAAAGTATCAAAATAAAACCACATTCAAGACAAAAAAATCCCCTTTAAAGTTCCTAATCTTAACCATATTCAAGTGACTAAGTCACCAACCAAACCACATTCAAAACAAGAAAAATCCCCTTTAAGGTCCCTAAACTTAACCATTTTCAAGAAACTAAGTCACCTACCAAACCATATTTAAAACAAAAAATCCCCTTGAAAGTCGCTACACTTAACCATTTTCAACCATCAAAGTATCAAAACAAAACCACATTCAAAACAATAAAAATCCCCTTTAAATTCCCTACACTTAACCATATTCAACAAACTATGTATCAAAACAATACCACATTCAAAACACAAAATCTCCTTCAAAGTCCCTAGACTAAAATAATCTCCTTCAATGTGCCCGGACTTAACCATATTCAAGTGACTAAGTCACCTACCAAACCACATAGAGAACAAAAAAAATTCCCTTTAAGGTTCCTAATCTTAACCATTTTCAAGCAACTAAGTCACTTACCAAACCACATTCAAAATAAAAAAATCCTCTTTAAAGTCCCTACATTTAACCATTTTCAACCAACTAAGTATCAACACAAAACTACATTCAAAACACAAAATCCCCTTCAAAATCCCTGGACTTAACCATTTTCAACCAACTAAGTGACCTACCAAACCACATTCAAAACAAAAATATTTTCTTTAAAGTTCCTACACTAAACCATTTTCAACATACTATGTATCAAAACAAAACCACATTCAAAACAAAAAAATCCTCTTTAAAGTCCCTACACTTAACCATTTTCAACCAACTAAGTATCAAAACAAAACCACATTCAAATCACAAAATTCCCTTCAAAGTGCCTGAACTAAAATATTTTCAAAAAACTAAGTCACCATCTAAACCACATTCAAAACAAACAAATCTCCATTAAAGTCCCTAAGCTTAACAATTTTCAAGCAACTATGTCACCTAACAAACCACATTCAAAACAAAAAAAATTCCCTTAAAGGTCCCTAAACTAAACAATTTTCAATCAAGTAAATCACTTACAAAACCACATTCAAATCAAAAAACTCCTCTTTAGAGTCCCTACCCTTAACAATTTTCAACCAACAAAGTATCAAAACAAAACCATATGCAAAACACTAAATCCCCTTTAAAGTCCCTACACTTAAGTATTTTCAACCAACTAAGTATCAAAACAAAACCATATTCAAAACAAAAAAATCCCCTTTAAAGTCCCCTAACTTAACCATTTACAAGAAACTAAGTCACCTACCAAACCACATTTAAAACAAAAAATCCCCTTTAAAGTCGCTACACTTAACCATTTTCAACCAACAAAGTATCAAAATAAAACCACATTCAAGACAAAAAAATCCCCTTTAAAGTTCCTAATCTTAACCATATTCAAGTGACTAAGTCACCAACCAAACCACATTCAAAACAAGAAAAATCCCCTTTAAGGTCCCTAAACTTAACCATTTTCAAGAAACTAAGTCACCTACCAAACCATATTTAAAACAAAAAATCCCCTTGAAAGTCGCTACACTTAACCATTTTCAACCATCAAAGTATCAAAACAAAACCACATTCAAAACAATAAAAATCCCCTTTAAAGTCCCTACACTTAACCATATTCAACAAACTATGTATCAAAACAATACCACATTCAAAACACAAAATCTCCTTCAAAGTCCCTAGACTAAAATAATCTCCTTCAATGTGCCCGGACTTAACCATATTCAAGTGACTAAGTCACCTACCAAACCACATAGAGAACAAAAAAAATTCCCTTTAAGGTTCCTAATCTTAACCATTTTCAAGCAACTAAGTCACTTACCAAACCACATTCAAAATAAAAAAATCCTCTTTAAAGTCCCTACATTTAACCATTTTCAACCAACTAAGTATCAACACAAAACTACATTCAAAACACAAAATCCCCTTCAAAATCCCTGGACTTAACCATTTTCAACCAACTAAGTGACCTACCAAACCACATTCAAAACAAAAATATTTTCTTTAAAGTTCCTACACTAAACCATTTTCAACATACTATGTATCAAAACAAAACCACATTCAAAACAAAAAAATCCTCTTTAAAGTCCCTACACTTAACCATTTTCAACCAACTAAGTATCAAAACAAAACCACATTCAAATCACAAAATTCCCTTCAAAGTGCCTGAACTAAAATATTTTCAAAAAACTAAGTCACCATCTAAACCACATTCAAAACAAACAAATCTCCATTAAAGTCCCTAAGCTTAACAATTTTCAAGCAACTATGTCACCTAACAAACCACATTCAAAACAAAAAAAATTCCCTTAAAGGTCCCTAAACTAAACAATTTTCAATCAAGTAAATCACTTACAAAACCACATTCAAATCAAAAAACTCCTCTTTAGAGTCCCTACCCGTAACAATTTTCAACCAACAAAGTATCAAAACAAAACCATATGCAAAACACTAAATCCCCTTTAAAGTCCCTACACTTAAGTATTTTCAACCAACTAAGTATCAAAACAAAACCATATTCAAAACAAAAAAATGCTCTTTAAAGTCCCTACACTTAACCATTTTCAACCAACTAAGTATGAAAACAAAACAACATTCATAACACAAAATCCCTTCAAAGTCCCTGAACTAAAATATTTTCAACAAACTAAGTCACCTTCTAAACCATATTCAAAACAAACAAATCTCCTATAAAGTCCCTAAGCTTAACAATTTTTAAGCAACTAAGTCACCTAACAAACCAATTTCAAAACAAAAAAAATTCCCTTAAAGGTCCCTAAACTAAACAATTTTCAAGCAAGTAAGTCAGTTACCAAACCAGATGCAAAACAAAAAATTTCTGTTTAAAGTTCCTACACTTGACCAGTTTCAACCAACTAAGTATCAAAACCAAACCACATTTAAAGCAAAAAAATCCCATTTAAAGTCCCTATACTTAACCATATTCAAGTGACTAAGTCACCTACCAAACCACATTCAAAAGAAAATAATCTCCTTTAAAGACCCTAAACTTAACCATTTTCAAGCAACTAAGTCACTTACAAAACCACATGCAAAATAAAAAAATCCTATTTAAAGTTCCTACACTTAACGATTTTAAACCAACTAAGTATCAAAACTAAACCACATTAAAAACAAAAAAATCCACTTTAAAGTCACTACACTTAAACATTTTCAACCAACTAACTATCAAAACAAAACTACATTCAAAACACAAAATCCCCTTCAAAGTCATAGACTTAACCATTTTTAACCAAAACCATTTTCAGCCAACTAAGTCACCAACCAAACCACATTCAAAACAAAAAAATCCCCTTTAAAGTCCCCTAACTTAACCATTTACAAGAAACTAAGTCACCTACCAAACCACATTTAAAACAAAAAATCCCCTTTAAAGTCGCTACACTTAACCATTTTCAACCAACAAAGTATCAAAATAAAACCACATTCAAGACAAAAAAATCCCCTTTAAAGTTCCTAATCTTAACCATATTCAAGTGACTAAGTCACCAACCAAACCACATTCAAAACAAGAAAAATCCCCTTTAAGGTCCCTAAACTTAACCATTTTCAAGAAACTAAGTCACCTACCAAACCATATTTAAAACAAAAAATCCCCTTGAAAGTCGCTACACTTAACCATTTTCAACCATCAAAGTATCAAAACAAAACCACATTCAAAACAATAAAAATCCCCTTTAAAGTCCCTACACTTAACCAAATTCAACAAACTATGTATCAACACAAAACCACATTCAAAACACAAAATCTCCTTCAAAGTCCCTAGACTAAAATAATCTCCTTCAATGTGCCCGGACTTAACCATATTCAAGTGACTAAGTCACCTACCAAACCACATAGAGAACAAAAAAAATTCCCTTTAAGGTTCCTAATCTTAACCATTTTCAAGCAACTAAGTCACTAAACCACATTCAAAATAAAAAAATCCTCTTTAAAGTCCCTACATTTAACAATTTTCAACCAACTAAGTATCAACACAAAACTACATTCAAAACACAAAATCCCCTTCAAAATCCCTGGACTTAACCATTTTCAACCAACTAAGTGACCTACCAAACCACATTCAAAACAAAAATATCTTCTTTAAAGTTCCTACACTAAACCATTTCCAACATACTATGTATCAAAACAAAACCACATTCAAAACAAAAAAATCCTCTTTAAAGTCCCTACACTTAACCATTTTCAACCATCTAAGTATCAAAACAAAACCACATTAAAATCACAAAATCCCCTTCAAAGTGCCTGAACTAAAATATTTTCAACAAACTAAGTCACCATCTAAACCACATTCAAAACAAACAAATCTCCATTAAAGTCCCTAAGCTTAACAATTTTCAAGCAACTATGTCACCTAACAAACCACATTTAAAACAAAAAAAATTCCCTTAAAGGTCCCTAAACTAAACAATTTTCAATCAAGTAAATCACTTACCAAACCACATTTAAAACAAAAAACTCCTCTTTAGAGTCCCTACCCTTAACCATTTTCAACCAACAAAGTATCAAAACAAAACCATATGCAAAACACAAAATCCCCTTTAAAGTCCCTACACTTAAGTATTTTCAACCAACTAAGTATCGAAACAAAACCATATTCAAAACAAAAAAATCCTCTTTAAAGTCCCTACACTTAACCATTTTCAACCAACTAAGTATGAAAACAAAACCACATTCATAACACAAAATCCCTTCAAAGTCCCTGAACTAAAATATTTTCAACAAACTAAGTCACCTTCTAAACCATATTCAAAACAAAAAAATCTCCTTTAAAGTCCCTAAGCTTAACATTTTTTAAGCAACTAAGTCACCTAACAAACCACATTCAAAACAAAAAAAATTCCCTTAAAGGTCCCTAAACTAAACAATTTTCAAGCAAGTAAGTCAGTTACCAAACCAGATGCAAAACAAAAAATTTCTGTTTAAAGTTTCTACACTTGACCAGTTTCAACCAACTAAGTATCAAAACCAAACCACATTTAAAACAAAAAAATCCCATTTAAAGTCCCTATACTTAACCATATTCAAGTGACTAAGTCACCTACCAAACCACATTCAAAAGAAAATAATCTCCTTTAAAGACCCTAAACTTAACCATTTTCAAGCAACTAAGTCACTTACAAAACCACATGCAAAATAAAAAAATCCTCTTTAAAGTTCCTACACTTAACGATTTTAAACCAACTAAGTATCAAAACTAAACCACATTAAAAACAAAAAAATCCACTTTAAAGTCACTACACTTAAACATTTTCAACCAACTAACTATCAAAACAAAACTACATTCAAAACACAAAATCCCCTTCAAAGTCATAGACTTAACCATTTTTAACCAAAACCATTTTCAGCCAACTAAGTCACCAACCAAACCACATTCAAAACAAAAAAATCTCCTTTAAAGTCCCCTAACTTAACCATTTACAAGAAACTAAGTCACCTACCAAACCACATTTAAAACAAAAAATCCCCTTTAAAGTCGCTACACTTAACCATTTTCAACCAACAAAGTATCAAAATAAAACCACATTCAAGACAAAAAAATCCCCTTTAAAGTTCCTAATCTTAACCATATTCAAGTGACTAAGTCACCAACCAAACCACATTCAAAACAAGAAAAATCCCCTTTAAGGTCCCTAAACTTAACCATTTTCAAGAAACTAAGTCACCTACCAAACCATATTTAAAACAAAAAATCCCCTTGAAAGTCGCTACACTTAACCATTTTCAACCATCAAAGTATCAAAACAAAACCACATTCAAAACAATAAAAATCCCCTTTAAAGTCCCTACACTTAACCATATTCAACAAACTATGTATCAAAACAATACCACATTCAAAACACAAAATCTCCTTCAAAGTCCCTAGACTAAAATAATCTCCTTCAATGTGCCCGGACTTAACCATATTCAAGTGACTAAGTCACCTACCAAACCACATATAGAACAAAAAAAATTCCCTTTAAGGTTCCTAATCTTAACCATTTTCAAGCAACTAAGTCACTTACCAAACCACATTCAAAATAAAAAAATCCTCTTTAAAGTCCCTACATTTAACCATTTTCAACCAACTAAGTATCAACACAAAACTACATTCAAAACACAAAATCCCCTTCAAAATCCCTGGACTTAACCATTTTCAACCAACTAAGTGACCTACCAAACCACATTCAAAACAAAAATATTTTCTTTAAAGTTCCTACACTAAACCATTTTCAACATACTATGTATCAAAACAAAACCACATTCAAAACAAAAAAATCCTCTTTAAAGTCCCTACACTTAACCATTTTCAACCAACTAAGTATCAAAACAAAACCACATTCAAATCACAAAATCCCCTTCAAAGTGCCTGAACTAAAATATTTTCAACAAACTAAGTCACCATCTAAACCACATTCAAAACAAACAAATCTCCATTAAAGTCCGTAAGCTTAACAATTTTCAAGCAACTATGTCACCTAACAAACCACATTCAAAACAAAAAAAATTCCCTTAAAGGTCCCTAAACTAAACAATTTTCAATCAAGTAAATCACTTACCAAAGCACATTCAAATCAAAAAACTCCTCTTTAGAGTCCCTACCCTTAACAATTTTCAACCAACAAAGTATCAAAACAAAACCATATGCAAAACACAAAATCCCCTTTAAAGTCCCTACACTTAAGTATTTTCAACCAACTAAGTATCAAAACAAAACCATATTCAAAACAAAAAAATCCTCTTTAAAGTCCCTACACTTAACCATTTTCAACCAACTAAGTATGAAAACAAAACCACATTCATAACACAAAATCCCTTCAAAGTCCCTGAACTAAAATATTTTCAACAAACTAAGTCACCTTCTAAACCATATTCAAAACAAACAAATCTCCTTTAAAGTCCCTAAGCTTAACAATTTTTAAGCAACTAAGTCACCTAACAAACCACATTCAAAACAAAAAAAATTCCCTTAAAGGTCCCTAAACTAAACAATTTTCAAGCAAGTAAGTCAGTTACCAAACCAGATGCAAAACAAAAAATTTCTGTTTAAAGTTCCTACACTTGACCAGTTTCAACCAACTAAGTATCAAAACCAAACCACATTCAAAAAAAAAAAATCCCATTTAAAGTCCCTATACTTAACCATATTCAAGTGACTAAGTCACCTACCAAACCACATTCAAAAGAAAATAATCTCCTTTAAAGACCCTAAACTTAACCATTTTCAAGCAACTAAGTCACTTACAAAACCACATGCAAAATAAAAAAATTCTCTTTAAAGTTCCTACACTTAACGATTTTAAACCAACTAAGTATCAAAACTAAACCACATTAAAAACAAAAAAATCCACTTTAAAGTCACTACGCTTAACCATTTTCAACCAACTAACTATCAAAACAAAACTACATTCAAAACACAAAATCCCCTTCAAAGTCATAGACTTAACCATTTTTAACCAAAACCATTTTCAGCCAACTAAGTCACCAACCAAACCACATTCAAAACAAAAAAATCCCCTTTAAAGTCCCCTAACTTAACCATTTACAAGAAACTAAGTCACCTACCAAACCACATTTAAAACAAAAAATCCCCTTTAAAGTCGCTACACTTAACCATTTTCAACCAACAAATTATCAAAATAAAACCACATTCAAGACAAAAAAATTCCCTTTAAAGTTCCTAATCTTAACCATATTCAAGTGACTAAGTCACCAACCAAACCACATTCAAAACAAGAAAAATCCCCTTTAAGGTCCCTAAACTTAACCATTTTCAAGAAACTAAGTCACCTACCAAACCATATTTAAAACAAAAAATCCCCTTGAAAGTCGCTACACTTAACCATTTTCAACCATCAAAGTATCAAAACAAAACCACATTCAAAACAATAAAAATCCCCTTTAAAGTCCCTACACTTAACCATATTCAACAAACTATGTATCAAAACAAAACCACATTCAAAACACAAAATCTCCTTCAAAGTCCCTAGACTAAAATAATCTCCTTCAATGTGCCCGGACTTAACCATATTCAAGTGACTAAGTCACCTACCAAACCACATAGAGAACAAAAAAAATTCCCTTTAAGGTTCCTAATCTAAACCATTTTCAAGCAACTAAGTCACTTACCAAACCACATTCAAAATAAAAAAATCCTCTTTACAGTCCCTACATTTAACCATTTTCAACCAACTAAGTATCAACACAAAACTACATTCAAAACACAAAATCCACTTCAAAGTGCCTGAACTAAAATATTTTCAACAAACTAAGTCACCATCTAAACCACATTCAAAACAAACAAATCTCCATTAAAGTCCCTAAGCATAACAATTTTCAAGCAACTATGTCACCTAACAAACCACATTCAAAACAAAAAAAATTCCCTTAAAGGTCCCTAAACTAAACAATTTTCAATCAAGTAAATCACTTACCAAACCACATTCAAATCAAAAAACTCCTCTTTAGAGTCCCTACCCTTAACCATTTTCAACCAACTAACTATCAAAACAAAACTACATTCAAAACACAAAATCCCCTTCAAAGTCATAGACTTATCCATTTTTAACCAAAACCATTTTCAGCCATCTAAGTCACCAACCAAACCACATTCAAAACAAAAAAATCCCCTATAAAGTCCCTAAACTTAACCATTTTCAAGAAACTAAGTCACCTACCAAACCATATTTAAAAACAAAAATCCCCTTGAAAGTCGCTACACTTAACCATTTTCAACCATCAAAGGATCTAAACAAAACCACATTCAAAACAATAAAAATCCCCTTTAAAGTCCCTACACTTAACCATATTCAACCAACTAAGTATCAAAACAATACCACATTCAAAACACAAGATCCCCTTCAAAGTCCCTAGACTAAAATAATCTCCTTCAAAGTGCCTGGAGTTAACCATATTCAAGTGACTAAGTCACCTACCAAACCACATAGAGAACAAAAAAAATTCCCTTTAAGGTTCCTAATCTTAACCATTTTCAAGCAACTAAGTCACTTACCAAACCACATTCAAAATAAAAAAATCCTCTTTAAAGTCCCTACATTTAACCATTTTCAACCAACTAAGTATCAACACAAAACTACATTCAAAACACAAAATCCCCTTCAAAATCCCTGGACATTACCATTTTCAACGAACTAAGTCACCTACCAAACCACATTCAAAACAAAAATATCTTCTTTAAAGTTCCTACACTAAACCATTTTCAACCAACAAAGTATCAAAACAAAACCACATTCAAAACAAAAAAATCCTCGTTAAAGTCCCTACACTTATCCATTTTCAACCAACTAAGTATCAAAACAAAACCACATTCAAAACACAAAATTCCCTTCAAAGTCCCTAGACTAAAACATTTTCAACAAACTAAGTCACCTTCCAATCCACATTCAGAACAAAAAAATCCGCTTTAAAGTCTCTAAACATAACAATTTTCAAGCAACTAAGTTACCTACCAAACCACTTTCAAAACAAAAAAAAATACCTTTAAGGTCCCTAAACTTCACCATTTTCAAGCAAGTAAGTCACTTACCAAACCACATTCATAACAAAAAAACTCCTCTTTAGAGTCCCTACACATAACCATTTTCAACCAACAGAGTATCAAAACAAAATCACATTCAAAACACAAAATCCCCTTTAAAATCTCTCCACTTAACCATTTACAACCAAATAAGTCACTTCCCAAACCACAGTCATAATAAAAAAAAATCTTCTTTAAAGTTCCTACAGTTAACCATTTTCAACCAACTATGTATCAAAACAAAACCACATTCAAAACAAAAATATCAAAACAAAACCAAATTCAAAACAAAAAAATGCTCTTTAAAGTCCCTACACTTAAACATTTTCAACCAATTAAGTATCAAAACAAAACCACATTCAAAACCCAAAATCCCCTTCCAAGTCCATAGAATTAATCATTTTCAACAAACTAAGTCACCTTCCAAACAATATTTAAAATAAAAAAATCCTTTTAAAGTCCCTAAACATAACCACATTCAAGTGACTAAGTCACCTACCAAACCACATTCAAAACAAAATAAATACCCTTTAAATTCCCTAAACATAACCATTTTCAAGCAGCTAAGTCACTTACCATACCTCATTTAAAACAAAAAAATCCTCTTTAATTTTCCTACACTTAACCATTTTCAACCAACTAAGTATCAAAACTAAACCACATTCAAAACAAAAAAAATCCACTTTAAAGTCCCTACACTTAACCATTATCAACCAACTAACTATCAAAACAAAACTACATTCAAAACACAAAATCCCCTTCAAAGTCCTAGACTTAACCACTTTTAACCAAAACCATTTTCAGCCAACTAAGTCACCAACCAAACCACATTCAAAACAAAAAAATCCCCTTTAAAGTCCCTAAACTTAACCATTTTCAAGAAACTAAGTCACCTACCGAACCACATTTAAAAAAAAAATCCCCTTTAAAGTCGCTACACTTAACCATTTTCAACCAACAAAGTATCAAAATAAAACCACATTCAAGACAAAAAAATCCCCTTTAAAGTTCCTAATCTTAACCATATTCAAGTGACTAAGTCACCTACCAAACCACATTCAAAACAAGTAAAATCCCCTTTAAGGTCCCTAAACTTAACCATTTTCAAGAAACTAAGTCACTTACCAAACCACTTTTAAAATAAAAAAATCCTCTTTAAAGTACCTACATTTAACAATTTTCAACCAACTAAGTATCAACACAAAACAACATTCAAAACACAAAATCCCCTTCAAAATCCCTAGGCTTAACCATTTTCAACCAACTAAGTCAACTACCAAACCACATTCAAAACAAAAAAATCATCTTTAAAGTTCCTACACTTAAGCATTTTCAACCAACTAAGTATCAAAACAAAACCACATTCAAAACAAAAAAATCCTCTTTAAAGTCCCTACACTTAACCATTTTCAAACAACTAAGTATCAAAACAAAACCCTATTCAAAACACAAAATCCCCTTCAAAGTCCCCGAACTAAAATATTTTCAACAAACTAAGTCACCATCTAAACCACATTCAAAATAAATAAATCTCCTTTAAAGTCCCTAAGCTTAACAATTTTCAAGCAACTAAGTCACCTAACAAACCACATTTAAAACAAAAAAAATTCCCTTAAAGGTCCCTAAACTAAACAATTTTTAAGCAAGTAAGTCACTTACCAAACCACATTCAAAACAAAAAACTCCTCTCTAGAGACCCTACCCTTAACCATTTTCAACCAACAAAGTATCATAACAAAACCATATGCAAAATACAAAATCCTCTTTAAAGTCCCTACACTTAAACATTTTCTACCAAATAAGTCACTTACCAAACCACATTCAAAATAAAAAAAATCTTCTTTAAAGTTCCTACACGTAACGATTTTCAACCAACTAAGTATCAAACTAAAACCACATTCAAATCACAAAATCCCCTTCAAAGTCCCTGAACTAAAATATTTTCAACAAACTAAGTCACCATCTAAACTACATTCAAAACAAATAAATCTCCTTTAAAGTCCCTAAGCTTAACAATTTTCAAGCAACTAAGTCACCTAACAAACCACATTCAAAACAAAAAAAAAATCCCTCAAAGGTCCCTAAACTAAACAATTTTCAAGCCAGTAAGTTTCTTACCAAACCACATTCAAAACAAAAAACTCCTCTTTAGAGACCCTACCCTTAACCATTTTAAACCAACAAAGTATCATGACAAAACCATATGCAAAACACAAAATATCCTTTAAAGTCCCTACACTTAAACAGTTTCAACCAAATAAGTCACTTACCAAACCACATTCAAAATAAAAAAAATCCTCTTTAAAGTTCCTACACGTAACGATTTTCAACCAACTAAGTATCAAAACAAAACCACATTCAAAACAAAAAACTTCTATTTAAAGTTCATACACTTAACCATTTTCAACCAATTATGTATCAAAACAAAACCACATTCAAAAGAAAAAATACCTTTCAAAGTCCATAGACTTAACCATTTTCAACCAATTAAGTCACCTTCCAAACAATACTTAAACTAAAAAAATCCCTTTAACGTCCCTAAGCTTAACCATATTCATGTGAATAAGTCACCTACCAAACCACATTCAAAATAAAATAAATCCCCTTTAAAGTCCCTAAAATTAACCATTTTCAAGCAACTAAGTCACATACCAAACCACATTCAAACTAAAAAAATCATATTTAAAGTCCCTACACTTAACCATTTTCAACCATCAATGTATCAAAACAAAACCACATTCAAAAGAAAAAAAATCCCCTTTAAAGTCCATACACTTAACCATATTCAACCCACTAAGTATCAAAACAAAACCACATTCAAACCACAAAATCCGCTTTAAAGTCCCTACACTTAACCATTACCAACCAACTAAGTCACATACCAAACCACATTCAAAATAAAAAAAATCTTCTTTAAAGTTCCTACATTTAACCATTTTCAACCAACTAAGTATCAAAACAAAACAACATTCAAAACAAAAAAATCCTTTTTAAAGTCCTTACACTTAACCATTTTAAACCAACTAAGTATCAAAATAAAACAACATTCAAAACCCAAAATATCCTCCAAAGTCCCAGGACTTAACAATTTTAAACCAACTAAGTCACCTTCCCAACCACATTCAAAACAAAAAAATCCCTTTAAAAGTTGCTAAACTTAACCATATTAAAGTGACTAAGTCACCTACCAAACAACATTTAAACCAAAAAAAAATACCCTTTAAGGTCCCTAAACTTAGCCATTTTCAAGAAACTAAGTCACTTACCAAACAACATGCAAAACAAAAAAATTCTGTTTAAAGTTCCTACACTTAACCAGTTTCAACCAACTAAGTATCAAAACCAGACCACATTCAAAACAAAAAAATCCCATTTAAAGTCCCTATACTTACCCATATTTAAGTGACTAAGTCACCTATCAAACCACATTCAAAACAAAATAATCTCCTTGAAAGACCCTAAACTTAACACTTTTCAAGCAACTAAGTCACTTACAAAACCACATGCAAAACAAAAAAATCCTCTTTAAAGTTCCTACACTTAACCATTTTCAACCAACTAAGTATCAAAACTAAACCACATTCAATACAAAAAAATCAACTTTAAAGTCCCTACACTTAACCATTTTCAACCAACTAACTATCAAAACAAAACTACATTCAAAACACAAAATCCCCTTCAAAGTCCTAGACTTAACCATTTTTAACCAAAACCATATTCACCCAACTAAGTCACCAACCAAACCACATTCAAAACAAAAAAATCCCCTTTAAAGTCCCTAAACTTAACCATTTTCGACAAACTAAGTCACCTACCAAACCACATTTAAAATAAAAAATCCCCTTTAAAGTCACTACACTTAACCATTTTCAACCAACAAAGTTTCAAAATAAAACCACATTCAAGACAAAAAAATCCCCTTTAAAGTTCCTAATCTTAACCATATTCAAGTGACTAAGTCACCTACCAAACCACATTAAAAACAAGAAAAATCCCCTTTAAGGTCCCTATACTTAACCATTTTCAAGAAACTAAGTCACTTACCAAACCACATTTAAAATAAAAAAATCCTCTTTAAAGTCCATACATTTGACAATTTTCAACCAATTAAGTAACAACACAAAACTACATTGAAAACACAAAATCCCCTTCAAAATCCCTAGACTTAACCATTTTCAACCAACTAAGTCACCTACCAAACCACATTCAAAACAAAAAAATCATCTTTAAAGTTCCTACACTTAAGCATTTTTAACCAACTAAGTATCAAAACAAAACCACATTCAAAACAAAAAAATCCTCTTTAAAGTCCCTACACTTAACCATTTTCAACCAACTAAGTATCAAAACAAAACCACATTCAAAACACAAAATCCCCTTCAAAGTCCCTGAACTAAAATATTTTCAACAAACTAAGTCACCTTCTAAACCACATTCAAAACAAAAAAATCTCCTTTAAAGTCCCTAAGCTTAACAATTTTCAAACAACTAAGTCACCTAACAAACCACATTCAAAACAAAAAAAAATCCCTTAAAGGTCCCTAAACTAAACAATTTTCAAGCTAGTAAGTCAGTTACCAAACGACATGTAAAACAAAAAAATTCTGTTTAGAGTTCCTACACTTGACCAGTTTCAACCAACTAAGTATCAAAACCAAACAACATTCAAAACAAAAAAAAATCCCATTTAAAGTCCCTATACTTAACCATATTCAAGTGACTAAGTCACCTACCAAACCACATTCAAAACAAAATAAACTCCTTTAAAGACCCTAAACTTAACCACTTTCAAGCAACTAAGTCACTAACAAAACCACATGCAAAACAAAAAAATCCTCTTTAAAGTTCCTACACTTAACCATTTTAGACCATCTAAGTATCAAAACTAAACCACATTCAAAACAAAAAAATCCACTTTAAAGTCCCTACACTTAACCATTTTCAACCAACTAACTATCAAACCAAAACTACATTCAAAACACAAAATCCCCTTCAAAATCCCTGGACTTAACCATTTTCAACCAACTAAGTGACCTACCAAACCACATTCAAAACAAAAATATCTTCTTTAAAGTTCCTACACTAAACCATTTTCAACATACTATGTATCAAAACAAAACCACATTCAAAACAAAAAAATCCTCTTTAAAGTCCCTACACTTAACCATTTTCAACCAACTAAGTATCAAAACAAAACCACATTCAAATCACAAAATCCCCTTCAAAGTGCCTGAACTAAAATATTTTCAACAAACTAAGTCACCATCTAAACCACATTCAAAACAAACAAATCTCCATTAAAGTCCTACACTTAACCATTTTTAACCAAAACCATTTTCAGCCAACTAAGTCACCAACCACACAACATTCAAAACAAAAAATTCCCTTTAAAGTCCCCTAACTTAACCATTTACAAGAAACTAAGTCACCTACCAAACCACAATTAAAACAAAAAATCCCCTTTAAAGTCGCTACACTTAACCATTTTCAACCAACAAAGTATCAAAATAAAACCACATTCAAGACAAAAAAATCCCCTTTAAAGTTCCTAATCTTAACCATATTCAAGTGACTAAGTCACCAACCAAACCACATTCAAAACAAGAAAAATCCCCTTTAAGGTCCCTAAACTTAACCATTTTCAAGAAACTAAGTCACCTACCAAACCATATTTAAAACAAAAAATCCCCTTGAAAGTCGCTACACTTAACCTTTTTCAACCATCAAAGTATCAAAACAAAACCACATTCAAAACAATAAAAATCCCCTTTAAAGTCCCTACACTTAACCATATTCAACAAACTATGTATCAAAACAAAACCACATTCAAAACACAAAATCTCCTTCAAAGTCCCTAGACTAAAATAATCTCCTTCAATGTGCCCGGACTTAACCATATTCAAGTGACTAAGTCACCTACCAAACCACATAGAGAACAAAAAAAATTCCCTTTAAGGTTCCTAATCTTAACCATTTTCAAGCAACTAAGTCACTTACCAAACCACATTCAAAAAAAAAAAATCCTCTTTAAAGTCCCTACATTTAACCATTTTCAACCAACTAAGTATCAACACAAAACTACATTCAAAACACAAAATCCCCTTCAAAATCCCTGGACTTAACCATTTTCAACCAACTAAGTGACCTACCAAACCACATTCAAAACAAAAATATCTTCTTTAAAGTTCCTACACTAAACCATTTTCAACATACTATGTATCAAAACAAAACCACATTCAAAACAAAAAAATCCTCTTTAAAGTCCCTACACTTAATGATTTTCAACCAACTAAGTATCAAAACAAAACCATATTCAAAACAAAAAAATCCTCTTTAAAGTCCCTACACTTAACCATTTTCAACCAACTAAGTATGAAAACAAAACCACATTCATAACACAAAATCCCTTCAAAGTCCCTGAACTAAAATATTTTCAACAAACTAAGTCACCTTCTAAACCATATACAAAACAAACAAATCTCCTTTATAGTCCCTAAGCTTAACAATTTTTAAGCAACTAAGTCACCTAACAAACCACATTCAAAACAAAAAAAAATCCCTTAAAGGTCCCTAAACTAAACAATTTTCAAGCAAGTAAGTCAGTTACCAAACCAGATGCAAAACAAAAAATTTCTGTTTAAAGTTCCTACACTTGACCAGTTTCAACCAACTAAGTATCAAAACCAAACCACATTCAAAACAAAAAAATCCCATTTAAAGTCCCTATACTTAACCATATTCAAGTGACTAAGTCACCTACCAAACCACATTCAAAAGAAAATAATCTTCTTTAAAGACCCTAAACTTAACCATTTTCAAGCAACTAAGTCACTTACAAAACCACATGCAAAATAAAAAAATCCTCTTTAAAGTTCCTACACTTAACGATTTTAACCAACTAAGTATCAAAACTAAACCACATTAAAAACAAAAAAAATCCACTTTAAAGTCACTACACTTAACCATTTTCAACCAACTAACTATCAAAACAAAACTACATTCAAAACACAAAATCCCCTTCAAAGTCATAGACTTAACCATTTTTAACCAAAACCATTTTCAGCCAACTAAGTCACCAACCAAACCACATTCAAAACAAAAAAATCCCCTTTAAAGTCCCCTAACTTAACCATTTACAAGAAACTAAGTCACCTACCAAACCACATTTAAAACAAAAAATCCCCTTTAAAGTCGCTACACTTAACCATTTTCAACCAACAAAGTATCAAAGTAAAACCACATTCAAGACAAAAAAATCCCCTTTAAAGTTCCTAATCTTAACCATATTCAAGTGACTAAGTCACCAACCAAACCACATTCAAAACAAGAAAAATCCCCTTTAAGGTCCCTAAACTTAACCATTTTCAAGAAACTAAGTCAACTACCAAACCATATTTAAAACAAAAAATCCCCTTGAAAGTCGCTACACTTAACCATTTTCAACCATCAAAGTATCAAAACAAAACCACATTCAAAACAATAAAAATCCCCTTTAAAGTCCCTACACTTAACCATATTCAACAAACTATGTATCAAAACAAAACCACATTCAAAACACAAAATCTCCTTCAAAGTCCCTAGACTAAAATAATCTCCTTCAATGTGCCCGGACTTAACCATATTCAAGTGACTAAGTCACCTACCAAACCACATAGAGAACAAAAAAAATTCCCTTTAAGGTTCCTAATCTTAACCATTTTCAAGCAACTAAGTCACTTACCAAACCACATTCAAAATAAAAAAATCCTCTTTAAAGTCCCTACATTTAACCATTTTCAACCAACTAAGTATCAACACAAAACTACATTCAAAACACAAAATCCCCTTCAAAATCCCTGGACATTACCATTTTCAACCAACTAAGTGACCTACCAAACCACATTCAAAACAAAAATATCTTCTTTAAAGTTCCTACACTAAACCATTTTCAACATACTATGTATCAAAACAAAACCACATTCAAAACAAAAAAATCCTCTTTAAAGTCCCTACACTTAATCATTTTCAACCAACTAAGTATCAAAACAAAACCACATTCAAATCACAAAATCCCCTTCAAAGTGCCTGAACTAAAATATTTTCAACAAACTAAGTCACCATCTAAACCACATTCAAAACAAACAAGTCTCCATTAAAGTCCCTAAGCTTAACAATTTTCAAGCAACTATGTCACCTAACAAACCACATTCAAAACAAAAAAAATTCCCTTAAAGGTCCCTAAACTAAACAATTTTCAATCAAGTAAATCACTTACCAAACCACATTCAAAACAAAAAACTCCTCTTTAGAGTCCCTACCCTTAACCATTTTCAACCAACAAAGTATCAAAACAAAACCATATGCAAAACACAAAATCCCCTTTAAAGTCCCTACACTTAAGTATTTTCAACCAACTAAGTATCAAAACAAAACCATATTCAAAACAAAAAAATCCTCTTTAAAGTCCCTACACTTAACCATTTTCAACCAACTAAGTATGAAAACAAAACCACATTCATAACACAAAATCCCTTCAAAGTCCCTGAACTAAAATATTTTCAACAAACTAAGTCACCTTCTAAACCATATACAAAACAAACAAATCTCCTTTATAGTCCCTAAGCTTAACAATTTTTAAGCAACTAAGTCACCTAACAAACCACATTCAAAACAAAAAAAATTCCCTTAAAGGTCCCTAAACTAAACAATTTTCAAGCAAGTAAGTCAGTTACCAAACCAGATGCAAAACAAAAAATTTCTGTTTAAAGTTCCTACACTTGACCAGTTTCAACCAACTAAGTATCAAAACCAAACCACATTCAAAACAAAAAAATCCCATTTAAAGTCCCTATACTTAACCATATTCAAGTGACTAAGTCACCTACCAAACCACATTCAAAAGAAAATAATCTTCTTTAAAGACCCTAAACTTAACCATTTTCAAGCAACTAAGTCACTTACAAAACCACATGCAAAATAAAAAAATCCTCTTTAAAGTTCCTACACTTAACGATTTTAAACCAACTAAGTATCAAAACTAAACCACATTAAAAACAAAAAAAATCCACTTTAAAGTCACTACACTTAACCATTTTCAACCAACTAACTATCAAAACAAAACTACATTCAAAACACAAAATCCCCTTCAAAGTCATAGACTTAACCATTTTTAACCAAAACCATTTTCAGCCAACTAAGTCACCAACCAAACCACATTCAAAACAAAAAAATCCCCTTTAAAGTCCCCTAACTTAACCATTTACAAGAAACTAAGTCACCTACCAAACCACATTTAAAACAAAAAATCCCCTTTAAAGTCGCTACACTTAACCATTTTCAACCAACAAAGTATCAAAGTAAAACCACATTCAAGACAAAAAAATCCCCTTTAAAGTTCCTAATCTTAACCATATTCAAGTGACTAAGTCACCAACCAAACCACATTCAAAACAAGAAAAATCCCCTTTAAGGTCCCTAAACTTAACCATTTTCAAGAAACTAAGTCAACTACCAAACCATATTTAAAACAAAAAATCCCCTTGAAAGTCGCTACACTTAACCATTTTCAACCATCAAAGTATCAAAACAAAACCACATTCAAAACAATAAAAATCCCCTTTAAAGTCCCTACACTTAACCATATTCAACAAACTATGTATCAAAACAAAACCACATTCAAAACACAAAATCTCCTTCAAAGTCCCTAGACTAAAATAATCTCCTTCAATGTGCCCGGACTTAACCATATTCAAGTGACTAAGTCACCTACCAAACCACATAGAGAACAAAAAAAATTCCCTTTAAGGTTCCTAATCTTAACCATTTTCAAGCAACTAAGTCACTTACCAAACCACATTCAAAATAAAAAAATCCTCTTTAAAGTCCCTACATTTAACCATTTTCAACCAACTAAGTATCAACACAAAACTACATTCAAAACACAAAATCCCCTTCAAAATCCCTGGACATTACCATTTTCAACCAACTAAGTGACCTACCAAACCACATTCAAAACAAAAATATCTTCTTTAAAGTTCCTACACTAAACCATTTTCAACATACTATGTATCAAAACAAAACCACATTCAAAACAAAAAAATCCTCTTTAAAGTCCCTACACTTAATCATTTTCAACCAACTAAGTATCAAAACAAAACCACATTCAAATCACAAAATCCCCTTCAAAGTGCCTGAACTAAAATATTTTCAACAAACTAAGTCACCATCTAAACCACATTCAAAACAAACAAGTCTCCATTAAAGTCCCTAAGCTTAACAATTTTCAAGCAACTATGTCACCTAACAAACCACATTCAAAACAAAAAAAATTCCCTTAAAGGTCCCTAAACTAAACAATTTTCAATCAAGTAAATCACTTACCAAACCACATTCAAAACAAAAAACTCCTCTTTAGAGTCCCTACCCTTAACCATTTTCAACCAACAAAGTATCAAAACAAAACCATATGCAAAACACAAAATCCCCTTTAAAGTCCCTACACTTAAGTATTTTCAACCAACTAAGTATCAAAACAAAACCATATTCAAAACAAAAAAATCCTCTTTAAAGTCCCTACACTTAACCATTTTCAACCAACTAAGTATGAAAACAAAACCACATTCATAACACAAAATCCCTTCAAAGTCCCTGAACTAAAATATTTTCAACAAACTAAGTCACCTTCTAAACCATATACAAAACAAACAAATCTCCTTTATAGTCCCTAAGCTTAACAATTTTTAAGCAACTAAGTCACCTAACAAACCACATTCAAAACAAAAAAAATTCCCTTAAAGGTCCCTAAACTAAACAATTTTCAAGCAAGTAAGTCAGTTACCAAACCAGATGCAAAACAAAAAATTTCTGTTTAAAGTTCCTACACTTGACCAGTTTCAACCAACTAAGTATCAAAACCAAACCACATTCAAAACAAAAAAATCCCATTTAAAGTCCCTATACTTAACCATATTCAAGTGACTAAGTCACCTACCAAACCACATTCAAAAGAAAATAATCTTCTTTAAAGACCCTAAACTTAACCATTTTCAAGCAACTAAGTCACTTACAAAACCACATGCAAAATAAAAAAATCCTCTTTAAAGTTCCTACACTTAACGATTTTAAACCAACTAAGTATCAAAACTAAACCACATTAAAAACAAAAAAAATCCACTTTAAAGTCACTACACTTAACCATTTTCAACCAACTAACTATCAAAACAAAACTACATTCAAAACACAAAATCCCCTTCAAAGTCATAGACTTAACCATTTTTAACCAAAACCATTTTCAGCCAACTAAGTCACCAACCAAACCACATTCAAAACAAAAAAATCCCCTTTAAAGTCCCCTAACTTAACCATTTACAAGAAACTAAGTCACCTACCAAACCACATTTAAAACAAAAAATCCCCTTTAAAGTCGCTACACTTAACCATTTTCAACCAACAAAGTATCAAAGTAAAACCACATTCAAGACAAAAAAATCCCCTTTAAAGTTCCTAATCTTAACCATATTCAAGTGACTAAGTCACCAACCAAACCACATTCAAAACAAGAAAAATCCCCTTTAAGGTCCCTAAACTTAACCATTTTCAAGAAACTAAGTCAACTACCAAACCATATTTAAAACAAAAAATCCCCTTGAAAGTCGCTACACTTAACCATTTTCAACCATCAAAGTATCAAAACAAAACCACATTCAAAACAATAAAAATCCCCTTTAAAGTCCCTACACTTAACCATATTCAACAAACTATGTATCAAAACAAAACCACATTCAAAACACAAAATCTCCTTCAAAGTCCCTAGACTAAAATAATCTCCTTCAATGTGCCCGGACTTAACCATATTCAAGTGACTAAGTCACCTACCAAACCACATAGAGAACAAAAAAAATTCCCTTTAAGGTTCCTAATCTTAACCATTTTCAAGCAACTAAGTCACTTACCAAACCACATTCAAAATAAAAAAATCCTCTTTAAAGTCCCTACATTTAACCATTTTCAACCAACTAAGTATCAACACAAAACTACATTCAAAACACAAAATCCCCTTCAAAATCCCTGGACATTACCATTTTCAACCAACTAAGTGACCTACCAAACCACATTCAAAACAAAAATATCTTCTTTAAAGTTCCTACACTAAACCATTTTCAACATACTATGTATCAAAACAAAACCACATTCAAAACAAAAAAATCCTCTTTAAAGTCCCTACACTTAATCATTTTCAACCAACTAAGTATCAAAACAAAACCACATTCAAATCACAAAATCCCCTTCAAAGTGCCTGAACTAAAATATTTTCAACAAACTAAGTCACCATCTAAACCACATTCAAAACAAACAAGTCTCCATTAAAGTCCCTAAGCTTAACAATTTTCAAGCAACTATGTCACCTAACAAACCACATTCAAAACAAAAAAAATTCCCTTAAAGGTCCCTAAACTAAACAATTTTCAATCAAGTAAATCACTTACCAAACCACATTCAAAACAAAAAACTCCTCTTTAGAGTCCCTACCCTTAACCATTTTCAACCAACAAAGTATCAAAACAAAACCATATGCAAAACACAAAATCCCCTTTAAAGTCCCTACACTTAAGTATTTTCAACCAACTAAGTATCAAAACAAAACCATATTCAAAACAAAAAAATCCTCTTTAAAGTCCCTACACTTAACCATTTTCAACCAACTAAGTATGAAAACAAAACCACATTCATAACACAAAATCCCTTCAAAGTCCCTGAACTAAAATATTTTCAACAAACTAAGTCACCTTCTAAACCATATACAAAACAAACAAATCTCCTTTATAGTCCCTAAGCTTAACAATTTTTAAGCAACTAAGTCACCTAACAAACCACATTCAAAACAAAAAAAATTCCCTTAAAGGTCCCTAAACTAAACAATTTTCAAGCAAGTAAGTCAGTTACCAAACCAGATGCAAAACAAAAAATTTCTGTTTAAAGTTCCTACACTTGACCAGTTTCAACCAACTAAGTATCAAAACCAAACCACATTCAAAACAAAAAAATCCCATTTAAAGTCCCTATACTTAACCATATTCAAGTGACTAAGTCACCTACCAAACCACATTCAAAAGAAAATAATCTTCTTTAAAGACCCTAAACTTAACCATTTTCAAGCAACTAAGTCACTTACAAAACCACATGCAAAATAAAAAAATCCTCTTTAAAGTTCCTACACTTAACGATTTTAAACCAACTAAGTATCAAAACTAAACCACATTAAAAACAAAAAAAATCCACTTTAAAGTCACTACACTTAACCATTTTCAACCAACTAACTATCAAAACAAAACTACATTCAAAACACAAAATCCCCTTCAAAGTCATAGACTTAACCATTTTTAACCAAAACCATTTTCAGCCAACTAAGTCACCAACCAAACCACATTCAAAACAAAAAAATCCCCTTTAAAGTCCCCTAACTTAACCATTTACAAGAAACTAAGTCACCTACCAAACCACATTTAAAACAAAAAATCCCCTTTAAAGTCGCTACACTTAACCATTTTCAACCAACAAAGTATCAAAGTAAAACCACATTCAAGACAAAAAAATCCCCTTTAAAGTTCCTAATCTTAACCATATTCAAGTGACTAAGTCACCAACCAAACCACATTCAAAACAAGAAAAATCCCCTTTAAGGTCCCTAAACTTAACCATTTTCAAGAAACTAAGTCAACTACCAAACCATATTTAAAACAAAAAATCCCCTTGAAAGTCGCTACACTTAACCATTTTCAACCATCAAAGTATCAAAACAAAACCACATTCAAAACAATAAAAATCCCCTTTAAAGTCCCTACACTTAACCATATTCAACAAACTATGTATCAAAACAAAACCACATTCAAAACACAAAATCTCCTTCAAAGTCCCTAGACTAAAATAATCTCCTTCAATGTGCCCGGACTTAACCATATTCAAGTGACTAAGTCACCTACCAAACCACATAGAGAACAAAAAAAATTCCCTTTAAGGTTCCTAATCTTAACCATTTTCAAGCAACTAAGTCACTTACCAAACCACATTCAAAATAAAAAAATCCTCTTTAAAGTCCCTACATTTAACCATTTTCAACCAACTAAGTATCAACACAAAACTACATTCAAAACACAAAATCCCCTTCAAAATCCCTGGACATTACCATTTTCAACCAACTAAGTGACCTACCAAACCACATTCAAAACAAAAATATCTTCTTTAAAGTTCCTACACTAAACCATTTTCAACATACTATGTATCAAAACAAAACCACATTCAAAACAAAAAAATCCTCTTTAAAGTCCCTACACTTAATCATTTTCAACCAACTAAGTATCAAAACAAAACCACATTCAAATCACAAAATCCCCTTCAAAGTGCCTGAACTAAAATATTTTCAACAAACTAAGTCACCATCTAAACCACATTCAAAACAAACAAGTCTCCATTAAAGTCCCTAAGCTTAACAATTTTCAAGCAACTATGTCACCTAACAAACCACATTCAAAACAAAAAAAATTCCCTTAAAGGTCCCTAAACTAAACAATTTTCAATCAAGTAAATCACTTACCAAACCACATTCAAAACAAAAAACTCCTCTTTAGAGTCCCTACCCTTAACCATTTTCAACCAACAAAGTATCAAAACAAAACCATATGCAAAACACAAAATCCCCTTTAAAGTCCCTACACTTAAGTATTTTCAACCAACTAAGTATCAAAACAAAACCATATTCAAAACAAAAAAATCCTCTTTAAAGTCCCTACACTTAACCATTTTCAACCAACTAAGTATGAAAACAAAACCACATTCATAACACAAAATCCCTTCAAAGTCCCTGAACTAAAATATTTTCAACAAACTAAGTCACCTTCTAAACCATATACAAAACAAACAAATCTCCTTTATAGTCCCTAAGCTTAACAATTTTTAAGCAACTAAGTCACCTAACAAACCACATTCAAAACAAAAAAAATTCCCTTAAAGGTCCCTAAACTAAACAATTTTCAAGCAAGTAAGTCAGTTACCAAACCAGATGCAAAACAAAAAATTTCTGTTTAAAGTTCCTACACTTGACCAGTTTCAACCAACTAAGTATCAAAACCAAACCACATTCAAAACAAAAAAATCCCATTTAAAGTCCCTATACTTAACCATATTCAAGTGACTAAGTCACCTACCAAACCACATTCAAAAGAAAATAATCTTCTTTAAAGACCCTAAACTTAACCATTTTCAAGCAACTAAGTCACTTACAAAACCACATGCAAAATAAAAAAATCCTCTTTAAAGTTCCTACACTTAACGATTTTAAACCAACTAAGTATCAAAACTAAACCACATTAAAAACAAAAAAAATCCACTTTAAAGTCACTACACTTAACCATTTTCAACCAACTAACTATCAAAACAAAACTACATTCAAAACACAAAATCCCCTTCAAAGTCATAGACTTAACCATTTTTAACCAAAACCATTTTCAGCCAACTAAGTCACCAACCAAACCACATTCAAAACAAAAAAATCCCCTTTAAAGTCCCCTAACTTAACCATTTACAAGAAACTAAGTCACCTACCAAACCACATTTAAAACAAAAAATCCCCTTTAAAGTCGCTACACTTAACCATTTTCAACCAACAAAGTATCAAAGTAAAACCACATTCAAGACAAAAAAATCCCCTTTAAAGTTCCTAATCTTAACCATATTCAAGTGACTAAGTCACCAACCAAACCACATTCAAAACAAGAAAAATCCCCTTTAAGGTCCCTAAACTTAACCATTTTCAAGAAACTAAGTCAACTACCAAACCATATTTAAAACAAAAAATCCCCTTGAAAGTCGCTACACTTAACCATTTTCAACCATCAAAGTATCAAAACAAAACCACATTCAAAACAATAAAAATCCCCTTTAAAGTCCCTACACTTAACCATATTCAACAAACTATGTATCAAAACAAAACCACATTCAAAACACAAAATCTCCTTCAAAGTCCCTAGACTAAAATAATCTCCTTCAATGTGCCCGGACTTAACCATATTCAAGTGACTAAGTCACCTACCAAACCACATAGAGAACAAAAAAAATTCCCTTTAAGGTTCCTAATCTTAACCATTTTCAAGCAACTAAGTCACTTACCAAACCACATTCAAAATAAAAAAATCCTCTTTAAAGTCCCTACATTTAACCATTTTCAACCAACTAAGTATCAACACAAAACTACATTCAAAACACAAAATCCCCTTCAAAATCCCTGGACATTACCATTTTCAACCAACTAAGTGACCTACCAAACCACATTCAAAACAAAAATATCTTCTTTAAAGTTCCTACACTAAACCATTTTCAACATACTATGTATCAAAACAAAACCACATTCAAAACAAAAAAATCCTCTTTAAAGTCCCTACACTTAATCATTTTCAACCAACTAAGTATCAAAACAAAACCACATTCAAATCACAAAATCCCCTTCAAAGTGCCTGAACTAAAATATTTTCAACAAACTAAGTCACCATCTAAACCACATTCAAAACAAACAAGTCTCCATTAAAGTCCCTAAGCTTAACAATTTTCAAGCAACTATGTCACCTAACAAACCACATTCAAAACAAAAAAAATTCCCTTAAAGGTCCCTAAACTAAACAATTTTCAATCAAGTAAATCACTTACCAAACCACATTCAAAACAAAAAACTCCTCTTTAGAGTCCCTACCCTTAACCATTTTCAACCAACAAAGTATCAAAACAAAACCATATGCAAAACACAAAATCCCCTTTAAAGTCCCTACACTTAAGTATTTTCAACCAACTAAGTATCAAAACAAAACCATATTCAAAACAAAAAAATCCTCTTTAAAGTCCCTACACTTAACCATTTTCAACCAACTAAGTATGAAAACAAAACCACATTCATAACACAAAATCCCTTCAAAGTCCCTGAACTAAAATATTTTCAACAAACTAAGTCACCTTCTAAACCATATACAAAACAAACAAATCTCCTTTATAGTCCCTAAGCTTAACAATTTTTAAGCAACTAAGTCACCTAACAAACCACATTCAAAACAAAAAAAATTCCCTTAAAGGTCCCTAAACTAAACAATTTTCAAGCAAGTAAGTCAGTTACCAAACCAGATGCAAAACAAAAAATTTCTGTTTAAAGTTCCTACACTTGACCAGTTTCAACCAACTAAGTATCAAAACCAAACCACATTCAAAACAAAAAAATCCCATTTAAAGTCCCTATACTTAACCATATTCAAGTGACTAAGTCACCTACCAAACCACATTCAAAAGAAAATAATCTTCTTTAAAGACCCTAAACTTAACCATTTTCAAGCAACTAAGTCACTTACAAAACCACATGCAAAATAAAAAAATCCTCTTTAAAGTTCCTACACTTAACGATTTTAAACCAACTAAGTATCAAAACTAAACCACATTAAAAACAAAAAAAATCCACTTTAAAGTCACTACACTTAACCATTTTCAACCAACTAACTATCAAAACAAAACTACATTCAAAACACAAAATCCCCTTCAAAGTCATAGACTTAACCATTTTTAACCAAAACCATTTTCAGCCAACTAAGTCACCAACCAAACCACATTCAAAACAAAAAAATCCCCTTTAAAGTCCCCTAACTTAACCATTTACAAGAAACTAAGTCACCTACCAAACCACATTTAAAACAAAAAATCCCCTTTAAAGTCGCTACACTTAACCATTTTCAACCAACAAAGTATCAAAGTAAAACCACATTCAAGACAAAAAAATCCCCTTTAAAGTTCCTAATCTTAACCATATTCAAGTGACTAAGTCACCAACCAAACCACATTCAAAACAAGAAAAATCCCCTTTAAGGTCCCTAAACTTAACCATTTTCAAGAAACTAAGTCAACTACCAAACCATATTTAAAACAAAAAATCCCCTTGAAAGTCGCTACACTTAACCATTTTCAACCATCAAAGTATCAAAACAAAACCACATTCAAAACAATAAAAATCCCCTTTAAAGTCCCTACACTTAACCATATTCAACAAACTATGTATCAAAACAAAACCACATTCAAAACACAAAATCTCCTTCAAAGTCCCTAGACTAAAATAATCTCCTTCAATGTGCCCGGACTTAACCATATTCAAGTGACTAAGTCACCTACCAAACCACATAGAGAACAAAAAAAATTCCCTTTAAGGTTCCTAATCTTAACCATTTTCAAGCAACTAAGTCACTTACCAAACCACATTCAAAATAAAAAAATCCTCTTTAAAGTCCCTACATTTAACCATTTTCAACCAACTAAGTATCAACACAAAACTACATTCAAAACACAAAATCCCCTTCAAAATCCCTGGACATTACCATTTTCAACCAACTAAGTGACCTACCAAACCACATTCAAAACAAAAATATCTTCTTTAAAGTTCCTACACTAAACCATTTTCAACATACTATGTATCAAAACAAAACCACATTCAAAACAAAAAAATCCTCTTTAAAGTCCCTACACTTAATCATTTTCAACCAACTAAGTATCAAAACAAAACCACATTCAAATCACAAAATCCCCTTCAAAGTGCCTGAACTAAAATATTTTCAACAATCTAAGTCACCATCTAAACCACATTCAAAACAAACAAGTCTCCATTAAAGTCCCTAAGCTTAACAATTTTCAAGCAACTATGTCACCTAACAAACCACATTCAAAACAAAAAAAATTCCCTTAAAGGTCCCTAAACTAAACAATTTTCAATCAAGTAAATCACTTACCAAACCACATTCAAAACAAAAAACTCCTCTTTAGAGTCCCTACCCTTAACCATTTTCAACCAACAAAGTATCAAAACAAAACCATATGCAAAACACAAAATCCCCTTTAAAGTCCCTACACTTAAGTATTTTCAACCAACTAAGTATCAAAACAAAACCATATTCAAAACAAAAAAATCCTCTTTAAAGTCCCTACACTTAACCATTTTCAACCAACTAAGTATGAAAACAAAACCACATTCATAACACAAAATCCCTTCAAAGTCCCTGAACTAAAATATTTTCAACAAACTAAGTCACCTTCTAAACCATATTCAAAACAAACAAATCTCCTTTATAGTCCCTAAGCTTAACAATTTTTAAGCAACTAAGTCACCTAACAAACCACATTCAAAACAAAAAAAATTCCCTTAAAGGTCCCTAAACTAAACAATTTTCAAGCAAGTAAGTCAGTTACCAAACCAGATGCAAAACAAAAAATTTCTGTTTAAAGTTCCTACACTTGACCAGTTTCAACCAACTAAGTATCAAAACCCAACCACATTCAAAACAAAAAAATCCCATTTAAAGTCCCTATACTTAACCATATTCAAGTGACTAAGTCACCTACCAAACCACATTCAAAAGAAAATAATCTCCTTTAAAGACCCTAAACTTAACCATTTTCAAGCAACTAAGTCACTTACAAAACCACATGCAAAATAAAAAAATCCTATTTAAAGTTCCTACACTTAACGATTTTAAACCAACTAAGTATCAAAACTAAACCACATTAAAAACAAAAAAATCCACTTTAAAGTCACTACACTTAACCATTTTCAACCAACTAACTATCAAAACAAAACTACATTCAAAACACAAAATCCCCTTCAAAGTCATAGACTTAACCATTTTTAACCAAAACCATTTTCAGCCAACTAAGTCACCAACCAAACCACATTCAAAACAAAAAAATCCCCTTTAAAGTCCCTAAACTTAACCATTTTCAAGAAACTAAGTCACCTACCAAACCATATTTAAAACAAAAAATCCCCTTGAAAGTCGCTACACTTAACCATTTTCAACCATCAAAGGATCAAAACAAAACCACATTCAAAACAATAAAAATCCCCTTTAAAGTCCCTACACTTAACCATATTCAACCAACTAAGTATCAAAACAAAACCACATTCAAAACACAAGATCCCCTTCAAAGTCCCTAGACTAAAATAATCTCCTTCAAAGTGCCTGGAGTTAACTATATTCAAGTGACTAAGTCACCTACCAAACCACATAGAGAACAAATAAAATTCCCTTTAAGGTTCCTAATCTTAACCATTTTCAAGCAACTAAGTCACTTACCAAACCACATTCAAAATAAAAAAATCCTCTTTAAAGTCCCTACATTTAACCATTTTCAACCAACTAAGTATCAACACAAAACTACATTCAAAACACAAAATCCCCTTCAAAATCCCTGGACATTACCATTTTCAACGAACTAAGTCACCTACCAAACCACATTCAAAACAAAAATATCTTCTTTAAAGTTCCTACACTAAACCATTTTCAACCAACAAAGTATCAAAACAAAACCACATTCAAAACAAAAAAATCCTCGTTAAAGTCCCTACACTTATCCATTTTCAACCAACTAAGTATCAAAACAAAACCACATTCAAAACACAAAATTCCCTTCAAAGTCCCTAGACTAAAACATTTTCAACAAACTAAGTCACCTTCCAATCCACATTCAGAACAAAAAAATCCACTTTAAAGTCCCTAAACATAACAATTTTCAAGCAACTAAGTCACCTACCAAACCACTTTCAAAACAATAAAAAATACCTTTAAGGTCCCTAAACTTCACCATTTTCAAGCAAGTAAGTCACTTACCAAATCACATTCATAACAAAAAAACTCCTCTTTAGAGTCCCTACACATAACCATTTTCAGCCAACAGAGTATCAAAACAAAATCACATTCAAAACACAAAATCCCCTTTAAAATCTCTCCACTTAACCATTTACAACCAAATAAGTCACTTCCCAAACCACAGTCATAATAAAAAAAAATCTTCTTTAAAGTTCCTACAGTTAACCATTTTCAACCAACTATGTATCAAAACAAAACCACATTCAAAACAAAAATATCAAAACAAAACCAAATTCAAAACAAAAAAATGCTCTTTAAAGTCCCTACACTTAACCATTTTCATCCAATTAAGTATCAAAACAAAACCACATTCAAAACCCAAAATCCCCTTCAAAGTCCATAGAATTAATCATTTTCAACAAACTAAGTCACCTTCCAAACAATATTTAAAATAAAAAAATCCTTTTAAAGTCCCTAAACTTAACCACATTCAAGTGACTAAGTCACCTACCAAACCACATTCAAAACAAAATAAATACCCTTTAAATTCCCTAAACATAACCATTTTCAAGCAGCTAAGTCACTTACCATACCTCATTTAAAACAAAAAAATCCTCTTTAAAGTCCCTACACTTAATAATTTTCAACCATCTAAGTATCAAAACAAAACCACATTCAAAACAAAAAAAATCCCCTTTAAAGTCCCTACACTTAACCATTTTCAACCAACTAAGTATCAAAATAAAACCACATTCAAAACACAAAATCCCCTTCAAAGTCCCTAGACTTAACCATTTTCATCCAAAACCATTTTCAACCAACTAAGTCACCTACCAAACCAAATTCAAAATAAAAAAAATCCCTTTTAAAGTCCCTAAACTTAACCATTTTGAAGCAACTACGTCACCTACCAAACCACATTCAAAACAAAAAAATCCTCTTTAAAGTCCCAACACTTAACGGAAAGCTCCAATATCTAAAATGATGAGCTTAGCAAATTAAAAAATAGACTAGTGCAATTTTCTCCAAAATACCCATCTACTCTATGCAAGATATTACTCATTTCAGTCCACATAACACACACAATCCATACTATATTCATGTTTTTCCCCAATTTCCCCATTTTCAACAAAAACATAAGAACTAGGGTTTCAAAATTCAAAATAAAGTGAAGTTAACTCAAAATAAGGTTAACAAATCTCACATTCCTACTTACTTGAGTTTGAGAAACCAAGATTTGCTATGAGAACCCACTTCTTCGACTGATTTCGAGTGTCAGTATGTGTTTGTCTGTGTATGCGGGTTCAGTGTTTGTGTGTATACTGTTTCTCGTTTGTTTTTGTGTATACCAATTAAGAAAGTTAATTATTTGGGTGGGTCGGGTCAGGTTATTAATTATTTTTATTTTTTTTATTTAACAGTAAAACTGACCACACGTGGTCGATTTTTACAAAGTTTTTGATAAATTAAATTTTAATAAACTACAATTAATAAATGAATTAATAAATTAATAAATTAAATTTTAATTAATTAAATTTTTTAATAAATGCTATAATATTTATAATAATATCCAATTAATTTAATACAATGTGTATGTATATAAATCAGATAATTAGTTATTTAATCATCACATTAACACGAGTAGTATATTTCCTCCATCCTATAATAATATCAATGAATTTCACAAATTACGATAAATTTTGGGTTCATTAGATTTTAATTACGATATTATATATATATATGTGTTAATAAGATAAATTATCGACAGCTTGCGTTATTACAACTTCAACAATATAAGCGTATCTACATTGACACAAAATACTATCTCTATTTGTTCAATAGTATGATATCAATGTATTATTCCAAATATTTTGATATATAGATTCAATTATCGAGCTTTCGTTTACTGCATATATCACTACATGAGATATATGTATATTTACATATATTCAATTATCTATCATCGTTTAAATACGTAATATAAACATGACATACGTGATTTTTCTACCCCAAATTAATATTCAACGTATTTCACATGTACTCATATACAAAAGTTTTAAGCGAAAAAACTCAAACTCACCCCCAAAATTTGGCGGTCGTTCAAAATTCAAAATTCAAAGCATATGGTAAGTATATGCCAGTTTTATGATTCAATTTTCTGTCTCCCTCCCCTACCATGGTAAGTATTTGCTAGTTTCATGATTCATAGCATATTATTTTTTTATTTTAATTAGAAAACCGACCACAAGTGGTCGGTTTTTATAAGTATTTTTTTATTATTTTCATTGTAAAAACCGACCAATTGTGGTCGACTTTTTTTAAAATAAATTTAAAAAGAATTTTTAAAAATCGGCTACAAGTGGTCAGTTTTTATAAATATTTTTAATTATGTTTTTTTAAAAAACCTACCACTGGTGGTCGGTTTTGTTATTTTTATAAAATCTTTATTTTTTAAATAAATAATAATTATTATTAAAATTATTGAAATAATTATTTTGATTTTTTAAAATATAAAAGAGACCACTTGTGGTCGCTTTTAAAAAAAACAACTGACCACTTGTGGTAGGTTTTTTCCGACCACATCTTGTGGTGGGTTTTTGTGGTTGGTTTTACCGAGTTTTTTAGCAGTGAAATATGGAAGTTGAAAATGGACCCTATCCTAGTTCAAAATGATTCTTCCATGACTCAAGCCATGGCCACACTTGTAACGGACATCCCGAATCAGTGAAGGTCCAAGACGACCCCTTATCATTACATCATAAGCATAATCAGGAATAAAGTTGTGAAAATAGACCCATAAGATATGAAGTTCAAGTACATGATGAGTAAAAATTCCAGTCGTGAAACACAACATGAAACATATGCCTAACTCAGTCTACGAAGCTTCTAACATTGTAAATGAAAATCGTAGATGGTTCAACACTTGAAAGTTGTTGTCCCAAAAGAATCCTAGTGTTGAGCAGGATAACGGGGGAAATCTTCGAAACCTACATCATGAAAGGATGTAGCATCCGGGGACGGTCAGTACGGTAAGTACGAGTATGAGACACAAGAAAAGGGACAAACAATTTATAAAAATGCAGTTAATGACATTAATAACAAAAGTAGAAATAGTAAAATATGAGGCAAGTAATATAAAATGTATAGACATAAACAGTTGAAACATTACTTCTGAATTGTGTAGTTGGCACCAACATCTAGTAACTCACGGGCTATTTGGTTCTAGTATTTGCCCAAATGGTGGGGCGCTCAATAGATGTTTGCTGCATGAATTGAGATCACATAATTTGGCCATCATAATATTGTAACTCCCTAAACTTTCAAACTAAAAACAGAATAAATGATTAAGGTTTCGTACACGTTCATACAAGTAACAATTTTAAGGAAGAATATATCCTAGAATACTTAGATCTATGTAACTCATTAAATATCAAATTAAATATTATTGAGTCTTCTTTTGTAACACCCCATACTTTTGGGCTAGAATTTAGACCATCGTTCCTACGCATATAGACCGAAACTAAGTGATTCCTTATTAATACATGTGTGGAGATCAATCCTATAGTGTGTGAATACCTTTGAATATGAATTGAGGTCACAAGAATCCCCTAACACTAAGACAAATTGAAAACAATTCCATCGATTAAGGTTTTTAGGACACTCGAACTTAGGTCAACTTTCGTCGAGCATAATATTTTGTATACAATGAATTAGAAGGCCTACTATATATTGAATGAAAGGTCTTTGAAGTATCTTTCTAATGGTACCAATCTATCCTAAGTTTTATACCTAAAATAAGAGTTATGACTTTGTAAAGTGGAATATTTTCCATCCGAACTGGTCTGATATGTCTTTCATATGATCCAGCATCGTAGGCGCATCTTGGGTGCATTTCAGGGACATAACACACTGGTTTAGTATGCCTTTCATATGCTCTAGCATCTTGGGTGCATTTCAGAGGCATAACATACTGGTTTGAGATGCCTTTCATCTGCTCCAGTATCTTGGGCGCAGATGGGGCACATTTCAGGACACAGTTTCAAGGTCAACTTAAATCGATCATACCTTTCTATATATAAAAACTGAGAGGTCTTCAATATATCAAATGAAGGGTCTTTGAGTCTTCTTTCCAACGCAACTGATTTCTTCCGAATCCAACTTCGGAGTAAAAATTTATGCCGATTTTACTTAAGCATATCAACCTGTCAACAGGCAGAAATTTCTGCGACCTTTTTTGTTTCTTGAGGGGTATTTTGGTCTTTTCACTCACCCAAACACACGGTATTAAGCCATTCAAAGGAAAAAATTCCTCATTCTCTATCAAAATATCTCAAGAACAGGACCCTTACTCCCTCTCCAAGACAAGAACCATCCCCTAAGTTCAAGATTTCCAAGAATCAAATCAAGATTTAGATCCTGTTCTTTGAATTAAGTAATCTAAGGTACGTAGAGTTTTCCTAAATTACATTGGCATGATGAAAACATTTTTAATGATGTTTTGAATGTTGAAAAATCATGGATCTGTAATGGGTTTTGGAAATATATTTACAATCATGCATTATGAATTATTTAATGATATTATTGTTTTGGTCTTGAGATTTCCCCCCCAATTGATTTGTAATATTATATATGTATGTATGAAATCAAGGTTTAATGTTGAATTGAGAGCATCAATTATTGGAAATAGCTCTCTCGTTTAAAGATTTCCTATTTTAGTAAGTCATGATTTTATTTAAATGTATTTTTGTGAAGTATGTTACAAATGCCTTATGATTTTTAAGACTTTCTTATGGTTTTAAATTGAAGAGAGGGGTTTTTACATGTTCATAAATGTTGAATATTTATAATGAAAGAATTGCATGGTTTGTCAAAAATACATGAACACCACATGTTTGCTGAAATGTTGAAAAGAGAGAGATTCTTTGCATTGTTTGACATATGATTGAAATATAAATTCCATTGAACTGTTTCAATGATATGGTGGTCCAAACTTGATGTTTTGAATGAAAAGAATGTAACGTGATATTTTATGGCTCATACATATGACTTGCAAGTCTTGGTATGACGATACCAAATTGAGATAATGTCTTAGTAATACAGAACAAACAGACGGTGGATTTTCTTTAAGATCTTCAGATTTTGAACTTAGAATGATCAAGTTCAGAAAAGGCTAAAAATTGGCATAAAGATAAGTTAGGTGGTTACCCGAAGAAGGCACGAGATCAGAAAATTCATTATCCAAAATCATATTTTACCAATACGGGATTATTATGTCCCCTAGAGGGATTATACATTGGCCTAGTTCCCTGTGGCATTTCAGAATTAGAAACTCCAACTCTTACGGCAAACTTGGGTTGGGGCCTTGTCCGTCGAGTTAAGGGAGGACTACATTTAGCCTATGGGGTTAGAGAATTGTAGGGTGTACCACCTAACTCAGAAGTAATACAAAGATTAGAACTACATTGTCAAAAACTATTTTAAGATCACTGAAACTACCCATGTATTTTTAACTCTTTCATGCATGATGTTTCTGACTTACTCTCTTCTATGTTATATATATATATATGTAAACACATTATTTTGGATTGCTCTGCGTACCAGTACATCTGTATTGACCACTTATATTTTAGGATTCTGAGACACGGTCTTGGGTTCCATTAAGCAGTAGATTGACTTGTCAGAAGTTTGCAATTGGTTAGCCTCCCGTACATCAGAAGGCCTGGATTAGAACTTGTTATAGTTATTTTATTTTGATTTATGGTCTAATTGGGGGCCTTGTCCAGGTCTTCAGACAGAGTTTATTTTCAATCAGTGGAGATTTTGCAGACTAATGTTATATGTTATTGATCGTTATGAAATCATTTTAGTGTTGTGTAGTTGAATTAAAAGCTGACCATGATTCTGTTTTGTTATGAATTCCACATTTCCTCTTTGTATATAAATGGTGTATGTGATTACATGTTAGAAGTGCCCTCGGGCCTTCATGGTTCAGGATGCCCATCACGGATAGGGCCCTAGTTCGAATCGTGACAAACTTGGTATCAAAGCACGGTTCATGGTCCCAGGGTATCTGCGATATCGCGTCGAGTAGCATCTTAATTATGGGTGTGTACCATGCCACACTTATAACCAAGAGGCTACAAGGAGTTTAGGAATGACTCTCTTTCTTCATGTTCTAGTTTGTGCTATGGAGTTAGAATGTCCCTCTTTCATACTCTAGTTTGCATCGTCTATACGAATATAAAGTTATCCTAATTCTTTCCTTACTCTGATATTCTTAGATATGTCTTATTTTGAGGTGATTCAAGTCTAGAAGCTTAGGATCTAAATAATATGGTCCTTTTCTGATTGGGTCATAAAAGATTATGAGATTGCACAAGGACTTGATAGGAGTCCATTGGTGCTTCAAGGTGTAATGATTTTAGTGTAAACTTTTATTCTTATGAAGTCATGCTTTTCAGCCTGAGGTGTTAAGTGTATTCATTTCTTTTCAAAAATCATGTTGCAGATGTCATGCATTAGGGGAATAATGTGTCGCAGAATATTTGAACTGTATTTTCACCCGAGTAGTAGTATAAGTTAAAGTTTCAGTGTCATGACCCATTGGTAATGAGATTGGACCAAGAGGTTGGTGATATGAAGTCACAAGGTTAGAAGCCAGAGTGAGGGTGACTTTTGTGTAAATAAATATTTTAGTTGTATAACCATTGATTGAGGGATGATTTGTCATTTTATAGTGATAGTCTTATATGGTAGTAATACTTGTAGATTGTATGGTATTCGATAGAGGAAGTGTTTAACTGTGATTATTATCTATCCAAAAATAGGGAAGGATCTCAGAGTGGATAGTTATGGTAGTTATAGAAATCCCTTGTAGGTTGTGAACGGAAATGTTTAGATTTGCCAATAAGTTATACGTATAGACTAATTGTTGTTTGTGGAATTTGAAGGTAGTCTAAATATAAGCTTGGGTAAGTAAGTATGATGTGAGAAAGTAGAATATGTAGATAAGATTGTATAGGGTTATAATATAATATTAAGGTTGACCATGTCTATTATGTGACTTTATTATGTGACTTTACCCCCCTTGACCTTCTTTTCTTTAGTAGTTGTAAACTAGTGTTACTTATGAGAAGGTATGTAGTAAATTTTGAGGTGTAGTAGTAATTTCATGGAGGTAATTTGGTTGTAGGTAGTTTTTAGGTGAAATGAGGTATTTGGGTAGAATTTCCCCATTTGATGGACTAGTATATTATGTTGCATTCTTCATTGGTGGTAGATGATTGATGCTAGACTATAGGCTTAAGTTTTAGATGTAGAATGTGGTGGTAAGAATAGTAGCTTAAGATTAATGATGTATGTTTTATAGGAATGAATTAGTAGGCTTGATGTGATTTGTGAAAGAGCCTCGGTTGATAATTGATGAAAAGTTTAAGTGGTAATTGTGAGGTATATGTGTATATGGGGACTAGAGTTAAAATGATGAAATGTGGGTGAGTCATTAAGTGGATAAGGGCGTAAGTATATAAGAATAAGCTGCACCCATTGGTAGTATGGCGTTACTCATTAGGCAAGATTTTATGATATGAGTTATGCGATTAAGAAAGCTAAGTAGTGGAGAGTGGGTTCTTATGTGATAAGGAGTGAGGTTGTGTATGCTCATGAGACTGGGTGTTGTAAGTTGATGATAATAGAGGATAGCTAAAATTAAGAGTAGAGTTCTAGGTAAGCAATACCTTTAGAGTATACTTAAAAAGGGAAAAAGTTTAGAATTTATGTGTATAAGTGTTTTACGTTCCTAGTTTGTGTTCTTAAAATTGTAGTATTGAGAAGTCTGGTGAGTTATTGTTTGGTGTTTGTTAGAGTTGAATTGAGGAAATACTAGTACACAATATGAGCCTTGGGTATGATTTTACAAACTTTGTTAAGTTGTAAGTTATGTGATTAGCGGTGTAATGCGAGTATTTAAGGAGTTGAGGATAGAGTGTTAAGTGTTTGGAATCATGGATGTCCATGCACATAATAGTGTTAGTCATAAGTTGGTGACTTTGGGTGTTAGAGGAAGTTATGATTAGTGTTCCTGAACAGATGTCCTAGAAAGAATTTTGTGTCATTGTATTAGCAACAAATGAGGGAAGTTGCATTCATGTGTATATCGATACCCCCTATTCTTTAGAGAATTGTGGTTATAGATTTATGAGAGGTTATGTTCTCAAGTCTAGGATTGTGACTTTAATCTTAGGGGGAGATGGTGAGTTAAGGTAGTTTTCTAATTTTCTTATTGTAGCCAAAGTCATGATAAATCTATTCCTATTCAAGCATGTTCCTCCTACTTCAGTTTACGAATTCATTCTACCAATGTCTTATGTATTCAAGTCTTGCCGATGCCTAAGTTTTGAGCTCTCTGTGCAACTCATGTAATGTTCTGATATCCAAACAAGGGCAATAATGTCCCTCAATGATCCAGTATTCCAAGTATCCAAGACACATGTTATGTTGCTCATGATCCATAAATATGTGTCCCAAATCATACTTGGTTCTAAGAAATGATTTTTTTTGTATGTTACTGATTCATTTTATGTTGGGATTAGCCAAATGATAAAGTTGTGCGAACTTATGACTATCGCATCTCTGAAAATGAGAAGCAATAGCTTCAAGTATCAATCTTTGTCTCAATCATTAACTTTATGAATTCTGACCTTATGTTATACAAATAATGAGATATGTGTACCTATGTTTCTTGCCGTAGTATATCCTAAGAAAATCATGTTGTGTTGTGGTTATGCCGAACAACCTTTTTTCTTATGATCCAGGCACTTGATATCTGAAGAACTCTGTGTCGATTCTATTGTTTCTTTACTTCATATCCCTCCTCGAGTAGTGCAATAAGTATGAGTGATGGTCTGATAATGTTATTTCCATTCATGATGTTTATGCTTTGGTCCCTTAATGACCCTCCGTATGTTAGTATGATGGTGGTTGTGGAAGCGTAGTAGTGTGTTAGGTATGGGAGTAGGTGTTCTTGAAGGTGAAAAAAATTATTTATGTGATTCTCGAGCTGAGGATATAGGTAAAAGGGAAAAGAAGGAGATGAACTTTTATTGTGCAAAATAGCTAAGAAGGAGAAATGTGGTAAAAATATTTGAGAACGATTGAAATCGTTGTTCTTAGTGGTGAGAGATCCATTTGTGGGTGTAGTAATGATTATGCTTGAATATTGTGGTTGCTGAAAACACAAACCTATGTGCTATATGGTTGGTACTCTCTGAAATAAATCTTGAGTGTGTTTGACAATAGTGATAAGATGAAATAATATTCTTAAAGGGATGTATAGTACATGATTCCGTAGTGTAAACTAGCACCTCTTTTCTCTGAGTTAGGTTTCAACATAAAAGTATATTACAACGGAACACAAATTCTTGTGGTCAAATATGTTACAGGAGAATAGTAAGTCGTAAATGGTGACGAATGTTGATTAATGCTGATATACAGATAAGTAGTGTCTCCAAGTTTAAGTATTTTCATTGTATCTTATAAGAAGGAAATGCTAATATCCTTATGTCTCACAAGAATCGTATCTCATGTCTTGTACCAGTATTAATCATGCCGAAGACTCTTAAGAAAAATTCATGTCTTACAATGTTTTGATCATGTGCTATAAAACACATGCCAAGATTATGTCGATGTCAAGTTTCGTTATCTCAGGTTTCATGCTTAACCATTTCCATAAGGGATTATCATGAAGATCGTCTTATGCCTTCGCATATTTTTGTAGAGGAAAAATGTTCAATGCGAGGTTACGTTCCTTATTCCATACCTTTAGAGATTCAATAAGTCCCTGCCCATCATTCGTTTACAAATGATCCCATGGGCGGATAATGTAACACCTCATACTTTCGAGCTAGAATTTAGACCATCGTTCCTACGCGTATAGACCCAAACTAAGTGATTCCTTGTTAATACATGTGTGGATATCAATCCTATAGTGTGTGAATAGCTTTGAATATGAATTGAGGTCACAAGAATACCCTAACTCTAGGATGAGTTGAAAATAATTCCATCGATTAAGTTTTAGTGGACACTCCAACTTGGGTAAACTTTCATCGACCATAACTTATTGTATACAATGAATTAGAAGGCCTACTATATAGAGAATTAAATTTCTTCAAAGTATCTTTCCAATGGTACCAATCTCGCCTAAATCTGATACTCAAGCAAAGATTTATGACTTTGCAAAGGGAGTATTTTCCATCCAAAGTCTAATATGCCTTTCATATCCTACAGCATCTTGGGCGCATCTTGGGTGCATTTCAGGGCATAACACACTAGTTTAGTATGCCTTTCATATTCTCCAGCATCTTGGGCGCATTTTGGACACATTTCAGAGGCATAACATACTGGTTTGAGATGCCTTTCATCTGCTCTAGCATCTTGGGCGCAGATAGGGTGCATTTCAGGCCACAGTTTGAGGGTCAAATTTAATCAATCATAACTTTCTCTATATAACAAACTGATAGGCCTTCTATATATCAAATGAAAGTTCTTTGAGTATTGTTTCCAATGCAACTGATTTTGTCCAAATTCAACATCGAAGTAAGATGTTATGCCCATTTTACTTCAGCATATCAGCCTGTCTACTGGCAGAAATTTCTGCAACCTTTTTAGTTTCTTGAGGGGTATTTTGGTCCTTTCTCTCACCCAAACACACGGGATTTATCCATTCAAAGGAAAAAATCCCTCATTCTCTATCAAAATATCTCAAGAAAAAAACCCTAACTCCCCTCCCAAAGATCAAGATCCATTCCCTAAGTTCAAGATTTCAAAGAATCAAATCAAGATTCAGATCCTGTTCTTTGAACTAAGTAATCTAAGGTAAGTGGGGTTTTCCTAAATTACATGTGCATGGTGAAAATATTTTTAATGATGCTTTGAATGTTGAAAAATCATGGATCTGTAATGTGTTTTGAAATTATATTTATAATCTTGTATTACGAATTTTTTAATGACATTATTGTTTTGGTCTTGAGGCCTTTCCCTCAAATTGATTTGTAATCTTATATATGTATGTATGAAATCGAGTTTGGATGTTGAATTGAGAGAATCAATTATTGGAAATTACTCTCTCGTTTAATGTTTTTCTATTTTCGAAAGTCATAATTTTATTTGAATGTATTTCTGTGAAGTATGTTACAAATGCCTTATGATTGCTAAAACTTGTTTATTGTTTTGAATTGAAGAGAGGGTTTTCTTACATTTTGATAAATGTTGAAGATTTATAATGAAAGAATTGCATAGTTTGTCAAAAATACATGACCACCACATGTTTGTTGAAATGTTGAAAAAAGAGTGATTATTTGCATTGTTTGACATATGATTGAAATATGGATTCTTTTGAACTGTTTGAATGATATGGTGGTCCAAACTTGATGTTTTGAATGAAAAGACTGTAACATGATATTTTATGGCTCAGAAATATGACTTCCAACTCTTGGTATGCCGATACCAAATTCAGATAACGCCATAGTAATAAGAATAGAACTGAATGTTGATTTTCTTTCAGATTTTCAGATTTTGAATTTAGAATGATACAAGTTCAGAAAAGGCTAAAAATGGACATAAAGAGATGTTAGGTGGTTATCCGAAGAAGGAACGAGTTCAGAAAACTCACTGCCCAAAATCGTGTTTTGCCAATACGGGATTATTATGTCCCCTAGATGGATTATACGCTGGCCTAGTACCCTATGGCATATCAGAATCAGAAACTCCAACTCTTGCGACAAACTTGTGTTGGGGGCTTGATCACCGAGTTAAGGGTAGGCTCTATATTGCCCGTGGGGTTGAAGAATTGTAGGGTGTACCACCTAACTCAAAAGTAATACAAAGATTAGAACTGCATTATCAAAATTTATTTTAAGATCACTGAAACAACCCATGTGGTTTTAACTATTTCATTCATGATATTTTAGACTTGCTCTCATCTATGTTATATATATATGTAAACACATTATTTTGGATTGCTCTGCATAGCAGTACATTTGTATTGACCCCTATATTTCAGGATTCTGAGACACAGTCCTGATTCCCATTAAGCAGTAGATTGACATGTCAGAAGTGTGCAACTGGTGAGCCTCCCTTACTTCGGAAGGCCTGGATTAGAACTTGCTATTGTTATTTTATTTTGATTCATGGTTCGATTGGGGGCCTTGTCCCAGTTTATCAAACAAAGGTTATTTTCCATCAGTAGATATTTCGGAGACTAGTATTATATGTTGTTGATCGTTATGAACTCATTTCAGTATTGTGTAGTTGAATTAAAAGCTAACCATGATTTCGTTTTGTTATGTATTACGCATTTTCTCTTTGTAAATGAATTGTGTATGTGATTGCAAATTAGAAGGGCCCACGGGCATTCATGGTTCTGGATGCCCGTCACGGATAGGGCCCTGGTTTGGGTCGTGACATCTTTCCAGCTTCAATGGTTGTTTTGCTAAGAACGGTCAGAACAGCCTAGTAGACGAAAATTTGCTATTCTTTTCTTATCTTTTCACATTGTGATTTCGTCCATTACTTTTCCCATAACCCCTAATACCTTTTTAAAAATCTTTCTTCATCAGTTTAAAACATTTTTTTTAGTCTTAACTCCTCCCTCCCTTCTCTGAAACTCAAGCTTAAGAAATCCAAGAGAATTGTCTAAAAAATCAGGCTTACTTCCCTCCTTCACGATCACTAAGTTCCTCGAATGATTTTTGGTATGTATGACTACTCCTTTCATTTTTTTATTAGGATTTGTTCTCCTTTATTTCTAGTTACTCTCATCCTAATTAGGTTGCAGAATTTTCCATGCCCTTGTCAAAGAATAGAGTTCTTTTAGCAAGTTGTTTGGAAACTCTTGGATAAACTTTCTGCAACACCCCGCATTTTGGGCTAGAACGAAAACTGTCATTTCTATACGTAGATGATCCAAAAGCCTTAAATCCTATGAAAATTTGGCATGTTATTTAATTATGTAGTGTGGGAACTTATTTAAGCATGAATTGAGATCATAGAGGTCCCTTAACTAAAGGACTAGTTGAAAGCTTTCCTATCGTTCAAGTTTTAGTGAGCGTCAAAACTTTGATCAAATTCTATTGACAATAAATCCTTGTATATGATAAACTGGATTCCCTATTACATATCAAATGAAAGGGATTTAAATCCTCTTTCTAACGCCACTGGTTTTGCTTTAAACCGGAATCAGAGTAGAAAGTTATGCTCATTTAACTTCATAGTGTCTGTCTACAAAAACGTGACGACGAGGCTGACGATTTATCAGCTTTGTGACAGCCCGTCAGACCTAGTTGTCAACCTATGGTGGTGAATGGTGAAAACCAGCCCAAAAGTGACTACCTGGGTGATGATTTATCACCTGAGTAACGGCCCGTCAACCCTGGTTGTCAACTGATGCAATTATGCAAATTTTTTTGGGTTCCTTAGGGGTAGTTTGGTCTGTCCCTCACTCAAAAAACCTTTCACACAAATTAAATCACCCCTTAAGAATTATTAATCAATCACTATCTAATTTACAACATCAAAAACATCCTCTTCACTCTTAAAATAAGATCAAATTAGGGTTTTCTCCAAGAACAAGAAATTCAATAAAATCAAGTCTTAAGTTCAAGATCTCCAAGAAACAAATCAAGATCCGGGTTTCATCTATCAAGATCTAGGTTCCATCTTTTAGATCTTATAATTTAAGGTATGTGGGGTTTATCCTAAAAACTACATGGGCTTAAAACCATTAGAGCATGATTTTAAGATTTTTATGCATGAATTTCAAAGGGGTTTTGGAATCTATGTTCTAAATTAGGTACTCTAAATGTTTTAATGTTACTATTTCTAATGCCCCGAAATCGGGTCCCGAGATGTCACACGGTGCTTAGGGTCACAAGTGACCCCAAGCTAACCCTTCTACTGGCATAACTCATAAGCAACTAAATAAAAATACAAATCCATACAAATCAGCAGAAATTAACTCTTTTCTGAATCTGATCGATACAAAAATGGAATTTTACAGGATTACAATTCCGTCTTTATAACCAAAATTGAAACAAAATACATCAACTTCTACTGACTGTCTATGAAGCCACTACTAGTACTTACTGTAGGTATCCGGGTCATGAATCTCGACTATCCCAACTCAATATGACTGAATAAAGAAAATACAACACTATAAACTCTGCATAACTAACCCAAGCCCTTGAATCAAAAGGACTCATCACCTGCTGACTGGATACCACGAACTGACTGGATCCGAAGGTGCAACTATACCTTGTACCTACATTCTGAGAAAATGTAGCCCACATCCGAAGATGTGGGTCAGTACCATGGAAAGGAACCGAGTATATGGGGGTGTATGCAGTTGTATAAACATCATCATCATAAATATTTATAAGAAATATGAAGGATGTATGAAAGACTCACATAGCCCGAAGAAAATCATCATAATCATGAGAGGATGAAATAAGTATAATAACACATGTGAGTCATCATATAATTTGTCAATCACTTTCAGTTCATCAAGAATATCAATTCTCATAATGTAAATATCATTTAAATCTTTCGAAAGAATAACTTTCACAATTCCACTTTGAAATCACTTCACCATTCACCAAAGACACAAGGAAACACACACACACTGGGAGATCCTATAACCGACATAAACCATGTGAGCCACATGGAGTCCAACGTCCAACCCACTTTGGGGAGAGCCGTCCTATCCTTGCCATCAGAGTAGGACTTCCAGTATCAATTCCAAAAAACTAGTGATCACTATATAAATCAGCCTCAGGCTCACATCCTATGGGGGCACGTATTCTAGGGAAGTAAGGTCACTTTATACCTCCCACTCAGTGCTAAAGATTACTCCCGGACTTAGCTCAGAAATTTAAATCAGCCTCAGACTCACATTAAAGAAAATCCACAATAAACACTTCAACAATTTTCACCGGGAGCCAATTTGCTACCCCTTTATCATAATCAATAAAAACGTGGATTTATTTCACAGTCGAGTTCAAAATAACTCATTCACGACCAAAAGGTCAAATCATTCAAAATATCTCAAATATGCAACATCAACGTGCATATAGCACACAATTTCTCAAAGACACAGTTTCAAATAGGGTTCAAGACACAAATATCAAAATCATGATAAATATCGTTCAAGATTCATGCTTTATATCACCACACATGTAAATTCATCTTTCAAAATCATAAGCATCAAGATTTCATAATAATCATCATAAGATATGGGTTCATGCTTCAAATTTATAAAAATCAAATAAAAATCATGCCTTTGTAAAGAAAATTACTTTTTGGCACAAGAACGAAAGATTTCCCTTGTTGAAAAACCCCACATACCTTGAATGATGAACTTTATATCGATACTCATTTTTGAGATATTAATCGTGCCTTTGAATGATGGTTCTTGGAGTTCTTGAACTAGGAACTTGGAATCTTGAATAAATGGTGAAATTTGGAGGTTCTTGAAGTTGGATGTAGGAGCTTAGGGTTTTCTTTTTGAGAGAATTTGATGAAATATAACATATAATGCTTCTAATAGGCTTTAATATAGGGTTTGGACGGATTTTGAGCGAGGGGGAATGACCAAAACGCCCCTAAAAATCAAATAATTCTCGAATCTGTCCTTTGGTGGACTATTTTGATACTCTAAAGTAGATCAACCATAACGTTTTACTCCGATATCCAAATTGGATGAAAGAAATTTCATTAGAAAGAGGACTCTCATATATTTCCTTTTATGTATAGTATTTCACCCATATCATTGTGTACGAGGAGTTATGATCGTTTGAAGTTGACCCAAAAATTCACTTTTGTTAGGCTGAAGTAGATCGACCATAACTTTTTACTTCGATAGAAAAATTGGATGAAACCAATTTTATTGGAAATAGGACTCGTAGAACTTTCCGTTGATATATAGTAGATCACCCAGATCATTATGTACAAGGAGTTATGATCGCTTAAAGTTAGAGAAAAAATATGCTAGGCGTCAGTACTTTTTTTTCCTGCCCGTTTTACTGTTCACTACTATTCATAGCTCGATCGGAATGTTCATAACTTGTCGCTCGGGTGTCCGTTTTGGATGATCCACATATCGTTGGAAATCTTATTAGATAATATACGCAATGGTGGGTCATAATATAAGACATTTCTAAAGGAGAATTTATAATTCATTCTAGAAGATAGAACCCAACACGTTTACGCACAAAATTTTAACGAAAAATTTCCCGGGGTATTACATCATCTCCCCCTTGAAAACATTCGTCCTCGAATGTCGATGAATAAGTACAGAATACCATGAAAATGAGGATAAATGGCTGGGATAACGAAATCAATCCACTTACTTCACTCCAAACTTTCGAATACTTCATAGAACATGAGATTCATAATGAGAATGGTCACATAGTTGGATCTTAAACAAAGGAGACTGATTTTAAGGAATCGATATCTTTGGTTTATTCAGAGACTGAGAATCAAAGGTCTCGAAGGGGATCTCATCAAAATAAGGACCACTTGCGCCCAAACGAAACGTCCCTCAACACTCCCTCCATAAGATTCAAATGACATTGTTTGGGGAGAAAATGAACCATAATTTGATACAATCCTATCGTATGGGAACAAGGACCCGTATGGCATAAATTAAGATAGGAATTTCTAGGTCTTGAGAAACATAAATCCTTGCTTCAAAACTTAGCAACACTTCCCAACTACTCCCTCGACTATGTTCAAGCCTAACTCCAAGTACTCATGAGATATGCCACATAACAATATAATATTAATCTATATCATGAACCTCAATACACACTGAGCCTCACATCTCTTCACTTCAAACATAACTCTTATTTCTACTCCAACAACCACATACAATCTTATACTAGGGATCCGCTAACTTGCGGTGTATTCTTTTAGATATACAACCATAACATTCAAGCCTATACTCATAACCACATACGAACTTCGCACATGCACCTCTAAACGAACACTCATAAAGCATCTTCCTCGCTTTCTCTAAGATTCCATCAACTACATCATTCACACATACTGGTCAATTCTTTAAACGGCACACATAACATTTTCTCAACTAATTGAACTATACACAAAAACTCTATATTACTATTCGTACAACCTCATAGAAGGGCATACAACCAACACACAATAATCTTTCCAAATAAACATTTAAAACTTCAACTAATCACGGCATGTATCAAGGACTTAGCCTCAATCTAACTTCACTTCACCGCCGTGAGCACACCACCTTCTATCATAGATAAGGAAGTATCTTCTCTCCCTTCTAGACAACTGCTCAACACCATTAGCTTGACTTAATGAAAAGGTCACAAAATTTTAAAACATGAAGACCTAAAATATGAAGGGATAATGTAAATAACTTGACTCTCTCTATTGAGGCCTTAGGAATAAAATATCAAATATAATGGGTTCATTAAGGTATCAAAACTGAAGACACCCATAATGGAAACTGAATCTCACTGATCAGTAAGAGTATTGCCTGAGTACTGGAATTGAACATACTGTAAAACTTGAGTATATGAGTCATGGGTGGCATGCCCTGAATTTAGAGCTCATAACTTATGGAATGTGATTCCAACTGCTAGAAGAACTGGAATTTCTCATTTCTGGAAACTAGAAGAGTATGTAATTCTCCATCAAGTGTATGAACATGAATTAAGATCATGGAACTAAAATGTAAAGCATGAGTAGGTTTTGGGATAGCTGAAAATACTGAAATAACATTGGGTCAAGCATCGATCTTTCTCACAGCAAATTTACAACTTACTGGTACTTCTACTAAAATTTAAAAGCTGTACTTGACTACTTGTTCTATCATCTCCCCCTTAGCTTTAAGCCACCACTCAAATTCTCAAATGCTTACTAATTTCGAATCTCCACGAACATCTCTATCGCTGGAATGTACACCATCTAGTGCTTCAACTCTTATTTCTATTAGCTCAACTTAAATACTTTCTAACCTTTTGATAGACCATGCTACTTCTGTTTTCTCCCTCTAATACCATGCCTATGAACTTATGTTTCTAACCCATAAGAATCAAAATCACACTTAAGACGCTCAACATTTCCAATCATACGCCTCGCCTTAACTTAGCCATCAAAACATCATCAATCATCTAACTAGTATTTATCCATCTAACAATCCCATGGCACGACTCACTACACCACATACACTAATCCTCGAAATTAAAGCAGTTCCATAATATCTTGGGTGAACTACACTTAAACTCTTGTGTACACTGTTCAAGCCTATTAAGTCACTTTCGTCAACTAATACCATTAATTCGGAAACTGTCACATTCGGCTTCATGATCACAAATCGTTCAAATTTAAGGTCTCACACTTCACATAATTTACAACTCCATCTCACGTATAACTCCCACGTGAAGATTATAAAACAACACATCCATGAACACTAGCCCACTTAAACTTCATAACAATAATAATTGGTCCTAATCATATAGCCTATCTGGTTCACAATCCATAACACATCCTTCTTTCACCCGTCACTAGTATCTATCCTTCATACATAACTTAACATAGTTCATAGCTCTCTACGTCTTAACTTAACTTCCTCTTGCAATCTGGAGAGCGCCTAAATTAACAACATTTACCCACCGAGTACTTCCATAACTAACCTATACTCTCTGGCATACAAATACCGTCAACACCCGTTTCATACCTCGAACAAACTATATCACTTCCTATTAACCCAATTGCATGCAAAAAGGGATTTTGCTATTCTTATGCTCAACAAATCACACTTACCATCCTTCTTACTACTACACCTCCACATCCCATATTTTTAGCTAGTACAAGGAACAAGATGAACTACAAGTTGCTAGTGGATCGAAATAGGACTCACACGACTTCACTAGACTTTGGTTTTGTGTTTTGATCAAGAAAGTTATATGAATAACAAAGTAACTATGCTAGTGAATCGAAATAGGCCCCACACGGCTTCACTACACTTTGGTTTGTATTTTGAACAAGAAAATGAGATGAATAACAAAGAGGCTATGCTAGTGAATCGAAAGAGCCCCACACGGCTTCACTAGACTTTGATTTTTCACAACCATAATGATAAAAAGATTACATAATACAAGAGATAGAAACTTGACACACAACATTCAACGATCTAAGAATACACCTTACTCTGTCTTAATTAAATAACTCATAAGAATGAGGGCATAACTTTCAACTTAAGGAACTTAACACACTAGAGAGCTCCTCTCAAGCCCTTTGTGTAACTTTTGAAATTTCTTCTAGAAAATATAGAAGAATTAACTGGGGAATAACTGGATCTTCCGAATCATGTTATCTCAAAAATAATACATAGAGGGAAAAGTATAGATTAACATTGTAGATTCTGAGGAGGAATCTGAAAGCACATCTAACCTAGGCTTAGATCACGACTTTTATGAACATTAATAAAGTACTTCAATCTTTGGAACTCAGAAGAACTGACAGGATACTTTCTAGCTCTATTACAATCCCATAACTATATACGGAGAATTAAGCTTAACTGTTTCTGATACCTTGAAAATGAGGGAGAGTTGGCCAGAATAGAGTAAGACGAGAATCTATATAGAGAATCTTTTTATAGCATGATCTTAGACTTGAAAGAAGGGAAATATTTCCTAAATGCCCTGTAGCCTCTCGAAGAAAAGTACAGACGTCTCCATATCGTTCCGCAAGAATCAACTAGACACGACTTCATAGACACCCTAGGACACTTGAACTCTGTGCTCTGATACCAAGTTTGTAATGCCCTGAAATCGGGTCCCGAGACATCACACGGTGCTTAGGGTCTCAAGTGACCCCAAGCTAACCCTTCTACTGGCATAACTCATAAGCAACTGAATAAAAATACAAATCCATAAAAATAAACAGAAATTAACTCTTTTCTGAATCTGATCGATACAAAAATGGAATTTTACAGGATTGCAATTCTGCCTTTACAACCAAAATTAAAACAAACTACATCAACTTCTACTGACTGTCTATGAAGCCTCTACTAGTACTGAATGTAGGTAGCCGGGTCATGACTTCCGACTACCCCAACTCAATACGACTGAATAATGAAAATACAACACTATAAACTCTGCATAACTAACCCAAGCCTTTGAATCAAAAGGACTCATCACCTGCTGAATGGATACCACGAACTGACTGGATCTGAAGGTACACCTATACCTTGTATCTACATTCCAAAAAAATATAGCCCACATCTGAAGATGTGAGTCAGTACCATGGAAAGTAACCGAGTATATGGGGGTGTATGCAGTTGTGTAAACATCATCATCATAAATATTTGTAAGAAATATGTAGGATGTATGAAAGACTCACATAGCCCAAACAAAATCATCATAATCCTGAGAGGATGAAATAAGTATAATAACACATATGAGTCATCATATAATTTGTCAATCACTTTCAGTTCATCAAGAATATCAATTCTCATAATGTAAATATCTTTTAAATCTTTGAAAGAATAACTTTCATAATTCCACTTTGAAATCACTTCACCATTCACCATATACACAAGGAAACACACACACACTGGGAGATCCTATAACCGACATAAACCATGTGAGCCACATGGAGTCCAACATCCAACCCACATTGGGGAGAGCCGTCCTATCCTTGCCATTGGAGTAGGACTTCCAGTATCAATTCAAAAAAACTAGTGATCACTATATAAATCAGCCTCAGGCTCACATCCTATGAGGGCACGTAGTTCTAGGAAAGTAAGGTCACTTTATTCCTCCCACTCGGTGCTAAAGATTACTCCCGTACTTAGCTCAAAAATTTAAATCAGCCTCAGGCTCACATTAAAGAAAATCTACAATAAACACTTCAACAATTTTTATCGGGAGCCAATTTGCTACCCCTTTATCATAATCAATAAAAATGTGGATTTCTTTCACAGTCCAGTTCAAAATAACTCATTCACGACCAAAAGGTCAAATCATTCAAAACATCTCAAATATTCAATATCAACGTGCATATGGCACATATTTTCTCAAAGACATAATTTCCAATAGGGTTCAAGACCCAAATATCAAAATCATGATAAATATCGTTCAAGATTCATGCTTTATATCACCACACATGTAAATTCATCTTTCAAAATTATAAACATCAAGATTTCATAATAATCATCATAAGATATGGGTTCATGCTTCAAATTCATAAAAATTATGCCTTTATAAAGAAAGATACTTTTGGGCACAAGAACGAAAGATTGTTCTTGGTAAAAAACCCCACATACCTTGAATGATGAACTTTAGATCGATACTCATTTTTGAGATATTACTCATGCCTTTGAATGATGGTTCTTGGAGTTCTTGAACTAGGAACTTGGAATCTTGAATAAATTTGCAGAATTAATGGTGAACTTTGGAGGTTCTTGAAGTTTGATGTAGGAGATTAGGATTTTATTTTTGATGGAATTTGATGAAATATAACATATAATGCTTCTAATAGGCTTTAATATAGGGTTTGGACGGATTTTGGGTGAGGGGGAATGACCAAAACGCCCCTAAAAATCAAATAATTCTCGAATCTGTCCTTTGGTGGACTATTTTGATAGTCTGAAGTAGATCAACCATAACGTTTTACTCCGATATCCAAATTGGATGAAACCAATTTCATTAGAAAGAGGACTCTCATATCTTTCTGTTGATATATATTATATCACCCATATTATTGTGTATGACGAGTTATGATCGTTTGAAGTTGATTAAAAATTCACTTTTGATAGGCTGAAGTAGATCGACCGTAACTTTTTTCTCTGATAGACAAATTGGATGAAACCAATTTCATCGGAAAAAGGACTCGTAGAGATTTCCGTTGATATATAGTACATCATCCATATCATTATGTACAAGGAGTTATGATCATTTAAAGTTGGAGCAAAAATACGCCAGGCTTCAGTATTTTTTTTCCCTGCACGTTTTACAGTTCACTACTATTCACGGTTCAATCAGAATGTTCATAACTCATCGCTCGGGTGTCCGTTTTGGATGATCCACATATTGTTGGAAATATTATTTGATACTATATGAAATGGTGGGTCATAATCTAAGACATTTATCACGGATAATTTATAATTCATTCTAGAAGATAGAACCCAACACGTTTACGCACAAAATTTCAATGAAAAATTTTCTGGGGTATTACACTATTGTTTTGACCTTGTGGTCCTATCCCCTAAATTGATTTACATGTATATGTATATGTATGGGATTTGATATTTAAGATTTTTTGAGAGAATAAATTATGAACTCCCTCGCTTGTATTGGATTGAAGCTTATGATTTTGTTGGAAAAGAGTAGAAATGCATGTTTTATGATTTGAAAGATGTTTTCTCAATGTCCTTGTACTTGAATATGATGTATAATTGTTGAGAGGGTGTTTCTTCATATAAATATGTGATGTTAAAGACAAAGAATTTCATGAGATTGAGACTTTTAACATGACCACCTTTGTTTACTGAATCATTGATAAAGAGAATTAACTGCATGGTTTTACATGAGTTTCTTGAAAGAATTGTTGATATGGTGGTCCTGAATTTCATGAATTGAAAACAGAGATATAAATTGTTATAAATGGCTTAGAGAATCTGACTTGCAAGGCAATGGTATGACGATAACATATATTTGCATATGCCATGACTGAGTTAAAGATATCAGTGTATGTTTTGAGAGAATTCATGTTTAAAGAACTAAAAATGGGCATCAAGAGGGTTAGGTGGTTACCCGAAGAAGGCATGAGTTCAAGTAACTCTTCGCCTGAAACCGTATTTGCCGATACAGGTAGATTATTATTGTACGCTGGCGACGGTCGTGTGGCGTAGTAGATTAAGAGACCCTGACCCTTGCGACACACTTGGGTTGTTGGATTTTCTACCGAGTTAAAGGTAAATCCCATACAGCCCATCGAATTACAGATTGTAGGGTACACCACCTAGCGCAGATGTGAGACAAAGAATGTCACAAATTTTAGATACTTTCACAGAGTCTTTTAAAATATCCATGTGATTTCTTACTATATGATATGTTTATGAACTTTTTTAAATTGCTCTCATAGATGTTGAATATAAATGATTATTTTGGATTTTCTCTGTCTACCAGTATATCTGTATTGACCATTGTAACACCCTAATTTTTTGAACCGGAACACTACACGCTGCTCATGACCCCTAGGGACCACAAGCTAACCCATGACTGATATCTTTACCTGTACACTGCGTAATATATGAATATAAATGCAAAAAAATAAACTGAAAGGACATAAGGTTCAATACTAAACATCATCTGAATAATAACAATGTCTGAATAAAGTAGTATCACAATACCAAAAAAAAACTGAAATACTGAAGTCTGAATCTAGTCTGAAAGCCTCTACTATCTGAATAACCTGAATAAGGAGCTTATGGGACATGTTCCCGAACTAACTCCCGACTACTAAAAGCCTAACTAAAATACGGAAGTAATAAAGTAGTAATCATGTCCTCGAAGAATGAGGACTTACTACTAACTCTGACTACTAAAATCTACAATACTACTGCTGCTCTGGAACACGTGCCTCTGAACCTATAGTGTAACATAAGAGAAAACACCATAGAAAAAAATGCGTCAGTACGTCTGAATGTACTGAGTATACGAGTGAGATAGGCTAAATGCAAAGGGTTTATATAAATGAACAATGCTGACTGATATGAACGTAAGAATACATACATACATACATACGTAACTATAACTGAACTCATGGTGATACTGACTACTGAGTCTAAATGTTGACAACATGAGTTTACTGATACTGAGATACTGAATAGATGAATGACTATTTCTAACAGTTCAAATTATGAAGAACTGGTCTGATTGACTGTGTCTAACAGACCTAAAATTGAATACTGATAATGTAAGCTATGACGATTGATCTAACTTATATAACTATGATGATCGGCCTAACCAATGTAACCTATACTTAGCAACTATATCTGACAGTCTAAATCTTCTAATAATGATTAAGAGTGACTAAGCTTGAGATCAGGCCTAACTAACGGGAGATCTCTGGAACTGATATTGAGAATTATCAACTGAATTTGAGACTCAGATCAAGCCTATATGTTGGGTGACCTCTGTAAGTACTGATACCAAATAATTTTATCTTAGACCAAGTCTTAGACCAAGCCTATCTAGCGGGTGGTCTATGAATCTATAGAACTATCTGAGTTCCTTACTGAGATTGATGACCGTATCTGACAGTCCTGATTTTTTAGTTCTACTCTAAAGATAGCTATTGTAACTGTAACTGTGGGAGTTCTCACTTAACCGATATGCCTCGAGTCTGAACTAGTGGAGTCCAACCTGTAACACCAACTGAAAGGGCATCAATATAGTGCCACGGGTAAAGACCTCTCTGGTCAAGCCTATTTGATGGGTGACCCTCATAAGAAGTCAATCCTAAGGAAGTATAGTAGTCAAGCCACTCTAACGGGTGACAAGCCTTTTTCTTATGGGTGACTCCTACATCGTGCGCTGGCTACGTAGTTCTAGAGTTCTGGAATAACTCCTAAAGACTCTGCCTCTCTGATGGGGAGCTTTCATCCTTGCACTCACTCCGTGCTAGCTCCTACTCCCAATTAAAAGACTCTGAACTGATTCTTAGAACTTGTTCTTGAACTGAACTGAAGCTGTCACTGAGTTTCTTACTTGACTGAGCTGACTGAGTTTAGTTCATTCCGTTATCTAATGGAATACTACTTAATCTATTATCTGACTAAATGATACTAAGTTCTGAATTGATTTCTTGAATGCTTCTGAGATTTGAGCTGAGTACTGACCTAAAGCTGGAATGATAACGATACTTAGACTACTGAGATTTCTTATGTTCTATAACTGTCTGAGAGTTCTGAATTCTGTAATTGACTGAGTTCTACTAGTCATAGCATGACTGAGATTATCTTGAGATTGACTCGACTTTAGGCACAAAACTATATTTTTTGTGTACAAGTACCCCCAGGACTCGATGGAATGAAACTGACACACATGATACCTCTTGATCAAAGGAATAACATCCACAATTTATAATACCATAAGTAGGGGATTTCATACTAAACATGGTTCTCAACACCTTATACATGAAAAGAAATACATATAACATGGGTATACTTGCATACCTCAATATCATGGCCATTCCATATCACAACAACAACTCAGAATAATAACACATATCAATAATACGGAATTCATGTGAAAACATAAGGAATAGAATATGGATTTGTCATTTAAGCACTATGAAGTGATAAATACATGGATTCTATCATTCTTGGCATTTTATCAAACACCTTACATGCACAACTTTGGGCATAGGTGTACTTATCAATTTGAAAATCTTAATCCTTCCAAAATTCATGGGTTTCAACTAACCTACTCACATGCTTCATGAAAAACACATCAAGATACTACCTTGAAGACAAACAACAATCATCAACATAAATATAGTCATAACACATCAAGGAAATCATAATTTAGAATTTAAAACATGATTTTTGAGTTCCATGGATGAAAGGGATCCATGGATGAACAATACGGTTACCTTATAAAGGAAACTTTGATGAGTTGCTGGAGAGTTTTTGGATTGGGAAACTAAATTCTTGATTATCTTGGAAAAAGCGCTTGAATCTTGCTTTTAATAGAAACCCTAATCTTGTGGTTGAAAGTTTAAGAAAGGCTTTTTGAGATGTTTAACTAAAGAAAATTAAGAGAAAGTTACGTCCCTTGGGGTTTATAAGTTGTGGGAGGTGAAGGAAAAGACCAAAATACCCTTACGAAATCACTTCCCAATTTTTGAAAATCGTAGCTGATGACCAAGGCTGAAATGTCATTAGATTTGTGATAAGTCGTCACAAATGTCGTCATTTGGGAGCTGGTTTCTGCCTAAGGCTGACAACATTCATGATAAGTTGACACACTTGTGATAACTTATCAGAAATGTCGTCACTGGGGGCTAGATTCTTTCTAAGGCTGGCGACATTTTTGATAAGTCGTCACACTTATGATAAGTTATCACGAATGTTGTCACTCATTTTCTAGGCCGACATGCTAGAGTAAAATAGGTATAACTTTTTTCTCTGGTATTAGATTTTGGCGAAATTTATATCTTTGGAAAGATAATTCAAAGATATTTCATTTGTTATATAGTAGGTCTTCTAATTAGATATATATAAGGAGTTATGGTCGATTGAATTTGACCTAAGTTTTGACTCTCACTAAAACTTGAATAATAGGAAAGCTTTAAACTTGTCTTTGAGTTAGGGGACCTCTATGATCTAAATTCATGCTCAAATAGATTTTCACACTACATAATTGATTAACACACTAAATTTACATGGGATTCGAGGCTTTTGGAACATCTATGCATATGAATGATGAATTTTCATTCTTGTCTTAAATGTGGGGCGTTACATTATCTCCCCCTTGGAATCATTCGTCCCCAAATGAAACTTGATAGACTGAACATACTTAAAGGATGTGTATTTTTGAAACATGACTATATGGATAGATTTACTGACATGCTGAAAATTCATGCTGAACATGCATATCTGATGCATGACTATTTGACGGAATTCTTATATTGAGCATGCATACCTGACGCAGGAAATACATGACTAAGAAGTTCTCATGAATGCATAACTATTTATACTGATAAGATGATCTTCTACTACTGATCATGCATATCTAATCCATGAATACTTGACTGAACTGACTCTTAAATGCTTGATTGAATATATACTGATAACAGATATAGCTTTGTGAGAAATATTTGGACATGAAATTAAATGGGTTTAAAGACATAAAAGCATGGAGAAATTATGGGGTATCTCCTCCTTGGGACTCTATGTCCCTCTAAGAAGGCTTACTTTACTGATACACTGGGGTGATGTACAGGGCTTCTACGAACTAGATCATAACTAAAAATTAAAGAGCTAAAACTAATGCATGATTCATGAACTGAGTTATACTCACAACTACTAAGGTACTCTGTCTTGGAATAGTTACCTTACTGAGATTTCTAACAGTATGACTAGATGGAAAAATGTGAAAACAAACTATACGAATCTGATTGTATGATTGCTAAAGTCAACTGCTGGCTTTACTAACTAACACATGCTGGGAACTTAAGCTCAACTAAAGCACTGCTTCTGCATTCTTTCAACTAAACCTTCCACCTTAGCCTCAAGTCATCATCATAAGTCTAGGAACGCTTCACTAAACTCTGAACTGAACTACAATCATTCTACTCTAGGGTCTACGGTACAATAATGTACCTAAATGATAACTCATCCTAAAAGACTACACCTAAAAATATAAAGATCATTGCTAAAACTATCTTGAAACTATCTGTGGGGACTGCCTGAGAAAGCTCAATCTGTAGGACTTTGGGCTTCACTACTTCTGCTACCTTAAGAGTAAGGTAAAGATGACATGAATGGAACATGATCAGAATCCACTTAAGTTTCTTAGAGAACTTTTCTATAACATGATCTGAGACATGAAAGAAGGGAAACTGTTCCTACAACATCTTATAGCCTTCTGCACATAAATGTGGAGCGCAACACACCCATGTGCAAGACTCTACTAGATGCGGCTGTCAGACTTCCTAGGACACTATTGAACCTTAAGCTCTGATACAAAGTTTGTAATGCCCAGATTTTCTGAACCAGAATGCTACACGGTGCTCATGATCGCGAGGGACCACAACCTAACCCATGACTGATATCTATACTTGTATACTGCATAACATATGAATATATATATGGAAATATAAACAAAAAGGCCATAAGGTTCAATACTTAATATAATATGAATAATAACAATGTCTGAATAAAGTAGTATCACAATGCCAAAACAAAACCAAAATACTGAAGTCTAAATCTAGTCTGTAATCTAGTTTAAAAGCCTCTACTGTCTGAATAACCTGAATAAGGAGATGATGGGACATGTACCCAACTAACTCCCGACTACTGAAAGCCAAACTGAAATACTAATGTACTAAAGTAGTAATCATGTCCTCGAAGAATGAGGACTCACTACTAACTCTGACTATTGAAATCCACAATGCTACTGCTAGTCTGGAACTCGTACCTCTGAACCTATAGTGTAACATAAGTGAAAAAATCATAGCGCAAATGTGATAGTACGTCTGAATGTACTAAGTATACGAGAGAAGTAGGCTAAATCCAAAGGGTTTATATGCAAGAACAATGCTCACTGATATGAACGTGAGAATACATACATGCATAAGTAACTATAACTAAACTCCTGGTGATACTGACTACTGAGTCTGAATGCTGACAAAATAAGTTTACTGATACTGAGATACTGAATAGATGAATGACTATTTCTGACAGTTCGAATTATGAAGAACTGGTCTAATTGGCTATGTCTAACAGTCTTGAAACTGAATACTAATAACGTAAGCTATGACGAATGATCTAACTGATATAACTGTGATGATCGGCCTAACCTATGTAACTAATACTGAGCGACCATATATGAAAGTCTAAATCTTCTAATAATGATTAAGAGTGACTAAGCTTGAGATCAGGCCTAACTAATGGGTGATCTCTAGAACTGATATTGAGAATACTCAACTGAATCAGAGACTGAGATCAAGCCTAATTGATGGGTGACCTCTGTAAGTACTGATATTGAATAACATTATATTAGACCAAGCCTATCTAACAGGTGGTCTATAATTATGTGGAACTATCTGAGTTCCTCACTGAGATTGATGCCTGTATCTAACAGTCCTAATTTCTGAGTTCTACTCTGAAGACTGATATTGAAATTGTAACTGTGGGAGTTCTCACTTAACCGACATGCCCCGAGTCTGAACTAGTATGGTCCAACCTGTAACCCCAGCTGGAAGGGTGTCAATACCGTGCCATGGATAAAGACCTCTATGGTCAAGCCTATCTGATGGGTGACCATCGTAGGACGTCAATCCTAAGGCAGTATAATAGTCAAGCCTCTATGACGGGTGATAAGCCTTTTTCTGATGGGTGACTCTTACATCCTGCGTTGGCTACACAATTCTAGAGTTCAGGGATTGCTCCTAACGACTCTGCCTCTCTGACGGGGAGCCTCCATCCCTGCACTTGCTCATTGTTAGCTCCTACTAATAACTGAAAGACTGTTAACTGATTCTTAAAATTTGTACTTGAACTGAACTGAAGCTGTTACTGAGTTTCTTAATTGACTAAGTTAACTTTGTTCTGTTATCTAATGGAATACGACTAATCTATTATTTAACTGAATGCTACTTTGCTCTTAATTTATTTCTTGAATGCTATTGAGATTTGAGATGCGTACTGAACTGAAGCTGGAACGATAACGATACTTAGATTACCTAGATTTAATAGGTTCTATAACCTTCTGAGAGTTTTGAAATCTGTAACTGACTGTGTTCTACTGATCATAACATGATTGAGATTATCTTTAGACTGACTCGGCTTTAGGCACACAACTATATTTTTCGGGTACACGTACCCCCAGGACTTGATGGAAGAAAACTTACACATATGATACTTCTTGATCATAGGAATAATATCCACAATTCATAATACCATAAGGAGGGGATTTCATACTACACATGGTTCTCAACACCCTATACATGAAAGGGAATACATATAACATGGGTATACTTGCATACCTCAATATCATGGATATTTCATATCACAACAACAACTCATAACAACAACACATATCAATAACATAAAATTCATGTGGAATTATAAGGAATAGAACATGGACTTGTCATTTAATCACTATTAAGTCATAAAAACATGGATTCTATTATTCTTGGCATTTTATCAAACACCTTACATGCACAACTTTGGGCATCAGTGTACTTATCAATTTAACAATCTTAATACATCCAAAATTCATGGGTTTCAACTAACCTACTCATATGCTTCATGAAAAACACATCAAGATACAACCTTGAATCCAATCAACAATCATCAACATGAATATAGTCATAACACAACAAGGAAATCACAATTTAGAATTTAAAACATGATTCTTGAGATCCATAGATGAAAGGGATCCATTGATGAACACTACACATACCTTAGAAAAGAAACTTTGATGAGTTGCTGGAGAGTTCTTGGATTGGGAAACTAAATTCTTGATTATTTTGGAAAAAGGGCTTGAATCTTGCTTTTGGGAGATGATTTTAATAGAAACCCTAATCTTGTAGTTGAAAGTGTAAGAGATGGTTTTTGAGATGTTTAAATAAAGAAAAATAAGAAAAAGTTACATCCCTTGAGGTTTATAAGTCATGGGAGGTGAAGGAAAAGACAAAAATACCCTTACAAAACCACTTCCCAATTGCTGAAAATCTTACCTAACGACCAAGGCTAAAATGTCATCATATTTGTGATAAGTCCTCAAAAATGTTGTCACTTGGGAGCTGGTTTCTTCCTAAGGCTGGCGACATTCGTTATAAGACATCACAATTGTGATAACTTATCAAAAATGTTGTCACTGGGGGATAGATTCTACCTAAGGCTAACGACGTTTTTGATAAGTCGTCACACTTGTGATAAGTTATCACGAATGTCGTCACTCAGTTTTCCAGGCTGACATACTGGAGTAAAATGGGTATAACTTTTTGCTCTGGTATTGGATTTTAGCGAAATTAGTATAGTTGGAACGATAATTCAAAGTGCTTTCATCTGACATATAGTAGGTCCTCTAATTCGATATATAGAAGGAGTTATGGTTGATTGAATTTGACCTATGTTTTGATGCACACTAAAACTTGAACAATACGAAAGATTTCAAATTTTTCTTGAGTTAGGGGACCTCTATGATCTAAATTCATGCTCAAATAGATTCAGACTCTACATAATTGATTAAAACACTAAATTTACCTGGGATTTGAGGCTTTTGGAACATCTATGCTTATGAATGACGAATTTTCATTCTAGTCTGAAATGGGGGGCGTTACAACCCCTCTCCCCTACCTCTCAGGTTCTGAAGCTTAGTCTAGGAGTCTAGATAAGTAGTAGATAATTTAAACAGTAGATTAGATTGTGCAGTGGTGAGCCTTCTCTATTCCAGAAAGTCTGTCCTTTCAGATTATGTCATCTATTATAGTTTCAGTCTACTGGGGACCTTGTCCCAGTTTTTAGATAGTTGTCAGATTTTTATATAGTAGAGATTTTGCAGACTGTTCCAGATGTTGTTTAGTTGAATTCAGATTTTATTCCTTATTGTTAAACTTAATCCAGAGTATGACCATGTTTCCATAATAGATTAAAATTTTGCATTTTCTTTTATTATATGAATGTTATGCATGACTACTAGATAGAGTAGGATGTTAGATCCTTCTTGGTTCGGGATGTCCATCACGGCCAGGACCTTGTTCATGTCATGACAAACTTGGTATCAGAGAATGGTTTATGGTCCCAGGGTGTCTGCGAAATTTCATTGGGTAGAGTTTTGTTTTTGGGTATGTAGCACACCACACTTATAAGCAGCAGTCTACTAGGTGTTTAGGAATGACTTCCTTTCTTCATGTTATAGTTCATGTTATGGAGTCAGAATGTTCCTCTTTAATACTTTAATTTATGCTATGGTGTCACCCATATGAAAGTAAAGTTATCTCAATTCTTTCCTTACTTTGATGTGCTTAGATATGTCTCATTATTGGGGTGATTCAAGTGCAAAAGTTTAGAGTCTAAATGGTATGGTCCTTTCTAATTGATCCATATAAGATTTTAAAATTTTGCAAGGGCTTGAGAAGAGTCCATTAGTTCTTTAGTGTGTACTGATTCTAGTGTGAACTTTGATTCTGTTGAGATCATGTTTTTCAGCCAACAATATTAAATGTATTCAGTCCTTTTAAAAGTGTATGTTACTGATGTCATGCCTAAAAATGGGAATGATGTGTAGTAGAATGTTGGAACAATATTTCCACCCAAATAGTAGTATGAGTTAAAGTGTTGTTGTCATAACCTATTGGTAGTGATATTGGTCCAAGAAGTTGGATATATGAAGTCACAAAGTTAGAAGTCAGAGTGAGGGTGACTTTTGTGTAAATAATATTTTAGTTGAATAATCAATGTTTGAGGATGATTTACCCCTTTTATAGTGATAGACTAATACAGTAGCTAGTAGCATGTGTAGATAGTATGGTAGTCTGTAGGGGAAGTGTTTGACTCAGATTTTTATTTATACAAAGTAAGACGTGTATTCTTAGATCATTAATTATTGTGTGTCAAGTTTCTATCTCTTGTAATCTTGTTATAATTATGTTGTTGAAACTAAAAGTCTAGTGAAGCTGTGTGGGGATCTTTTGATTCACTAGCATAGTTGCCTTGTCATTTATCTCATTTTCTTATTCAAAACACAAAATCAAAGTCTAGTGAAGCTGTGTGAGGCCTATTTCTATTCACTAGCAACTTGTTGTTCAACTTATTATTCTTGTGTCGGTTGAATATAAGTATAGCTGAATCTTTCCGCATGAGATTGAGTTGGTAATAAAGTGATACGTCCTTGTGTGTTAGTTTAGTAGAAGGTAGAGACAGAGTTATTAGTCAAGGTGATATGAGGTTGCGGTATTTTTTTTCCTTCTAAGGGTATTACTTGTTGTGTGTGGCTAGTGGTACCGTTGAGTTGCTAGGTGGAGAAAGACGAGTTAGATGGTACATGGTGTTCTAAATGACCATGTTAAGGAGTTTTGACTACTAGTTCTGAGCCTTTTGATATGATCTTGATCCTCATGGTAGAGAGATATAAGTTTGGGGTCGCGATATTAGTAGGCTATGACGGAATAAGTATGGTTCATTAAAATCTTGGTGATATCCATGTTAAGTATTAGAATCTAAATTTGAGTTTTGAATGTTGAACTAATAGAAATAAGAGTAGAAGCACCAGAGGGTGTACACTTCAACTATGGGGATACTCATGAATATTCTAAGTTAGTAAGTGTTCATGTATTGTATGATGACTAATGGTGGCTATAGAAGATAGAGTATATCTCAGAAGGTAGTATTAACAGTGGGTTTTGCACTTTCAGGTGTAGTCATTTGGTTAAGTTCTATGATATGCGTGTATGGTGATTTTTCCAGATCCTAGAGTGCAGTGAGTGTAGTTCTATTAGAGTCTAGTAAGGGATCTCTCAAACTTAAGATGATGGCTTAAAGCTAAGGGGGAGATGATACAATGAATAACCAAGACAGGCTCTCAGATTCTAGTAGTGATGTTAGTATGATATAGAGCATCAGAAAGTGAGAGTGAGACTCAACACATTCTTATCTCAGTACTTTTCAATTATCCCAATACCTACTCATGACTTACATATTAGTTCCATGATCATGCTCCATGTTTATTTATTTGATAGAAAATCATGTGCTCTTCCAGTTCCTAAATGAGGAATTCAAGTTCATTTCAGTAGTCAGAATCATATTTCATAAGTTATGAACTCAAAGTTGAGGTCATAAAGCTCATGACTCATGTACTCACGCTTTATAGTGTGCTCAGTTTGCACAACTCATTCTACACGCCAAAAAATTGGTGAGATTCATCTTATAGACAGGTATACTCTTAATTCAGATAACTTTGATGAATCCCTGATGTTGATTCGCTATTCCTCAGGCCTCAGTTAAGTGTAAATTCTCATATAATATCCTTCCATGTTTCAAGGTCTTATGTTCTAATCTTTTAGTGACTTCTCCTGATGTAATTATAGTAGTGATGAGTAGATGTTTCTTGTTGATGAAAGATCATTATATGCTTGTTTTGATCCTCAGCTGAATAAGAGGTATGCAGGAATTACTAGGCCTTATGTAGAGTTTGTAATAATCCTCAGCTGAATAAGAGGTATGAACTAGGAGAAAATGAGCTGATTTGGTCATCCTGTCTACAATGACCCAAACCAAATCATATTGACGGCGAGTTCAAGGAAAACCCATCACAAATTTCATGTTCACTTCTTCCCACATCCAAGTAGGGATACTAAACTCCTGCATGGACCCACTAGGCTTCTGATGCTCTATCTTAACCTACTAATATGTAGAGCACTTAGCTGCAAACTCTGCAACATCTCTCTTCATCCCACTCCACAAATAGATTACTAGAAAGTTGCGGTACATCTTTGTGGCCCCTGTCCCCTGGATGAATAGAGTAGCACGCACCATACGCTTCTACAAGGATTAGCTGCCTTAAGTTGTCTACAATTGGAACACACAAATAAACCTGACAATGCAGAACACCATCTTCCCCTTGGGAGAAAACTTCTACTTTCTGATCCTTGACTGACTCTTTTAACTTGACAAGGCTAGGTTCCCTATCTTGCTTTTCTTTCACCTCTGAAACTAGAGATGATTCTAAACTACTCTGAACCAATATATCACCCTCCCTTGTATCGACCAAGAAAATGCCTAGTCTGGCAAGCTGATGGACATCCTGGGCTAACTTCTTCTTACTGTCCTCGACATGAGCAACACTACCCATAGACAGTCTATTGAGAGCATTGGCCACTACGTTGGCCTTACTCGAATGATAAAGGACACTTATGTCATAATATTTCAAGAGCTCTAATCACCTTCTCTGATGAAGATTGAGATCTTTCTGAGAAAAGACATACTGAAGGATCTTATGATCCGTGAACACATCTACTTGAACATCGTATAGATAATTCCTCTAAATCTACAGGGAATATACTACGGTGTCTAACTCAAGATCATGAGTAGGATAATTCTTCTCATGTGGTTTAAGTTTTCTGGAGGCGTAGGCTATGACCTTACCATGGTGTATGAGGACATAACCCAAACCTACTTTGAATGCATCACAATACACTACGAACCCATTTGAACCATCTAGAAGAGATAGAACTGGAGTTGAGGTAAGTCGAGTCTTCAACTCCTGAAAATTCTTCTCGCAAGGATATGACCACTAAAACTTGACTTTATTTTGAGTCAATCTGGACATAGGGGATGCAATGGAAGAAAATCCATCAACAAACCATCTATAATAGCCATCCAAACCCAAGAAACTCCTAATATCTGATGGAGAGACAGGGCGAGGCTATTTTTTACTGCTTTGGTCTTTTCAGGATCTACTCTAATACCATCACCAGAAGTGATATGGCTAAGAAATGCTAATAACCTTAGCGAAAATTCATACTTACTGAATTTAGCGAATAGCTGATGATCTCTGAGAGTCTAAAGTACTATTATGAGATAGTCTGCATAATCTCGCTCACTGCGAGAACAAACCATAATATCATCTATGAAGACTATGACGAATATGTCTAACTACTACTTGAACACACAATTCATTAAGTCCATGAAATCTGCTGGGGCATTGGTGAGACCAAAGGACATGACTAGCAATTCAAAGTGACCATACTGAGTACGGAAATCTATTTTTGGAATGTCACATTCTCTTACTCTGAGCTGATGATAGCCGGATCTGAGGTCTATTTTAGAGAAATAACTGGCACCCTGAAGTTGGTCAAACAATTCATCTATTTTGGGAACAGGATACTTGTTCTTGACCGTAACCTTATTAAGTTGATGGTAGTCTATACATATTCTGAGACAACCATCTTTCTTGCGCACGAATAATACTGGAGTGCCCCATGGGGACACACTAGGTCTGATGAATCCCTTATCTAAGAGATCCTTCAATTGCTCTTATAGTTCTCTGAGTTCTTCTTGTGACATTCTATATGGCGTAGTAGATATAGGTTGAGTATCTAGAATAAGATCAATGCCAAAGTCTATTTCCCTTTCGGGATAAATTCCTAGATGATCTTCAGGAAAGATATTTGAATATTCGTTCACGACTGGGACTGATTCAAGACTGGGAGTTTCAGAACTAGTGTCCTTAACATGAACAAGATGATCAACAAATTCCTTAAATATCATTTTCCATGTCCAAAGGAAGGAAACAAGCTGACCTCTAAAAGCGGATACACTACCCTTCTACTCTAGGACGGGTTTATTTGGAAACTAAAACTGGAATATTCTATTTCTGTAGTCTATTGTGGCATAGCATGAATAAATACAATCCATGCTAAGAATGACATTAAAATCAGTCATCTCTTATTCGACTAAGTCTGCTAAAGTGAATTTATGAGATATCATAACTGAGCAGTTCCTATATACCCATCGAGCTATGATGGTTTTACCCATTGGGGTAGAAACTGAAAAGGGCTCTGCTAGAATTTTGCGA